>OX465268.1:4567830-5263460 GCA_949987775.1 Aproaerema taeniolella | reverse complement strand
CGTCTAAACCATTGACAAATGATGGTTCAACCGTGATTCATATTGTCTTTGGTATCTGCTACCTATTCTTGTCAATCTTGACTTCTATTTGAATTTGAAATCAAAATTGGAAATCGTGAGTTTGCGAACGATTTTCTGTTTACCTTTTGACGGCTTGAATTTTATAAGTGAGTCTTCCTTCATCTCTCACGTGGGATAGAAGGACAGGACAGCTACCTTACTGTCTCAAGGCCTCTGTCTCAAGGTAAAAATCAAATGTAATGTAGCACTAAGCCTTACAGCGGAGACGTATGGACCTATGTGAACAGTAGTCGAGGTAGGCTACGTCGAGGGTCCTATAGATATAAGACCCTAGACGTAGGTAGGGTAAGGTCGAGTGATAGGTTAGTGGTAGTAAGAGGAAAAAGAGTAGATACAAGAAGACAGATGTATTTTTATATAAGGCCTAACAGTACAAGTTTGGGTCACTGCCTCCCTAACGTCACTGGCAAGTTATAGGTAGCTGAGGGAAATAAGAGTTCGACTTAAGTAGGCACGGACGTAGCTGAAGCCAGGAGAATGAGGTCTTGACGGTGCTACGCCGGGTACTCGGCGCTCAAGGTGGTGACTGCGGCAGATTTCACGGCCACGCCGAGGCAAGAGGAGGCTGCCCTCACGGCTCCTCGCCGGAGGCAGATAAGGTTGCCCTCACGGCTTCCAGCCGGAGGTATGAGGAGGCTGGAGTTATTGAGAGCCCCCCACGCGAGGTGCGGTGGCAGAAGGGGGGACTGTGGAGTGAGTTCACACGCGCCTACCACTTTAGGGAAATATACTAGATGTCGAGTACTGTTGTAGCGTAGGGTTCGCGCCTGGGCAAAGTCCCTTGGGCCGTGCTGCGGCCCAGGAGGCCTTGAGACAGTAAGGTAGCTGTCCTGTCCTTCTATCCCACGTGAGAGATGAAGGAAGACTCCTCTTATAAAATTCAGCCGTCAATAGGTAAACAGAAAAATCGTTCGCGAAACTCACGATTTCCAATTTTGATTTCAAATTCAAATAGAAGTCAAGATTGACAAGAATAGGTGGCAGATACCAAAGACAATATGAATCACGGTTGAACCATCATTCCATGTCAATGGTTTAGATGCCAACGACAAGGAATGATGCCATCAACCAAAGGCAGAGAGTAACACAAAGACATAGGATTCAATGTCAACGGCTATATGACAGACCAATGACATGACCGCTGTGACAATGCAAAATACAATATAAACAAATAAATCAAGAAATAGAAACTAACTAAAATTACAGGAAGAGGAAGAATACTACATTACCCCAGAAACCCGGAAATTTTCGACTCCAGAGAAAAATTTTGTGCTAAATTTCGGGAAGCAAAAATTCCCACTCTCATACCACTATCATACATCCCATATCATTCAATCGTCCACATACATAGATCACGCTAGCAAAAGGTGGGGTACGGTTCACAGTCAATGACGCGTACTCCGGAAGTAGAGCTTCAATCAAGGATATATATGACCAGTAGGCTTATTTAGACGAGTTTGTCATCCGCTCGTGCCTGTAAGGAGGCTAGACTGTAGGCTTGTTTTGAGAGTAGTCAGCCGCTCTATGCGAAAACCCAACAAAACGAAGTTAACAACTTCTCTAACGAAAGGATGGTTCAGTATGCAACCAATCGAGAGGTAGAGAAATAGATAGAGAAGGTATACTAAACTTCAGAAGGAACCCAAACCAACGATAAGCAGTCCAATCGGGCTACGCGTGGTAGGTTAAAAAGAGAAGTACAGTGACTTCTTAAGGAGGCAAGTGTTAACCTATCCCAAGAGATAAAGGAGATACGACAAGGGCTTATCTAAGGAGTTGTCAACCGCTCCAAGAGATATAAAAAAAAATATGACAAGGGCATATTTAAGGAGTTGTCAACCGCTCAAGAGATATAAAAAGGGATATGACAAGGGCTTATTTAAGGAGTTGTCAGCCGCTCCAGGAAAGAAAGTATAGGAACAAACATAGATTATGCCAAAGGAAGCCTAAAGGAGCTGAAGTCGAAGTTAAAAAAGGAAAGCAGGAGTATAGAAAATACCCGATAATATTTACAAAATTTACAAGTGGTATATTCATTAGGGTGGGTCACGAATGTATGGAGAAAATAAAATGTCTTTTATTTAAACGTAATAGTGATAAAAAGGTGTATTAATACGTTATTATTAGATATGCAAAAAATGGTTACGATTAGATATCATCTTCAACCTCCGGATTGACCCTTGAAATTAAGAAAAAGATACAAAAAAAGGCTTTTAGAAAATTCCCTTAAGGAGCATCAAATTTGGTTTTTAATATGATATTTTGTGATAAAACACTAGCCTATAGAACATAATTGTTTAATTTTGAAATTAAATACCGATACCTCTAATCTAATTATATCTAATTTATTGCCTTTATTCACCAAAAAATCCTTCTTGCTGTTAAATTTGTGCATATCTTTACGATACGCTATCGGTTTTTAATGTAGCCTTCTCTTGCAAATTTGCTGCACAAAGTACTTGAAGATTCTGTGACAGGCTTGACTGCCCTTTCCATTGCTTGGGTATGGCAGGCGAGACGTAGCAGAGGCAATTCACCCTCACCTTTTGATCAATTATCAAATGTAAATTTTCGTCATTAATTTCTTTTATAATCGGTGGTTCGGTGATATTTTGCTACCAATCAATCAGATCTATGTAAAAAGATGCATCTAGGTTTATCTGCAGAACTTCAAATAGACGGATTTTGGTCTGTGTAATGGGGCGAACTTTCAGTATTCGTCGTGCAGCTAATCACGAATGTGTTTTAGCGGATCAGTCAGCATTGCCAATAATAAATTCTCGGGATGGTCGAAATAACCATTTCTTTGAAATACAGGATCGACTTTGGTTTTAAGTTCGGCTGACAGGTATCTAGACGAAGAGATCAGCTTCTACAGGTGTCGTGCTCCATCCTTGCAAATAGGATGAGTCTTGATAGCGAGCGTAAACTTTAACAACATAGGTTGCTAATATTATTAAGCTTTCAGATGGAATTTTCGTTGAAACGTATACATAAAGAACACGATTCGCTCGAGTCGGCCATCTAGCATGAGACATCTCACCTGGGGATTTGTTGGCTAAATCTTCAGGTACCTTTCCTTTTGTAACAGCTGAGACAATGCTGTGTCTGGTTTTCGTTCGTTCTCTGCGTAGCTTATTTTGGATAAATTACTGGTACAGTCGAGTTAGTTGCTTGCAGAACTGCTGATGCAATAGCTGCCCCTGCTCTGTTTGATACTCCATATCTGTCACAAGTCTTGGAGATAGTACAATAAGAAATGGTAACGGTGGCAGTCCGCGGAGCTGGATCAGTTTTTGCATGCAGTGCGAGCTCGCTGTCGCTGTGATTAGACTCACCGGAATAAGAAGAAGAAGAAAGTGTATCAAGTGGCACAGAAGATGCCAATTTTTTACATATTTCCTGATATTTGCGCAAAGATTCTTGCTGTTGGAATTTCCTTTTAAAGATTTCCTAGCTTGACTTGTGGTGGCGATATGTAGTGGCATAAAACTTCATATATTTTCTTTCAAGTCACAAATTTCACCAAACAGGGGACATTTCGTCAAGTTTTGAATGCTTTCCATAGTAACAACGAGCCAAAAACAACCTACGACTTCATTAGCTTCCGCGTTACTGACGTGAGAAATGTGTCGTGCTAAGTGCAATCGGTGACCCCCTCATGCCTCAAATAGCTAACGACTAGAGGTTTATTGGACTTATTTAGCAAAATGACAATATGTTCGGTCAAACGGCGTTATAAAATATTTAAAATCCTTATACTCAGGATTAAACTAAAGCTCTAGAAGTTACCTCCTTTAACCATAATTTCAAAAACTTTGAAGTAAATCCGGAGGCAGTTAATCATATGCGAAAGTAATAATATTTAAAACATGTCATTTATAGTCCATTTTGCACCCTTCTGTCGCTATTAGAATACAGGAATCAAGAAAAAAATTTTTTGACCCACCCTAATATTCATACCTTAATGTCTTTTATGTGCCACTTGGCTTGGGAGCCGTAAGACTCTTCGAGTATATAGACTAAGGGGGACAGTTTGCTTGCTACTTTGCACATTACATATCTAGGGGCTAGTTTTGCGCTAAAATGGGAACCAGCATTACTTTGCACATAGTTCTTACGCCAGACCGTATCGCCGACTGAGAATTCCTTAAAAGGATGGCGTAAGTCGTAGCGTAATGAATTTTTCTGATGGGATATATGAAGGGCTGTTTCCACCTTGTCAAATACTGCCGACATCAGACCAAGATTTTGGGCGTAGTGGTCGCGTGGCACAAGGGTCAGTTCGTCCACATTGTAATCTTGGGTGTAGAGTGAGCCGCACGAAATGATTTCCCGCCCGAAAGTTAGGAAGGCAGGGGAGAAACCTGTAACTACATTTACCGCATTGTTCATTGCAGCTTGGATTTTAGGTAGGTGTAGGTCCCAAGATCTGTGATCTCCGTTCACTAAGGAGGCTAAAGCTGTGACAATTGTCCGGTTATACCTTTCAGTAGGGTTAACCTGTGGGCAATAGTAGGGGGTTAAGCCTTGGTAGGGTATTTTATATCTATTAAGCAAGGTACGGAATTCATTAGCTTGAAATTGTACCCCGTTGTCGGTCAGAATATATTGGGGGATACCATGTACTAAAAAAACTCGATTCTCCAGTTTCTCAATTACATTAGCTGCGGTAGCACGTTTAAGTGGGAAGATCATGGTGTATTTGGTAAATAAGCAATTGACAACCAGAATATATTGGTTGCGAGCTCTAGTCATAGGGAGTGGTCCCATTAAATCCAGAGAGATGGATTGGAAGGGTCTTGAACAGATCTTGGGTTTCCCCATAGGGCCATAAGGGGAGTGACTGGGATGTTTAAATGCTAGGCAAGTATTGCATCCAGCAATGAGCTTGGCTACCTCCTTGAACATACCAGGCCAATAGTGCGTTAGGCAAAGTTTCTTGTATGTCTTGAAGATGCCAAGGTGTGGGTCACCGGGAGAACCATGGGCCGACTTGATTAGGGCTTGCCTGAGAGAAGTTGGAGGGACTTCTTTCCAAATGAAATCGTCGTTAAGTTCGTAAGGGGAGTGGACACAGCGATAGACTTTACCGTCTTTTAAAGAGTAGTTATGGTAGGAGCCAGGGTTATTTCGGCAACCTTCGAGAAGTTTATTGTAGCGCTCTAGTTCAGGAGAAGTTGGACAATATTTTTAGCTGAGAATGGAGATAAGAGACCGTCGATGCAGGTTCCTCATTACGGATCTTAACCTCATATTCGGCTTCTGCTTTATTCAGTAAATTAAAGTTGATAAGACGAGCCATAGTGACGTTGAGAGGTAGTTTACAGTAGAGAGGTAAGTCTAAGTAGAACAATAGGTAATAAAATTTAATAGATCAATTGAGTCACAGTTATAGTCAACAAGTCGATCGAGTAATTTGGGATTAGATTTCACAAAATTCTAAAACACCACTTCTTCTAGTGGCAATAAAAGACATATCAACACTATACACTTTATTAGGACTCTCAGGCTCTCACTATCATCACTCAATTAGATACCTCTTCTATAAAGGTACTCGCTTTCCCTCTTCAGAGGACCGAACCTCTTTCCCTCTTCAGAGGACGGAACCACTTTCCCCCTTCGGAGGACCGACCCTCTTTCCCTCCTCGGAGGACCGACCCTCTTGACCTCCTCTGAGGGCGACACTTTTTACCTCCTCTGAGGGCGTCCCTCTTTTCCTCCTCAGAGAGCGACACTCTTTACCTCCTCTGAGGGCGACACTCTTTACCTCCTCTGAGGGCGTCCCTCTTTTCCTCCTCAGAGGGCGACACTCTTTTCCTCCTCAGAGGGCGACACTCTTTACCTCCTCTGAGGGCGACCCTCTTTACCTCCTCTGAGTGTGACCTCCTCTTTTTCCTCTTGTCATCTTATAATATTCCCTCCTTTAAACCCTCGACGTAGCCTACCTCGACTACTGTTCACTAGGTCCATACGGCTCCGCTGTAAGGCTTAGTGTAACAATACAATGTAAACAAATAAAACAAGAAATAGAAACTAACTAAAATACAGGAAGAGAAGAATACTACAAGGTATGGTTTGCACAAGTTGAGAATCAGTTTACTCTCGCAAATATTAGTAGTGACTCGACCAAATTTTATCATGTTACCGCACAGTTAGGCAACGAATATGCGCGCATTATAAAGGACGTTATTATCGATCCGCCCGAGACTGAGAAATAGGATGAATTCAAAAGTGAGCTCATAAAGCAAATTTGTCAGTCTAAGGATAAAAAAACGCTACAACTGCTGCAGCACAAAGAATTGAGCGATAGGAAACCTAGCCAGTTCCTGCGGCATCTGCAAGCTTAGCAGGTCCAGAGATTCCAGACGATTTTATTCGTACGATTTGGTCAAGTCGCTTACCTCCTCATGTTCAGACCATAGTAGCATCGCAGCGCAAGGCCAACCTGGAAGAAGTTGCTGAGCTCGCAGACAGCGTCAACGATTTAGTCAGTAGCCGACCGAGCGTAGCCTGCGCCGCAATACCAGGTACGAGTACGAGTGCCCTAGAACAAAAAGTAGACGAGCTCACTCGACAGGTCGAAGCCCTACTTAAAGGCAGACAATCACGCCCATACCGCCGTAACCGCTCTTACTCCCGCCGAAGGAACCGGTCAAACTCCTCGAAATGTCCAGAAAATCATCCGTACTGCTGGTATCACTTCTCTTTTGGGGCTAAGGCGAAACAGTGCAGAGCACCTTGCGACTTCTCATCGGGAAATGCCAACAGCAGCCGCTAGTGGCCGCCAGCGACTGCCCGTCTTCTAAAGGCCGATTGTTCATCACCGACCGAAAGACAAAGGTACACTACCTTATACATACCGGGTCTGACCTTTGCGTCTTTCCAAGGTCGGCTGTTCAAATGCCACTACGCCCTAGGACAGACTACAATCTCTTCGCTGCGAATGGAACACCCATTGCTACTTACGGCTGCATCAAACTTACCCTGGACCTGGGACTACGACGCGCATTCGAGTGGATGTTTACGGTGGCTGATGTAACCAAGCCGATAATCGGGGTCGATTTTTTAGGTCATTATTACCTGCTAGTCGATATCCACAACCAGCGCCTCGTGGACGGGGTCACATCCTTGTCTGTCAACGTGCTGCATCATAATGTTACCGAAATATTCTCATCGGTTCGCACTGTCATCAACGAGTCGCCTTACTTCAAGCTGCTACGTGAGTACCCTGAAATTACTGGCCCAGCTGGTAAGCCGATCGCTCCTAAGCACAGCACAGTGCACTACATCAAGACTACACCTGGTCCACCGGTCTCCAGCCGTCCAAGACGCTTGGATCCTGAGAGACTCACCATAGCAAAGAAGGAGTTTGACGATATGCTGCAAAGTGGAACTACTCGAAGGTTTGACAGTCCTTGGTCTTCTCCACTTCACATGGCTCTCAAGAAACACGACGGCTGGCGACCGTGTGGCGACTACAGAGCGCTTAATGCACGGACGATTCCAGACCGATATCCTGTGCGCAACATCCAAGACTTTGCTTACCAGCTGGCAGGTAAGAGGGTTTTCAGCACCATCGACCTCGTAAAGGCCTATAATCAGATACCGGTTCACGCTGACGACATACCCAAGACAGCCATCACAACACCTTTCGGGATGTTTGAATTCCCATACATGACGTTTGGCTTAAGAAACGCGGCACAGACGTTCCAGCGATTCGTCGATGAGATGCTCAAGGATCTCGATTTCTGTTACGGGTTCATCGACGACATTTTGGTTTTCTCCGAGATAAAAGAACAGCACCGACAGCACCTTCGACAACTCTTTGAAAAACTAAGAGACTACGGCGTTCTTGTCAACACTAGTAAGTGCTATTTGGGTCAGCAGGAGGTAACTTTCCTCGGGTACAACGTTTCAGCAAATGGACCGAAGCCTTTGGAATCGAAGGTACAGGCGATACAAGACTAAGCGGTGCCAAAGACGATCAAGGAGTTGAGGCGATACCTAGGTATGATCAACTTCTACCGTCGCTTTCTTCCACAAGCAGCAACGGTGCTCGCGCCACTCAACGTTCTTTTCCGGCCCGGCTTGTTGACCTTGAAGCTGCGCCTGCATCGGAGCGAACGACTTTCACTTGCCACTTGCTTGCTTCGCCTCGACCCGCGCACACGCGTTATTGCTTTATATTCATTCACTCGCTTCTTTCATACATCGTCTTGTAAATTAATTTTCTAAATTCAATATAGTCGTTTTAATCAGTTTAAATTTTGCCTTACTAAGTTCATCCATTCAGTGTTTTCACACTACATTCTATCGCGCTTCACGCTATCAATCTTTCTTGCTATTCGCTGAACGCTTTACTTCGGGTTCGAGTCCCGGAGGATGCAGATCGTTAAACGGCAGATAGGGGATAATCAAGCATCCTCTATACCTATCATAATAACGCATATAACATATTATTTGTTTACAATTTAACGAGGATCATTTTTGCTCTTGACACTTTTTTGTATTTATTATAGTTTTCGCAAAAAAAATAAAAAAACTGTTAACGGGGCCAAACTTTACGGCAAAGGGGGTGTAGCGTCAGGTTGTGAGAGTTGTGACACCACACCGAAAGGTATCATACCACATAAGTTTCAAAACTTCATTAATTGTTTGTTTGAAAAACAAAGGATTACCGAGATAATTAGAAGATAACGAAACTCCATCAAACAGTTGAAGAAACATTTTTGCGCTTGTTTTGCTAGCATATATATTGGTTTTGTTTGATTTTCTATTGCTCTCGAATAAAATCCGAAACACTAGCTTAAACGGCTAAAAATCCTTTTAAAGATTCTGTAGTAATCTACAAACTCTTATAGTTTCGCCATGTCCGTCTGTCCATGTTTTTTTAGAGACTCCTTCTACAACAAAACTAAAATTTGGCCTCTTGCCGAAAGTACTGTAAAACAAAATCTAGGCAAAGTTTTTTTCGAGTGCCCTCCCCACTATCAGCTAAAATTTTGTTTATAAAAATGTGGAAAAATTCACGGTGGTAGCATATACAATGAAAATAATAATAGAAAAACTAGTAGGCCTTTCAATTTAACGATTAAGAGTCGAACCAGTTATAAACATTATTGGAAATAGTAAGAAAATCTTTACTAATAATGATCCTTAGTACTACAGAACTGAAATTTGACATGGTGTACAGATCTTCGCTGCCCAGATTGGTTGTATATGTAAATGTAAATATTGAAAAGTGGACTGTATATTACTTGTGCATTATAATTGAAATAGAAAAAGGACTTTGAAAATGAGTATATTGAAAAAATATAAAATACGAGCTAAATTCACATTTTCTTAAAACGTCACCGAAACTAGAAGACATTCTTTTATTTTATTTTTAGTTTTTTAACATTTAAAAAGAGAATACTTAATTAAAAAAGTTTGTGTTGGAAAATAGATTCCAACACATGGTCATACAAAAGGGCGTCGCCAAGGGGGGGCAGGTAGGGGCATCTGCCCCCCCCCCCACAAAGTAAGGAAATGTAGCCAATAGACTGAGCTCCCGTTGCATGAAACCCTACTTCATGAGGTGGCAGCTCAGAAATGTAATATTCAGCCACCTCGAACAAGATTTCGACATATATTGTTCTAGGTGGCTGATCAGAAAAACTGTCATGCTAAATGCAGGCAACCATATATATTCATGAATGGCACGTCTAGGGCAATCGATCTGCATCAGTTTCATCTTGCCACCTGATCTATACAAGAAGTTAAAAAAAATTACTTCTTCCAGGATATGCGATGGCAAACTACTAAAATCCAGTGCTCCTAAGTAGTATCTATCACTACATTACATTTCTGAGCTGCCACCTCGTGAGGTGGGGTTTCATGCAACGGGAGCTCGATCTATAATGTTGGTCACGCTAACGGAACTGTTAGTATATTTTTAAACTTTTTCGTGAGTATCTCCCATACATGTGAAATGGCGATTGTTTTTTTTTACTCGCCAATGTGAGCGTATCCCGCTTCAACGCCTTTTAAACATGTATATTGATAATTTACTTCATATAGATATTTTTAACCGACTTCAAAAAAGGAAGAGGTTCTACGTTCGACTGTATGTGTCTTTTTTTATGGACGTTCACCGATTTCTCCACCATTTATGGACAGATTTTCAAAAATTATGCAGCAAAAAGAACTCTCCTTTGGAAATACAGATTCTCAAAAAAGCAATGGGATAAAAGAACCTTCAAAGATTATTCACTACGGTATAAACAAATCATAAAGCTAACCCAGAGAGCTCAAAATAAGTACTATATATATTAAATCCGACTAACAAATCCAGAGCGACATGGAACTCCAGCCGCCATATACGGGACGTAGGGACACGGGCCTCCCTTCAAAACTTGAAGGGGATTTAGGCCATAGCCCACCACACTGGCCCAATGCGGGTTGGTGGACAGCTCGTCTGCCGAAAATGAATTTTCTTGGACGGGTGGGTTACATCACGATGTTTTCGTTCACCGTTGAGAAATCAAATATCAGACTCCGAAAGAAAACGTAACTCAAATTTAGATTAACGGAGAAACTGCTACAAACCCTAGAGACATATTACAAGCGTTAATTACACAGAAGCAATACAGCCTGCAAAAGTACTAGTCAAAACATGTAGGACGTGTACATATAATGGATCAAGCTCTTCTTTTCTGAGACCTACAGACCCACACAATGTTGCCATATTTACCAAAGGTTTAAAAAATACCAATAGCACAGGGTATGACGCAATCAATACCAAGGTAATAAAATTTGTTTCAGACATTATTTCACCGGTATTGTGTCACATAATAAATGCATCTATAGAGCGAGGCGCATTTTCTACAAAGCTAAACTACAAAATTAAACCGTTATTTTAAAAAGGTAATAAACAGGAAATTCAGAACTACAGACCTATTGCCTTACTTCCTATTTTCTCAAAAATATTTGAAAGGGTGATAGTTTTGGATGTAACTCACCACCACCTCACCACCTCAGCCCCCCAAGTCAACCTTTCCTGCTCGTGGTGCATCCTGCTGATTAACGAACGAGGCTCTGACGACCGAAACAATGGCGGTATATCCATTTAAAAATGCGTGGCTAAATGCAACAGACCAGTGATGGGCAGCAGCATCGGGTCATCTTATGTATTTCAGAGAAGAAAATCAACTTTCAAAGGGTGGAGTCGGGTTTCTGGTCCATATAACGCTCGCTGGCAACGTTGTTGAAGTATCCAGTGTGCCGAAAAGGGTTGCGTACTTAATCATTAAGTTAACTAAAATGTACACCATCAAAGTTGTGCAGGCCTACCTATCGACTTCGACAAACTCGGATGAAGAGGCGGAGATTCTTTACGAAGATTATCAAAGGCCCTACATAACATATCCAGGATCCACTAAAACGTTGTCATGGGAGATTTCAACGCCAAAGTGGGAACCCAGTCTGGCAGCGAACGCTCAGTCGGACTACATGGTTATGGCAGCAGAAATGATAGGGGGCAAATGCTCGTTAACTTCCTTGAAAAAGAGGGGCTATTTATGAAGAATTTGTTCTTCAAAAAACAGCGCCAAAGGAAGTGGACCTGGCAGAGCCCTGATGGTCAAACCAACAATCAAATTGACTTCATCATGACGGGTAAAAGGCGCATATTCAGAGATGTCTCAGTGATAAAACCGGAAGCGATCACCGACTTGTCAGGGGCAATCTGAATATCAATTTCAAGCGCTAAAGAACCCGCTAGATGAAGTCTAGTCTTCGACCAGAAATGCTTCAAACCGTTGTTGGTTCCGAACTATTCCGGATAAAACTAGAAAACCGATTTGCTGCCTTAAAAACCACAAGCGACGTTGATCAGAAACTTGACCAAGTACTGAGCACTCTTCGAGATGAGAGCACAAAATTCTGCAAAATGAGGCGTACAATCCCTGAGTCGGGGGTTGTCGACCAAATCAACAGTCTGTAAATATCTATTTCAATAAAATGTAGGTATTTAAAATATTGCATGCTTTAAGGCAGATCACGGAGCTCTTAAAATATATTGTCACGTGTAAAACCTGTGAAATACAATAAATGATTTGACTCTGACAAAATTCTTTTTTTTTCGAAAGAGTATACTCAAGAGGACCGTGCGAGGCGGGGAACGCGCTACCGCAACGACTGCTATTCAACCGTCGGAAACAAAGCATTCAATGCTACTCCATGTTTCTGCGCTTTGCCTTGCTAACGCGTATTCTTGCTTTTATATTCTCGTTCTATCATCTTGCTTTATCAACTTCTTTTCGTTTGTCACCTACTCTATGAATTATTGTTTACATTATTTTTATTTTTCTGTTAAAATCTATTATACAGAGTGTTTGGAAGAGCGTGTGCCATTCGATTAGATCGAGTTGCTAGGTTCATTGTCTATTTGTTCTGGCCAATCATAACCCTTTTCACCCAAACTTTTTTTAAAGGTTTTTTTAATGTTTTATGTTGCTGAAAGTTGCACTGATTGTTATCTTTTTTTTTTGTTGGTGTTACGGTTCACATTTTCTTGTTTTTACTATCCATGATGTATGCCTGCTCTACTTACATTAATATTTGTTTCAAATAATGTAAATTAAAACTATGGTGAGTCATGAAAGTCTTAAAAAGAGAAGTTGAAATATCTTCATTTCAATTTTGAGGAGCATTTAAAAAAATCACAGTTCTTACAGCTGTTCTCTTAAAACTTCTGTAGTTCATGGCTTTCCTATTTTTATACCACAAGCATCAATTGTTTTTATATTTTGTCTTAAATGTTATTTTTTAACCCCAGACAAAAATGTGGGGTGTTATAAGTTTTACTTGTGGATCTGTGTATGTCTGTGTATCTGTCTGTGACATCGTAGCTCCTAAACGAAACGAATAGACCGATTTTGACTCGGTTCTTTTTGTTTGAAAGCTAACGTAATCAAGATGGTAATCTATTCAGGCTTTTGAAGACCACCATCAGCTCACTTCCTACTTAACAAAAGGGCTTAACTATATTTCACAGGTCCAATAGATTTGAAATTTGGTGTACTGTTACTTCGGTAGTATTTCTAAGACATGCGTTCTTTGCACTTATGCTGTAGCATGAAATAGTCTGCAGGATACCCAACTCTGACAATAGTCTTTTTGAGTAGATTTTAGATAGATAATGATCGAGGCCACATGGTAACTTTTATAGTGTCCCTTAGCTAGTTCTCACAAATATCTCAGTAACTTTATACATCAGCGCTTGCGTCAAATCCGGTAATTTATAGCACCAAATGATGAGCTTCGAGGCCACACAACTTTGTGAAGTAGATTCCCTCCATCCACTACTACAAACTTGCTTCTCATTTAAGGTTACAGGTTGAAATATTGAATAAAAGGTGAATTTTAAAATATTGCAAAAAAATTCGAAGTTCAAAAAATGTTAAATTTTGAAAGGCTGAATCTCCAAAACTATTGGGTCTATAGAGACACTAAACTCATAGTAGCGAATTTTGTCTATTTTAAAAACTTCCCAAAAAAGTATGATCAAAAACTAGTCCTTTAGGGTTATAACTTATAACTGCTAAAATATGAAAAAGATCCGAAATTTTCGCGGTTTTTTCGATTTTTGACAAAGTTGCGTTTGGCGCACGAGGTCACAAACTTGGATTATTTACTTGGCCAACATCATGAACAAGTCTGCAAAAAATCAGAACTACTGGATTTGACGCATACTACCCCATACTTTCAGGCGACAAGGTTGCTGGATTAAAATCTTTTCTAGTTTATGTTCTTTCTAACGGGATGCATGTAGTATGGAAAATCTCTAAATTAAATTGGAAATTTATGAAATAACAATTTAATTAAAAACCTTTATTTTAAGCTAGCTTTCCGCCCGCGGCTCCGCCCGCGTGGACTACAGGTTATATCGTGCCCAACTGTGGGATAAAATGTAGCCTATGTCATTTTCCAGGCTTTAATCTATCTCTGTACTAAATTTTATCAGTAGTTTAGGCGTGAAAGACGGACAGACAGACAGACAGACAGAGTTACTTTCGCATTTATAATATAAGTAAGGAAGTAAGGATATACAGGGCTTTAAGTGTCTCTCTTTCAACCTCTCAGGTGGTTAATCAGTCCATGAAACTGAACAACTTTCCCAAGGAACATATGTCAAAATACGAAAAAAAAATTTTGATCTCCCATACAAAATGCTATGCTGATGAAGTTTGTATGGGGACTCAAATTTTTTTTTCGTATTTTGATCTATGTTCCTTGGGAAAGTTGTTCAGTTTCATAGATTTAACCACCCGAGAGGTTGAAAAAGTTGAAACACAGGTCCTTGGTGGTAAAAATTGACTAAAACTTTAAAAAGTCCAAAATTTTAATGAGTTTTCAAGTATTTAACTGTGATCCGGAAGGCTTTCGAGGTTGAAAACTTGGATTTGTCATCACCCATTCCACCACTACCAACTCATAAAAAATCTGAACTACCTCATTTGATGTTAGGCAACAATTCTTTTTTAACACGATTTCCATGCGCTATTCTATCTTTAAAAAAAACTATCCTATGACACCCCATTCGATGATATAGGCGAGAAAAAATAATCCATCGCCCTTTCACTTGTATGGCAAATTACTAGCGTAAATATTATACCTCAATCTCACATCAAATCAATTTTTTTTCTAGTTTTTATTTTAAACTATTTTAAACATATTATGACGGGTTCTTACTACCATTGTACTTTAAAATGAGTATCCGATATTTCGGCGCTGTTGCAAGTGAAAATAACCGCGATAATCTTAAACAATATATTTTTATTTCATCCTTTTTTTTCATCCACGCCAAGTTTCAGTTTTGTCGTATAAAGAGTCTGAGAAAAAAGAGGATAGACGGACATGGTGAAACTATAAGGATTCTAAATTACTACGAAACCCCCAAAAATAGTTTTTTTTTCAGAAAAAAATACAATTTTAATTTTACTTTTGTTATTTGAATTGTACTCATATGCATTAAATAAAACAAATAAAGTGGCAGAAATTAATCAGATGTCATAGTTCAATAAATATTGTGAGGCAGGATAGGAAATCAAAAACTTTGATGGCTTCAACAATCGATATATTCGAATTGTAAGGAGCATCTCTGTAAAAACAAATGAGATGGCCAATTTTGCCATAGTTCTATGCCCCAACAAGTTACAGCAATAATTTATGCAACATACGAAAGGGGAAAGCAAGTATTTTAAACATGTATATACTATTTAATTTATAAAGCAGAGGTTTAAAAGTAATTTGCTATTTTTACATCACCACAAAATCTGCAATCATTACAAGTTTTCGCAAGTTTTCATGCGTAAATGAGTCGACATAAATCCTGGAGCTGGATCCATTTCATGCAAAGCAGTCGAGGGCTCGCTAAACGGGAACGCAATGATACTGTTTACTTTCTCAATGGGTAACTTTAAGAGTGATTATTTTATTCTTGTAACGAAATAGCATAACAATAACAATGACTGCATACGAGTAAGTCAAAATGACAGACAGACAAATGACACAGAATCGGCATAAACTATGGCCACCTAAAGAGATGACCTAAAAAATAACCGATCCAACCTTCATGGACCTGGTTTACACTCGCACCACGGACATTTTATGTCAGTGTGAACTCCATGGTGAATGATAGAAAAAAGTAGTAATTCTCGCCATTTTCAAATAGTTTCCCGTCGATAATGAATACAATATCCCATTTTTGTTCACTTTGTTTCGGCTGCTTTAACAGTGATTTAACTAATCATGCTAATAATCATTAATTATCAAAGGATTTTTAACATAAATCTCATCCGTGTAACTGCACATAGTCTGGGGAAGGAATAGGCCAAATCTTTTCTTAAACATCAATCGCCACATAATCAACCAAATGGTTCAAAAAATTCAGTTGAAAATAACTAGTCTTAAATAACTACCGGTCTTAAGTGTGAGTATATATTTCTGAAGTGAAAACTTCTTTAGCGGCGCTGTGCACTTTGCAGTATGGGTAAAAAATGTTAAACTCGCGTCAGGACACGTGACGGTCACGTGACCTTGATCGAAAATTCGTAAGACGGAGGTGTGTTTAACAAATATAGGAAATCAAAACTGCAAAAGTCAAGATCCGGCGTCAGCATAGAAAAAATAAATAAATATTAATGCACAACGTTAATTTTCAAGTTTTCACTTCTGCAGGCACTCCCGGAGTGTAACCTGTTTTTTTTTCTAATAAACCAATTTTTGAGGATTTCTGTTTCTTTTTTTGCAGATGCTCGTAATAGAGTTTCAAATGATTTTAGGCGGTAAAGCAGTAGAACTTGGTGAAGAAGATTATTGTTATGCAGCGTATTTGGCATATACTTCTATACTTGATATTTTTCTTAAATTATTAAGAATTTATTCAGAGTTCGAAGATTAAATTGTTTTTCACTATACAAGCCAGTAAAGTTATTTATGATGTACTAGCTTCTCGCCTGGGACTTCGTTCTCGTGAAAATTTAGGGAATGAACTATATATGTACACCTTCTTCTTGAATCACTTAATCTACTACTGAAAACTGCATTGAAATCCGTTGAGTAGTTTAAAAGATCTAAGCAAACAGACAGCAGAAGCGACTTTATTTTATACTATAGTATAGATACTAGCTGACCCGATAGACGTCCTGTTTTTGTTTTTTCTCAACTTTTTTATTTTTTTCTTTCATAAGATCCTTCTCCTGACAATAAATAAATAAATATATAAATAAATAAAAAAAACATTTATTTGATTCTCCAGAAAATCCTTACATTGGGTACTTATTTTAAAATCTTAGTTCTAGTTAAACAGTAATAGGTATTCATTCGTACAAGGGTAAGGTACGTGTGGAGACTGTAGTCTGAAATAGACTTTAATCTGTGCTTCAGGTCACCAGTAGTACGTCCCCGAAGACATTTATGTTTCTTTATTAATTTGGTTACAATAAAAAACACAACAAAAAAAGAATTAGCAAAATAGGTCCAGCCGTTCGCGCGTGATGCCGTGACCAAGGGATATATAGGGATTCATTTTTTATACAAGGTGTTTTAAAAAAACCTAAAAAAATAATAATAATAATTAAAATTTAGCTTAATGCGCAGCTGTATTACAAATATGACAAGTATGTTATATTAATTATATGAAACTTTCATTTTGAAAGATGTCAAACAATGCAACTGATTACTAGAGTTATGACAATTTTCACTTTTAAAATTAAATTTTGGAATTTCTTTTTTTTGCGTTTTTTTTGAAATACAGGGCTTTAGGTAAATCTCTTTCAACCTCTCGGGTGGTAAATCAGTCCATGAAACTGAAAAACTTTCCCAAGGAACATAGGTCAAAATACGAAAAAAAAATTTTTCGTTCCCATACAAACTGCATCAGCTGATAGCGCATTTTGTATGGGAAGTAAAAAAAAAATTTTCATACTTCAACCTTTGTTCCTTGGAAAAGTTGTTCAGTTTCATGGACGGACTAACCACCCGAGAGTTTGAAAGAGAGATACCTAAAGCCCTGTGTAAAAGATAAAGAAAGATGAAGATTACGTTTTACCAGGTAAGTACATAGATAGCAGCTAAATACCTAGTTTAGAATCTCGGTTGTTGCCAGTGATTTTTAACCGATTTCGAAAAAAGGAGGAGGTTCTCGATTTGGGTGAATAAAATTATTGACAGGCCCAAACTGTGCCGCCAATAATATATTTTTGTTTTATTTTTACTCTACAACAATGACTGATCATAATTGCTCTGAATATTGAACGGAGAGCAAGTTGAAGCTATTTAAGATACTCGTATATATCTCAGAAAAAAAACGTAATATGATTCAATTTAATTATTTTTAAACCCTGTACGCCATTCGACCTTTTCTGAGTTGGTAAGACGGAAGTTGATGAAATGTCTGGTTTTGTTTCATTTGGATTATTGTGATACAGTGTATGGTCCGTGCCTAAACAAAAAAGCTCAAAACCAAGTGCTGAGAGTGCAAAACTCGTGTATTACATTATGTTACCACGACTCCAAACGATCTCATAATCACACTCTTCTTAAATACTTACAACATACTTAAAGAAACTGAGATCCCTGCCTAACTATTAAGAAAACTTAAATGGACTAGCGCGAGCCCAGGTAAAAAGAGATCAGAACGATTTCCTAAGTTGGTTTTACTGCATCCTAAGTTGGAGTTCTTCAAAGGAAGCTTTGGACACTCAGCATCCAAAATATGGAACGATCTTCCGCCTCCTGTTAAGAATTCGAAAACAATTAACCAGTTTAATGATTGTCCATGTCCAGCGAGTGGCTAATGTTAACACAAAAATCACCAGTTCGTCTAAGTAGAGTCTCTGATAATGATAACCCATGATGGGATCTAGGTTTTTCGCAAGTATGAGCGTTGAGTGATGCCGTTAAGTTCATGTTTCTTTTATTGTTTATTTCTGCCTGAATTTTTGTCAAGTGTTGTTTTATTCTCATTATTGAAAACAAAAAATGTGCGCTTTCTTTCGGATTTCAGAGAGAATAATGTCATCCAAATTACTGAACTTATACGGTTTTCTTTTGCTAGAAGGCAGAGATTGCATATCGCCATTTTTTTTATACATTGTTTACGGAGGAGGCCTTTGCCCAGCAGTGGGATCATACAGGCTAAGAAACAAAGAAAAAAAAATCGTATAAAGTAGCTTTAGATATCCTTTCAGTTGCTGGTGTCTTTGAGACTATATTCACTGTATTGAGGAAATTGTCTTTAGGCAACCTGAAGTATACTCTTTTTACCAACTCTGAAGTATACTCTTGTGAAAAAAAATTTTGAAAATCGGTCCATAAATGGCGGAGAAATCGGTGAACGCACATAATAAAAAACAAAAAAGGTACAAATAGTCGAACATATAAACTCCTCCTTTTTTGAATTCGGTTAAAAGTGGAGAAAAGATCTACCATACAAATATTACATAAAGCTTAATTCGGCCCTTTAATCAAATGCTTTCATCACGCTTACCTCTGGCCAATGTATGTCAAAACTACGTTAATCTGCTATCATAGACCGAGTTCCCGTTGCAGGAAACCTTACCTCACAAGGTGGCAGATCAGAAATGTAATGTAGTGATAGATACTACTCAGGAACACTGAATTTTAGTTGGTTGCCATCGCATATCCTGGAAGAACATTAATTTTTTTTCGTCGTCGTATCGTTAATTTGATCGAAAATTACATCATAAGGTGGCAGATCGAAACGTTTACCCATCAAAAGAGACACACTTGGAGAAAACAACCCACATTGGTTGCCAGCCCAAAGCCTGGAAGGTTTCGAGTTCAGCCATGTTATATGAGCCCCAAAAATGAGGTGCATTACCTCATCAGGTGGCAAGATGAAACTGATGCAGATTGATTGCCCTAAACATGCCATTCATGAATATATAAGGTTGCCTGCATTCAGCCTGGCAGTTTGTCCATTCAGCCACCTCAAACAATATTTGTTAAAATCTTGGAATAACCAGAACTTCTTGTATAGATCAGGTGGCAAGATGAAACTGATGCAGATTGACTGCCCTAGACGTGCCCTTCCTGAATATATAGGGTTGCCTGCATTCAGCCTGGCAGTTTGTCCATTCAGCCACCTCGAACAATACATTTGAAAATCTTGTAATAACGAGAAATTATTGTGTAGATCAGGTCGCAAAATGAAACTGATGCAGATCGATCAGTTTCATCTTGCCACCTGATGAAGTACTCGTAATTGATCCCATTTTTGGGGCTCATATAACATGGCTGAACTCGAAACCTGCCAGGGTTTGGGCTGGCAACCTATACGGCTTGTTATCTATAAATGTGTCTCTATCTGTATCAGTTTCATCTTGCCACCTGATCTATACAAGAAATTTTCGTTATTCCAAGATTTTAACATATACTTTTTTATTATTTTTATTATAAGATGAGTTAACACTTGACCTCAATCTTCACCATAAAGGTCAAAGATGAGGTCGACGATGGAGCCAGTTAACCCAAAAAATGCCTATAAAGGCACTGGTACTCCCACGCACCGACGGAACACAGCAAGCTGTTTGGCGTCAGACTTCGGTAGGAGGGTGGTCGCGAACCAGACGGCCCTTTACAGAGCCTACCACACCGCATGAGACCATAGGACGACACCTCAGATTCAGAAAAAAATGAAGTGTTTTTGCCTGGGATGGAGTACTAGGAGACAGGTCTCATTTGTGTTTCCTTAGTCGCCTCTTACGACACCCACAGAAAAAGATGGGGCCACCGGAACCCCACCCCACTCCACTGAACACCCACTGAAAGAGGAAGCCTATATATTCAGGAAGGGCACGTCTAGGGCAATCGATCTGCATCAGTTTCATCTTGCCACCTGATGAGGTAATTGATCCAATTTTTGGGACCCATATAACATGGCTGAACTCGAAACCTGCCTGGGTTTGGGCTGGCAACCTATGCGGATTGTTATCTCTAAATGTGTCTCTATCTAAATCAGTTTCATCTTGCCACCTGATCGATACAAGGATTTCTCGTTATTCCAAGTTTTTAACAAATATTGTTCGAGGTGGCTGATTGGACAAACTGCCAGGCTGAATGCAGGCAACCTTATATATTCATGAACGGCACGTTTGGGGCAATCGATCTGCATCAGTTTCATCTTGCCGCCTGAGGTAATTCACCCCATTTTTGGGGCTCATATAACATGGCTGAACTTGAAACCTTTGGCTTTGGGCTGGCAACCAATGTGGGTTGTTATCTCCAAATGTGTCTCTTTCAATGGGTAAACGTTTCAATCTGCCACCTTATGATGTAATTTTCGATCAAATTCTGATCTGCCACCTTGTGAGGTAGGTTTTTGTGCAATTGAAACTCAGTTTATGAGTAAAATTTAAAAGCTCTTAGCTTCGAATGTTTTCAGGGGTTCTTGTTGTTGGTTTTCTTTTGATTGGCAAAATTTTAAAAATTGTTGTTGCCTAAATAAGCTAGTTATATCGAATATTAAACTAACAATCAAACGGCTAGTTCTGAATTTTTATATGTTGTTAGGACCACGACCAGTATCGTTCCAACTTTGCAGCTTCGAAAGACCTGTACTAACTTCCTGAGATTTCAAGTAAATTATTAGGGAAATCGCAAAATTTTTGCACTTTCTCTGGCTAAGAACATTGCGTGAAACGAAACATTGTTTGTTTGAGATTTGGCAGCCACCTGTTTTTTTAAATTATTATAAGATGGATTAACTCTTGACCTCAATTTTGACCATAAAGGTTAAAGATGAGGTCGACGATGAAGTGAGTTAACCCAAAAACCGGTTGCCTGTAAAGTCGGTATACGGGCGAAAGTTTTACGTGACAACGACTTTGAGTGGTAACGCCAAGAACGTTCGAGAAAGACAAAGACAGAGACACAAGCATGCGCCGATTCAATGCGCCTAATTCTCTAGTGCTGCGCGCGCGGCAGACCGATCATAGTTGAGTGGGAGAGAGACGCAAGGCATTCGGCGGGCCTCTCTCTCGTTCGGTGACTCATCGTAACGTTACCGAGCGTTACACTTTTTCATAAGTGACTCCCAGCCGCAACCTAATTTAAGACGTTGTCACGTCAAAAATGCCTATAAAGGCACTGGTACTCCCACGCACCGACCTGGTCTTATAAACTGTAGGATACACTTGTTTTCATAATAATCTTGGCTCGGCAGTGGGCCTGCCAGTACACCACCTGAAAGAATGACCAAATCCGTCGTTAAGGGGCCACTCGTGTTCGCTTAGCCTGTTTGACGCTTTATACAAGTTTGATGAGCTAAAGCATGAGATCGGTAATGTGTCCAAAAAATATGATTCTAGTCTTATCTTTCGCGAAATTAAATGCCCTCCAACTTTTATGACGGACAATTTTCGATATTGTAAGTCCTTTACGAGATATAACAGAAAAATCGCTAAAATACATATTCCTTTTGGGGTCAATTTTTACCCCCCACCAGTTACGCACACCTCCGCCGAGGGGGAAAACTTAGGATAGTCTTATTTGGCAACAAATGAAGCTATTAAAAAAATAAAACCTTTTGTAGGAATTAAATCCGATTTGAATTCTAAGCCAATTGGGCTAATAGTGAGCAGTTATGTGCTGTATGTATCTGTCAGCTATAGCACCAAATGATAAGCTTCGAGGCTACCCAATTTTGTAAAGTAGATTCCCTCCATCCACTACTACAAACTTGCTTCTCATTTAGGATTACAGGTTGAAATAGTGAACACAAGGTGGATTTTAAAATATTGCAAGAAATTCTGAATTTCAAAAAAATTATAAACTTTGAAAGGCTTAGGGCGACTTGCACCAAAACCTTAAATATATTTAATAGCTTAAACACATTTAACTCGGTTGTCAAAGCAACGAAATCTGTCAAATTAATCAAAATTAGTCTCGCTAAATACGTTTAGCACTTTGGTGCAAGTCGCCCTTAATGCATTGAAGTATTATGTATAGTAGTAATAGCTCAATGCCTTAATGTAAAAAAAAAACTTTGAAAGGCTTAATCTCAAAAACTATTGGGTCTTCAGAGACAATACTAGTCTCATATTGTAGCGAATTTAGTCTTGTTTAAAAACGTCCCGAAAAAGTATCATCAATAATTAGTCCTTAACCGCTAAAATATGAAAAAGATCCCAAATTTTCGCGGTTTTTTCGATTTTTGACAAAGTTACGTTCGGCGCGCGAGGTCACAAACTTGGATTATTCATTGGGCCAACATTATGAATAAGTCTTAGTCCAGTCATTATATCCAAATAACCGACCCTACTCGTGAATAATCAGTTCTTGGATTTTTTTTTCGTAGGTCCCTCGGGGGGGGTCACTTGGAGTGTAAATTCAAAAAGTAGACAGAATCAGGCTCTTGCGTATATGCGAAAAATTATTTTTCGTAGGTTCCCCCCCCCCGAGGAACCTACGAAAAATAAAACCAAGAACTGATTATTCACGGGTCAAAATCTATAATGATTGAACTATCTGCAAAAAATCAGAACTACTGGATTTGACGCATACGAGCAGGCGACAAGGTTACTGGATTATTAGTTTATTCCATAGACATCACATATTGTTCTTACTATGCTTTGGGTATGTAGTATTTGTTTTTATTATGGCATATTGATGGCATACTTCTGCGTCAAAATTGACCGAGACCTCCCAAACTCTTATTTTTCTATATCTATGCCCTAACTTCAATTTTATATTTATAAATAATATGCTGTTTCAGTGGACTGCCGGTCCATGCATTAACGCTAGTGGGCCGAGTCGGGTTATGACTGGTCAGTTTACAGAACTCGCCAGTTTCCGTAACTAGTCAATTTCCCCACTCGCCAGTTTCATCAAATTCGTTAGCTGGTCAATTTCCTTACTAGTCAGTTTCCTTAGTCGTCAGTTTCCCCAACTCGTCAAGTACAGTCATTTACAATTATTATTATGCACCACATTAGCGAATGCGTTGCATGAGAGCAATAACGAAAAGAGTAATTAAATTAAAAATTTTAAAAACCCCCCCCCGCAAAAAAGTAAAGCGGACATTTAAAAAGTAAAAAATAATACCTTTCGTTGAGCCATCAAATTCATTTCAGAAATACCTATATATATTTTAATTATCGAAATCGATGGATGGCACGATAGGGTTTGCTCATTAAAATGGCGCTATAATGTCGCGCGCGTCGGGGTACCGCTTTAGTGAATCAGACCCAATCAAATGAAGGGTCTGATTCACTAAAGCGGTACCCCGACGCGACATTATAACCCTAAGAAAGGTGTTGCGTAAAATTGGTTTCGATACAAGAAAACGCAATCGAACAGAAAAGTTCTTATTGAACGCAACGATATATCTGCCTGGCGGGCCAGTTATCTACATAAAATTAAGTTAAATGAATGCGGCGAAAAAAAGCCTGTGATATTTTTGGATGAGACTTATATCCACTCATCACACACTGTTGGGCGTTGTTGGCAAAGCGATGATATTGATGGAGCTTTGAATCCTGTTTCAAAAGGAAACAGGTGGATAATTGTTCATGCGGGTGGAGAAACGGGGTTCGTTGAAAACGCCTTACTTGTGTTTAAGTCAAACACAATGAGTGGCGACTACCATGATGAAATGAATAATACAAATTTCAAAAAATGGGTAACGGAAAAATTGCTACCTAATTTACAAACAGAAACCATAATTGTTATGGATAACGCCCCTTACCACAGTATTTGTATTAATAAATGCCCTAATACAAATACTAAAAAGGCAGACATGCAGAATTGGCTTACTGAACATAATGTGGAGTTCAATGAAAGCTACACTAAACCCCAGCTGTATGAATTAATAAAGAGGCACAAACCAGTTCCTCAATATGAAATTGATAATTTGTTAAGAGACAATGGGCACACTGTTCTTAGACTGTCCCCCTATCATTACGATTTGAATGTAATAGAATTGATCTGGAGTTCGATGAAACGTTATGTTGCAGAACATAACATTGGAACGTCAGATGCTGAAATGCCGCAGTTAATCGCAGAAGCATTTAATAAAATAACAACTGCAGAATGGAAAAAACACTGTGCCCATGTAAAGAACATTGAAAATGAGTACCTGAAAAAAGATGCTTATTTAGACGAACCTTTTATCATATCTTTAGGAAGTGACAGTGAAAGTGACAGCAGTGATTCAGATAATGAAGTGGCCGAGGATGCTAGTACAACTACAGGAATGCCTGGAATCCATCCTCTAAATTACGCAGATGATTGTCTAATGGATCATAATTATAGCTATAAAATATAATTCATAAAAAAAGTGTTTTTACTATTATTCCTAACCATCCGCAAAGACGTAATAAACTTCGTATTATAATACAAAGTAGTAGGATATAGAGTCTGTATAAAAAGTCACTAAAATTGGGGTAATCATTGGGAAGCTGAAAAAAAATTTTAGTTAATACTGTGAGAATTCTGAGAAACTAATTTTAATACATCTAGTGTCCTACTATTCAACCATCTGAAGTTTTATAAGACTCGTAAAAAAATCACAGAGATTTGAAAGATTTGGGTAATTTCCCATTTTCACAGACTTTTCATACGGAATATTTTGTATAAATAAAAAGTTACTTATTAATATTTATTTACACCATTGGCAATGACATTATTTTTACCCTTACATCCGGGGAAATACTATTTAGCGGCAACACTAAAATCGACATCAGTGACACCGTCACCGGGTCAGTTAAGTTTGTGGCACTGTCATGGATCTAATATTAGAAAGTACTAAGTCCATGGGCACTGTATGTAGAGAAAGTACTAAGTCCATGTACTAAGTCCATGGTATGTAGTATTTGTGGCGGCCATATTTAAGAATCTATCCATAGACATAGAGAAAATACGTTATGTCAGTGATCTATCTTGAAAAACTAAGACACATTACTATTGTTAATTTTTGCTCTAAAAGAGTCAAGAAAAGCTGCGTTAAGCGTTATATTTATTAAGAAGTGAAGTAAATAATATAAGAAAGATGAATCGAACTCCCTCAGATAAAAATTCGTCATCAGAAACGAAAGAAATTGAAAATTGTAATGAAGAAACTTTATCAAGCAAAACAGAAAAAAAATTACATAACAAAGGAGACCCCACAATTATTGAAGGCGAATTATTTACAACTCTAAACGATAAAGCAAAGAATGAAATACCTTCCAAAGGCGGCGATACAGTTATAGACATCCTTACTGAAAAACATTTAGACTCCATTATTGAACATCGACGAAAATCTTTCTGGGTTTATTTTGGAATTGAAAGTAAGTTTTTCTATTATCATTTTTTAGGGTTCCGTTCCCAAAGTGAAAAAACGGGACTCTATTACTAAGGCTCCGCTGTCCGTCCGTCCGTCTGTCACCAGGCTGTATCTCATGAACCGTGATAGTTAGACAGTTGAAATTTTCGCAGATGAGGTATTTTTTTGTGTTGTGCATTTGAAATTCGGATCCCAAATTAGGGGTTGCGGGGAGGGGGGAGGGTGATAGTTGAAATTTTCACAGATGATGCATTTTGGTTTCTGCTATAACAACAAGTACTAAAAAGTAGAATAAATTAAATATATAAGGGGGCTCCCATATGTACAACAAACGTGATTTTTTTAACTAGTCTTAATTTAAAAATTTAAAATAAAATTGTAATTTAAAGGTATTATTCAAATTTTTTTAATCAACTTCAAAATCAGTAGTTACGTACATCCCTAAAGGCTCCAACAGATATACATTTGAAATAGAGCTGAGCAATATTATTTTTTAAAATTTTTGGATATTCTTTTTATTGAGTATTTGTATGTATGTAAATCCTTTATTGTACAATAAACAATATTTATTATGAAACACTCTGTTTACATATTTATATATTTAAAGTATGTATATTATCAGTTACCACGCCCTAAGCCCGCCTGCTTGATGCCATGGCGCAGAATATAATTGTCATTATTAAAACTCGTTGTACACTAACGAACCTGACACCGCCGGGATACGTGTAGGTGGTAATTACTTCATGTCAAACTCGATACTTTTTTAATTGGCAAATGCAAACTGAGTAAATACGTAATACACAGGTTACACCGTAAGTATTGGTCCTCACTGTAGGTAGAAATAGTATTTTATGGATTAACAGTTCCTAGAATATTTAAGGGGACTCCCATTCAAAAAAAGTGATATTTTTGCTCATTTTTATAGAAAGTCTGTCCGAGACTGTATCTCATGAACTGTGATAGTTACAAGGTTGAAATTTTCACAGATTATGTTATTTCAGTTTCTGCTATAACAAAGAATAGTAGTAAATTAAATATTTAAGGGGGCTCCCATACAACAAACGTGATTTTTTGCCGCTTTTATAGAGGTAATGGTTTTTATATGTAGAGTCCGACTCGCACTTGGCCAGTTTTATAGGTAATGGTACTGAACGGAAACCTTCGCGCGCGAGTCTGACTTGCACTTGCCCGTTTTATTGTTTCATTCATCATGTTTTTAGTAAAAACCTAAACAATTTCTAACTATTATTCTAACTTTAAATACCATATTTTGCTCCTGTAAGAATATTTATTGTTCAATAAAGGATTTACATACATAAATACATATATACATACAATTAAAGGTATAAACTTAACAATATATTTTATAAATCAATTAAATAGTAAACACATGGAGCTTTCCTGTAATTTATGAATGGTTTAAGATCCCAGGCTGCCAGACGTTACTTAATTTCTCGCTAAACAAAAATGTGGGAAAGAATAGTGCTAGCAAGTACTAAGTAACCTATGAATACCTGCTATACTTCGTTTTTTTTGGCATTAGAAATTATGTAAACAATTATGTTTTCGGATTTATGTACGGATTTCTAATTATCACTTGCTCAACGGTGAAGGAAAACATCGTGATGAAACCCGCCCGTCCAAGAAAATTCATTTTCAAAAGACGAGCGGTCCACCAACCCGCATTGGGCCAGCGTGGTGGACTATGGCCTAAATCCCCTTCGTGTTTCAAAGGGAAGCCCGTGCCCCTCGGTGGGGACGTATATGGGCTGGCAAGAAGAAACAAAGAAGCAGTGCTAGTAAAAAAACTATGATAAAATAAAGAGTTGAAATAAAATTATTTAAAGGCCCAAACATGCCCAAACTGTGCCACCAATATCTTTTTATTTTACTCTACAACAATGACTGATAATAATTGCTCTGAATATTAAACGGAGAGCAAGTTGAAGCTATTTTAGATATAGGTCTTAGAAACAAAATGAAATAGATTTAATTTAAATATTTAAAAACTCTGTATGCCATTCGACCCTTTCTGGGTGAGTCGGTAAGACGGAGGATGATGCAATGTCTGGTTTTGTCTCACTTGGATTATTGTGATATGGTCAGTGTCTAAATAAAAAGCTGAAAAACAAGTGCTGACAGTATAAGTAAAACTCGTGTATCAGATTTTGTTACCACGTCCCCAAACGATTTTATAATCACACTCTTCTTAAATACTTACAACATACTTAATATGAAAAAAAGAGGGACGTTAAAATTTTGCAATTTAATTTTCAAACTAAAGAAAATTCGAAAAAAATTTACTAGTTTAAAAGATTGTCCAGAGAGTGGCTAATGTCAAAAAAAAATCAATCTGGTCACCAGTTTGTCAGGTAAACTAAGTAGAGTCTCTAAATGATAACCCCATCATGGGTTCTCTTATCATTTAGAGTCTGTTTTTTTCGCAAGTGTGAGCGTTAAGTAATGTCGTTAAGTTTATTTTTCTTTTCTTTCATTGTTTACTTCTGCCTGAATTTTATCAAGTGTTGTTATCTCATTATTGGAAACAAAAATTATGCACTTTCCTTTGGATTCTAGGAATAATTGTTATCCAAATTACCGAACTTATACGGTTTCCTTGTTTTTCACTGGCGCTAAAAGGGATTTTGCTTTGGTCTCTTTTTCTTAGACGATGGAACCACATTGTGCGAGCTTTGAGTCCACTCGGACCGACTTCAGACTCGTCCATTATTAAACGTAATTATATAACAAAAACAACAGCAAAAGGTAAACCGTACGGGCACATTCCCGCCCGCACATCTCTCGGCCACCTTTATCGCGTCTTCCCGCACCCCCTTACCGCGCGGGCTTTAAACAGTTTATGTTTAAAAATTAACAACAACAAAACCAACAAAATAAAACAATAAATGGAAATCCTTAAACTGAAAACTATACTGATCGCACTCGCACTCTTATCAGAGGAGAGTGAAGTTTGACCTGTGCTGTGATATTTTATGTTTTCAACCTCTGCTTCTTGAAGTCTTATATAGGTTAAAATTTTCGAAATGAATTGTTTATTTGTATTTTAAGCTTCATAGTATAAATTGAAATAAAAATGTAATATTTTTAATTAATAGGTATTTACCTATGAAATTGTCGATTTTTTCTCAAGCTTTATTTTATTCAATTTGATTGAACAGCTATTACTACAATTGTTTTTTACTTAAAACTTAGGCCATATAACAAAGATATTGAGTCAAATTAATACGTATTTACTTTAGATTTATTTGCTGAAAAAGAAGCTCAAATATAGCTCGTTTCATCCGTTGCCCGTTTCATTGCTTATTTTTGCTGTACTTTTGTTACAGTTACGACTTTAAATAAAGTAAGTATGATGAAAATTAACTTAATGTTGTCTAAACCTTTCCACAAAATTTAGCTTAATTTGGATTTCGCATTCCCGTAGGTTATTAGATAGAACATTATATGAATAAACTGTCACATTATTGGGCATTTAGAACCTAAAAACATAAATTAAAAATGCAATATGCAATTATTTATATTTTATCGTTCGCCATACTTTAACATGACAGATGAAAGACTCAAATTTTACAAGATTCTAATGCTAAAAAAAATGAAGTATAGATTGGGCCGACGCGGCGGCCATTTTTAACCTACCTGGTTCCGAAGGTACTTCCAAAATATACTCATGTTTTGAAGGCTGCGTGCTGATGTGTTATAAAATTTAACTAATTAAATACAAGGTGTTTCAAAAAAACCCAAAAATAATAATAATTTATAAAAAACAAGTTTAAAAACTAAAACCCGACTACTGAAGAATCGTGCTCTAAAAAGTATGAAACAAGAAAATGCTCGTATCTGACATATTTGTGAAAACTTTTAAATACTTATCGTGTATTTAATAAACACTATACACGTTATATAATTAAATGTATTAAATGCATTTTCATAGTGACATTCGGAGAAGACCCGTGGTCGTATGCCACTTTGTCCTAATACGATCGCTTTACTACCAGTTAAAAGGTGGCATACGACCACGGCTCTCCTCCGAACATCACTATGAATATGTATTTAATACATTTAATTATATAACGTGTATAGTGTTTATTAAATACACGATAAGTATTTAAAAGTTTTCACAAATATGTCAGATACGAGCATTTTCTTGTTTCATACTTTTTAGAGCACGATTCTTCAGTAGTCGGGTTTTAGTTTTTAAACTTATTTTTTATTTAAATTATTTTGGGGTTGTTCGTTAGTTAACAGCTAAGAAAATATTATATGTATTTTTAAAGCTAACGATCTGCCCCAGTTTAACAAGGAAAATTTTTGATCATGCGCGTTGGCAAAAGTTTGTTTTGGAGGGGTATTTTTGCCAACGCGCATGAACTCAGCCGCGATCATGACTGTCGTTTTTATATCTTCAACAAAATAAGTTTGAAAATATAAACTTATAAATAGGTTGGTTCACTACTTGGTGTTGTATTTTATCTGGACTGGGACCCGGTAGAAAACAATGAGTGTCGTTGCGCGAGCGAAGCGAGCGGCAAATTTTTTCGTAAATAAAAGGAATACGAAGTTAAATCCTAATCCCGCAATAGTATAGGAGCTTTATGAAAACAGAATTTGTACTATAACAGAAATACATAAACCGTTCCAGAGCCTAGAATGTCCCCCTTACATCGTAGTTTACGTACGTACTTCTTAGATTGGGGGGACGCTCTGGGCTTCACCCTACGCGGAGCTCAGCCTGCGACCTCGCATCACTAATCTTTGTCTGGTAGATGTCTTAGATTGGGGGGATGCTCCGGGCTTCGCCGTATGCGGAGCTTGGCCTGCGGCCTCGCATCACATATCTTTGTTTGGTGGACGTCTTAAATTAGGGAGACGCTCCAGGCTTCGCCATACGCGGAGCTCGGCCTGCGGCCTCGCATCACTTATCTTTGTCTGGTAGATTTCTTAGATTGGGGGGACGCTCCGGGCTTCGCCCTACGCGGAGCTCGGCCTGCGGCCTCGCATCACTTATCATTGTCTGGTAGATGTCTTAGATTGGGGGGACGCTCCGGGCTTCGCCCTACGCGGAGCTCGGCCTGCGGCCTCGCATCACATATCTTTGTTTGGTGGACGTCTTAAATTAGGGGGACGCTCCGGGCTTCGCCCTACGCGGAGCTCGGCCTGCGGCCTCGCATCACTTACCTTTGTCTGGTAGATTTCTTAGATTGGGGGGACGCTCGGCCTGCGGCCTTGCATCACTTATCATTGTCTGGTAGATGTCTTAGATTGGGAGGACGCTCCGGGCTTTGCCCTACGCGGAGCTCGGCCTGCGGCCTCGCATCACTTATCATTGTCTGGTGGATGTCTTAAATTGGGGGGACGCTCTGGGCTTCGCCCAACGTGGAGCTCGGCCTACGGCCTCGCATCATATATCTTTGTTTGGTTGACATCTTAGATTGGGGAGACGTTCTGGGCTTCGCCCTACGCGGAGCTCGGCCTGCGGCCTCGCATCACTTATCTTTGTCGGGTAGATTTCTTAGATTGGGGGGACGCTCCGGGCTTCGCCCTACACGGAGCTCGGCCTTCGGCCTCGCATCACATATCTTTGTTTGGTGGACGTCTTAGATTGGGGGGACGCTTCGAGGTTCGCCTTACGCAGAACTTGGCCTGCGGCCTCGCATCACTAATCTTTGTTTGGTGGATGTTTTTGATTTAGGGAGCTCTCCGGACTTTAAAAAAAAACTATATTTTTTTCATTTTATTTAAGTATATGAATTACAGCTATTGTATCGCAACCACTCCTGCTTGATTCAATCACTATACAGCTGAGTAATCACTGAACAAAGACAACAGTGCGCGATGGTGAATTTTACATCCGGTGCTTCTAAACAAATCCGCAAGAAACAGCTAATAATACATATATATTTGAAATACACTAATGAAGCCCTTTCATTTGATACCCAACAAAGCACCATCAAAAACATTTTTTTTTTTAGTTCATGACTTAATGTCATCTAGAGGGCGCTCTTATCAATTTAATGTGACGTCTTATAGCCTATAACCAGCGGACAATCAAAACGCGTCCAACGATATGTCATTTGTCAATTTGAGACGAATAGTTTAGATGTTATGAGGGAACAGATGAACATACATACATACATACATACATACATACAAACATACATACATACATACCGGTCAACCACATAACCCTCCTTTTTGCTTCGCCGTAGTCGGGTAAAAATTATTTAAAATTAAGCTTATTGCACAGCTCTATTACAAATTGACAAGTATGTCATATTAATTATATGAAACTTTCATTTTGTAAATGTCAAATCGTGCAACTGATTACTAGAGTTGCGACTATTTCACTTTTAAAATTAAATTTTGGAATTCCTTTTTTTTTGGGTTTTTTTGAAACACCTTGTATTAACATTGATTATAAACACTTATCGTCGGTCTAATCTTTGAATGCTACAATCTACTAGAGGATATCGCAGCGGAAAACAGAATTACTCTGCAATTGATAAAATATTAGAAACTATTACTAGAAAATATGTGTCATTAGTGGGGAGTATCACAGCCCATGAGGTTACGCTGACTAATTTAAAGTGAACCCCATATTTTAGATCAAGAATACACCAACTATAGGTACATCACGGGTCACGTACAATATCTAAGCTAAATGCTGTCCGCGTGAATAAGTTTTAAAACCTTTTTAATTCAACCAAATCACAAATAATTATGGCACCAAGTCGTAAAGTCACAAAAAAGAGCTTACGCGACATTTTTTCTTGTGCTGACCCGTTATCTAGTTGGTGTATTGTTAATTATTATAACATCATTGAATAGCACCAAACTAGCTAAGCAAAGAAAACTTTGTCGTTATACTTAAAAATAATTTACTTTTAGCTTATTTTAGTTAATGGGTAGATTTTCACTTTATCTTGTTACTCGATACACATAATCTATTAAAAAGAATTTTTATTATTCATTCCAACAGCTAATACGGAACCAGTTGGTGCAACTTTGGATTACGGCGAAGGTGACCGAAATGATTTTGTGCGATTAGTTTTTCTCATCTTAACGTCTATGCTAGCTGTAACAACCTCTTACGTTTTCATGGTTATGAATATGTAAGTCTAACATAGTATAAATAGCAGGTGATACTTTTTCAAAATAAGCGCGCTTGAGAAAATAATTTCGAGCTCACAAATTAAACTTTACTGACTTTTTAGCTCGCCTTCCCAGGCATACTGTAAGAGTAAGTTATTGGGACATGAGGTTATTTTTATACTGTGGGCGAAAGGCTGACAACCTACCACCACAATACTCATGTTGTATCTAATAACCCTCAGAATTTATGACAATCGTGGCGTCAATGGATTTGAGTACCACATGATTTGAGTACCACTAACCTAACCTAACCTAACCCGTTATGGATATTAGGCCTGAGTGAGTATGGTGTGTATGTATCCTACAAATATTTTAAATGCGTAAGTTAGCAAGGATAGATGTTTGTTAAATCCTTCACGCAATAACTACTAGATCGATTTCAATGTTTTTTTTAACATGGCTACAACATTTTCCAAAACTACCCCGGGAACATAGTGTCGTGCGGAAAGCTACATAATAATCTAGCTTTGCGGCCCCGGACTTTTTGCCGTGAAAATGTCTGGATTATACACATGAATTACACAAATAAACCTTCCTTTTGAATCACTCCGTAAATTAGCAAAAACCTTATAAAAATCCTTACAGAAGTTTTTGAGTTTATCCCGTTCAGATAGACGTGGCGAGGAATTTGAAAAAAAAACTCATCAAACACTTATCAAAAAAGTCTAAGCAACATGCACGATTTTTCATACAACAGAGGCCTGTTTTAGAAGCTATGAAAAGTATTTAAGACATTTGTATAAAATCTTCAGTATGAGAAAGTTCTACACCCGAATTTTCAATTCCTGTAAATTAACTTTATCTAACTTGAAAGTGAAAAAAAGACGAAAATAAAAATTTCATTCGTTACATTTTCTGTTTAATTCAAATATTAATTTAAGGTTCTGGCAGAATATCAGCGCTACAGGTAAAACTGTAGCATTATGCTGAGCCAGCGCCGACTTCGTCTGTGCTACACAGACAGCATAGTGCAGCGCTTTGATTTATGTTTGTAAGTGTTTTTTAGTTATATCTTTAATTTGCCTTCGATTTGTATTTGCCTTTGTGTCTGTTAAGTGTCATCTGTGTTTCTATATTGTGATGTCTGTGTTGTACGCCGAAATAAAGCATTTCTATTTATCTATCTAAATATCTACTATTAATTATTTTATCATTTCTTTATTTTTTATAATTTATAGCATACGTGTAATCAAGTAGGGACTAGTTTCATTATTTCCGTGTTATTAACTGTCACATAGAAAAGAGGGAAAGAAATTCGCGCAAATTCAACTAAAATTGTTGACGAATCTACTAATATAATCCGGACATCAAAAATACTATTGAATAGAATAAACCATTCTGAACATTTTGTATTAAACAAAATTGCATTTCAAAAAAAGCCTGATATCGTTACATTTTGCAAATTCTCTTCATAACGGCGCAACTGCTTTATTTAGTTGTTACATCCAAGGAAAGGTCTTAAAAAGACAAACATTGTTACTAAACAGATTTTTTTTAATCCCGTGAAAAGGAATATTTTCTCATTTTCAAATCACGGATTTTTAGTCTTGTTTGCGGGGTACCCTGTAAACCCCCCCGCTGCCTGTCATTAACATGTGTCAGTCCGATCACGGACTTTATGGGAGCTGGACGTAACGCTTAATTAACGACTTGAATGCTTCTTGCAACCACGGTTGCAAAAAACAGCTAGGTATATGTCAGTAGTTCCGTGTAATATGAGTAGATTAATAAAACAATTTCAAAAGCATTATCTAGAGGCACAATCAAAATACTGGGTGCTTTTAAATTAGATACCAAAAATTAAGGATATGAATTAGCCCACTAAACTGAACAAATTATCTCGAGGAAAATTGGTCGAAAAATGGAAATCTATATATATAAAAGAAAGTCGTGTTTGTTACAACACTTATAACTCGAGATTGTGTAAACTGATTTTGATCAAATTTGGTATGGAGGTAGCTGATACCCTGGATTAACACATAGGCTACATAATTTTCCAAAATTCCCACGGAAACGAAGTCCCGGGCGTAAAGCTAGTAATATATATTTTTTAAATGTTGCATTTCGCTGATTGCTTTAGTACAGAAAGTCGAAAAAAAAGTTAAGAATCTGATTCATATTGATCTTAAGGACAGTCTTTCCTTCATAATGGTCTTCAAAAAAACAATCATGTGTACAGTGTTCAGATGAACATAGTCCCTGTTGCAACGCGCTAAGTGGTTTAACTATGACTCCATTAAAGAAGCCACTGTACATACCCCATTGCTGGTTCTTATTTGAACAGACATAAATAGTTTAATTAAGAATAATTTATTCTGCCCGTTTTTGTCACTAGTAATAAAATACTTTAATTTGGTTATCCGAGTATCCATGGCAAATACGGGACTTTTTGTACTTGCATTGCATTCATTATTTGCTTTAAATGTCAAATTTACGCCCGTTACCTTCAGTGTTTAAATTATTAACATACATTTTTGTAATCAGCACCCCAAAAAACTATTAAATATTTTCAAAAAAGTGCATGCCATTTGGGATTTTAAAATAGTCGTCATTTTCATAATTAGCAACATGAAAAATCATTGACCGCCACCTCTAAGAGTAATATATCGTGTGTTTAAAAAAAATCAGCACTCTATAAAAATGCAAAAAAATGCATGATGTCATCATGATCTTGGATTTCGAAATCAATGCCATGAAAAGAAATCAACATTTCAGATGCACTCGTAAATAAGATACGTTCTACCAGTAAATTGACCTTCTGAAATCTTTCATCTATGAACAAACCTAAACGGTACCTATTAACAACAACTAGATGGCGTTGCATTGGTTTTACGAACAAAGCTACAAGTGCGGTTTCGCAAATGTCATTCACCCTTCTTAAGGCCTTAATAAACCTAATGAATCTTTGTCCGAGTTTTATTGGAGAATCTTTATATCTACGAAGCGGGATTTTATCTGCATCCCGCGTAAGTGAAGCTGCATTGGCCGTGTTTTAAAAGGTGAGCGTTTGTTTTATTCGTCTGGATGCTTGAAATAAGTGTAGAAACAGAACCGCCGTTATTGAATTTCAAAATCTAATGCGTTTTCGAAAACAGTGCTCATTTTAGAAACGAGATTGGTCGTTTCACTTTCACATTCGATTGAATTTAATTAGTTTTTTTTTTCTTCTACTTTAATTCGCAATTTTTTTTCTGAATCTATTTCAAACTTGAGAAGTGGTATTTTATTAGCTATACTAGTATACTTGTCATTTTCAATTGTATTTACGTATCGATGGCGGAAATTAAGTTACATACAAAGTGAAGTTCAATAAAATGTTATGGGGTTTTCCTAAACAGCAATTAATTAAGAATACTGGATCAGTTAGGTATTAGGCATGTGCTAAACGCTGTAGCAACTCCGCGTGCCAACGGCCAGGTGGAGCGCTATAATCGCACCTTATTAGAAGCACTAACAGCTAAATGCGCCACAGGAGATGAAAATAAATGGGACGCTTTGTGCCGGATGTCAAACTTGGCTTTAACACCACATTGAACAAAAGTATTAGTTAACTGAAATTCGAGTATAATAGCATACAAAGCATAATTTAAAAATACTAATACACAAAAAATACAAAATGCATAGTGACGCAATATTTTTTAATGTGAAGAACTGTCTGAATAAATAAAATGTGAAGAACTCTAATCATTTGAAAAGCGGTGCAAATGCAAGTCTGAATAAATAAAAGTCTGACGTTTTGAAAATCTGACCAACTGAAAACAAACGTCTTACTCTTATACAGCCCTGGCATCAAAGTAAAAGAATCAAAATCCAGTCAGTTTACGATAAAATTGTTCATAGTTCATTCCCCGCCGCGCAATCTTAATGTGGAAGTGATAAAATGCAATGAAGCTATTGGTATCACCCTTAAAATGATATGTAACATAACCTTATACACCATTGGGATGGACCTGCCAATTCTCCTTTTATAAGATACTAGCATTCCGCTCAGGACTTCGTTCCCATGGGAGTTCGGGAAAATTATGTAGGAAAATTATGTATTACTCAGGGATAATGTAGCATCCTAACTGTGAAAGAATTTTTGAAATCGGTCCAGTAGTTTTAAAGTCTATTCGTTACATACTAAAATATAAAAATACAAATTATCCTCTATTTATTCTAATATTTAAGCTATGTTACTGCAAAGTTTCATCAAAATCCATGTAATTGTTTTGCGTAAAGAAGGACAATTCATCAATCCGTCCATACTCATCTTTCTCATGTCTACTTATTAGTAGACTCGGACTCGGAATAGTAATCGTTCTGTATTTAGAGTTAGTAGAATTTAGATTAAGGCCCGTGTTCACCAATAATATAACCAACGGTTAAACTGCGGTTAGAAGCTAATCAGACAAAATGTCAAAAAAAATGTATGTAAATGACGTTGTCAAATCTCTGGTTATCTGCTAATCGTTGGTTAAGTTTTTGGTGAACACTGGCCTTAAATGCAGCTTTGTTTTAAGTGTTTCATGTTTTCTTCAGAATACATAATGTTATATTTCCTAAATCCAAATAAACCCTCATTTTGGCAGATGTTGAACCGTGAAACTGATAAAGTGGCCGCTTTGCTAGGCTCTTTAAATCAAGTCTAAATGTGCTAATGTATAGCGCTTGTAGCATTGGAGAAAATCTCAGTCAATAGGCTAATACGAGCGCGTTGAGACAATCGTGCGCTGCCTACAAGGTCTCGTAGGTGATGAACCCGTAGTTGGGATGTCTTGTGTGTGTGTGTAGTTTGTTAGTGTGAGTGCACCATTAGTCAATGGGCTGTAATTAATATTTTACAAAAAAATGTGTTATAACGTTGGTTTTTTTTTTCAGGGATTCTTTGAAAAACTTTTTGCAAACGACTCCAGGGTTAATAATCGGCGGTGTGTGCCTGTACGTTAATTTCAATTTATACTATCAACCGATTTCTAAAAAAAGGAGTTATCTTTTAATAATTGGGTATTCGACAAAAAAACATTTGAAACGTTTTTTCAGATACTTGAAATATATCAAGTATCTGAATAAACATCTTAAAGTCCCCTTTTCCTGTTCTGTAGGTGCCGATAATAATAAACTTTTATTCAAATAGTTCATCATATAATCATATCAGCCTATTGCAGTCCACTGCTGAACATAGGCCTCCCGCAAGGTGCGCCACTTTGCACGATCCTCCGCTGTTTTCATCCAGCCACTACCCGCTATCTTCTTTAGGTCATCTGACCATCTGGCTGAGTGGCGTCCTACACTACTTTTTCCAAGACGTGGTTTCTATTCAAGATCCAGTCTACTCCAACGCTTGAAAAATTCCTTCTTAGGAAAGCGAGGGAGATCTTTGCCCAGTAGTGGGACACACTAGGCTAGATAAGATAAGATAACCTCTAAGAGAGTTAAACGGGGATTCAATATTTGTATGGAGAAAACATTTTTTTTTCTTGGATTTTTTTTATAAAAAGTAATTTAATTTTGTATTTTTAGTGTAATAATAGAAACTTTTCCCATACATACGCAGTGAATTAATTTTTTTTCACTTAAAACTTTCGTAACCTCGATAGTTTTATGAAAAAAGGTTTAGTTACCTACCTAATTTAAATTCAAATAAGCATTAAATGAACTTTTATAATTCGTTTCATTTTCTTTTTATAATGCGTATTTTGTTTAAGCACCTTATATCATAAAGTTATTAATAAAAATAATTATTATTTAAGTATTTTTTTTGTTTGATTGCATAAGCATCTTCTTAATTATTTTCTTGTAACTACAATAAAAAGTTACCTCTTCTTATGGCCTGATAAAAAAATCTAAGTACTTTTTTAAAAATGTATGGGAAAAGTTATTTTGGATTTGTGACTTTTCTAGTACTCCAACCTCAAATGTTCCCGTAGAACTTTCTGATCAACATATAAAACTGGATCGAAAGGCATCAAAAAAAGTTTTTGTGAAAAATGCTAATTTTTTTGCTAACCATACATTTTTTTGTAAATCTGTGATTGGGAATGAAATTTATTTGAAAAATTATAGATAGTCTCCTAAGACCATTTTCTTGTAGCTGCAACGATTTATTTTATTTTATTTTTTATTTTATTTATTTGGCTGACCTACAGCAAGAACACTGATACATATAATACTTATGCTAACTTAATTTAGAACTAAGTGCCTTACCACTTACAGGACAGCACCACATGCACAGTTTATATATTAAGCGACTTAAACAAACATGAATACATAAGATCTAAAAACAATGAAGTTAAGTTTTACTAAAGTTATACATAGCGACATTAGAAAGTACAAATTCGTTAATAGTACATTAAGCTACAAGTGTGCTAAGTTGGATATTACATTAGAGGCGAGTTTAGAGCTCAAGCCGAAGGCGAGGGCTCAACGGAGCCGAGAATGTAATATCCAATGCGCACGCGTATCATACGATGTTTTTCAACACATTTGCGAGGAAAGAAATAAATAAAAACTTTCCTTTGATATTGACGACAACAAGCTATCACTTGCATGTTGCGCCTCTGAAAGTATTTCTGGCGGTGTACATACCCACGTAGGTTTCCTGTTCTGCACTTGAAGAAGACATTTTTTGTGCTGTATTTCTGACAATAATAACAATCTGATGAATACAAATGCCGTTTGTGAAAACCAAGTGAAAACATCTGAAAAGAGGCGCGATTATTTTTTTTCTTTTTTCGCTCGCAAAATGAAATTTACATTGACAAGTATACTATACAGCCAAATAATAAAAAAATACTTAACTATATATTTTCACGTTTTAGCATAAATAAATGATAATTTTCTGTTAAATTTAAATGATTTAGTGGTATCACCATTTTATTTACTAATACATAGTTTAATATTTACACTTAATTTTAAATAAATAATAAGATTTGATCTCTTTGCTGAAATTAAGAAAAAAAACCATTACGTACTAGTGTTTTATTTTTATTACTCACGGGCTGGGTAAAACATATCATTATGAACCTTAAAACAATGACATAAAACCCACTACATGAGCAAATGTGTTGAAAAGTAATTTATAAAGCAGGATTTTTATCTAATACATTCTTTTTAATCTTAGCCTCTGAATCTATATTTAAATCTAAAATATCCGAATACAACTCATGTAGTTTATACATTCTAACAACAGAGTAATGCAATTTTAGGTTAGTGCGGCAGGCAGGGACCAGACGCAAATAGTTTTTTCTTAGTGCTTTGTCGCGGTATTTTGCTTGGAATGTAGAAATTAATTTTTAACCCCCGACGCAAAAAGAGGGGTGTTATAAGTTTGACCGCTATGTGTGTGTGTGTGTGTGTCTGTGTGTCTGTGTGTCTGTGTGTCTGTGTGTCTGTGTGTCTGTCTGTGGCACCGTAGCTCTCAAACGGGTGAACCGATTTGGATGCGGTTTTTTTTATTTACAAGCAGGTTTTTTGGCGATGGTTCTTAGATACGTTTTATCAAAATCGGTTCAGCCGTTTCAAGGTCATCAGCTCTTTTGTTAGCTGCGGTAGGGTTCTTAGACTCTTAATGTGTATTTACTTTACTTTCAAACATACATGTGACCTAAAACTTGAAACACTCATGTATGCTTAATAACTATGCAGGATTATGGAACTCTTGGTCTGATGCTGCAGCCAGGATATCCAGAACACTAGCACACTCTTAAAAAATAATAGCAGATATGTCGTGTTTGGACTCGTTTTGTTCAGTATTTGACTCTGCATACAATGCAATGGTGGCAACACGGTGAGCTGATGCTGCGGCCAGGATATCCAGAACACTAGCACATCCTTGAAATAAGTTAAAAATTTTGAAATAAAAATTAAATTAAAAATTTAAAAACCCCCCCCGCAAAAAAGTAAAGCGGACATTTAAAAAGTAAAAAATAATACCTTTCGTTGAGCCATCAATTTCATTTCAGAAATACCTATATATATTTAATTATCGAAATCGATGGATGGCACGATAGGGTTTGCTCATTAAAATGGCGCTATAATGTCGCGTCGGGGTACCGCTTTAGTGAATCAGACCCTTCATTTGATTGACCCTTCATTTGATTGGGTCTGATTCACTAAAGCGGTACCCCGACGCGACATTATAGCGCCATTTTAATGAGCAAACCCTATCGTGCCATCCATCGATTTCGATAATTAAAATATATATAGGTATTTCTGAAATGAAATTGATGGCTCAACGAAAGGTATTATTTTTTACTTTTTAAATGTCCGCTTTACTTTTTTGCGGGGGGGGTTTTTATTGATAATAACTCTGGACAGTCAATTTTTCCTGTGATTAATTTATGCAGAAATACCATGTCAAGCATTTGTCAACGGGATTCGAGAGATGAAATTTTAAAAAATTGAAGTCTTTGTTTAAACGAATTTCATTTCATTTCATTTATTGATTGATTTAAAATTACAAAATGATACCATTACGGGACTTAAGCCCAAGTCGATAGCATTATTACATTATAAATTTTAACATAGAGAACCTTATATACTACGTATTAATTTCATAATTATAAAATATCAGTATCATTTACATTATTATTGAATATCAGTATTAATTTAATCTTCTGCACATGTTATAATTATACGCAAGGTGTTTAGTGAAACACTTCTGCAACCTTTCTATTCTATCTTATGTTTCTTATAAGTTGGCGTCCAAACTATACTACAATATTCCAAATGGCATTGTATAAAATTTTCTTAGTTTGAGGTTGTTTAAAACTTTTAGATTCTTTTAGAACAAAACCAAGCATACGAGAAGACTTTGATATTAAATGATCCATATGATTAATAAAAGTTAGTTTTTCGGTCTGTTATGACACCTAAGTCACGAATTTGGTCAACTTCAACCAGTTGTTCATTGATTAAACTGTAGACTGTTTTAATTATATTACTATTCTTTGTGAACTTTATATGACTACATTTTTTGACATTTAGAGCCTTTTTATTATTTGCACACCATTCAGTTAACCTATTTAGATCTGCTTGAAGAGCCTTTGAATCAGCTTAACTTCGTATTTCTTTTATAGCCTTCAAATCATCCATTTTGGTACCTCCCTTGGCTGCCCCATTGAAACTTTACACCCTGTATGTATATATTGTTATACAGGCGGTGCCGATGCCGCCGCCCGGTGTGTGTGCGCGCTCTTGGCATGCTTACCTAACTCAATTCATGAACATTTTTTTTATTTTTTATGTTTATTTATATAGATTTATTTATCTCATACATCTTAATATGTTGTAAAATTGAAAGTCCTGACTCACTGACTCATCAATGCCCAGCCTAAATCCTTTGACTTGGAAAGCTTAAATGTGACAAAAAGGTTCCCTTTACCTCTTCTTACCAGCCCATACACGTGTCGCCACCGAGGGGCACGGGCCTCTCCTCGCAACACGAAGGGGATTCAGGTCACAGTCCACCACGCTAGCCCAATGCGGGTTAGTGGACCGCTCGTCTTTCGAAAATGAATTTTCTTGGACGGGCGGGCTTCATCACGATGTTTTCCATCACCGTTGAGCAAGTGATAATTAGAAATCCGTACATAAATCCGAAAAGACGAATTTAGTGGTACAGACCCGCACCAGGATTTGAGCCCGCGACCTTTGGATTACAAGTCTGGCTAGGCTATCACCGCTTTCAAGGAATACCATAAGGATTTTAGAAAATATGTTTTTGTATCTTTAGTCTTATACACTCCTTGTGTTTTTCCTAGAGCTTAGTCCCGTTTCTCATTCGGGGTACGCCTGACCATGATCCAGGGTTTGGCTGGTCAAGTTATTATAGTGGAGCGACTGTCATATGACCTCCGTGACCCTGTTAACAGGGGAACATGACCTGATTGGATCATGGCTTTGAATGGCCGGTATGCTGTTACCACACCCCCACATCACACGCCTAAACTTCTAGACGAAGGTATATGTTTGCATTGTAGTTGTAGTATGTATTGTTATATTATAAGCATTATAAATACTCACTACTTAATATTTATGTATGTATCTTCTAGTCTATAAAATAAATAGTTTTAATAAATACTTAGTTATGTATAATTTAATTTTTGGTTTGGGTCTCACTTACTTACATGGAACGTATTCCTATTGTTACCTTTATAAGCACTTAATTTATTAAAAATGTCTTTAAGAAGATTGTCCTCCATGCTGTTGCTGGAACTCGTTGGGATGCCCATCATCAGTATTTGATGAAGCTACTCTATAATGCTATTGTTGGTAGTTTAATATATTTAATATCCTCCTTAACTTTATCTCTAACAATAACATAAAATTGTAGTTGTGATAAATACAAATTTTTCCTGATTTTGATTTGGTTTGTGTCTTATGTTAGGTACCTAAGTTCTTTCCTCTTAGCTGTATTTTTTGGAATGTATCCGTGACGTTCCCCATCGTGCATTTTATTTATTACGTGAGGTTGGCGGAATTGCGACCACGCAGATTGCCATAATATAAAATTATATTATATTCAATTATTAATCGATTAAGACTGCATATCAATCAAAAGAGGCTCTTGACTTACTCCGCTTTATGATACAGTAAATGATAGATTCTTATTATGTTAATGGTGGTTTCGTTAAAAGAAAAAATCATCTTACATCGAAACCATACAGTAAAATTTCCTTTTACGTAACCAAGTTTCGTAAAAAGAAAAATAATTCCTCCATTGAAACCAGTTACGCACAAGGATAAAAAAATCTTCCTTCGTAACTGGTTACGAAACTGAGGTTTCGTAGGTGGCCGAAGGGGTTGCATATGCAGATGACAGTACAGTCATGGAGAGATACATATCTGTCTAGTACAAGAGTCGGTGGAGATGAAATTCAAAATGAGAGGGAAGCAGTGGTAGAGCGAGTGAACTCAACCTTAAGTCTTGTCTCCCATTAATCTAGTTAGTTACAATACCACTAAAGCACAAGCGTGTGTGTTCTCCGCGAATCGATCGAAGTCCTTTTAATACGATGCATAATATAAAAATAACATCAAAATTATAATTCAAAATGTTAAATGTTAACGTGAAAAAACAAGAACACGATCGCCACGCGACATGCTTTAGCAGTAGCTCGAGCATAATGCGCGATAAACTCGCGCGGCACGCCATTCGGCCGACGGTGAAACTTCACTTTGATTGCGCGATGGCCCTGCGCAAAGGCTTATCAATGTAGACATTTTGACGTAGGACCGCACACGAGAACATCGTGCGATGCAGTACCTATTAATGTAAGCAATGCGAACTTTCCTAACAATAATATTATCGCACTATAACTTTTCGAAAAGGACCTGTTTTAATAAATTGAAGAATATAAAATTCCATACAAATATTACTTTTTAGTTTTTTTTTGTAGAACCTTTTGCTGTCAAGGGCTAATTGAAACTTATCATATTTCGGCGGTCTCTGGAATTTTAATACTTTACTTTTTTTAAGTTTTGGTTTATGCTGTGAAAATAATTAAAATTTGTTCCACTGTAAGAACGAGTTCTTGGTGGATGTTGTGCACAGCCAAGAGTGGATAACATCAGTATCGATGAAATAATTTCACCATTTGGATGTCATTGCGGAATAAGAGAAACTTCCCAGTAAGGGTGCTTTTCCACCAGAGATGTGCTATGCAGCTATGCTGCGAGGATGTGACAGATAATCCGTTTCCACCAGTGCTATGCTATATGGAGGAATGAATATGATTGGTGGAATTAAAACGCATCCGTAGCAACGCAGCATAGCACATCTCTGGTGGAAAAGCACCCTAAAGCCTGGGTTGACTTGACAAATTTGTTTCTGACAGCGGCCAAGAGTCAGATTCTGACTACGAAGCGGAACCTAAATCAGAGCACTGAGATATAAAAACTTCGTACTAGAATGGAAACCGCGAATGGCTAATTTGTAGCACGCCTTGTGGTCCATGGACCAGAAGTCCTTTAGCACAGATAATATAATACTTTTTTCGACAAGGTGGCTTTCAGCGTTCTAGGTTTCAAAATTTTGCTATTTTAGACAAACATCATAAAAAACTCAGGCAAAAATCAGAATTAACAGAGGAAGGTCTAATTTATATGGTTGTACTAAAAGCACAATTTTTATTAAATAACATTAAAATTATTTTTGTTTTTTTTAGGGCAAGTATGATGGCGATCTCATACGCATTTGCCTGTTCGAACTGTACCCGGCAAGTACCGACTAATTGGATTACTATAGTATTGACTGTAAGTAAGCAGTATTTTTAATTTTTTTGTTTCAAAAGCAAAGTCTGAACGACTTTCTTTGTTTCTAAGAACACGTAGTTGTTCCACTGGGTTAGTTCACTCTTGCCACGGTTTCCTGTTGCTACAATTTTTTAGGAGTTTCCTCTTGTTACGGTCCTACTAATTTTTTATGTATTTTTAATAATATTTTTTCCGTGTTTTTTCAGTTTTCCGTTTCACCTATCACATCGTAAAATACTTTATTTATACTTGATGAACCTCGGATGTGCTGAGAATTTTTGCAGTTATATCTAATACTAGCATTCCTCCCGGGACTTCGTTCCTGTAGGAATTCGGGAAAATTATATAGCCTATGTCCATTGGGGATAATGTAGCTTTCTAATGGCGAAATAATTTTTCAAATCGGTCCAGTACTTTCGAAGCCGTTATTCAATGCAAACAAACAAATAAACAATCAAATCTTTCATCTTTACAATATTAGTATAGATACAGCATAGTAATTAATTATACAGTTAAATAAATTGTCTTAGTCACTGATAAGGTCACGGCAAAGTAATTTCACAAAACAAACCTTTCACGTAGAATTCACGATTTAATAGATAAGATTTCATCCACTGAAGGAAGGTGCAACCGAAACCATAGGAAGCCAGCTTATCAATAAGAATTGAGTGAGAGCCTTTATCAAAATCAAAAGATACACAGAGATACAGATCCACAAGTCAAACATATGATACCCCTCTTTTATCGTTGGAGGTTAAAAAAATAACATAACATAAACACACTGAACCTCTATCTGACAATTGAAACCCTTTCCCATTGTTTTGTTGGTGAATCACATATGGTCACAACATTTTTGTCGCTTCTTTTAAGACACAAGTTTTAAAAAAGTGGAGCTTGTGGTATACCGATAGATCATAAACTAGAAAAGTCTTAAGAGTACTGTAAGAACTTTGATACCCTTAGTTTTTTTTAATGCTCCTCAAAGTTGAAATTATATTTTTTCTTCTCTTTTTAAGACTTTGATGGCTCAACATAGTTTTAATTTACATTAATTAAAACAAATATTAACCCTCGGCATACCAGGTGAAAATTTGTAACATGCCATACAAGGTGGGGTGTGACATACCCTAACAAAATGGTCGCTGTAATCAGATAGGAATAGGGGTACTGAATTATTATTGCATATTTTTGAAATTGTACGTAACCTGAGTAGCACTATATAAAAAAAGGAGATAGATTAAATGGTTTGTTGAAAAAGGGTAGCAAAAATGCCATCTTCAGACTACTAATTTAGACTTGAAATTACCCTAAGAATTGATAATTACCAATGTTTGTAACTAAACTGACTAATATTAAAAAACTTGAACAACGATAATACATCTTTAAATTTTTACTTCAATCTCGAGGTAGGAGTTCTTTAGTTCGCCATAATTGCATTTTGTATATGCTCAAATAACAACAACTCTAAACAAAACGCAACTAGAGCCCTAAAAAACGCACGCACCACTAAACTAATGGTACTTGCCAGTGTAAGAACGTCGCAACTCCAGCTACTGAGAACTTCAGATTCTGCGCACGAAATTTTTTGAAAATACATATATCGATTTTTCACCGCCTGGGGTTTATTACACCCCACCTGGTATGCGAAGGGTTAAGGATGCATCACAAATAATAAAAACAAGAAAACGTAAACCGTAATACCAACTTTAAAAAAGTTATGATAACAAACAGTGCAACTTTCGGCAAACTTTTTGAAATTAAATAAAAAAAATCTGAAAAAAAAAGATTGGTCAAAAAGGGGTGTGATTGGCCAGAACATATAGCTAATGAACCTAGCTACTTGACCTTATGGTGAAAAATATTTATGCTGAGTATCAACATCCTACTAGTGACAGTTTTTGGCTTGTGTTTTTTTAAAGTTTTTTTTTAATTGCCTAAATTTCCATAAAATTTGTACTGAGCATAGAACATGATGCTCGGACAGCTAGCCGACAGCTAACCCTGTCTTGTCAAATGTATTGTTTTTCGGAATTTATTCAAGCGATTTGTTTCAAATTTTGAAATGAGTTCTTTATTTAGATATGCATCGAGACCCAAATAACTAATACAGTTGTTATATAAAATAAAATAAAACATTTTTTTAATGTGGCTGTGAAGTCGTGACACTCTCATTTTTTTTTTAATAATAGACCATACATTTTTAGTCTACTACTTGCCTAATTGTCGAAATAGTTATTAACGATACTAGTGTCGTAGATAATGTGTAACGTGAGCTCATTTGAAATACGAGCAAAGAGAGTGTTTTATAGGGCTCCAGTTACACATTACCTAAGGCACGTATATTGTTCAACGTCTTACAATGCAGTAGCCGAGGAAACGAAACTAAAAAAAAACTTACATCGCATAGCTACATCCAAACTTCTTAAAAGATAGTATTTCCAATCAAAATTCACTGAAACGTGAACAATGAGCACTAATATTTTACGATTAAACAAAAAATATTAAGGAATTAACATTTTTATAACAAAAAATAATTTTGTTGAACAAATAATTTCAAAATTTTCAAATGGCGGGCAAAACAATGGCGAGCAAAATATTTTTCCACAATTATGAGGCAAAGGCTAAGTAAATAAAATGCCAATTGCGCCTACAGAAATTATTCAACAGTTCATTTATTTGTTAAAAATCAGATTTGTTTTCTTGAAAACTAGCTTTACGCCCGGGACTTCGTTCCCGTAGGAATTTCGGAAAATTATGTAGCCTATGTGTTAATCCAGGGTATCAGCTACCTCCATACCAAATTTGATCAAAATCAGTCCAGCCGATCTTGAGTTATAAGTGTTGTAACAAACACGACTTTCTTTTATATATATAGATATAAAATAAATATTTTACATACATTTTTGTTAGTATTTTATTCACTTTTTGCTTACTTTTTATGAATCATTTGATATTAAAAAAAAATACTGGATCACAGAATAGCCACTGAAGTTGAATTTTGGTATATGGAAAATGGGTTATTTGCTCATTAGTTCAAATCTTATTTTTCTTTTTAAAATCTTCTTTTCATTTCAAAATTACATAACATGACATGTAGTTTATGGGGTACGTAAACGTACAATCCGTGGTCATATTACAGGGCCATTTCAGAGCAACTTCATTGTAATGATAATTATCCGCGGTACTTCCTAACAAAAATCAGCAAAATGTGTGGTCAGAAAGCGACAGAAATCCTTTGCTTAGATTAAGGATAGTTAGGGTGGACTTTAGGTGCCACTTAATTTTAAATCTAAATATACACATAAGTCGTACAAATCTTCAATCCCGGATCAATTTGAGATAAGCTTCTATTGAAATATCGGCCCTAAGTATCATCGTGATGGAAGCTGTTTATTAAATTATTTATCTATCATTTTTTATTTTAACTAGCGTATTTGATAATATAAAGTGCAATAAATCTGTTTCATAAAATATTAATAAGCATTACGTGTTACATTCTAGCTGTTACTTTTTATTAATATATCTATGAAACGGATTAATTGTAGAAAGCTGTTACTAGTAGCATGTTGATACTCAGCATAAACATTCTTCACACTATAAGAGGTACTCATTAAAAACTCCGAGTCAAATTGATTTAATTTGACTAACTATGGAGACCCGACTATGGCCTTTGTTCCAAATAGTCTTTTTCTTCTTATCGTGTAGATATTTCAAGTGTATGGCGAACTTGACTAACCCTGGTGTCAGAGTTTCCAAACCGCACAATGGCCTCTGACTTGGTTTTAACGACTGTAGTCAATCGACAACAGCCGGGACCGACAGCTTAACGTGCCCTCCGAAGCACGGAAACTCTCGTAATAAATTGCCACTTTGGTCACCTATTAGGTTCCCTGCCTGAGGGTAGGTTGCTTAACCTCACTGATCGGTTGAGATCAGCGAGCGCCACTGGGCTACGAGCGCTTCCAAATGGTTCATGGTTCATGTTATATTGGGTAATTTAAAAATTATATAATAGCGAAACTTTAGAGGGTTGTCCTAAACATGAATCTAAAAAACTTTCCACAAAAAATCGAATTAAATTCTCAAAAAAACTATGTTCCGAAAACTTAAATTTTCGCTAGCTGATTCAAAGTCACCCAATATAATGCTACTTTGTCAAATCCTAAAAAAACTTGGCTTGACTCGCTGCTGCGTGTCTAGATATACCATTATCCAGACACGCAGTAGCGAGATACTTATCATTGTATCTTTTTTGTATTTTAGACAATAGTCTACACATATGCGATAGGATATGCAGTTGTAAAATATGAACAACATATTGTATTATGTGCAGCAGGTACTACACTCCTAATATCGGCAATTTGTTTGGGCCTCGCATTTACAAGCGTAAGTAAATATGACATACGATTTTTGACACATTTTATTCATACCAAGATTTTTGACAAAATTGAGATATGAGATTGAGATTTTTTTTTGTTCATAAAATTCAATAAATTTTCAAATTATTTTTTAAAAATGATTTGACAAAATTTGAGATTTTTGATTTTTGATAAAAATCGTATTTTTGACACATACGATTTTTGTCGATACACGGAGTATTTGAACTTGTTCCAAGCGTTTATTGTATTTTTGACAGTTGCTATAAAACGTAATTGAACAAATTTTCATGAAAGTAAACTTTAAAACGCTTGTTAAAAGAACTACTTTAACTACTTTTCATCCAATAAACAGATCAGTGAAGATCGCTTCTAATTCGGATCTTAGACAATAGTAGAGGCTAGATAACTAACTGGAAAAAAAAGAATGTGTGTATGCGTTTGTGTGTGTGCATGTGTGTTTGCGTGAGTGTGACTGGGCTTCAATATATTATCCTAATTTATAAGAATAAGTAATATTAAAGTTGTTATAAAATATTTTTTGTTGTTTAAATAAATTTCAGAACTGAGTGTTAAACTTGGCACTCATTTAGATATAACTTCTTTTGATGTTGAAATCAACAACCAAGGCATATATCATAATATTGAACTTGGCTTTCATTTCACATTTGTGTTTTTGGTGGGATATCATTACTTTTTGTACATAAATTATTAGTAGGTATTTGTTCATAGTAAAATTATGACCGACTGTCATTAAATTTGATTGCTGATAGGGCAACTTACAACTTTTCTCATGTTTTTTTCTTTTATTTACACTAAAAATGGAAAAAAAACTTTTTAAGAAAAAAAACCGACTTCAAAAAACCGAAAAATAAAGACAAAATCGTTTAATCTGATACGTGGTACATACTGATCTGATTGAAGTCAGTGCCAAGCCAAATAAGCTTAATAGGCCGCCTTCCCACTGACTTCAAACAGATCAGTAATCGAACAGTAGTCAACTGTATAGTGGTACAGTTGACCTCTGGTGTGATAAAATGGAACTACTATGGGTTGGATTCCGAACGCATGTTTCGTCCATTAACCACAAGCACGATTTGTATAGTGGTATGTGAGTCAGGATCGTAATACTAGAGGGTAGGACTGCGGGTTCAAACCCTGGTGTCAATGACTTTTTATTTTCTTTTAGGTAATTTATTTTGAAACTTGTTATATTACAAAGAGTGAAAGTTAGTAGAAGATCTTAATAAAGTTACTTGGTATGAATAAAATGATTCCAACCACAAAAAAAAAAGAAAACGAACGCATGAATGGAAGGCAGAACGAACAGTCGAACAGTGCTGCAAAATGAATTTATTTGTACTGTTGTTTTATCTACAGAAGAGTGTACTACGTAGGAAATTGAATCGATACTTCGGGGAAGAAAGGTTGTCTTTATATTTTGGTTTTTTGAAGTTCTTACAAATGGCTTACAAAGTTTACTTTTACTTGCGCACCCAAGTGTCATTGTCAAAATGTGATATGAGTGATAACACACAGTTATGAATTATTTGAAAACAGGTCTTTGTGGGACTAGGTTGGATGTTGTGTCGATTGAATTTTTATTTTCTACCTATACGGTGGCGCTCAAATAACTTTTTATTCCTATTCCTTGATTTGGCTGCCGACTCTCAACCGGTTTAGAACTTTCGCAATAAATAGTCAGGTAGAAGGTAGATGTGTTACATCCTAAAAAACCTGTATAAAAAAAATAAAAGGATTCATAGAGAAAACTTTTCATGTAGTAGAATGATGGATAAATAATACCGCCATATAATTTCTTTAACCCGGCAGTACTCGCTACTTCGCTAGGTGTTTATAAACATGAATGCTCGCTACCGGGTAAAAAAATACCACAGATTTTAATTAGCGATATCTAAGAAAATAAGTTTGTTTTTCAGTGTTTGACATACTATTCGTATTATCAGCTTTATTGTCTATAAATTAAACCACAAAAGCAAGTTACAATGTTTATTTTATTATAATCAAAACTTATCCTCAAAAATAAACGAAAAATATACTTTTCCACAGTAATCTTAAAAAAAATAATAATTTATTTTTATTTTTCTTACAAGTTATGCAAAATTGATATAAATACCAAAAATATACTTAGTACATGCAAAAAATAGTGAAACATACTATATAGGATCATTGAAACGATCAACATTGAGATAATCAACCGGGTACTTTTTCCCTATTTTCACTTTACACGTACGTCATCAACAAGCGCCGAGTGCGAATACATTGCCCCGAGGGGTACGGGTTTGTTAACTCCCGACTTGAAGGTACCTAGAATCTTGGGTTGCCAGAGTGCTCAAAAAGAAAAAATACAGTAAAATTTAAGTACTCTGTGGTATTCTGTACCCAATAGCGAGTACCGCCGGGTTAAATCAACGTTAGGAAGTAAACTATCCACAGTTAACGCTAGTTACAGTTATTATTTTGTGCCACAGCGCGCAACGAGTAGTAACCCATGAATGTATTTTATTTGACGATGTGGATGTCTTCACGTGCGCCCGTTTTGCAGTAAACACATTAATAGCAAAAAACACCCACTGTAATTTTATTTGGTAACGACTAATCAGAAGCGTACAGATTTCGGTAAACAGCTACCTGCTCATAAGTGAATCATCGATACCACGTAAGCAGGTAGCCGTTTATCGATAGCAGTCCCAGCGCGCTGCACATTCCTATCTCTATTGACATTTATGGCCCCACGACTCAGTTGATAACGGCCATACTATACGACTACTAACACTAGTAATATGATTAAAAAATACATTTCGTTTTAATTTATATTGCTAAACTGCATTCCATTTGTCTTGCTTACTTTATGAATTGGTCGCAGATTAATTAATTAATTCATGTATTTACTTAATACTTACAACCAGTAGTGTAGAAACTTACATATTTAATTTTTCTTACAGCTAACTTATCTATTAAAAATTACATATATATGATATTGTATACATCGGCACTTTTTTAAACTTGCTCATTGAACAAATAAAAATGTCTACCCTATCAGCCACCTCATTGAGTATGTGTAGAGCTCGTACTAGAGGCATATTGTCTAACAGCATTATATCCATAGTATAATGCTGTTAGACAATACGCCTACTATTGTCTAACAGCATAGTATAATGCTGTTAGACAATAGTAAGCGAGACATTTCGCACACATTAATTATATCGTAGGCGAGACAATTATAGTCTTTTTCAGCTGTAATAAATTTTTAAAAATACAGTGTACACTCTATTTAGCGTCACTTAAGGGACTGAGCATATTTCGACGTTATTCAGAGTAGCCGTTAAAGGGAGAGAAGAAAAAAAATATTGTTTCACTTTAAACAGCCTAACGACACATTAGTAGTTGAGGTAAACACAATAACGAAAGAACCATCGATACAACCTGCGTAGTGCGGGGTTGCTGTCTGCAGTACCTCACTCTCTCGAAAAAGCCACGCGAACTATACACGCTATGGGGCCACGTATGTACAATAAAATACCAGTGCACATTCGAAACACTTCCAGTCAAAGCGGTTTCAAACGCAAATTAAGGACGTTTCTGTCAAAACAAGCGTTCTATAGCTTCTCGGAATAAAATTGAAAAATGATATTTAATAATAACATAATTGGTGTTTTAATTTAATTGTTATTTTATAATTTAAATGTACGAGTATTTTATAATTATGTTGACATTAACTTGATATTATTTGTATTAATTGTAAATTGTTTTTGACTTGTAATGAAATATTACTAATAATAAATGTCTATGTCTATGTCTATGAACGAATTTCTTAGAATTCTAGTATAAAAGATGCTGATGGTCGAGTTAAACACCTGCTAGATAATAAAATAACAATAAAAAAAAGAGTACACAGCTGCAGTTCTTATCATTTTGGTAACATGGAAAATACTTTATTATTTAATATGGCAGATTGTTATCGGTAAGTAGAGTGAGTGCGACGTAACTTAGAGTATATCATTGTATGGATAACAAAGTAAACCAACCAAAGTAGGGATTGCAACCCAGGCCCGGCCGGGTTGATGTGTTAGCGATGAAATCTTTCAAGTATTTTAGGAAAATTTTCTGTATATGAATGGAAAAAGACAATGATTTAAGGTTACAAACTAATAATTGTTTTACCTATGAAATTGCTACTTTTTTGAATAGGTTTTCTTATGCCGTTTTTCGTACAATATTTTTGGAAAACTTAATTTTTCATCAAATTTTGTGTGAATATTTGGACAACATTAAGAACATTTTTATTATACTTACTTACTAAGTTTATTGAAAATTATAATTGTAATAGATAAAACGAGCTATATACAAGTTTTGCTTTCAGTAAATAAATCCAAAGTAAATACGTATTATTTTACTCAAAATCTCCGTTATATGGCCAAGCTTTTAAATAAAAAAAAACAGTTTAAGTAATAGCTGTTCAATCAAACACATTATGAACAAATTAAAGGTTGAGTTATTCAGATATTAAGTCAACTAAAATTAGAAGTAAGAAAATTTATATGATTGACTTAAAAAGAGCGACCCTCGGAGTTCCTTGTCTATTCTTCTCCTGAGGAAGACTGCATCATTGCGAATAGGTACATAGTCAAAAGTGCTAATGTAATTCAATACTTATAGGTATTGACGTGTTCAAGCAACATTTTATATGTTCAATGAAATAAACACTTTTGAGTTTGAGTTGAGGAAAAGATAAAGATAAATAAAAGTAAAAATAAATAATAGGTTATAAAATAAAATAAATACAATATATTTTATTTCAAGCATACAGTTACAATTTCTTGTTACATCTATAGTCCCATATTTTAGCCTAGTATTATAAATCCACCAATAGAGTTTCGTCAAACATAATAATAATAAAAATATAAAAATAATAATATTAATTTTATAGGGATAGTAATTCAAACTTCAAAATACTCGTAAATCCACATATAGGTCCGGTGTTACACCTAGATCTCAAGTGACTATAGATCTTTTGCTATAAGCATACAGAGTTTAAAATACTGCAATCACAATGCTATTTGTACATCGTTGATGTCGTTTATGAAAAGATATCTTTACATCGTACATATATGTATGAAAACCCTTTACTTTATGCTCATCAAACATACCAGATACCATTATTTATTTCAAACAAGCAATTCAAAAATAATCATAATAATGAGTCTCACTCAATGTCTCATAATCACTGGTTCAATATAAATTGATTTCTTTTACTTATGGACGGAATATTAACGATGGTAATATTAAAAATTTAATAATTTTTATAAGTTTATGCAAGCAGGTCTTTTTACCCGACTGCGCGACGCAAAGGAGGGCAATGTAATATCAGCCTATGTAAGTACGTGTGTATGTATGTGGGTTTGTGCTTTTGTGGCACTATTTATACCAAATGCGTGGGCCGTTTTTGATAAATGATACGTCGTAGGATTCGTCATGATAGCACAAATGTCATAAAAAGTGTAGGGTAGCTACATAAAATTGCCACGGCCAAACTATAAATACGGCCGGAGTATCAAATAAACAGTCAGTCATCCAACAAAGTGCAATGCGCCCTTCTCAAGACGAAGCCACGGAAAGCACCTGGCCCCGACCGCATCACAAACGCTGCGCTGCGCCACCTCCCGCCTAAAACGGTGGCAGCAGTAGCGCGTTTGTACACCGGCATTCTTCGCACAGGTAGCTTTCCGACCTCTTGGAAGCTAGGCCGCGTCATCCTGCTACCGAAACCGGGTAAGGATCCGAAACGCCCCCAAAACTACAGGCCCATCACCCTCCTCGACACACTGTCCAAGGTCTTCGAGAAACTGCTTCTCACACATCTGGTCCCGCACATCACCCCCCGCCTGGAGCAGTTCGGCTTTAGGCAGGGCCACTCCACCACCTTGCAGCTCACCCGTGTCCTCCACCACCTGGCCACCTGCCACAACAAGCGGGAATTCACGGTCGTGGTGATGCTGGATATGGAGAAAGCGTTCGACCGCGTATGGCACGAGGGGCTGCTGTACAAGCTATCGCGGTCGGACGCGCCACGCCGCATCATCCGAGTGATCTCCTCTTTTCTAAAGGACCGCAGAATCCAGGTGGCTGTTGAGGATGCGGTCTCTACCGAGCGCCCTGTCAGAGCGGGCGTTCCCCAAGGAAGCTGCCTCTCCCCGGCCTGCTACGCACTCTACACGGACGACATCCCCGTGGTAGGCGACGTCAGGCTCGCTCTCTTCGCAGACGACACGGCGTACTTCGCGTCGTCGTATCGTCTGGCCCACGCTGCGACGAAGATGCAGCCCACTCTCGACTCCCTACCACAGTGGCTAGCGCGATGGCGGATGTCCGTTAATGTCGCCAAAACGCAGGCCATGGCTACCGGACTATGGAGAATCCCGCCGCCCCAACTTACCCTACAAGGACAGCCCGTTCCGTGGGCCAATCAGGTAAAGTATCTGGGGGTCACTATCGACCGCCGGCTTACCATGCGCGCCCACGTGAACAACACCGTCGTCCAGGCCAAAGTCGCGAGCGCTAGGTTGCGCCCCGTCTTCGCCTCGAAGCTCCCACTCCACACCAAACTCATGGTATACAAAACGTATATCCGATCACGTCTAACGTATGCGGCACCGGCATGGTATGCACTGGTCTGCGAGTCGTAGAAACGCCGCCTCCGAGCCCAGGAGAACCAGTGCCTACGCAACATAGTCAACGCCGGCCGCTACGTTCGTAACGACGTGATCCGGCGCGACCTCAAACTCGACAGCCTGGACGACTTCATCGTCCGCCTGGCGAGGAGGATGTTCGATCGCGCGGATAACTCCGCGTTCGAACATCTGCGCGACATCGCGCCCCTCCACGCCCGCCCCCCGGACCGTCGCTGCAGAGCTCTCCCAAGAGAGCTCATCCCACCGGACGATGACACCACCACTGATCAAGACTCTACGCTGCCTCGCTCGACCTCCCCTAGGGTTGAGGGCGCGAGGCAGCCCCCACCGGACTCGACGCACCCCCGGACTTGACATCGTTCTGCCTCGCCCGACCCCCCCTGGGTCGAGGGCTCGAGGCAGACGCACCTGAACCTCCCCGCTTGACCTCCCACAGGGTTGAGGCCGCGGGGTACCTCAGCTACGCGCAATTACCTTTCACCAACGTGACCCCCCTAGATCCCTCCACGCAAGACCAAGGTGGGCGAGGTGGAGCTGGGCAGTCTGTCTCTAGCCCTGTGGCAGGACGGCTGCAAGGCTCCACCAGGCTTCCACCCGTCCCATATTGCTTCCCATGGCGGCGACCAAACCGCGAATGCGGTGGTGGGTCATGGGAAGCAGCATAGGTTGCACCAACTTTGGGTCCCTCCCTCCCTAGGGAGGCTTGTTTTTCACAGCGGGCAATGAGCTCTCTGCCCGCACCATCACTTTGCTCTTTCCCCTTCTCCTTTAGTACCCTTCGGTACCTTTTAAACGAGAAGTCGATCCCCCTTAGCTCCCCCTCGACATTCCAACTCGGTCATGTAACCGTAGCGGGCCGATGGCCGCTGACGGTTACATGACTGATGAATGGGTCACTCTCACACGTTACGCGTTGTGTTCCAACCACAGGGCCGTGTGAGAGGGCCCAGTGACAGACTTACTTGACAGACAGCGGATGGGCGGGAACTGTCGGCGTAGCCATTGTATGGTAGCGTCGCCTTTTCCCGCCCGCCCGCGTCCCCCCCAAAATGCTCCCTACGACAGCCGAAGGTATGCTCTTGCCTTCCCTGTCGGGGGGAGCAGAATAGTCCCCTCACCCTACACGCAGGTAGGGTCAGAGGCTGTCCCAACGACCGGCCTATTTTTATAGGCCGCGATAGATTTTCGCCGCCATGGGGTTCGCCCCGACGCGGCTTCCCCGAGCGCCCCTCCGGCGCTCGAGAAGACTTCCCGAGAGAACGGCACTCGGCGTTTCAATACACCCCTGCTCGACCCTACCATCGTCCAGCCTCTACATCAACCACAACTACTACATTGGTGACCCACGCCGCTTCAACATCGAGAACATAAAAATTTGTCAAAATCAAAATAGCTGATTTTGGAAGCCATAATGTGAAGAAGAAAAAAATATAATCGATGAACTATCTCAAGTGGGGTATCGTTGAGTAGGTATTTGAAAATCATTGTTCAATTTCTCATATCGTTTTTCAATCAAAATTATCGTTTACGATCATCGACCATACAGCCTAATAGACGCCTAATGCAAGGCGAACACTTTCTGGCAACACGTTAGACTTATACGTCTTACTTAAGACACCGATCGCGAAATATGCTTTAGTATCGACCACATCCGTGACCCGTGTACATCTTGTGCGTTTATTACAAAATAAAATACGAAAGAGGAGAAACATGGCTCCCTGTACAATGAAATGGTGTGGAAAATGTAGCCAATCATCTAATTTCAAAAAAGACGCAAAACTTTTCATAGGTAAGCCAATTTCAAGATTATTATTGTCAAGAATCAATTTATTCAGAGCTCAAATTACGTTGGTTCGAATCCGTGACAAAAGCATTTGTTTATCGGTACATCCTTTTCTTTCAAATACAAATAAGTACTGCTTATCCTTTCTTGGATTATTGTCACGCGTTACTAGTGCTGTGACACTACTCAACTGATGAACGAAGTAACTAGTATATGTTAAGTGCCCTATTATAATTCGTAGTTGCTCGATTATAGGTTTCCGCGCGATTTTGTGTGAACAGTTGTTGTTGTGTACCTTTGGAGAAGATATCAATTCTAAACTGTTCATCTGCACTGCAAAGAATAAACTTGACTACAACGGCAGAAGATAAGAGTGAAATTCAGTTCGACATCGAAAGTCAACAAGATTTAGAAAGTGCCATAGGATCGATTTGCCTATCTCAGTTTGTTGAAAGTGCTATTGAGTACATTGCAGGTTTTGTTGCTAGCTCATTAATAAAGCATTTGAAATGTAAAACCTGCATAGGGGCATTGATTACTTTAAATGAAGACAAAAGTAGTTTTATAGGCTACAGAGATATGGGGGTATCTACCCGTCACAAAGAGTTTTTAAAATTTATCGGCGCTGTGAATTAATCATGAAATCTTATCTTGGGAGTGTAAAGAAAAGTGAACCACGCAAAACAGATTTTTTAGTCAATAAAACTTCAAGCAGTTATAGTGGCGAACAAGTTTTTTCAGAAATAAGTTTCCATCAATTTCATTGTGAAGAAACCAATCATGTGGTGGATTTAGCAAATAGTGTAATGTATAAATACATAAATACAGAGTTCCGTGCTAAGCTGAAATGGCTACCCATCCGCAAGCGCAGAGAGTCCCATATACTTTCCTTGCTCTTCAAAATCCTTAATTCTCCCTGTTCGCCAGTGTATCTGCGGGAAAGATTCCAACGTAGGTCTGAAATCAGTGGTGAGCGTCTGCGATCTGGTTTTAACCTTGCTCTCACTATCCCGCCAAACACTACACGTACATACAACAGGTCTTTTACAGTGCACGCGGCGAGGCTCTGGAATAGCATACCAGTATCTGTCCGTAAGTCCCCTTCAGTCGAAAGTTTTAAATTGAGGCTCAAAAAGCACTTTGGTTTCGATGCTAAAGCCCTTAGCTAACATTGTATTTTCTCGCATCTTGTTGTTTATTTATTATATATATGTATATATTTATGTATTATATATGTACATGTTTAATTTACTATATTATTTGTATATTAATATATTATATTGTACTATTTTTGTACATTTAATGCTACCTGCCGACTACTACTTCCTCTCAAACACTCAATAGGTTGACTGGAAGAAATCCCCTTGTGGGATAAATCCGCCTTTGTACTGTTTTTTTTTTCTCTTATAATGTGTTTTGTGTAACTTATGCTCATGTACGATAAAGAATAAATACAATACAATACAATACAAATACAAGGTTGGTATTTCTCACAAAATCTTCTGTCCAGAAACCTGCAGTTCGAAGAATTTACACAAAGTTAATTCATTTTAAGAATAGTTGAGTATTAATTATAAAATGTATGCGTCTACCTTTCTTCATTGAAATAATTTTAATTGATAGAAGTATTTCAGGTTTTTTTTCTTCATCCTACCCTTTAAAATAAAATAAGCACTGTTATTTTTTTTATTACTCATAACAAGAGTTGTGACGTATGACATGCCGTCACCTTGAATTGGCCAATCAGCATGCATTTATTCCTTCTCCCCCCGCCTCGCTTACCTCAGCGTATTGACACACTTATTTGTTCCGAGAAATTAAAACATTAGGCGTCTGTTAGGCTGTATGGTCGATGTTTAGGATCTATAACGCTTTAAAGTTGGTAAGTAAAGATTTTCACTTCAATATAGGCGCAGCGTAGGAAGGCCTGTGGACCGACGATCTGGTAAAGATTGCGGGAAGCCGCTAGATGCGGGTGGCGCAGGACCGATCGAGATGGAGATCCTTGGGGGAGGCCTATATCCAGCAGCGGGCGTCTTGCGGCTGACATGATGATGATGATGATGAAAGGCTTTTAATTCAGAAATTATTAAATTTTTATGCAAGTGAGATAAGTATTATATATAGCTAATGAGAAAGTCAATAAACAAATTTAAATATCTGACCCTTACTAAAAAGTGTACAAAATAAAATAAATTAATTTATAAAATTAAAAAACCAGACTGCGTCTCGCGCCACGGTTTTCATACCTACCGGGTCCGGTCAATCAACAAAGTATTTTTAGAAAGCTCGAGCGATTCGAGCGACCTAAGCGATTTCTTCAGAAACTTATTCAGTGTTTAGGGAGAAAACATACAAAAAATCCTGACGTCTAGGAGGCGAGCCGGAGGGAGGGGGGAGAGTCAAAGAGCTCAATTTCAAGTTTTTCGCCTATATCCCAAAAACGGTGCGTTGTAGCAAAAAATGTTCGAAGATAAAATGAAAACTTATAAAAATCTCTATAATTTTCGTTTTACAGTTTTTCCATATTTCCATCCGTTTTTGAACTACACGCTCTGGAAACTTCGAAGCGTATTTTTTGTATGTGAACAGGAAGATGCTGCACAGAAGAGGTGATATAAAGCTCTTTGGTCTTAAAATTTCAGTAATGGCGTTTCCTATTTCCGCACACTTTCTCTTCGTTTCTTCTACTCTCTTTGTCTTTGCCAATAGAAGGCTTTCAAGAAAAAAAATCAGGGATTCAGGCAGTGTACCTGGATTATTTAAGAAATTATCGCAAGATGTATAAATTGTGTCTGTGCTTTACATTGGCTCTGAATATCTTTCCGTAAAATTACTATAGCTTTAGCAACAATCCTCAACTTTTCTTCGCCACTGGGATTTAGCACCGGTTACAACACCTAGTATCTTATCGTGCGAAAACTGAGTATCAGGGCTTTTCTCAATGTAAGCAAAAAAATTTTCCATAGCCTCTACGACAAAGGTATCTCTAGCGATCTCAGCTTTCTGGAGTTTTAAGTAAATGACAGACTTGACAAATGAGAAATAGCAGTCTTTGTGATATTTTGCTCCTTCAGCAACAAGATCGTTAATGCAGGATAAACGACCAAGAACTTTGTTACCCGAGGCATCATTTCTTAACACACCTTCTTGATATGACATTTTAAAGTTAGTCAAAGAAACTTCAATACTTGTCGTATTTCGTTTCCTTGCTAGCTTTAACAAGACCCAGTATTTCCCTTTCTTTCGCCTCAGAGACATCCTTACTTCCATTAACGATATCCTCGTCACATACAGGAAATTTATTAGTACTCATGTTGAATAACCCAATTGTGTTTCTAATAACAGTGTATAACATAAGAGAATATTTTGTGGCTGCGTTGCCGGGTAGGCTGCTATGCTAAACAAAATAAAATAACGAAAACTTTTAATAATATACAGGGTGGCTCAGCGGGTGACGTCCAAAGGAAAAATTTGGATGCCCCGTACCAGGGGGCATTCAGATCATCCCCATGTATGTTCCGCGATTTATTTTTAGTTAAGAAGTTATTACACATTTAAAGAATAATGAAGATTGAGTGATCATTACAACTTTGTCTAAGGTTCATTTACAAGCATGTTAACAACTTTTTGGGCATGTCTGGTATTTTCAGAAACACTACGTTCTATGTAATTACTAATAAAAAAACCGCCTACGATGGTCCCTGCTTAACGTTGAACACGAATTACTCGTAAAAAAAGCCCGATTTAGTGCTATTTTTTTATGTTTCGTAAAGATGGATATCTTCCAAAGTTTTTAAAAGCTGTTTGAAACCTGCAGGTCTATCAAAATTATTTGTTTACCAACCTGCAGTTTTAAAAAAAATCACTAAAGTGCCAATTTTAACATTCAAGTTAAATTAAAACCATGTTCCGTAATGATGAGGGACATCCATTTTTTTAAATTGGTAGCTGATATTTTTTTCATTATCTGTCATAAAGAATTTTACAGAGTAATCGTAAACTTAAAGAGAAAAAAAAATCTATGCTGTGTGAAAAATTTCAAAAAATTCATTAAATGTGTAATAACTTCTAAACTAAAAAAAATCGCGGAACATACATGGGGGTAATCTGAATGTCCCCTGGCACGGGGCATCCAAATTTTTCTTTTGGACGTCGCCCGCTGTATAAGCCCAATGGCATGTATACGATATTAATTGGAGTTTTAGCCAGTAAGGTCACGTTTCCTGCATTGAGCGAAAAGTAATCTTCATTAATATCATGATTATTTTTCCCGCCTCAGCTCAGTTATCCGCTGTTATAAAAAAACATTTTTTTTTATTCTTACGTTACCACCTTCACCACTTGGAGGTACTCTTAGTTTATGTTGCATTGAATTTTAAGACAATTTTTGCATCAGGTAATGGTCGTGTCGCTAAACAGACACATATCTACCATGTGATAATTTCTTAAATAATCCAGGTACATTGCCAGAATCCCTGACCTTTTTTCTTGAAAACCTACTATTGGCAAAGACAAAGAGAGTGGAAGAAACGAAAAGACGCACACTTTCTTTGTGTTTCTTCTACTCTCTTTGTTCATATCACCTCCTCTGTACAGCATCTCTCTGTTCACATACAAAAAGTAAGAGCATGTAGTTCGAAAACGGATAGGAATATGGAAAAACTGTAAAGACTAAAGTTATAGAGAATTGTATTAGCTTTCTTAAAACATTTTTTGCTACAACGCACTGTTTTTGGGATATAGGCGAAAAACTTGAAACTGAGCCCTTTGACCCTCCCCCCTCCCTCCGGCTCGCCTCCTAGACATCAGGATATTTAGTATGTTTTCTCCTTAAGCACCCTGAACAAGTTTCTGAAGAAATCGCTTAGGTTCCCGCTCACTCACTCTATACTCTCCTTTGAGTCATTCCTTAATTGAAAATCAAGTTGTTTCGACGTTTTAGGGAGTTGGTCGTTAAGTAGAGTGACGTTTAATGGAGTTTACACTGTATATGGAACCGAAAATGTGTGGTAAGATTTCGCAAGAGGCAAGTTTACTACGAGTCCCTAAAATGGACCGTTACTCAACGTGTGTACAAATACAGCTATTTTTACTGATTTAAATAATACTTTGTAATGTATATTTTTACAGATTGATTTTACCAAGTTCTTGCTGGTTGTGATGGTAGCTATGATATCATTTTTAGCTGCAGCTTCTTTTCTTCTTGTCTTATATTTCAAGGGCATCGATATATCACTTCCAAGAAAAATCATACTAATCTTATCAACTATCACATCTGCTGTTGTGAGTATTTTGTACCAAATCGAAACTCTTTACGAAATCGCTTTATAGCCTGTTCACCTTTTTCTTTAAGCAGTGAATCTCATTTTAAACATGTTACGAGATTTTCTTATCTTTTATGAATTTATTAGAAGACAACGAAACTCCATCAAACAGTTGAAGAGACATTTTTGCGTTTGTTTTGCTCGCACATATGTTGGTTTTGTTGATTTTTTATTTATAGTGAAATTTATGTTAACAAAACTTGTTATTAGCATAAATTTTCACATTAAAAATTAATGTTTCACAAACGGAATGCTGAATCGAAAAACCTTCTTAGTAAACCCCTTCTATCTTTAAAAAAAACTATTATTATGACACCCCATTCGATGATATAGGCGAAAAAAAAATCCATCGCCCTTTCACGTGTATGGTAGGCCAAACATTGAGGTTATATTACTAGCGTAAATATTAACCTCAATGAGGTCAAATCAAACTTTTTTTTCCAAGTTTTATTTTATACTATTTTTAAACATATCATGACGTGTTCTCCCTACCATTTTATTTTAAAATACTGAGTTTTATACCGAATATACACTTCAACTACCGAGTAAATACTTAAGACTACCGGTCTTAAATGTATTTTTTTTTTCTGATAAACAATTTTACCGAGTATACATTAAGGGCCACTTTCACCAAAAGTGTTAAACGTATTTAACAGCCTAAACACATTTATCTCGTTGTCAAAGCAACAAAATCTGTCAAATTAAACAAAATTAGTCCTGCTAAATACGTTTAGCACTTTTGGTGAAAGTGGCCCTTAAACCGGGCTTAAGTGTATATATATATTTTTTCTGATTAGCAATTTTTGACAATATTTGTTCCTTTATTTGCAGATGCTTGTAATAGAGTTTCAAATGATTTTAGGCGGAAAAACAGTAGAACTCGGTGAAGAAGATTATTGTTATGCAGCATATATGGCATACACTTCTATCGTTGACCTTTTTATTAAATTATTAAGAATTTATTCAGAGTTCGAAGATTGATACTAAAATAAATAAAAGTTTTTCATTATACAAGCGAGTAAAGTTATTTATGATGTACTAGCTTCACGCCTGGGACTTCGTTGTGGTGAAAATTTAGAGAATTAACTTTACATGTTTACCTTCCTTTCGAATCACTTTATCTATTGCTGCAAACTGCATTGAAATCCGTTCAGTAGCTTAAGAGATCTAAGCGAACAGTTGCAAGATTGGAAATAGTCGGCAAAACATTCCCCTTTCTTAAAATAATTCGTTGTTACTTTATAATAACTTTTTTTTTATTATAAGATGGGTTAACTCTTGACCTCAATCTTGACCATAGGTCAAAGATGAGGTCAACGATGGAGCGAGTTAACCCAGAAAATGCCTATAAAGGCACTAGTACTCCCACGCACCGAAGGAACACAGCAAGCTTTTTGGCATCGGACTTCGGTAGGAACCAGACGGACCTTAACAGAGCCTACCACACCGCATGAGACCATAGGACGACATCTCCGATTCAGAAAAAAAATTAAGTGTCGTTGCCAGGGATGTATTACTAGGAGGGGTGGTGTTATTCTCAACCGATCACCACACGATGAAAATTACGATAAAACATTGAATTTTGACATTATCAATTACGCTTGATTACGTTGCGTTGGCGTTAGTGGCATAGTACGACATGAAGTCTCGCTTCATTACAAAACTGAAGAAATAAGTACTTCTTACGCCCTAATGTTTTCTTTTAATACAACACCTTATGTCAGTGATTCGGTAACCTCACTTTAAGGCGACTACAGCACCCGATAAAGGCAGCACACATAGGAATAGTGCCATCTCCGTCTCTCAACAGGCCTGGGCCGGCAGTGCGAACAGTGTCGAAACACGAAGTTTGCGTGCGTGCGTAAAAACATGTTCGAAAGTAAGAAAAATGAGATTTATGGAAAGGTAACAGCTTAAATCGAAAAATGCGTTAACTACTTATCGAGAGTGTTAAATCACGAACATTTTGATAGCAAATTCAAGTTCCTGTGTGCATTTTACTACCGTTTTTTACAGCTTAAAAGATACACAATATTGGTATTTAGAGGTGACTTTGTGAGCTTTTTCTATCAAACCAAAAGTGCTGAATCATGTTTTCAGAAAACTACTTATCTAGTTTATGTCCTGAATATTACCGCAGTATATTCAGGACATTTTTTTTCTTCGATTTAATGCAGTGCGTCATGCTTATCTACGCATCATAAAATCGTAATTTAGGTGCTGTAGTCGCCTTAACTTATTTTTTCTATGTCTATGAGTAGCCTAACAATTTTAGTATCGCAAGCGGCGTAAACAATCGCGCGAAGGGTTAGTTAGGAAAAACGTTAATAGGACTAATGATATTATTTTACCATAACAACTAAATGCTTTACTGTTTTCACATAAATTTTACTAGCATAACCTAAATAACCACACGTACTCCTGTTAAATTGTGTTTTTGCTAGGAAAGTTATGGGGTAGTTCTGATTTCTTTCATTCTACATGTATTTTGGGGTACTGAATCCGAATCCGAGGTTTGCGGAAAAAATTTCGTGGCGGAACATGGAAAAAATTGCAAAATAAAACATTTTTAACAAAAAATTGCACCGCCTTCAAAAAGGGTGAAATATTTTTTTCATCGACCATACAGCCTAATAGACGCCTAATGAAAGGCGAACACTTTCTGGCAACACGTTAGACTAATACGTCTTACTTAAGACGTATTGTATCGACCACATTTACGCACGAGTCCGATCGCAAGATTTTCACACAGCCGCGCTATCAATTGTACTGGCCGATCACCGGGCTGTCGTTGTAGCTTGCACTGGCACTCTGCGACGTATACAGGAGGATTCAAAATATAAAACATACTTTGACCAGTCTGTTCTCGAAAAAAGTTTATATGAAATAGATTGGAGTGTGGTGGATAAAATGTGTTGCCCTAACTCGATACATGACTACATTAAAAAAAAATTTAAGCAAGTGTTACCAAAATGCTAAAATTAAATCTAAAATGAAAAATAAGCCGAATCGAGCTATAAATAATTGGTTAAATGATAAAATAATAAAAGCTTGTAGATATAGAGATACCCTGTTCCATGATTGGCTTAAAGATACTAATAACCGAATTCTTAAGAAAAGATACAACAAAGCTAGAAACTATGCAAATAAAGTAATACAAAACTCTAAAAATGATTACACTAAGAAAAAAAATTACGAAAATAAAAACAACATCAGAAACCTTTGGCAACTTCTTAACCAACTGACAGGTAGACTAAAACCTTGTATTGATGAGGTAATATTAAACGCATTTGAAAATAGCAGTAATAAACCTGTAGACATTGCGAACAAATTTGCTTCTACTTTTATTAACAGTGTCAAAGATATTATACCTAACTGCAAAAGTAGTCTCCTAGACCGTTCTTCGTACAGAAAGCCTGCCAATGTTTCAATTTACTTTAAAAAAGCAACCGTTGCCGATGTTCATTCAATAATAAAACAACTTTCATGTAATAAAGCACCCGGCATAGACGGCATACGAGTTGCAGAGATGAAGTTAATGGGTAAGCAGATAGCTGCTCCTGTAGCCAAACTTATTAATGCTAGTGTAGAGACAGGAAAATATCCTAAAGAACTAAAAACTGGGATTGTACGTCCAATATTTAAAAAAGGAAGCAAAAGCTGCTACGATAATTATCGTCCAATCACTATACTCCCTGTAATAGACAAAGTAGTTGAGAAGTTTATTTCGAAGCATTATTACTACGAAGCAATACGGCTTTCAACCGGGGAAAAACACGACACAGCTTCTTTCTGCTTTTACTGATATGGTTTATAGGTTTCTTGATAGTAAAAAGCATGTTCTAGTCGTGTTTATAGATTATAGTAAGGCATTTGATACTCTTCGACATAACACACTTTTAGAACGACTCGACGATTGCGGAATAAGAGGCCCTCTCTTGAAATGGTGCACTGATTACCTGGACACACGCTCGTTTCGAGTCAAAGTTGGAGAAGCCTTTAGCGAAGAAGTCAAAGTTGGTGAGGGTACAGCTCAAGGTTCAGTTGTTGGCCCATTACACTACATCACATATTATGTGAATAATGCAGTGAACGTCATACAATTTTGCGAAATTTTTCAGTTTGCAGACGATACGTGTTTAGTGGCGGCAAATGAGGACATAAACGTAGCCTTAACCCATCTCCAGCATGACTTCACCAAATTAGTGAAATGGTCCCATGACGCAGGTTTGGTTTTGAATTCGAACAAAACTAAAATTATGTATATTAGCTCTAGCCAGAACAGAATTCATAGCTCTAGCAGCTAAAACTTTTTGCTCATAATGACACATGCCTACACTCCCTCAACACTAACACTCGGAACCATTCATGTGGCTGTCCATTGATAGAACAAGTAGATAAACAAACCTACTTGGGTCTTGTGATGGACAGTCGGATGAAATGGAATGAACACATTGACACTGTCTGTAATAAGCTCAGAGCGATTCTTTCCAAATTTTCATTGATTAAATACAAAATTCCCTTTCCGATATTACTCATGCTATATAGATCCCTGTGTGAATCTATAATCTCATATGGATTAAGCAGCTACGGCCGAACGTGTAAAACTCTGCTCGGATATACGAACTGCAGATTAGAATATTAAAAACAATAACTCCTACTAAAATAAAAAAGCGGCGGATGGTGATCACAATGCAATTTTTCTTTACTGCAAAGTACTTCCTATTCATGACAAAATTAAATATACTCTGTTAACAGAAAATTTCTTTGATAAAAACATCCAAATCCCGTATAAAGGCAACGATAAAACTCGGTTAGCCCGAAAAAATATACTGACTGTTCCACTTTACAACAATCTGTATGGAAAAAACCAGTTAAAGTGCGTTGTGCCCACGATCCTTAACACACTACCCCCGGATATTTGGAACACTATTACAATAAAAAACATAAAATCTAAATTAACTAACTACTTTATATCTAAACTGAAATAATAACATTTTATTTTTATTTTATTTTTTATTTTATTTAACACAAATATTGAACTTAGACATAAACACTAATACATTAACTATAACCGCCTACACTATTTATACATAAACTCACACTAAATAAAAAATTATTATAATTATATAAAGCTATTCTAATCCACTTACCAATAAAACTAATCACTAATTATTATAATCCTCAGTCAAAGTTAAAACTTATCTTCCTGACATCCCGCTGTATATTGATGTATTTTTTGCTATGTTTTTTTGCCTCAACTACGACAGTGCCACCCGTGTTAGCGCACTCACTGAGACGCGCTCAACTGAACTGTTATAGGTATCTATCTACGTTTATGATTGATTCACTGTTTCGTGTATCTTTCTTTTTGTATTATTTATAGCTTTTTTAGACGCATATTGTTACTTGAAAGCAGTATACGGAAAAACCTATTTGGTTTATGTTATACTGAATTTAAAACAATGTAATTAGTACTTGTAATAACTTATTTTAATAAAAAATAAAAAAAGACACCGATTGCGAAATCTGCTTCAGTATTGACCACATCCGTGACCCGTGTGCATCTCGTGCGTTTATTACAAAATAAAATACGAAAGAGGAGAAACATGGCTACCTGTACAATAAAATGGTGTGGAAAATGTAGCCTATCATCTAATTTCAAAAAAGACGGCATAACTTTTCATAGGTAAGCCAATTTCAAGATTATTATTGTCAAAAATCAATTTAATCAGAGCTCAAATTACGTTGGTTCGTATCCGTGGCGAAAGCATTTGTTTATCAGTACATCCCTTTCTTTCAAATACAAATAAGTATTGCTTATCCTTTCTTGGATTATTGTCACACGTAACTAGTGCTGTGACACTACTCAACTGATGAACGAAGTAACTAGTATACGTTAAGTGCCCTATTACAATTCGTAGTTGCTCGATTATAGGTTTAGACGCGATTTTGTGTGAACAGTTGTTCTTGTGGAAACATTCGATTAGACATACTATAGTTTGAGCAGGTAACCTTGATATTTTATGATATTTTGTGGGTTTTTTTTTTCTTAACAGTTTTAGAAAAAGGGTAATATTTTACGAATGTTCGTATGTATACGTGTGTGTAAGTGTATATATTTATATTTTTCTAGATTCTTATCATGCTCTCAGAAACAAGAACATTAGGTACTGAAAAGCCAATCTAGAGTGTTAGCGTGCTCTCCGAATGAAAAATATGAATGTGGAGTGCTCTTCGAAACACAAAAATGCCTGTGAAGTGTAGTAGAAAAATATGATCGACATCCTTAAGTTCGTGTTTCCTAGAACGACTTCACAGACATATTCGTGTTTCGGAGGTCACGGAAACAATTTAAATAATGTGAGCTAAAAATGTAAAAGGACTGTTAATAGTACTAAAAGAAAACATACTAAACAAAACTTAAAGCACGAAACGTTTCCTAATTAAACTATTTCTCTTATAACCCTTCAATAAGAAGAAGACGATCTCAGCCTACAACAAGTCATATTTGGGTTCATTTTGAAGAAACCAATCATGTGGTTGATTTAGCAAAATAGTGTAATGTATAAATACATAACTACAAGGCTGGTATTTCTCACAAAATCTTCGGTCCAGAAACCTGCAGTTCGAAGAATTTACACAAAGTTAATTCATTTTAGGAATAATTGAGTATTAATTATAAAATGTATGCGTCTAACTTTCTTAATTAAAATAATTTGAATTGATAGAGAAGTGTTTCATGTTTTTTTCTTCATCCTACCCTATAAAATAAAAAAAGCACTGTTATTTTTTTTATTACTCGTGACAAGCACTTCTTAAACTTCCCATCACTAGATGTGACGTATGACAGTGACGGCACCTTGAATTGGCCAATCAGCATGCATTTATTCCTTCTCCCCCCGCCTCGCTTACCTCAGCATATTGATACACTTATTTGATCCGAGAAATTAAAACATTAGACGCCTATTAGGCTGTATGGTCGATGGTCGTGAGGATCGTAGGTTAACTGAGAGGGTCTCAGGTTAACTGAGAGGATCTCAGGTTAACTGGGAGGGTCTCAGGTTAACTGAGATGGTCTCAGGTTAACTTAGAGGGTCGCAGGTTATCTGAGAGGGTCTCAGGTCAACTGAGAGGGTATTAGGTTAACTGAGAGGGTTGTAGGTTAACTGAGGGTCGTAGGTTAACTGAGAGAGTCGTAAGTTAACTGAGAGGGTCGTAGGGTAACTGAGAGGGTCGTAGGTTAACTGAGAGGGACGTAGGATAACTGAGGGGGTTGTAGGTTAACTAAGGGAATTTGGTAACTAAAACTGAGAGGGTCGAGAGGGTCGTAGGTTCACAGAGGATCTTAGGTTAACTGAGAGGGTCGTAGGTTAATTGAGAGGGTCGTAGGTTAACTAAGAGGGTCGCAGGCTAACTGAGGGGGACGTTAGTTAATTGAGAGGGCCGTAAGTTAACTGAGAAGGCCGTAGATTAACTGAGAAGGCCGTAGGTTAACTGAGAGGGCTGTTGGTTAACTGAGGGCCGTAGGTTAACTAAGAGGGCCGTAGGTTAACTGAGAGGTACGTAGGTTAACTGAGAGGGTCGTAGATTAACTGAAAGGGTCGTAGGTTAACTGAGAGGGTCGTAGGTTAACTGAGAGGGTCGTAGGTTAACTGAGAGGGTCGTAGGGTAACTGAGATTGTCTTAGGCATCGACCATACAGCCTAATAGGCGTCTAATGTTTTAATTTCTCGGAACAAATAAGTGTGTCAATACGCTAAGGTAAGCGAGGCGGGGGGAAAAGGAATAAATGCATGTTGATTGGCCAATTCAAGGTGCCGTCACTGTCATACGTCACAACTAGTGATGGGAAGTTTAAAAAGTGCTTGTCACGAGTAATAAAAAAAATAACAGTGCTTTTTTTATTTTATAGGGTAAGATGAAGAAAAAAAACATGAAACACTTCTCTATCAATTCAAATTATTTTAATTAAGAAAGTTAGACGCATACATTTTATAATTAATACTCAATTATTCCTAAAATGAATTAACTTTGTGTAAATTCTTCGAACTGCAGGTTTCTGGACCGAAGATTTTGTGAGAAATACCAGCCTTGTAGTTATGTATTTATACATTACACTATTTTGCTAAATCAACCACATGATTGGTTTCTTCAAAATGAACCCAAATATGACTTGTTGTAGGCTGAGATCGTCTTCTTCTTATTGAAGGGTTATAAGAGAAATAGTTTAATTAGGAAACGTTTCGTGCTTTAAGTTTTGTTTAGTATGTTTTCTTTTAGTACTATTAACAGTCCTTTTACATTTTTAGCTCACATTATTTAAATTGTTTCCGTGACCTCCGAAACACGAATATGTCTGTGAAGTCGTTCTAGGAAACACGAACTTAAGGATGTCGGTCATATTTTTCTACTACACTTCACAGGCATTTTTGTGTTTCGAAGAGCACTCCACATTCATATTTTTCATTCGGAGAGCACGCTAACACTCTAGATTGGCTTTTCAGTACCTAATGTTCTTGTTTCTGAGATCATGATAAGAATCTAGAAAAATATAAATATATACACTTACACACACACGTATACATACGAACATCCGAAAAATATTACCCTTTGTCTAAAACTGTTAAGATAAAAAAAAACAAAAAAATACACTACTCAACAAAGTCTAGAGAACACGCACGATTTTTCATACAACACAGGCCTCTTTGAGAAGCTGTAAAAAGTATATAAGACACGTATTTTTAATAAAATCTTTAGTGTGAGCAAGTTCTATACCCGAATTTAAAATTCCTATAAATTAACTTTATCTAGCTTGAAGTTTGTGAAAAAGAGACGAAAATGAAAATTTCATTTCCCCTTTTCCATACTAAAAGCAAAGAAAAACTGCGTTTTCATTTTCATTTTCCCCTCTTTTCCACAAATTTTAGGCTAAATAAAGTTCATTTATAGGGATTGAAAATTCAGGTGTAGAACTTGGTCACACTAAAGATTTTATTAAAAATACGTGTCTTAAATACTTTTCACAGCTTCTCAAAGAGGCCTCTGTTGTATGAAAAATCGTGCGTGTTCCCTAGACTTTGTTGAGTAGTGTATCATAAAATATCAAGGTTACCTGCTCAAACTATAGTATGTCTAATTGAATGTTTCCACAAGAACAACTGTTCACACAAAATCGCGTCTAAACCTATAATCGAGCAACTACGAATTGTAATAGGGCACTTAACGTATACTAGTTACTTCGTTCATCAGTTGAGTAGTGTCACAGCACTAGTTACGTGTGCCAATAATCCAAGAAAGGATAAGCAATACTTATTTGTATTTGAAAGAAAGGGATGTACTGATAAACAAATGCTTTCGTCACGGATACGAACCAACGTAATTTGAGCTCTGATTAAATTGATTCTTGACAATAATAATCTTGAAATTGGCTTACCTATGAAAAGTTATGCCGTCTTTTTTGAAATTAGATGATTGGCTACATTTTCCACACCATTTTATTGTACAGGGAGCCATGTTTCTCCTCTTTTGTATTTTATTTTGTAATAAACGCAAGAGATGTACACGGGTCAAGGATGTGCTCAATACTGAAACAGATTTCGCGATCGGTGTCTTAAGTAAGACGTATTAGTCTAACGTGCTGCCAGAAAGTGTTCGCCTTGCATAAGGCGTCTATTAGGCTGTATGGTCGATGGTCGTAGGTTAACTGAGGGAATTTGGTAATTTAAACTGAGAGGGTCGAGAGGGTCGTAGGTTAACAGAGGGTCGTTAGTTAACTGAGAGGGTTGTAGGTTAACTGAGAGGGTCTCAGATTAACTGAGAGAGTCTGAGGTTAACTGAGAAAGTCGTAAGTTAACTGAGGGTCGTAGGTTAACTGAGAGGGTCGTAGGTGAACTGAGAGGGTCGTAGGGTAACTGAGAGGGTTGTAGGTTATCTGAGGGAATTCGGTAACTTAAACTGAGAGGGTCGAGAGGGTTGTAGGTTAACTGAGAGGGTCGTAGGTTAACTGAGAGGGTCGTAGGTTAACTGAGAGGGTCGTAGGTTAACTGAGAGGGTCGTAGGTTAACTGAGAGGGCCGTAGGTTAACTGAGAGGGCCGTAGGTTAACTGAGAGGGCCGTAGGTTAACTGAGGGCCGTAGGTTAACTGAGAGGGCCGTAGGTTAACTGAGGGCCGTAGGTTAACTGAGAGGGCCGTAGGTTAACTGAGGGCCGTTAGTTAACTGAGAGATACGTAGGTAAACTGAGAGGGTAGTAGGTTAACTGAGAGGGTCGTAGGTTAACTGAAACGGTCGTAAGTTAACTAAGAGGGCCGTAGGTTAACTGAGAGTATCGTAGGGCAACTAAGAGGGTCGTAGGTTAACTGAGAGGGTTGTAGGTTAACTGAGGGAATTTGCTTACTTAAACTGAGAGGGTCGAGAGGGTCGTAGGTTTACTGAGAATTTCTCTGGTCAACTGAGAGGGTCTTAGGTTAACTAAGGGGGTTGTAGGTTAACTAAGGGAATTTGGTAACTTAAACTGAGAGGGTCGAGAGGGTCGTAGGTTAACTTAGAGGGTCGTAGGTTATTTGAGAGGCTCTCAGGTTAACTGAGAGGGTCTAAGGTTAACTGAGGGGGTTGTAGGTTAACTGAGGGTCATAGGTTAACTGAGAGGGTCTTAGGTTAACTGAGAGGGTCTAAGGTTAACTGAGGGGGTTGTAGGTTAACTGAGGGTTGTAGGTTAACAGAGGATCGTAGGTAAACTGAGAGGATCGTAGGTTAACTGAGAGTGTCGTAGGTTAACTGAGAGGGTTGTAGGTTAACTGAGAGGGCCGTAGGTTAACTGAGAGGGCCGTAGATTAACTGAAAGGGCCGTAGGTTAACTGAAAGGGTCGTAGGTTAACTGAAACGGTCGTAGGTTAACTAAGAGGGTCGTTGGTTAACTGAAAGGATCGTAGGGTAACTAAGGCTAGTGTTCACCAAAAATTTAACCAAAGATTAGCAGCTAACCAGAGATTTGACAATGTCATTTTCATACATTTTGTCTGATTAGCTTCTAACCGCGGTTTAACTGCTTTTTTCTGCTTTTTTCTGCTTTTTTCCGGTTTCTCGCTTAATTTCGAAAATTATAAAATTTTAGTAAATTGTCTGTTTACACAAATTAAAATGCTCTACAATATTTAAAATGCTCTACAAACATCATTTTTTAGTTTTTTTTTCAGATGAACCGTTCACTCTCAAGTGCGGGTTGAAAATTGGAAATTTTCAGTAGTTTGCAAAACCTACTTTTTACATTCCAAAACTTTATTTTTTATTAGAACGCTGTTATTTGATAAATTTCTTCTTGTTTTCTGTACTTGTAATTAAAAAGAAAAAAAAAGGTCGAAATTATAAAAATTCAGTATCAAAAAAGATAGGATTCCAACAAAATAAAACTTAAAATATCGTAACTTATGATCATATATTATTAATACTATAAATTATAATATACAAAAATTATACCAGCCGTTGTCTTTTATAAGGTCCTGGCTGAGATTTTTCGGTGGCAATAAGTCCTGGTAAATATGCTTCTTGTTCTGGAAAATAAAAGAGGCGGTGAATTTCTCAAGGAGAGATGAAGATTGCAAAATATATATTGTGAGATTAGACATACCTTCCGCATCGTGCTGACGTTCTTCGATGGCATCGGGTCCTAGCCCAGGGTCTGATTGATCTATCGTCAGCGTCGGGGGTCGTTCTCCTGGAAAATAATAGAAGTGGTGAGACACTTACTTGTGATCATAAAATATCAAGGAGAGGTGAATGACTACAAATAAATTGAGAGATTAGACATACGTCTATCTCTTTCTTCAGTCTCTTTTACGTCTATATCATAGTAGTCTTCCGGGGGCTCAACGTTTTCACATAGTCCCTCGCATGATGTGCAGATTGGGGAACAATAAAGGCCCGCTTTCCTGTATCCACAATTGCGTTGGCAGACCATTTTACATTTACATGATACGTAACGGAGTATTGAATTTGGTGCAGGGTCCAAATCGTTCAGACTGGTTTCTTTTTCTTTCCATATAGAGCCATGAGAAACATGTTTCTCAATACGCCAAATTCAATACCCGGAGGATAGAGTATTTCTTGTAATGTAAAAAGGGCTGCCAACGTAATTGTGGATACAGGAAGCCGGGCCTCTATTGTTCCGCAATCTGCACATCATACGAAGGACTGTACGGCAACATTGAGCCTCAGAAGACAGCTCTCACATCGACGTAGAAGAGACTGAAGAAAGAGACAGAGGTATGTCGAATCTCTCAATTTATTTGTAGTCATTCACCTCTCCTTGACCTCTCCTTGTTTGTAGTCATTCACCTCTCACAAGTCAAAGTCTCACCACCTTTTTTATTTTCCAGGAGAACGACCCCCGACGCTAACGATGGAGTAATCAGACCCTGCACCAGGACCCTATGCATCGAAGAACCTCAGCACGAGGCGGAAGGTATGTTTAATCTCACAATCTATTTTGCAATCCTCATCTTTCCTTGAGAAATGACACCACCTCTTTTATTTTCCAGAACATGCAGAATATGTACCAGGACCCATTGCCACTGAAGAACCTTAGAAATTTGTAATATTAATAATAAACGATCAAAACGTAAGTGATATTTTAAGTTCTATTTTGTTAGGGTCCTAACATGTTTGATACTGAATTTGTATAATTTCAAGCTTTTTTTTTTCATTTTAATCACTTGTGAGGAAAACTATGAGAAATTTATCAAATGAAAGCATTCTAAAAAAAATTAAGGTTTTGGAATGTTAAAAGTGGGTTTCGCATTTGAGACGGAACAGTTCATCTAAAAAAAAACTAAATAGTGATATTTGCAGAAAATTTTAAATACTTTAATTTTTGCAAACAGACTATTTACTAAAACTTAATAGTTTTTTGAGTTTTAAGCAAAAAATCGGAAAAAAGCAGAAAATTTTCTCTTTTTTTGCGATTTTTTCAATGTTCCGCCACGAAATTTTTTCCGCAAACCTCAGATTCAGATTCAGTACCCCAAAATACATATACTTAGAATGAAAAAAAAGCAGAACTACCCCATAACTTTCTCACCAGAGGCCATTAAGATTACAATTTGACTGGATCAACGGTTCAGTAGGCTGGAATGGAACAGGGTTTAAAATCAATACACAAAAAAATATAATGCAAAAGTTTCATTATAAAAGTATAACTTGTGTTCCATTCATTATGCCAAAGTAAAGGAAGCAAACATAGACATAGAAAAAATTTGTTATGTCAGAAGCCGGGGCAACACATGTGGGGCCATATTCAGAGAAAAGATAATGACCACAGATAATGGCATAGACATAGAACAAACAGTGGTGATGACACTTTACCATAGACATAGAAGTTTAAATTTCAGTTCATTTGTGGCTTTGAGTATGTAGTATTTGATTTGTGGTCATTTTGTGGTATTGTAAATGTGGTGATTACTGGCGGCCATATTTAAGATTCTATCTTGAAAAACCTTGTAGAAAACCTGTGTTAAGCGTAATATTTTTAAGAAGTGAAGTGAATAACAAAGGTGATTGTATTTAAATATAAGAAAGATGAATCGAACTCCCTCAGATAAAAGTTCGTCATCAGAAACGAAAGAAATTGAAAATGTTGAAGAAACTTTACCAAGCGAAACAGAAAACAAATTGCTTAACGAAGTAGACCCCACAATAGTTGAAGGGGAATTAGTTGCAACTCTAGAAGATGAAGCAGAAACCTTAGATTGTTCGCTTAATATGAATGAGAAACCTTCCAAAGGTGGCGATACTATTATAGATATCCTTACTGAAAAGCATTTAGACTCCATTATTGAACATCGACAGAAATCTTTCCCGGTATATTTTATGGGTGGTAAGTTTTTCTAATATCATTTTTTTGTTTTAAGCAACACATTATTAGTTAAGACCTTAACAATAAAAGGTATAATTTTAACAATGTTTATATTGTAGAATCAATTAAAATACACACATAAACGCAGTCTAGGGATATTGCACGATTTTTCATACAAAAGAGGTCTGTTTGAGAAGCTATAATAGCATACTCGAGATACACGGAGGGCTATAATTTTCAGACGAGCAAATGCTAAACCTGAATTTTCAATTCTAATCAATAAATTTTGTTTCTCTTAAAATTTGTGAAAACGTGACGGAAACGAAAACGAAAATGCACTTTTTGCCTGCTTTTTGTATGGAAGTAGTCGAATTTACGCAATTTTTTTTTCATTTTCGTCACGTTTTCACAAATTTCAAGTAAAACAAAATTTATTGATTAGAATTTAAAATTTAGGTTTAGCACTTGATCGTCTTAAAAGTATAGCGCTCCATCTATCTCAAGTATGCTTTTGTAGCTTCTCAAACAGACCTTCTTTGTATGAAAAATCGTGCAATATCCCTAGACCGCGTTGATGTGTATATATTATCTATCTATCTATACATCTATATCTATACATATTATAAATAGGAAAAATTTGATTATTTGTTTGTTTGCATCGAATAGGCTCCGAAACTACTGGACCGACTTGAAAAATTAATTCACCATTAGAAAGCTACATTATCCCCAATGGACATAGGCTACATAATTTTCCAGAACTCCCATGGGAACGCATTCCCGAGCAGAATGATAGTCGTTTTTAAAATCAAAAGTGTCTTCTTATAAGAAATCAGTTTTTATTGAGCTGGAGTAAACATGAGGAGTTTTCCTATTATTTATGAATTGTTTAAGATCCCAGGGTTGCCACACGTTCCTTAATATTTTGAAAAATGTGGAAAGAGTAATTTTTAAAAATGTGGAAAAGAGTAAGTACTAGTAACGTATGAATACCTACTAGCTTGGGCCGATGTGACGGTCAATTTTCGCCAACCAGGTATCGAAGGTACTTACAAAAATACTTACTTGTCTTAAAGGCTGGGTGCTGATGAATATTACTAATTAAATATAAACATTAATTATCAACACTTCCCGTCGGCTGTAATTTACGTCAGATGCTTTACAGCTCGCAAGTAAATTACGAGATTATACTTGCAGTAGTCTGAGCCGTGATTTTTGTAAATGATGTTCACTAAACTGTAACAATACTTTGTGCAACCGTTCAAATTGATTTAAAATGATCTAGGAAGTTCTATAAATTTTTGGAATGATCTAGAAAGTTCCAAAATGTCTGCAACTGCTAAAATCGATCCAGAACTTTCTAAAAAGTTCTAACAATTTCTTGAATGGTCTAGAAAGTTTCAAAATGTCTGCAACTGTTAAAATTGGTATGGAATATTCTAGAAAGTATTAGAATGATCTAGAAAGATTCAAAAACTGTTAAAATCGATCCAGAACTTTCTAAAAAGTTCTAACAATTTCTTGAATGATCTAGAAAGTTTCAAAATGTCTGCAACTGTTAAAATTGGTATGGAATATTCTAGAAAGTACTAGAATGATCTAGAAAGATTCAAAATGTCTGCAGCTGCTGAAATCGGTATCAAATATTCTAGAAAGTTCCAAAAATTTCTGGAATGATCTAGAAAGATTCAAAATGTCTGCAATTGTTATGAGCTCCATCATCAGAACCCTGGATATCATTTAGCACTAAAGTGCTCGAAAAGACAAATACAACGAACCCAAACTGGATGTGTTTCCGTCGTTTAGGAGTTCCTATGGCCATCTCCCGACTCCATCATAAGGACCCTGGTCATCATTTATCACAAAAATGTTCGGGAAGACAAATCCAACGAACCCAAACTCGATGAGTTTCCATCCTTTCGTTTAGGAGTTCCTATGACAATCACCAAACTCCATCATCAGGACCCTGGACATCAGAATAGAAAACAAATTATACGGCAAATTTAAAATGGGTAGGTAATTCTTATGAATCTAAATTACAAATTGCCGAAACGGATGTAGCTCAGCAGAATGCCACAGCCTGAGCCATGACGCTGGTTTTCAGGTGCAACTGGTTTGGTAGACTAGGTGGAGTATACAGATGACAACAGATAAAAACAAATAAAAGTAACTTAAATGATTAAAAATAAAACATTTCGGAGTGTGCAAAAAAACATATTTTGTGTGGTGATTAGATAAAAGTGTGTGTATTATGTATAAAGTGAGTATGGAGTTTGTGGTGAATTAATGAAAGTGTACAGCTTGGCAAAAAAGTCGTGAAGATAATAGCGGCGCCACTAGCGTGCCAAGGGCCACCCTATATACTGCGACATTAACGTTTTTGATACTTTGACTTAAATACAATTTTTACTTACCACTATTAGCCGATTTTGTGAAATATTAGTTGCGGGAAAACTGTTATATGCTAAACCTATACATATAATTCTTTTGACAGGTGTCAAAAACGTACATTTTCAAAGTCTTTCAATTTCATAACTTGCGATAATTCTGCCAATGAGATCACGGTATGAAGGGTAATGTTAAATAATAAATAAAAGAGTTCCTGATCGTGACCTTGTGGATACGACAGTTTAGTACATCTGGGTCAATAGAATAAAACCAACAAAAAATTCAAATCGGATTTAAATCCTACAAGAGATTTTATTGTTTTAATAGCTTCATTTGTTGCCAAATAAGACTATCCAAAGTATTCTCCCTCGGTGGAGGTGTGCATATGTGGTGGGGAGGTAAAAATGTACCCAAAAAGGGATATTTTTGCGATTTTCCGGTTATATCTCGTAAAGGACTTACAATATCGAAAACTGTCCTGTATAAAAATTGGAGGGCATTTAAACCTGCGTAGAATAAGATCAGATCCATATTTGGACTACCCGTTCTCATGCTTTAGCTCATCAAAGTTGGATAAAGGGTCAAGCAGGCTAAGCGAACAAGAGTGGAACCCTAACGACGGATTTGGTCATTTTTTCAGGTGGTATACTAGCAAGTCCTAGGAACACTCCATGCTTAATATCAATCCTCGATCCTTTTTTTTTTTCGAGTTATTTAAGATAATGACGAAAAATTAGGGTATCACTGAAAGTGTCATATTCTCTAAACTGTTCAAGTTAGACTAACCAAACAAAATTATTTTTAATAATAATAAAATAGACTACAAAATGCATATCGTTAACTTGCATCTTATCCTTAAACTTCATTATAAAAAATCGATTTTTCTTTTGCTAAAAAAATAATCAGAGTATCACTTAAAAGTGTCATATGTTGTAAACTGTTCAAGTTAGATTAAGCAAACAAAATTATACTTAATAGTAATAAAAAACACTATAAAATTCATATTTTTAATCAGCATCATATATTTAAACTTCATTATAAAAATAGATTTTTCTTTTTCTAAAAAAATAATCAAGATTATCACTTGAAGAGTCATATTTTGTAAAATATTCAAGTTAGAATAATAAAAATGTATGTATTTTGTGGTCTATTTTATTATTATTAAACATGATTTTGTTTTGTTAATCTAACTTGGACAATTTACAAAATATGACACTTTCAGTGATACCCTGATTTTTCGTAATTTTTTTTAATAACTCGAAAACAAAAGGATATCGAGGACTGATATTAAGCATAGAGCGATTTTAGGGCCTGTCTGTACACCACCTGAAAGAATGACCAAATCCGTCGTTAGGGGGCCACTCTTTTTCGCTTAGCCTGCTTGACGCTTTATACAACTTTGATGAGCTAAAGCATGAGAACGGGTAGTCCAAAAAATATGAATCTGGTCTTATCCTACGCAGGATTAAATGCCCTCCAACTTTTATGAAGGACAGTTGTTTTCGATATTCCAAGTCCTTTACGAGATATAAGCGAAAAATCGCAAAAATATCCCTTTTGGGGTACATTTTTACCCCCCACCACTTACGCACACCTCCACCGAGGGGGAAAACTTAGTATAGTCTTATTTGGCAACAAATGAAGCTATTAAAGCAATAAAACCTTTTGTAGGAATTAAATCCTATTTCAATTCTAAGCCGATTGGGCTAATCCAGTTTATGCTTGGTCCTAGTATTTACATTGTGCCTGTCAATATTTTTCTTGTCGAATAACACACAATTTAAAATCGTCCAATTCTTTTCTAGGTCGCCCCGCTCTATGTTTCCCTGGTGTGGAATACCTTAATTTCTTTGACCTTCCAGCATAAGTTTATTCGTCTTACAGTACTGACGGATGTACATACCTAAAAAAGTAGATACAGAAAACTCAATATAAACTCAGTAGGTAATTAAAATTTTTTATAAAAAAGGATATATTTAGTCATCTAACATCTGCACAACATACAAACAATGTTATTATGTAATTTATGCCATATCAACAAAAAAAGGATCAAAATTGTTCGAACGCGCTTCTTTGTTACTGCATATGTAAACAAAACCTCGAATTCGTGGGTGTTCATTTCAAAAGTAAACAGCCATTCTATGATTGGTTTATTCTAGCTATTGCTAGTTGAATCACGCATATTATATCTAATTACATAAATAAAACCACATTTTACCAGTCGTGTCAGCAGTTCGTTTATGAAAATCGTTCAGATCTGATAGATACACTGTCCGGCTTCGAGTTTTGCCAAACATTTCATATACAGGGTGGCCAGAAAGTTGACGTTTAAAACAAAAATTTCGATCCCTCGTGTCGTGGGGTATCCGAAACACCCCTATGTATGTTCCGCGATTTTTTGTAGTTTTCGAGTTACGATATTTTTTCTGAATTTTCGAGAAATTTCGACCTGACCGGTTTAATTTTTTTTTAAAAAGTTGAAGACTTTTGCGTGATTTTTTTTTGCAACTGAATTTTTATGAGTTGTTTTTTTATGAATAAAATAATCAGCTTCGTAAATTTGATAAAAGTTATGAAAATGTTGGTGAAAAGTGAAAAAATTACGTTCGGTGAATTGTGACTTAAATTTTCAACTTTAAATTAAAAATCAAAACAGATGACTCCATGTCTTCTAAGTGGGCCTAAAAAATGCGCCATGCTCTCAGTTTTAATAATAATAGTAAAAAAGTGGTACTTAAGGGGCTACTTTTGCTAATATCGCCCTTTCACGAGTATGGTAAAACACCCGAAAAACAATTTTTTTCCACCATTATATTTTTTAGATCTGTCAGCGCAATCAATATGTATGACCATGCCAAATTTTAGCTCTGTAGTACCAAGGATCTAATATTTGTAAATATATTCTTATCAATCCTAACAACGTTTGGCACTTGGTCAAATATTACTCGCGAGCTTGAAGGGCCAACTTATGTGAGATAGTTTTTTTTCTTTTAATTTCTTTGTATATTCTATCAACGTGAAATTTTCCACATTTTTAAAGACAATCGTTTTGCTGGTAGAGGAGGACACTTGTTTTTAACAAAAAAAAATATTTTAAAAATTAATTTTTCACAAACTGAGTGCTGAATCGAAAAAAATTCTGAGAAACCCCTTCTATCTTTTAAAAAGCTATCTTATGACATCTCATTCGATGATATCGGCAAAAAAAAACCATTGCCCTTTCACGCGTATGGAAAACATCGGAAAAAATTTTTTTTTTATTCTTTTAATTTTTTTAATCTGTTGGCGCAATCAATATGTATGACCATGCAAAATTTTAGGTTTGTAGTACCAAGGATCTAATATTAGTAAAATATTCATAATCCCAACTAAGTTTGGCACTTGGTCGACTATTACTTGCAAACTTGAAGAGGCATCTTATATGTAATAGTTTTCCTTTTAATTTCGTTGTATATGTATGGACCAAGTGATAAATTGGGCATTATTCATAATGACCGGGCATTATGAAAAATGCACAATATGAGAGGGCAATTTGATAATAATACAAACATATTTAATTGCTATCTTTTTATTATTATAGTCATTTAACTTCAAATAAACTAAATGTTAAGCAATTTAAATAATCAGACTCATTATTTGGATTAAGTAACAAGGTAAAAGGCGAGGCCGAAGGCCGAGCTCCGCATAGGGCGAAGCCCGGAGCGTCCCCTCCCCCAATCCAAGATGGCTGCCATACGAGTTAAGATTCTAACGGTGAGGCGAGGTCGCAGATCGAGCCCAACTCCGCGTAGAGCGAAGCCCGGAGCGTCAACTCCCTCAATTCAAGATTTAGCGTGAGGCCAAAGTCCAAACTACGCGTAGGATGAAGACTAGAGCGTCCGTCCCCCGTCCCCCTAATTCAAGATGGCCGCCATACAAGTTTAGATTCTAAAGGTGGGGTGAGGCCGTATGCCGAGGCAAGCTGCGTATAGGGCGAGGCCGAAGGCGGGTAAGAACCCGCCGATTGCCTTCCAAAAATTTCATATCCGCCAACTTTGATTTTAGTTGGGGAAACCGTGACAAGAAGGGCAAACCCCGGAGCGTCGCGATTCCCCGCACAAAAAATCCAAGAAGGCGTATATTAAATTTTCGGGCTTGCCGACATGGGCATCGTTTCATAGATTGTTGGGGATGCTGATTCTGAAAATGATGTTCATTTTGATATCCAAGATGGCGGACGTTTACATTTTTTTTTAAACTGATATGGGTGTCGTTGAATAGGTTTTCAGGGGTGCTGATTCCGTAAACGACATCCATTTTGAAATACAAGATGTTGGACATGCATTTTTTGTAAAAATCCGTCATGGATGTCGTTTTAGATTTTGAAATTTAAGATGGCGGTCGTGAAAAAAAAACGATAACTTTTATTAATTGCAACGAGCGAGGGCACTTCCCTCCCCGCCTCGCTTCCCTCCCCGCACTTCCCTCCCCGCACCGCATCAAACTAAGCTTTATTATCAAATTGCCCGATTTTCACGTAGCAATATAATAATGACCGGGCAATATGATAAATAATGAAGTTTAGATAGTAATTAATCACTTTTCCCGATAGAGCTAGACATTATTAATAATGCCCGGGCATTATTAATAATGCCCGCATTAATCACTTGGTCCATAACATATATACTACCACTTTGAATTTTTTTTACATTTTTAGAAACAACCATTTAGCTGGTATAGTGGGGGACACCTGTGTTTGACAAAAATTTTCACTTTAAAAATTAATTTTTCGCAAACGGAGTGCTGAATCGAAAAACGTTCTTATAAAACGTTTTTGTCTTTTAAAAAGCTATCCTATGATACCCCACTTGATGATATAGGCGAGAAAAAAAATCATCGCCTTTTCACGTCTATGGGAGACACCCGAAAAAATGTTTTTTTCTAAGAGTTTACTCTACAGTTCTGGCGGCGTAGTTTATATGTATAACCATGCCAAATTTCAGCTCTGTAGTACCAAGGGTTTCTTAGGAAACCCGCGGACAGATGGACAGACGGACAGACGGACATGGCGAAACTATAAGGGTTCGTAGATTACTACGGAACCCTAAAAATGAACTATTCCCATTGAAAAAATATCTAAATATTTATTTTATTTTTACATATGTGTTCTTTGAGTAATACTGGTTCAGGATTTTAAATATAGCTACGAGGTTCTTTTCCACCCAGTATATTGGGATGCAAAAGTCAGAATATCTATTTCTTTGAATATTTGTCTAAGAGACATTCTAGGTCACATTTGATAAATCGCGCGAACAGCCCTTTTCTGCAGAACAAAGATCTTATTGATATCCGCAGCATTACCCCACAGTGAAGTACCATATGACATTAGGCTGGGGAAGTAACTGAAATATACGGGTCTCGCGGTTTTAACGTCCGATAATTGACGGATCTCTTTAACTGCGTAGGCTGCTGAAGTGAGTCTGCTCACTAACATATCAATATGAGGACCCCGTTGAAGCTTTGCATCAAGAGTTATTCCTAAGAATACAGTAGATTCCACAATGTTTTAGTTTTTCATTCCTCCTATTTAACATCGGGCAAGTTAAATTTAATACATTTGGTTTTTCCTCGTTCAAAAGAAGGTTATTTACAGTAAACCATTCAACTACCTTTGATATCGCAGCTATTTAACATCGGGCAAGTTAAATTTAACACATTTGGTTTTTCCTCGTTCAAAAGAAGGTTATTTACAGTAAACCATTCAACTACCTTTGATATCGCAGTGCTCATATCGTCATAATCAGAGTCATACCTCTTCACTTTAAATATGAGTGATGTGTCATCTGCAAATAGTACGATCTCATAACACAATAAAATAAAAATAAAACACGATTAACGATAACCATGTAGAAGAAATGACACAGGTTATATCTACTTGACGTGATTGACAGTAGACAGTAAGAAAGTTACCAGTTATAATATTTTTTAGTTCTGTTTCAGAACTTTTTTGGCAAGCTGTATTTAATTTTTCGTTAGTTTAGGTATTTATGTATGAAACATGTGTTATGAGTGATAAATATAGGACTATATTACAACTTAAGTAGTAATAACTAAAATGTAAGTATAGTATTCTACTAAAATTTAAATATACCTGTAACAGAAAACAGTTTTCTTATTATCAACCGCCTAATTGTAATTTCAAAAAGTGTACTGTAACATGTACTTGAAAACTTTTAATAGAGGACAGATAACGCAATGGTGGTGGAATTGTGTTACAAATTTTTGCGGCGGTGTATTTGAAGCTGTAATATTATAATATTAATAAATTTGTTTATGAAAGCTACAAGGGCTCATTATATGTTAGTAAAACTTATCCTATGTTAGTATTTTACGAAATGTCAATAAAAATAAATAATAATGCAATTAACCCAAGGAAGGGATTATAGAAAAGGAAGAGGAAGTCTCGGAGGACATGAAGGGCCCAGACATACTCTGGCAGGAATTTGAAGCTACGCTGGATGCTCTAGCGGACAAGAAGGCACCAGGGAAAGATAACCTGCCAGCAGAACTTCTTAAGTGTTGTGGCCTAGAAACCAAGAAAAAACTATACAACTTAATCGCAAGTATCTATAACACAGGCCAAATACCTGGAGTGTTCTCTACGAGCAAAACTATAACGATCCCGAAGAAAGGCAACGCTGTAGAATGCACCAACTATAGAACAATTAGTCTGCTATCACATGCTTCTAAAATTCTTCTTAAAATTTTACAAAACCGGCTATACCATAAAGTAGATGAAAACCTTAGCGACGACCAGTATGGTTTTAGGAAAAATAGAGGCACACGAGAGGCAATCCTTGCGGTGCGCAACATTGTGGAAAGGCGAATCGACCTAAACAAGAACACCTACCTTGGATTTGTCGACCTGGAAAAGGCCTTCGACAATGTAGAATGGAATCAACTTTTCAACCTTCTAAAAAATAAGACTATAGACTGGAAAGATAGGAGAATAATTTTGGAACTGTACAAAAACCAACGAACAGAAATAACACTAGATGATCTAACAAAATCAGCAAATATAAAGAAAGGTGTAAGACAAGGTTGCACTCTGTCTCCCTTGTTATTTAACTTATATATTGAGGAGGCCATTTATGAAATTAGAAATAGTGTTAAGGGAGTACAATTCAATGGGGCTGAAATACACTGGATAAGATTCGCCGATGACATAGCATTGGTAGCAGAAACAGAGGAAGACCTACGGAATAACCTGGGCACTATGGACAAAATATTCAAAAAATACAACCTAAAAATTAATATAAAGAAAACTAAAGTCATGGTAACAAGTAAAACAGGAAGTCACACACTCAGCGTAAAACTTAACGGGGAAAAACTTGGACAAGTATCGTCATTCACCTATTTGGGCAGCATTATTGAGGAGAGGGGTACAAGTGAAAAGAGATAAGAACAAGAATAGCTATAGCTAAGAAAACCTTTAGCACAAATAGACACGTTTATAATAGTAAAATACATATAAATATTAGAAAAAACTTGATCAAAACTTACATATGGAGCATAGCACTGTATGGATGCGAAAGCTGGAATATTACGTTGGGGGATCAAAAAAGACTCGAAGCATTTGAAATGTGGTGCTGGATAAGACTGCTCAAGGTTAAGTGGACAGAAAGACGTACCAACGAAGAAGTGCTAGAGACAGTTAAGGAAAAAAGACATACAATGACTGCCATAGGAACACGCAGAGCTAGATGCCTGGGGCACATAATGAGACATGAAGGCCTTAATAAACTTATCCTAGAGGGCAAAATAGAGGGATCCAGGGGAAGAGGAAGACCTAGAAAACAATACATGACACAGCTAAATGAATGGTGCTGTAGCCATACATACCAAGAGACGAAAGCCATGGCTCGAGACAGAACAGGATGGAGAATGCTGCAACGACAGAGGGCTGGGCCCCCTTAATTAATGATGAATGCAATTAACACCTCATGCAACCAACACTCTAGTGAGGTGATGCATGATAGGTGAGTCATACCTCGCCGCTATGGTACTCAGGATAGACTGGCCCGCACCCTGCCGAGCAACGAGGCAGCTCGCTTCCGCACAATCGCATAGAAGTCATCATCTGTGCATACGTCCGCGAAAATACCTAATGCGGTGCAGAAGCGGGGCAGCCCCACCAATATCCTAAATCCATTATTATATTGGACTCGCGGGGCGCTAATGTTCTTTTGCGTAAAGTTGGTCCACAGGTTGGACGTGTAGAAAACCTGGCAGAAAGCTTTAAACAGGCTTATCTTAACCTTTTCACCACATCGTGCAAACCTGCGGGCCAACATGTTGCATCTGACCGCCAGCGCCCTACGTTCCATTTCACGGTCAGCATGGTCCTTGAGGTCGACGGTGACAAGATGCCCCAGATACTTGAACTCCCGCGCTCGTTCTAGCTGGTTCCCAAGTCATGACGAAGGATGTTCTGTCAGTGAACAATAAAAATTGTATTCTCAACTTGGTACATCAAAATTTGCAAGGAATGGAGAACAAAGAATTATTGGTAGAACTATTCATTTACTGTAATAAGATTGACATTTTATGCATTACAGAGCATTGGCTACGTAGTCATCAGTTAATGTTTGGTTTCAATAATCACCAAGTTGCTAGTGCATTCAGCAGAAAAAAAGCCATACGCGGAGGTTCAGCTATATTTGCTCGTAATAATTTAAAGTTTAAAGAACGTAATGACATAGTAAGCTTGTTTGTTGAGCGCATTACTGAAATAGCCTGTATAGAGCTTGAGCAGCTTATTGTATTATGCGTATACAGATCGCCCAAGTCCTCATATGAATCTTTTGAAAAAATCATGGAGGAAGCATTATTCAAAATCAGTAATAATAATAAAAACATTGCTGTTTGTGGAGACTTTAATATTGACTTATTAGTAGAGACTTCTCTGGGTAGCATAATCAAATCTTTGTTTAAGTGCTATAATTTGGTTAATCTCTTTCTGGAGCCTGCACGAATTACCGCAACTTCCAAAACGTGTCTGGATAACATATATACTAATTATAATACTCTCGAAAAATCCGTTATCCAGAAGCTACCCTCAGATCACTCTGGAAAATTAGTTTCTTTTAGTGCGCTTTGTGGAAAGGCTGTAGAGAGAGGTATCAAATATGTGCCGATTAGTGACACAAGGCTTGAGAACTTCAGAAATAATATGATCATCAAACTATCAGGTCTAAGATTTGATAGTAGTGATCCTAATGTACTTTTCAACTCTGTAATTAGATTGTCTAAACAAGAATTTGACACTGTGTTTAAGGCCAAGATGCTAAAGGTTAATGACTCCTTGAAGTTATGTGATTAGGAGACAGTGGGAATTCACAAAAGCAGAGAAAGGCTGTATGATCTCTATGGTGAGAAAGCGTATAACAATTCTGAAACTTATGTTAATTAAGTTAGAGCTTATTCTAAAACTTTTAAGCGTGTATGTAAAGCGGCGAAAGCTATGTTTGTTAGAAATAAAATTAAAAAGAGTATTAATATCATTTAGACTTCCTGGAAAATTATTAATTGTGAGACGGGAAGGGTTAAGTCTCGCAACTTCGATTTTAAGCTCATTATAAATGACAAAATTTTAACTTCCGATGTTGCTGTTGCTTCAGAATTTGAAAGATTTTTTACTGACATTCCCGTCTCTACTACTCAGTCACTAGACTCATCTCCCGCTCTCGCTGAATCATTGCTCAAACAGAATGTAGACGAAAATAAGGTTCCTTTCAGTTTTTCACATGTTAGAATTGTCGACATTCTTAAAACTTTTAAGACGTTAAATATAAAAAAGACTGCGGACCTTGATGGTCTTTCAGTAAAGGTGATAAATTCCATAATAGATTGTATTGCTCCACACCTAGCGTTTATTTTTAATAATTGTGTTGATGATGTTGTGTTTACAGATTTGATGAAACATAGTAAAGTAATTCCTCTGTTTAAAGCTGGTAGTACATCGGACCCCACCAATTTTAGACCAATGTCAATACTACCAGCCCTTAGCAAGATATTTAAAAAATTATCCTCAATCAAATAACTACTCATTTCTACACTAACAACCTTATGAATATAAATTAATTTGGATTCACACGGGGTTGATCTACAACCAATGCTGGTGTTGAGCTCATTCGTCATATTTTTGCAGCCTGGGAGGAATGGGAGGGAGGTTAACGGCACTAGGTTACCTGGGTCCACAGTCTCTATGGGCATCCCACAGGGTTCAATCCTAGGACCATTCTTGTTTTTCGTTTATATTAATGACTTACCTTCTCTTGTTAAAGACGCCCATAAGATCGTATTATTTGCAGATGACACATCACTCATATTTAAAGTGAAGAGGTACGACACCGATTATGACGATGTGAACACTGCGATCTCAAAGGTAGTTGAATGGTTTACTGTAAATAACCTTCTTTTGAACGAGAAAAAAAAACAAATGTGTTAAATTTACCTTGCCAATGTTAAACAGGTTGTACCAATGTACAGGTTAGGAATGAAAAACTGGAAATTGTGGAATCTACTGTATTCTTAGGAATAACTCTTGATGCAAAGCTTCAATGGGGTCCTCACATTGATAAGTTAGCGAGCAGACTCTGTTCAGCAGCCTACGCAGTTAAAGAAATCCGTCAATTATCGGACGTTGAAACCGCGAGAACCGTATATTTCAGTTACTTCCACAGCCTAATGTCATATGGCATTTTACTGTGGGGTAATGCTGCGGATATCAATAAGATCTTTGATCTGCAGAAAAGGGCTGTTCGCGCGATTTATCAAACAATACCTAGAATGTCTCTTAGACAAATATTCAAAGAAATAGATACACTGGGCGTCAAAAATAAGTAGTACAGTTTTAAAATTGCGATTTCTCCCAAACTATAAAACTTAGACCTTTGAAACAAAAAAGGTTAAAAAGAAAATTTAATCTTATTCAATAAAAACTTCATGCATTATAAGAACTTATAATGCTTGACTTTAAAAAAAACGAATAAATAAAAACACTTTTTTTAAACTGTTGAAAGGTGTTGTCTTACTTAGGATTTTTGTGTTTGACACATTCGCTGCTGATAAAGCAATTGTAATTGAAAAGCATAGGTATCTTCAGAGAGTAAATTTGACTAATCATGCCTCTTTCACCAGAAGAATGTGCAAGAATCTTAGCTTTTCTCGAAGTGGGCATCAGTATGCGTCGTACTGCAAGGAGGGTGGGTGTAACTTTAAGAACGGTTCAGCGAGTAAAGCAAAGGTACGAAGAGACTGGAAACCATCTAAGGAGACGAGGTAATGGCAGACCCAGGTGCACAAGTACCCGAGAAGATCGCTTTATTGTTTCCACTGTGTTAAGAAATCGACACCTTAATGCAGTTGAGGTTCAGCAACAGCTTCTTCGGACCCGAACAGACTACATCAGTGAGAGTACAGTGAGAAGAAGACTTGCTGAAGCTAACCTGAAGCCTCTAAGACCAGCAAATGGCCCCAAACTTGAGACAGAGCATCGCGTAGCAAGACTACGCTACGCCCGTCAACACGTACAATGGGGCGAAGAAGAATGGGCTAGAGTTTTATTCACAGATGAGTCTCGATTCTCTTTATACACTTCAGATGGACGGCGGAGAGTCTACAGACGACCCGGTGAGCGATACATTCAAGCTTGTATCTCGGAAAGAGTCCAATATGGCGGGGGCTCTGTACACGTATGGGCTGGTATCTCTTCAGAGAGTCGCACAGAGCTTGTGGTAATAGAAAATGGGACTTTGACTGGTGAAAGATATGCCTCGGAGATCCTCAACGAGTATGCAGGGCCATATTTAATAAATATGGGTGATGGAGCCATCCTAATGCATGATAACGCCCGGCCACACACTGCTCACCACGTACAAGAGTACATTCAGGAGGTTGGCATCAACTTGATGGCTTGGCCATCGAGAAGCCCAGATCTCAACCCGATTGAACACGCCTGGGATGAGCTTGGGAGGCTAGTCAGAAGGCGCAGTCCACCTCCTGCCACACTCAGGGCTCTAAAACATGCGCTGATAGAAGAATGGGAAAATATTCCCCAACACCGCCTCCGAAACTTAGTGTTCAGCATGCCAAACCGGATCCAAGCTGTAATTAGAGCCCGAGGCGGCAACACAAGTTATTAAATTGTGAAAAAGTTCCAAAACGTGAAAATTAAGTGGTTGACATATCGTTAAAAATTGATACTTTTTAGTATTTATCTTAATTTTAAGTTTGAAACTTTATTCATGCCAAATAAAATATAACTTTAATAAACTTCGTTAAGTTTACTATAAACTGCTTTTTATTTCATAAGTGTAACTACTATAGTTTAGGAGTAATTGCAATTTGAAAAGTGTACTACTTATTTTTGACGCCCAGTGTATTTTGACTTTTGCATCCCAATATATATGTGACAATCTTATATATGTGAAGAAAAATGAACATTTGTTTGAGAAAAATAGCGATAGGCACAATGTAAATACTAGGACCAAGCATAAACTGGATGCACTTGACAGTCGTCTCCATAAGGTCACGAACTCTTTTATGGGTCAATATATACGGTTCTATAATAAGATTCCCATGTGTATTCAAAATTTTCCTTTGGACAAATATAAGACAGTAATTAAACAAAAACTTTGCAAAAAGGGCTATTACTAAATTTCTGAATGTCTGTCAGATAGGCAGCCATGGGAATGAACTGCTCAGCTCTAGAGTTATTTCAGATTAAGTTAAAATTAGTAAAAATGAAAATTTGAAATGCGATTTAAAAGAGCAACCTCAGAGTTTCTTGCCTGTTCTTCTCTGAGGAAGACTGCACCTTTGCGAATGGGCGTAGCGTAGAGTCAGTAGGGTCAAATGAACGAATGCGTATGTATGTATTTTTTCATGTAATAAGCTCCATAGTCCATTTATTTGTCAATTATTACAATACAACTAATTACATGTCAAAACTTAAAACTAATAAAATTAAATATGAAACAAAAAGTTCAAGTCAAAATCCGGCCCAAGTCTCACCCGGAGTAAAGGTCCCCATCTCGCTCGCAGCGTTACCGCGTTGAATCGCGATGGAGAGTCTTTGGACCAGGAAAGACCCGGCGCGCGGATCACCCCCTCTGTCCATTAACCTTTTGCCGATATCCCTAATAAGCGCCTTAGCCTCACTGCCCCAAGGCCCTGCGGTCTCAAAAGCGACGGGTACAAAGGTATACGCGGCTTTGAGAGCAGCGTACTTAACGTGTTTAAGCCTGCTCGCTGCTTCCGCCGCTGCACCCGCCGCACGTGAAGTGATGTGGAGGTGCGAAAGGGGCAAATGTGCTGACGCACGTGGCATCCCATGTAAGGCTCCGCCCTTTGTCCCACGGAATCAAAGTGAGGCCGTCTGGTCGCTTGCCGTCGGAGCGGCTGAGACCCAAAGGCTCCAGGGCACAGGGAACATTTGCTGCTACGAGAGCCCTACGCATGACGTCGTTGAGGGCGTGGTGCCTCGGGAATCTTCCTGCGCAGCGGAGGAAAATGAGTGCGTGATGGCCGCTAGCCTCCACGGTTGAGCCACAAATGCATTGTTGAGGTTGACAGACATTGCAACCCAAACGCAGCGCCCTGCCGGCCTTCCTCGCCTCTGCTTGTGGTGTTGTGGCCTTGTCGCTTCCAAACCGCCATGACGGATCGGCAGGCTAGCCTGGACCCAGCTATTACCTTCCAGGCTAACATTCCTTAGAGTGTGATTATGAGATCGTTTGGGGACATGGCAACAGAATCTGATACACGAGTTTTGCACTCTCAGCACTTCTTTTTCAGCTTTTTATTTAGGAGCGGACCATACTGTATCACAAAAATCCAAGTGAGACAAAACCAGACATTTCATCAACCTCCATTATACCGACTCACTCAGAAAGGGACGAATAGCTTATAGGGTTTTTATTTATTTTTAAATCTATTTCACTTTGTTTCTTAGATCTATAAATATCTAAAATATCTTCAACTTGCTCTCTGTTTAATATTCAGAGCAATTATTATCAGTTATTGTTGTAGAGTAAACAAAAAGATATTATTGGTGGCACAATTTGTGCCTTTCAATCATTTTATTTCAACTGTTTAATTTATTATAGTTTTTATTTTCATAAAAAAAATGTTAACTACCAATGCTTCTTTGTTTCATTAATTTATAATGCTAAAAAAACGAAGTATAGTACCGGTGATGACTCATATTGTTTTCTTTCCTTATCTCCGCTAGGTGGGAGTGAGACGACACTACGGTCTCTTTCAAGCGGCATTGTGTCCCCAACGAAGCATAGTGGTTGCGTCATTACAGCTGATTTGGTTCTATGAATTGGCGAGGTACCTTCAGGGTTTTTGTTTTCTTTCCCGGGCTGTGTACTAATGGGGACACAGGGTGGTTTTCGCTCTCTGGAAACAAACGCATTGCCATAGGTCCACTGTCAAAACTGCACAAATCCGACAAAAATGCAGTTCACAACTCAAACTGAGTGTTTACTATAGACGTACACTTTAAATTATCAAGCTCCATTCTAAGTTCCTGCATTGGATCGACCGTAGCAACATCTTTTTATTTTGAGTTCTTTTATATCCGATTTGAGCAGAAGAATGTCCTTCAGGAGTTGGGCGATCGATTGAGAATAACACCACCCCATCTCTTTCCGTGGGTGTCGTAAGGGGCGACTAAGGAAACACAAATGAGACCTGCCTCCAAGTAATCCATCCCAGGAAACGACACTTCATTTTTTTCTGAATCTGAGGTGTCATGCTATGGTCTCTTGCTCTTGCAGTGTGGTAGGCTCTGTAAAGGGCCGACTGATTCGCGACCACCACCTTCCTACCGAAGTCCGACGCCAAACAGCTTGCTGTGTTCCGTCGGTGCGTGGGAGTACCAATGCCTTTAAGGCATTTTCTGGGTTAACTCGCTCCATCGTCGACCTCATCTTTGACCTTTCTGGTCAAGATTAAGGTCAAGAGTTAACCCACCTTATAATATGATAAAAAAAAATTAGTTAGGTTGCATGAATATGATTAAAGGTGAGTGGTGGTAATTTCTCGAGATTTTTTGCCACAAACGTGGGTAAAATATCAGGGTTAGTTGATTTTATAAAACCAACAATGTCTTCAATGTCTCGGACGCTCTTTCCCTTATTCCTTCTGATCTTCATTTTAGATTTCGGAACAGCATCGAAAAGAAGTCTTTAAGCAAGCACTATATCTTGTTCCAAAAAACTTTCACTGCACTGCACAGCCGAACGAGATAAATTTCGTCCATAACGTCACTTTTATTTTGTATGTATGCTAGAAGCTCGTTGATAACAACATTGCAGTTTGCACACTTGACTAAATTCGATACCATTGCACCGAGATGCATAGACCGCTCTTTAGTAACAACAAATCACATACGCACGATACCGCGCGCGAACGGCGACTTTGATTATGTGAAGGAATGATAAGTAGAGCAAGACGAACGCGGCTAGACCAGTTTGTTGTGAAGATAAAGAGGTTGACGAGTTGAAGCTAAGTGGATAGATCTTCCAGTAGATATGTTAGGTAAATTGGCTTGATTTATGAAAGGAGACACATGGCTTTTCGGTGGTATGTCAAAACAAAATATGGCACATGCGCTGTATCAGACTTTTTGTTTTAGCAAGCAGTCTTGGACGTCAGCATACTTAAAGAACCTCGCTCAAAATGTTCGGGAAAAGCCGTTCGGTCGATTTGGCTAAAATTTAGAAAAAATATAGTCTTTATATCGGTGATCAATTGTACAAAGTTTCAAAGTTAAATAATAAACAGTTTTTTTAAATATTTTTTTTAATGTTGAAACTATACACATCATTTTCATGTTAACCTCCTATCTGTGATGTCATTAAAGCCCCCTCCAAGTCATAATAGGTGTATTTTTTAAAGATTTGTTTTAAAGCAATAAGGCCGCCGCATTGTACACTTTCAGATAAGTAGTATTTTTAATTAACTTATTACGTTTTTTGGTGAGAAATAAAGAGTAGGTAACGTAGATTTTGTTGTTTTATTTACAGAACAGCTCTGTAGAGCAGTCTTTTATAAACTTGAAATTTAAAAAAAGCGACTTAAAAAACCGAAAAATAAAGACAAAATCATTTAATGTCCCACGTAGTACCTACTGATCTGTTTGATATCGGTGCAAACGGCGTTGGCACCGACTTCAAATAGATCAGTACTTTGTCTTTATTTTTTGGTTTTTTGAAGTCGGCTTAATTTTTTTTTCTTAAAAAGTTTATTTATTTTTCAGTTTTTTGTGTAAATAATAGAAATAACAGGAGAAACATTGTAAGTGCCTATTCAATTCAAGGGTTGCCCTCGATTTCCATGGGATTCCATCATCAGATCCTGACTTGGTGACAATAAGACCCCCTCTGGAGTATTCTGTTTAGAACAAAAAAATCTTTTTGAAAATCGGTCCACAAATGGCGGAGAAATCGGTGAACATACATATAAAAAAAGATACATACAGTCGAATTTAGAACCTCCTCCTTTTTGAAAGTCAGTTAATCAATGAGTTGTCCTTGTCATACTCTTTGATATTATTATTTTATTTTCTAAGTAGGTATGTTTACCTATTTGCGATGGAACGGCGCGATGAAGCTGGTGGATTGTCAGCTGATATTAATACTGACACTAGAATATGTAATAATTGTTACTCGGGATAGACAAACACTGAGTAACGATCCCCAATGCAGCGGCTTAATTGCTATAGAGCAGTTTGTGGTACTTACTAAAAAAAATAAAAAAAAAATATCACCTATATTGACATAACATGAAAATGATGTTTCTAGTTTTAACATTAAAAAAATATATTTAAAAACTATTCATTGTTTAACGTTGAAACTTTGCAAAATTGATCACCGATATAAAGGCTATATTTTCCCACACTTTCAGCCAAATCAACCGAATGGCTTTTCCCGAACATTTTGTGCGGGGTTCTTTTCGAAAGAATCAATGTTTCCACCAGATTTATACGAAGATTGTTACTAAGGATTTTTTAATTCGGTAGAGCACTTTTAAACGATAAAAACAATTTCTGTATCGTTTAAAAGTTTTCAAAACTTAACTCAGGGTCTAACATAATACCTAAACTGCGTACTTCCTGCACTATACAAATTGGTTCATCATCCACGGGATTTTTAGAAATTATTTTCTTGATTTGCTTTTTATAGCCAAATATCATAGCTTTTGACTTTCCAGGTTTCAAAGCAAGACAATTATCAAAAGACCATTTAGATATTCTTAATAAATCCTCATTAATTTTATCAACTGCTGATTTTACTTCGCCTGGGTGGCATAAAATTTATAACTACAAATCGTTTGTATTTAATTGTAATTTATATTTTTTATACAATTAATAATATCTGCGCTGTAAAGGATAAAAAGCAAAGGGTCAAGTATGGACCCTTGAGGAACACCACGAGTGACTGCTGAAAGAGAAGAGGATGATGTGGAGCCGTCACTGCTTTAGCACTAAAGTACTCGAAAAGACAAATCCAACGAACCCAAACTCAAAGCAATGCCGCCGTTTTGTTTAGGAGTTCCTATGGCCACCTCCAGACTCCATCATCAGGACCCTAGACATCATCTAGCACTAAAGTGCTCGAAAAGATAATCCAACGAACTCAAACTCGATGAGATTCCGCCGTTTGGCTTAGGGGTTCCTATGGCCACCTCCAGACTCTGTCATCAGATCAGTTCAATGGTACCATAACATTATACTGTCATCGTACTTACATAAGTATATCAAATTTCAGCTCGATCGGACTGGTCTTAAATTCAGTTGCAAGATTTGTCCCACACTAATTAACTAACTAACAGGGGAAGTTAAATAAAAGCTTGTGTGTGCGCGCGTGTTTGTGTAAGTGTTGTGTTGACTTTCGTGAGGAGTGGTTAGCTTATAATTATAACTTAACGTTTGGTAATGGTTGGGTTACATGGCTCGTGACCAGTGCAAATTTATTGGACTAGACAGAGCGTCAATAAATTTTAAACTAATAATCTCTACTAATATTACAGAGAGGAAAGATTTGTATTATTGTATGTAATGAATAGGCTCCGAAACTACTGGACCGATTTCAAAAATTCTTTCACCATTAGGATGCTACATTATCCCTGAGTAACATAGGCTACATAATTTTTCCGAATTCCCATGGGAACGAAGTCCCAAGCGGGATGCTAGTAAAAATATAATTTTAATTTAAAATGGAAATTTTCATCTCAACAGTCAACAAATCAGAACCAGTGGGAGCAGTTTTGGATTACGGCGAAGGTAGCCGAAATGATTTTGTGCGATTAGTTTTTCTCATAACAACGTCTATGCTAGCTTATACAACTGCTTTTGTTTTCATGTGTATGAAAATGTAAGTATAACATAGTATATGTAAGTATATAGCAAATGATACTTTTTTCCAAATTAGAAAATAAATTCGAGCTTGCAAATTAAACTTAACTGACTTTTTGGCTCGCCTTTGGGACATCAGGTTATTGTTGTACTGCGAGCGAAAGGCTAACAACCTATCACCACAATACTCATGTTCTATCTAACAGCCCTCAGAATATATGTTAAACGTGGCGTCAAGGCAATTGAGAACCACAAGATGTTCTACCTACCCTGATATGGATATTAAAGGCGAAAGTTAGTAAAGATGACTGTTTGTTGAATCCTTCACGCAATAACTCTACTGGACCCATTTTAATGAAATTTTTAACATGGCTTTAACATCAGAATAACATATAGGCTACAATTTTTCCAAATTAACCCTGTGAACGATGTCTCGTGCGGAAAACTACATAAGTTTCTCGGCATGGGACTTTGTTGCCGTGGAAATTTCTGGAATGAATTATACATATGAACCTTCCTCTTGAATCACTTCGTTCAATAGCAAAAAAACGTTTAAAAATCCGTTCAAAAGTTTTTGAGTTTATCACGTTCAGACAGACGTGGCTAGGGACTTGGTTTTATAATATTTTAGTACAAGCGACTCGACCCAGCTTCGCATGGGGACAATTTTAAAAAAATTGGAGTAGAAAGTTTCAAGGCAAAAAGATGTTTTTTATCGACAACTGCCTTTCTACTCGGCGGAATGTATCCGCCTCCACAAGGACTACTACTACTGAGCCCTGTGCAACAAAAATAAATTAAAAAAAAAGAAGAAAAAAAAGAACGATATGCGTTTGCATGCCATGAGTAAAGTAAAGTTCATTCAAGATAATCGACAACAAAGAGTTGTAAGATAAGGTTGAAGGCCAAGCTCTTCGAAGCGTGAAACCTAGAGCTATCCCCCTTTCCTTCAATATGGTTGTCTTGCAAAGAATGGCAAGGCGAGGCCGTATGACGATATTAAGTATAAAAAAACAATTCTAACATATAATCTACTAAAGGCAACATGGAACAAAAACAAAACACTGATTCATAACGGAAAAACTAAACACTGAAAACCACCCAAGAGCGTGTTGGGCCTCGTGCATCGTAGGGTTCCGTTGTTTGCGTAGTTGCTAGTCCAAATTTGTAGATAGCTTTTTGATTCTATGAGTATATTGAGTTCACGGTGAAATGGCTATTAATGACTAAAAACAAACTCACAAAGGAAAATGGTAACCAAAGGATTTATAATTTCTAGCGTAACAAAGACATTTTCAAATGTTATACGCGTATAATAAAGTTGTTGCGGAGGACAATATGAGAACGACATTGGTGTTGTTACTGCTCAAATGTTTTTTAGGCAAATATCGAAACAACTCGACTTTTTGCATTTCCCAAACTCGAAAAAACAACTTTTATTTTTGACATAAATAGTAGGGAATAGATTTTACTAATGCTATTTTTTTTTTAAACGTAGATAATAGAAAAATTTAAGAATTATTTCATGAACCGGTGGAGCAAATACAAATAAAACAAAATGGCCCCATAATGACCCCCCACCCCCCTGTATCCACCCTTGTAAATGATAACAAATGACTTCTCTTAAGAAGCTGACTGCGACACTATCTGGGCATTTTCAAGATCATCCGTACAACGCCACCATATTCACATTGTCAGCACAAACAGAAATTGTTGCACAGTGCTCAGTTCCAGCATCGTTACTATTTGCCATACGCATAAACCAAAACCAAGATAAAGTGTTTAGGGCCATTCGTTTTTTTTAATTCTTTAAATCCCAAGGTTTTTTTATTATAATACGTTAACTTCGTCGTATAATTTTAAAAATAACGGTTTAACTGGTATGTAGAAGGGGAACGCATGACATGTGTTTGACAAAAGATTTAACTTTTAAAATTAATATTTCGCAAACGGATTGCTTACTTAAAAAACGGTTTTACTGAACCCCTTCTTTATTTATAAACGTTATTTTATGCTATCGCACACGTTGTTATGGCAATAAAAAAAATCCATTACCTTTCACTTGTTTTGAAGCTACCCCAAAAACATTTTTTTTTCCAAAAATATTTTTTCTAATTCTATCGGCGCGATAAATATGTATGACTTGCCAAATTTCAATACTGTCGTACCAAGGGTGTCCAAGAAAAACCGCGAACAGACATACCGTAAGGGTCAATGGGATTACTATACAAAACCCTAAAAATGGGAGGTTTTCTTTTTGGGTATTAAAAAAAAGTAGTTCCCCAGAGCTCTCTAGATGGCGCTGAACTGACTCCGTTACTAGGTGCTAAAGCCAAAAGGCTTGGAGAAAAATATTGCATCAAATATTCTGAGTTTGTTTTAGCTTTCCAATCATTCAGTTTTGTTTTTTCGTTGTTTTCGTAAAATCTATAACGTTTCGTTTTATGATCTCAAAATTACGTTCAAGTGAATTAATCAAAAATAATTTAACGTTCCGTTCCTTGCAGTAACGTACATAGTTTAGCGCCATCTATCCGGCGTCTGAGGAAAAATTTTAAAAAAATACAAAGAAAATCCCTCATTAATGTTATGCAAACATATTTCTGAATCGACAAATTCACTCTTTAACCTTTCTATTTTTTTTTAAATCCTTTAGCACCCACACTATGATATTGACGAGTAAAAAAATTCTATCGCCCTTTCACGTGTATGGATGATAACAATTATTAAGTACCTACTAAAACAGTCATTGTAGAGCCTTATGTTCGATGGCTAGTTTCTTTAAGAAAATACAAATAGCCAGGTCAGACCTTAGGCTTCAATAGGTTATTCTCGAACGCCGCGCCGGGTCCGTTCGGACCCGTTTCGGCGGAGGCGCTGAACTGAGTCACTGTCCCCGAACGGACCCGATTCGACCGTGCGAAAAGTCATAACTTGTTTAATAGTAAGAATTTTCAAATTTTTATTTATGCAGCATGATCACCTTAAATCACTCTTTTAAGTGATAAATCAACTATGCCACAGTCTTCATTATAAGCTATCAAAAAAACGGTCGAAAGTGAAAATTTTAGGTTTGCGATGAACGGAGGATAATTTTCAAAAATCGTTTAAAAATACTAAATGGCTGTTTCGTTTTTGCCAAACGACTGACTTGTGCTTTTGTTATAAACCTTGGTTGCTTAGTGAATTTGGATAACGTTCGTACAGCACTATGAATAATTTTACTCTTAGTGAGTACGCCGAAATTCACTATTACTACGACGCAGCCCAAGGAAATGTTCATTATGAGACAAGACTGTATCGTGAAAAACTGCAACATTCCGTTTGATATTATTTTTATGTATTTAAATATGCCTCACTAATGCCGGTTTTTAGGATGAAAAAACAAGCTACAACAATTTTTTCCACCATAAAATTTTTTAAGCGAATTTTCACCTAACTAAGTTCAAAACCCCGATTTCATCAACAAATCCCCTATTAAGATCAATGTTTTTTTATTATTTTGTAAGCTGAGGAATCATTGAAGTTTTTAAAATAAGTTTGAACCTATGAAACAGCCATTTAGTATTTTTAAAAGATTTTTGAAAATTATCCTTCGTTCATCGCAAACCTAAAATTTCCATTTTTGACCGTTTTTTTGATAGCTTATAATGAAGACTGTGGCATAGTGATTAAAGGTGATTAAGGTGATCATGCTGCATAAATAAAAATTTGAAAATTCTTACTATTAAACAAGTTATGATTTTTTTAAAGTAGCGCTGGTAGGAAATTCGAAAAACACTTTCAAAAAATCATAACTTCTAAACTACAAAAAATCGCGGAACATACATGGGGTATTTTCGGATTCACCCAGGGGTGAGGAATCCAAAACAAAAATCCTTGACGTCACCATTTGGACCACCCTGTATAGATTTACTCCACGTTCGTCATCTTCGAAACTGGTAATTTTTCAAACTCGTCATATTCCAGACTCGTCATTTTCATGCATTTCCATTCACCTGCATAGAAATTACAGTTAGCTCGATAATCTGAATTTTTAAACCATTTATTTCTATTTTTTCGCGCAACTTTCTTATACCCATTCGAATTCAATATTCATAGTTAAGTTATAGATCAGTCGTTTATAAAAATGCTTTTAAGTTCAACAGCCTTTTGTTAGCCATTTTGGGATTGGAATTAATTTATAGATTTCAAAAAATAGGGTATTATTTTGGAATAATGTGTTCATAGAAAGTTTTGGCAAAGCTCACAGTTTTTTGAAGAAATTGAAAATTTTTGTGAAACATGTGAATTCCTCTTTTTTTTCAAACTTCGAGAAAACCGTATGTGGTAATTAAAGACCCAACAGCAATCATTTAATTAATAATTAATATAATTTAATTTTTCAGAAGGTATTATTATTTTAAAGTAAAGAACATTTTTTTTGTATTTCGTGCCGAATAAATGGTTTTATTTGGATATGAGGTCTAGTAAAAGAACCCTTACGATCACAACAATGATAGACTCGCTTATAATATATTGGCGACTGTACAATGACTTGTTTCGAAGATGACGAGTCTGGAATATGACGAGTTTGAAAAATTACCAGTTTCGAAGATGACGAACGTGGAGTAAATCCCTGTATATCATAACCTTATACACCATTGGTGAAGGACCTGCCTATTCTCCTTTTATAGGATGTGTATTATTCTGATGTTTAAGCTTTGTTTTTGCAAAGTTTCATCAAAATCCGTGTAATTGTTTTGCATGAAGAAGTAACAACAATTCATCAATTCGTCCATCCTTATAGACTATCGGAATAGTCGTTTTGAATTTTGAATTTTTAGGGTTAAGATTTAAATGCAGAACTGTTTTAAATATATGTTTCTTGATTTCTGCAGAAGACATAATGTCATATTTTCTAAATACAAATCAACCCTCATTCTGACAGATGTTAAACCGTGACACTAAATTGAGTTATCGCCTCGCTACGCTCTTACAATTCAGACTAAAGACGTTGGCTAAATTGAAATATAGGCGACTGCCCCAGCCATGTATAAACATCGTACCTATTAATATATAATGCTGAATAGCTAAGTATTAATAATTTCAAAGAAATAACTTTCAGGAACTTTTGATTGTTGTACAATTCTAAAAAGAAATTCGTAAAAGCACTCTCCTACCGTCATTTTAAGTACAAACGTAAACAAAAAGCCTTGGCTATGAACTTTTTGCTAGGAGTTTTTAAATACATACGTACATACATAAACTCACGCTTTTATCACAATGGGGTAGACAGAGACCACAGATTGCCAGTTGGTACGATCCAAACACACCTATTTCGCTTTCTCTACAGTCTTCTTCTTCTTCGTTTCAATGGCCGCAAATAAATAAATTAACTTTCGTAAATATATATATATTGTAGATACAACTATATTTTATCGGTCCAGAAAGCAACCAGAGAAAGGGCAGCATCTGTTACCTCCATTAAATCCTCCCTAGTGCAGTTGGTAGGGCACAGAGGACAGGACAACAGATGGACCATGTCCTGTGATGGAGCACCGCAATCACACTCCGACTCGGTGGAGTAGCCCCACTTGACCAGGTTAGACCTGCAGCGACCCACACCTGTCCGAAGACGGTTAAGTGTTTTCCAGGCAGTCCACTGCAGGTCATGGCCTGCTGGCAATTTCTCCGCTGGTTGCAGGAAGTCGGGAGGGACGGGGCAGTTTAAGCTCCAGAGATGCTTCTTGGCCTCTTTAGGGTGAACTGCTATACTGCTAGTGGCCCTTATAAAGCTTTTACGGCTTTTAAGGCGCACTGGGGCTGCAGAGTGGTCGTACAAAGGGTGCCTGTGGTCGGTTTCCTGTGACAGTTTCTCCGTTTCACAGGCTACCTGTCGGCGCACATGCGGTGGTGCGATGCCCGCGAGTGGGTATAGCAGATTAAGAGGGGTGGGTTTGAGGCAGCCCGTTATAATTCTGCAGGTCTCATTAAGTGCAATGTCAACGTCTTTTGCGTGTGCAGAGCGATGCCACACTGGACATGCATACTCGCCTGTGCTGAACGACAAAGCAAGACCTGTTGTTCTGAGAACATGCGGGGCTGCACCCCAGGAAGATGTTGTAAGGCGCCTTAAGAGGTTGTTCCTAGAACCGATTTTTTGTTTTACGTTCTGGCAGTGCGGCTTATAGGTCAGGGATCGGTCTAAAGTAATCCCTAGATAGCGTGGATGTGGGCAGTGCTCAATGTCAACGCCCCGCCACGGTATCCTGAGCGCTCGATTTGCTTCACGGTTCCGCAGGTGGAAAGCACAAGACTGCGTCTTTGATGGATTTGGCCGTAGGCCATTTTGGACGTAATATTGGTCGAGGGTTTCCAAAGCAGACGTTAGCACTTTTTCAGCGTCTTCGAAGCGAGGCGATTGAGCAGCGAGCGCAAGGTCATCGGCATATAAGAAGTGTCTCGTGTTTTGCAGTATGGGCTGGTCATTCGTGTAAATATTAAAAAGGGTTGGGGCAAGAACACTTCCTTGGGGAAGACCGTTTTTTAGGTTTCGCCAGCGACTTTTACCATTGTTGAGATGCACTTGAAAGCGACGATTCCCGAGAATCTCGCGCAATATCTGGACAAAGCCTGAGTCCTTGGTGGTGTCGTGGACTTTAGCAAGAAGTCGCTTTATGTTGACGGTGTCGTACGCGGCAGACAAGTCAACAAAAACGGCACCTGTGACTTGCTGCCGCTCAAATCCATCCTCGATAAACTGGGTGAGAGCGAGTGTCTGGCTAGTACACGATTTCCCCGGTCGGAATCCTGCTTGTTCGGGAATAAGTTGAGGTTCGAGCACTGTTGTTAAGCGATTCAGAAGAATTCTTTCAAAAAGTTTGAAGGTGTGGCAAAGCAGCGAGATGGGACGGTAGTTTTTCGCATCATTGGGACACTTCCCTGGCTTCAGGAGTGCCACGACTTTCGACTTTCTCCACGGCTTCGGTAACTTTAAAGTTTCCAGACACGAGTTGAAAAGCGCCAAAAGCCACGAGACTGCCACAGGTCCGAGGTTTTTAATTTGTTCCGTCGTGAGGTCATCAATCCCTGCTGCCTTGCCACTCCTCAAACCCCTTATGCTGTTAACCATTTCGGTGATGGTGAAAGGTTTAGTAATATTGTTAGGGGAAGAAGTTGGAGGAAGTTTAGGTTGTCGGTGAATACGGTGGGAAGGTTTCCCGTTTAATAGAAGCTGATGGGCAACTTGGTTTGCGGTCACTGGGCCTGGATTGGATGCGCTAGGTGGGTCGTCCGTGAGTTTCCTGAGAGTTCTCCATGCCTGTTTGCTGTTGTGCTTCATGTCGACACTGGAAACGAGGTTCATCCATGTCTCACGGCGATGTTCTCCCACCTGATTTGTAAGCTCCTCCCCTAGAGCCAGGGTATCCGCAGAGAAGGGGTCTTTTTCAAAGCTGGATTGATATGATGTGAGTAGTTTGGAGTAGTTTTTGTTTAGGCCGGGTATGTATGAGGTTCGACAACCTCGTGGAATAGTTTTACGTGAGGCGATACGGATGATTTTAATAAACTTATCATAGTTCTCCGGAATAGGTACCAGATCTGCTAGTTTTGAATCTATGTCTTCTGAAAAAGCTTTCCAGTCAGCCTTCTTGAAATTAAAACGGGGTCGGTAAGGGACTATGTTAGGTTTTATGGCAGCAGATATTTTACAAGAAATGGGTCTATGTTGAGTGTGAGGGATGGGGCTTTCGACTTCCTTTTTGCAAAGTGAGCTTATGTTGTTGCTCGCAAAGATTAGATCGGGGCTATAGCCACGACGCCACCGAGCACTATTGAACGATGATGGAAGTTTGGCATCATGAATAAGGGTTAACCCTTTCGCTTCAGCCCATTCTTCGACCGCATCGCCATCGGCATTCGAATCACTATAGCCCCACGACGTACTGTGACTGTTAAAATCACCAATTATTATATTTACTTGACTATCGTTAAAATTGCTTGTTTGGTTGAAAGTGAAAGGGGTGTTTGGGGGTTTGTATATTGAGGTTATAGTGCAGTTTTTTATGTCTACTGATATGGTTTCGATGTCATTTGTATTGTTGCAGGACGTGGAGATAGGTGCGATATCTGACCTAACGAAAACCGCGCTGCCGTATTTTGGATGGGGGATCTCTGCCACTAGTGTCATACCAGCTATTGTTGGTCTTTGCTGTGTGTGATCTCGGTGTGTTTCCTGAATGCACAGGACATCACAATGACTTTCGCGGCAGAAGTCTGAAAGTAGTGAGGACTTTTCCTTGGAAAATCCCTCAACGTTTAAGGATGTAACGTATAGTGCAGGTCTATTGAGGTGGCTCTTATGAGAGCCTTTTTGGGTTGGCGCTGATAAGTGCCTTTTGGTTTGGCTCTGAGAAGAGCCGTTTTGGGCCATTGTGGCAGAAGGATTAGTCACGTCGCTCCAATACTGTCTTCGCTGAGTCAGTCTTGGAGCGGTGTGTCCAGGGTGCGCCGGGCGCTCATGTAAGCTTGTCATGTTCACCACACGGGGAGGCTCCTTCTATGCACCCCAAAGAATTATTCTCTACAGTAATAATTCGCTTCATACACGCACGTCGAATTAGGGAACTCCCAACCTGGCCTTATCTTATAATATCTCCAAGGTCTAATACTCTCACCTAGAACGCCCTTCCGGTCTTCCGACCCTTAATATTCAATAAATAGGAATATCTTGCTGGGAGTCTGGGTGGAGGGAAGCCTGAAAAGGCAAACGGGACGTTCCTAGAACCATCGTCAGTGCCTTTTAACACTCCTCAGACCACTGCTACTGCTCGATCGCTGGCATACTTATATTTTGGATGTGTTTAAATAAAAAAAAAACAACTATAACAGATATTGACTTTTATTTTATTATTCAACAGTTATAGGCAGAAACATTTTATATATATTTAAAACGTTATACTCGTAGGCAGCAATAATATAGTCCCAATGCCAGCGATAATAAGTCGTTATATTGGAAAAAAGGAAAATTCACCAATTGGGGCAGGTAAGCATCGACTCTAGTAAATATTGATCTTTGTCTGTTCCTCCTAAACGATTAGGCTGATCCATGTTACGTGCTGCCCGTTGGATATTTCACCTGAGTTTGGACCGTCTTCCAGGACAATATGGAACTTATTAATTAGAGCTGCCGCTATTTTAAAATCTTCCATGAGGTAGGATGAGGTTAGATTAAAATACCGTTGCCTAAATAATTTGAAATCACGTTTAAAACGATTACGTGACCATAATATGGTCACATTTTTCATTTCAGCAACCTTTTCAAAATTAAATGTTGGATTCTCAGACTTGGCAATATCAATTGCATCTTCAATTTGGTTCACAGCGAAGTTTGAGTATAAAACATTATTTTCAAGCAATAGATGCCAAACATTCAAATTCAAATCTCGCAAACTCTGGTACTGTGGGGAATATATGTATAAATTGTACTTTTCAAGAAGCATCTTTTTTACAAATCCGGGAGGACATGTAAATGTTGCAGAGACATGCATCCATTAAATACAGTGTCGTGAAGTGTTTGCAGTCCGCTTATAATTAGACAGATTTATTTCGGGCTCTGGTTGCGGTGCTGGTTGATGTAGTGGTGCTGGATCAGGTTGGGCTGCTGGTTCAAGTCTTGGTTCTGGTGCAGGTAGGTTTACACGATTCCTATCCTGAGCTGTTTGCCGTTGGTGTCTCATCCAGCAGGGATGACAGGCATAGTTTACATCCTAAAAGAAACAGTTCATTTATGTAGTCATCATATAAGGAGAAAGTGGTATCTACTTTTTAATGGATGTTTTTGCCATGGCATATAACCGATGAAAATAATATTTTTCAAACCATCAAAATTAAAAAAGTGTTCTTTAAGACACTAAGTCAAGTAACAAAATGTACTTTTAAGAAACTACTGAGCAAGATAAAAAAAATGGGAATGCCTTCTAAGAGCACTGTGTCTATGATGAGGGGTAACAGAATATCACCATCATCACTTAAAAATCAAAGAAAGATGTTAAATAGCACAGAAATGACAAATTACCTGGTAAAAAGCTGGATGTGACCTTGGTAAATTATGCAGCATTAAATTATTAATGTCCACTAAGTGACGTTGAGCATTTCTCCCAGAATGGCCACAGGTAATGCACACCATTATATGTCCAAATAAACGGACATCAGCAGCTCTTTCTGAATTTAATAGAACAAAACATGGATGACAAATGTTGGCATCCATTAAAACCTAGAACAAATAAATTACTTGAGAATGTGACAAACGGCTATACATTTTACTCACCTTAACCACATACAAACCGGATTTTCTTTTAGTAGCTCGATGACCCCACAGACATCATTGTGTGGTCACAACCTTCCTCCTTATCAGCCCATATACGTCCCTACCGAGGGGCACGGGCCTCCCTTTGAAACACGACGAGGATTTAGGCCATAGTCCACCACGCTGGCCCAATGCGGGTTGGTATGAGTATCCAAAAATGAATTTTCTTGGACGGGTGGGTTTCATCACGATGTTTTCCTTCACTGTTGAGCAAGTGATAATTAGAAATCCGTACATAAATCCAAAAAGATGAATTTAGTGGTACAGGCCCGCACCAGGATTTGAACCCGCGACCTTCGGATTTGAGCCAGACTTGTAGGCTCATTACCAGCTGGGCTATCACACCCATACCATTCATTAACTTGACGATACCCCACCCATGTGTTCTGCTATTTAACTGGTTTAATTATCGGGTTCAAAATGTATCTAGCTGAGTGTAGATGATTTACCTCAATTGGTAACCATCCTGCTAGGATGGTAAGTAACAGAGCAGGTAAAGAAGAGACGATGTGCCTCTGCCTTTGAGTATTTAACCAGACAGGAGTGGATATTACGCGCGTACCCCTCTGCCAAGTGCTTTCAAGGACACACGACCGGCGGTCGTATACGTTATATAAAACTAGTTGCCGCGCGGACTTTGCCATTCGCCGAGTAGTATTGCGCGTGGCACGAGCTCCAAAGAAAATGCTTACTTGTTGGTTAAGCCAATTGTGAACTTAAATAAAGTAACCGAATTTCTGAACGCAATTAGGTGACAATGGTTTTCCATCTCCTTTTCGCTGATAGAAATATCTATTAGCGTCCTTTTCCCCCCTCCCTCTCTTAAGAAAAAGACAGTCGCAATCGATTCGTCGCCGTGATCACCACGAAAAATAAATCGTCTCAAAATTAATTGCTTTTTATGTGAATGTGCTGTGAAAGTGCCTGCAAGACCTAGAAAACTTAATTTGGACATCATCAGCAACCACACGAGGGCGCCCTCAAAGGACTGGTCAGGATTGGAGACCAGGTCGCCGGCGGAACACCACGAGGTACCGAATTCCCACTATCCTTACCCATCCATTGTCGAATAGGCTTAAATAAACATTTAACATATTTATGGTCCTCAGCGAACCGGATAGTAACGAAAAAATCGTTGTATTTTGATAAATATAATCGCAAAATTGTAAATTCCCATTCGTAAGCCGGCCGCCATTTTGGCGCGTAGTGACAATGCAGCGGGGTACGGAGCCGCCATCAAAGAAAACTCACGAACCTCCTAGTTCCGATCGTCATATGCAAAAATTACAAAATAAATTGGCTATGTTGTTCGGTCGAGTTCAAACGATATTTGATTCTATTAGTGCTTTGGAGGATGAACCTATTAAAATAGAGCAATTTTTGGCGGATAGTTTTATGATCGACTTAATTCGAAAAGATTTTCTTGCCGCGTTAGAGGAAAGAAATGAGTACCTATTGTCCACTGGGGAGGGCCCAGTTCCTAGTTACAGTTCTCTCGTTTCATTTGAGCAGCTTTATTCTAAGATCAAGTACAAAATTCATCAACTGACATCGCAAAATACCTGCAAATCGGACTGCGATAATCAGGGTTCCGCGGTTAAAATGGAGAAAAGATCTTCACTTAAATTGCCTCGATTAGAACTCTGTTCCTTTGATGGTGCTATTGAGTCTTGGCCTGTTTTCTATGAAACCTTTAAATCATTAATTCACGAGAATACCGATCTGGCTGACGGCGAGAAAATACAGTATTTAGTAGGTAAATTAAAAGGTAAAGCATTAAATATTTGCCAAGGAATTTTACCAAATGCCGATAATTACGAGGTTATTTGGGATGCTTTAGTATCAAAGTATAATGATACACGAGTACTGGCCTCCTCCTATCTAGATAAGTTGTTCAGTTTGCCAAACGTGAAAGATAATTCCCCAACTAAGTTGGAAGAATTTATCGACCAATTTTCTTCTATTTATTACGCATTACAACAATTAAAAATTGACAGTTTAGAAGATTTCCTATTTGTTTACATTGCTTCTAAGAAAGTGGGTTTGGACACTGTCAAAGAATTTGAAAAAGAATACAGTAATATTATGCCAACATGTACGGAATTCATTCGATTTGTTCGCAATCTATCGCACGTTTTGCAAAGAGCACATCAGGTGGCGCTCCCGCCTAGTGGGAAGGTGGGCAGTGCTCAGGCGCGCAAAAATAGCAACTCGCAGTCGGCTGGGTCGTCGTCGGCTTCTCGGACTAATAATAATAGCGTCAAATCGTTTATCAATGTCCAGGAATCCGGTAAATGTATTTCCTGTGAGAAGATTGACCATTCTAATTTGGTTGATTGTCCAAAATTTCTCTCGTTGACTCCCATGGAACGTTTTAAATGCGTTAAAGTAAATAAATTATGTGTTAACTGTCTCGGTAATACACACAACATTTCAAAGTGCACCGATACGACGCGTTGCAGTGAATGTAAACGAAGTCATCATAGTTTACTCCATTTTCCAAATAGCAGTAGTTCTGCTAATAAGAATGGAACCGCGGCGAACAGTGGCGGGGTGTCTGAGTCCGGCCCTGGTGCCGCTGCCGTGTCGTTGTGTGCGGTGGGAAGTTCCGCTACTACTTTGCGTCCGCGCGCGGCCGGCGCCGCCGGCTCGTGCCCCGACGCAAAGCGCGGGAAACTTAAATCGTGTTCTTCCGTATTGCTCGGCACTGCGCTGTGTCATACGGTGGATGCGCGCGGAAATACTGTTACGCTGCGCGCTATTATCGATAGCGCTTCTCAACAAGATTTAATAACTATGGAATGTTGTAATCGCCTTAAATTAAAGTTACGGGAACATTCGACTAAATTCGTTTCAGGTATAGGCGACATTAATAACCCTATTGAGGGAGTGACTCATTTAACAATTTATTCTCGATTCGATAACTCGATTCGATTCAATATTGAACCGATGGTAGTACGGCGTATCACTAATGAGATGCCTACTGCTCGAATTGATACTAGCCGCTTAGATTATTTAAATAATATTCGTTTAGCGGATAATAAATATTATCTCCCGCAAACCGTCGACCTAATTTTAGGTTCCGATTTATTTGCGCGAATTTTAGGATCCAATACTATTTCTCGCGCGGCAACCGATCCTGTTGCAATCGAGACTTCTTTAGGTTATATCATTGTTGGGAGGGCTCCGGTCGTTGACCCCTCATTTAATGTCGTGCGTACATATTGTACGACCGATGAACCGCTCGAAAATTGCATGAATCGATTTTTTGAGTTAGAGGAGGTACCTAATTTACCTAACATGTCGACACCAGACGACAAGCAGTGCGAGAAATATTATTGCGACACCACGCGCCGAGATTGTATTGGGCGTTACGTCGTTTCGCTCCCATTCAAAGGGGACGCGTCGGAGTTAGGCGATTCCATTAGGTCGGCCGAGCGTAAGTACCTGTCATTGGAACATAAATTGCTTTCTAACCCAAAAATAAAGGAAGAATATGATAGTGTTTTTAAAGAATACCTGCAGAAAAATTATTTGCAGCCTCTGGGCGCTATTACCGAAATTGCTTCTTCACATAATCAGTACGTGATTCCCCATCATGCGGTAATCCGTACAGACAAAAGCACTACCAAACTGAGAGTGGTGTTAAATGCGAGTAACGCGACCTCTTCCGGAAAATCTTTAAATGATTTATTACACACCGGACCTAATCTTCAAAACGATTTATTTCAAATCTTATTGAAGTTTCGTCTGTTTCGGGTAGCCGTCAGCGCTGATATTCGGCAAATGTATCTCCGTATACTGATGGACGAAAATGACATTAAATACCAAAGATTATTATACCGGTTTGACCCTAAGCTACCTATTACGGTTTTTGAAATGACAAGAGTACCGTTCGGGTTGTGCTGCAGCCCGTATCTTGCTATTCGTACAGTGCGGCAGCTCGCGCGGGATGAGGGCGATCGCTTCCCTGTCGCCGCGCTCGTGGCGGAGCAGGACATGTATATGGACGACTTGACTACTTCGTGTGCCTCGGCCTCGGAAGGTATTGAGCTTTCTAATCAGCTGATCGAACTATTCGCAGCTGGAGGATTCGAATTAGTAAAATTCGCGAGTAACTCACCTGAGGTCATGTCGAATATTCCTGCGTCACATCGGATCACGGAGGCGATCGAATTCAACCCTGAAAATCATCTTAAAATTTTAGGATTGCATTGGGTTCCGTCTGAGGATAATTTTACGTTTAGTGTGAATCCGCAGCCCCGTGACTGTACGAAACGCAACATACTCTCTACTATTGCCCGCTTGTGGGATTTAATGGGATTTGTGGCTCCGGTGACGCTTCTTGCGAAATTAATCATTAAATCATTATGGAAAGAAAATATCGGTTGGGATGAGTGTCCTCCCCCGAATATAGTGACGCTATGGCAAAGATTTGAGTCGGAGTTGCCCTTATTGCAAACTATTAAAATGCCTCGTCACCTTGGCGTTGATGAGAACTGCGTTATATCTGTGCTGGGATTTGCTGACGCTTCTGAAAGCGCATACGGCGGTGTAGTTTACCTGCATGTGTACCTACCGGGCCGTAACCAGTCACTGATGAATGTCGTATGTGCTAAATCGAAAGTTGCACCATCTAAGACTGTCATCACGCTAGCAAGAATGGAACTTTGTGCTAATTTAATTTTAGCCAAGCTGATGCGTCTGGTTATTGACACTTATACCACGCGATGTCCCATCGCGAATATCTATGCTTTCACTGATAGCACGGTGGCTCTAGCTTGGATTCACGCGTCTCCTACTCGCTGGCAAACCTTTGTGGCCAATAGAGTGGCCAAAATACAAAACGCTTTGGATCCAAGCCATTTCCACCATATAGCTGGTAAGGAAAATCCTGCAGACTGTTTATCCAGAGGATTGACACCTGCCCAATTGTTGGAGCATCCCTTGTGGTTCCGTGGGCCCCCTTTTGTTTACTCGCCTTTTTCTGAATGGCCCGTGCGAGCATTCGACGCCGCTTTGGTCGAAGAAGTGCATGAGGCAAAGGTTAACGTCCTGACCACTACGGTATCTGAAACTGAGGTTTCCAACCCAGTTTTTCATGAACTGGCTGCTCGGGTTTCGTCATGGCCTAGATTACTTCGAATAGTGATCTATGTACTCCGTTTCATTAAACGGTTGCCGAAAACGTTTGACGTATCCCAGCTCGATCAGGCGGAGGAAGTGGTGATCAAAGATTTACAGGGCATCTATTTTTCCGGCGAAATAAAAGCTATAAAATCCAACTGTAAGCCGTCTCCCGCCTTATTAAAATTAAACGTTTTTCTCAAAGATGGCATATTAAGAGTGGGAGGGAGACTAGCCAATGCTACTTTGCATTATGATAGTCAACATCCGATACTGCTACCCCGAAAGGATCATATTGTGGATCTCATTATAGACTATTACCATCGTAAATACCTACATACTGGTCCCCAATTGTTAATGTCTTTAATAAGACAAAAATATTGGATCTTGTCTGCCCGTAGTATCGTGCGTAAACGCGTGCAACTATGCAACATTTGTTTCAAGGCAAATCCGCGAAACGAGTTTCCTATGATGGCAGATTTACCAGCTTGTCGAGTACAAGAAGCCAAAGCGTTCTGTCACACGGGCGTCGACTACGCTGGCCCATTGCAAATAGTACCGTATCATCGTCGAGGAGTGCGCTCGCAGAAGGCATATATTTGCCTTTTTGTGTGCTTAGTCACAAAAGCAGTCCATTTAGAGTTGGCTTCGGACCTGAGCACTGAAGTCTTTCTTAACGCTTTAAAGCGCTTTATTTCGCGACGAGGACCTGTTTCTGTAATGTACTCTGATTGCGGAACTAATTTCATTGGTGCCAAGTCGTCCTTGGATAATTTATATCAAATGCTTGACTCCGCTGAATATAAAGATAAATTCGCCAACGAACTACACGAAAGTCGAATTGAGTGGAGGTTCAATCCCGCAGGCGCTCCACATTTTGGAGGCCTATGGGAGAGCAACGTTCGAAGCGTCAAAACGCATCTTACTAGGGTAGTAGGGAGTCAACTTCTTACCTTTGAAGAGTCAACGACAGTTCTCACTCAAATTGAGGCTGTCCTAAATTCTCGCCCCTTATCAGTGCTGAGCAGCGACCCTTCCGAGCCTTTAGCTCTAACTCCAGCTCATTTCCTGGTTATGACACCATTAAAGTCTCTTCCAATAAAAGACCTCACTACGCGGAATGTCGATCTTCTCGCAAAAAAGCGCGTTATTGACCATCTGGTTCATTCGTTTTGGTCTCGATGGAAGGTAGAGTACTTGAATACCTTACAAATTCGTAATAAATGGCTGACTCATAGCAACCCTATTACCGCAGGAACTGTCGTTCTACTTAAATCAGATAATAGTGCCCCGTTGGATTGGCCCCTGGGAGTCATTGAGCGCGTTTTTCCTGGAAAAGATAATGTTGTCCGCGTAGTAGATGTCCGAACTAAGTCTGGTATATACCGTAGACCAGTAGTGAAGGTCTTTCCTCTACCAAACCAATAACCCATACAGTCCGCTGAAGTTAATTAAAGTATCTGATAGTTTTAAATAATTTAATTTCACTAGTTTTAAATATAAACAATATATAAATTTAGTTGTTATAGTTTAATAAATAGTTTATACCGTGTTAAAAATAATAATAATACTATACGCTTAAACAGCAGTTTGAATATTCATAATTTAATATAAAAATAAATACCTAAATAAATAATTTATTTGCTCGTTGAAGGACTAGTCCTGTCAACCGGGGGGCATGGTTAAGCCAATTGTGAACTTAAATAAAGTAACCGAATTTCTGAACGCAATTAGGTGACAATGGTTTTCCATCTCCTTTTCGCTGATAGAAATATCTATTAGCGTCCTTTTCCCCCCTCCCTCTCTTAAGAAAAAGACAGTCGCAATCGATTCGTCGCCGTGATCACCACGAAAAATAAATCGTCTCAAAATTAATTGCTTTTTATGTGAATGTGCTGTGAAAGTGCCTGCAAGACCTAGAAAACTTAATTTGGACATCATCAGCAACCACACGAGGGCGCCCTCAAAGGACTGGTCAGGATTGGAGACCAGGTCGCCGGCGGAACACCACGAGGTACCGAATTCCCACTATCCTTACCCATCCATTGTCGAATAGGCTTAAATAAACATTTAACACTTGTAGTGTTTTTCGATGCAAAAAAAGGGCAGAGACATCAAGTCTGCAGAAGGATGGTACTTCTTACCATTTGTAAGTATTATTTTATCTAAATATTACCAAAGTCTGGTTAAATACTCAAAGGCCTCTGCAGTCTTTTCGTAGCTACACCACAGTTTATGCATCTCATGATAAATCGATAGGCAAGCAAAGGTCCGTTAAGCAGCAAGCATTCAGTAGTTTGGCAATCACACAAAGTCCGAATCACAAGCAAGGGTCAAAAGGATGTATCAATAATAAGAGAAAAGCGTAACAAACGACCGAACAGCAAACCAAGAAGCAAAGCGATCAAACGATGTCTAACTGACTACTATGTCTGACATTTTTTATAGTGATGTGCAACTTACTTTGGGTATAAAATCTATCGATTAAGTATCGATTATTCGGTATTCGGTTCAACATTTTTCACAGTGTCACAATCAATATCACAGTGTCCACTTGGCTAAGCGGAGGGTGATTTCATTCAGGCATCGCTAGACCTTTTTGGGTGAAGTCCAATCTTATCGATGCGGCGTAGTAAAGTCACGTAAAGTTTTCGACGTCAAGCGCAAAATGGGTGCCACTCTCCGACACGCATATTTGTATCATATAGTTGTTGGACGTTTGTAGACCAAGATCCCAGTGCCGCTAGACCTTTCTTGTTGTCGCATTGGCCAAGGGTGTGGGAGGGAGTGGTGCTGGTGTGTACTGTTAACATGTGAATGCCTGATAGCCGACGGCCGGTTTTCACCTGCCGAGTTCTGGGGGTTCTTCCAAAAATTGCTCATTTGTTTTGAAGTCTGGGTGCTATAAAAAGTATTGTTTTAGTTCCCTGAACATCATATAAAAAATCATAGTTAAAATCGCATAATTTACTTGCAAATTGTAAAACATCTGGCAGAAATTACAGCCGACGGAGAGTGTCTGGCGGTGTTGATCATTAATTTTTATATTATTTAATTATATTCTATAAAACATCAGCACCCAGACTTCAAAACAGGTGAGTGGTTTTTGGAAGTGTCTTCGGAGCCTGGTGGCTGAAAGATGGCCGTCTCGGCCCGGGCTGGCGGGTATTCGTATGTTGGTGGTATATTTTGCCGCTGCTCTTTCCAACACTTTTGGCTGCTGAGAGAATAAGTGCGGTCTGGCGGCCCTGGGATCTCAGTTTGGTGTTGGAAACTATTATTGTGTTTTACACTTTAAAAACTAGTTTTTATAATGACTTCCACCATTTTACGCACTGTTTTAACAATTCCTATAAAACTACTATTTGTCGTCTTTCTATTTATCTTTTATTTATTAAATACTAGCTTTACGCTCGCGGCTTCGCCCGCGTGGACTACAGGTTATACCGTGCCCGGCTGTGAGATAAAATGTAACCTATATCCTTTCCCAAGGTCTAATCTTAATACCAAAATTCAACAAAATCGGTCAACCGCTTTGTCCCTGCATTTTAAATCTGTCGAAAATATTAATTTAAACTACATGCTGTAAAGGGCTATGCACAATATATTCAAAGTACTTGATTGGATAAGGATTATTGCTATATTGCTTAAAATCGCTTCGTAAAGTAGTCATTATTTCCCGTAAAAAGTAAAGGATAAAAAATTGTGATTGTGGGTTATCCCTAAGAGATAGATATTATTAATACTATTGCGGACTTATTTGTAGAACTTTTTAAGGTGTATAATACTGTAGTACATTATTTTGATCTATCTCGTAGGATTCAGCCAGCGTTTGCAATGTAAGCGTAAAAAATGTGTTTATTTACGACATCACATTAGAAACTTCTAAAATTATCAGTGTTTCTCTACTATATTATGCATGTATTATACATATAAACCTTCCTCTTGAATCATTCTATCTATTAAAAAAACCGCATCAAAATCCGTTGCGTAGTTTTAAAGATCTAAACATACATAGGGACAGACAGACAGCGGGAAGCGACTTTGTTTTATACTATGTAGTGATGATAGTGATAGTGATAATAGAAAGCAATAAAATAATTATATGTCATTATTTGGCATAATCCCGATTAGTTGCGCATGCTAGGTGGCGCTACTATCGTGCACATATGATAGCGAATAGGTAGGCAATACTAGATACCTCGATCCTTCCTTCACGCAGGTAGACACAGGTGAATCGAGAATGGTCGATTGTATATTTTTGAAGGTAAGGAACAGCACTATTTAAATAATTTCCGTGTTCTAGAACAGATGATAAGTTAGAATAAAATACTTTTAATTAATCAATTAGTTCCTGAAAGTTCTATACGATTAATAACTTCGGAATAATTAATTAATGAATAATTTAATGACGCGTAGTATTATGAAATGTATATATGTTACAGTTAAAACTAGTTAGTAGTTAGAACGCGTTTTTCCTAGTTAGAACTAGTTTTTACTTGGTGCCTTTGTTAAAACTAGAATTGACTAATGTCTGAATCAAATATCAGTTAAAACTAGTTTCTGCAAGACAAAACGCGTTTTCCCGAAGCGAGTCAGTTAAAACTGTTCCGACCGAGGTTAGAGTTCATCATACCTTATTCTGATTGGCTTGAGGTTATGTTGTGGGTTATGTAGTTGTTGTGCTTACCGTTTAACGCAACTAAAGTCTTTTCTGGCACTTCGCCGGCCGCTGCCGCGGCACGCTCGCTTCGCTCGCTCGGCTCGTGCGTTGGGGGTCGCAGTTCTAACCTAACCTAACCTAACCAACCCTTAACGGATTGGTTAGGCTAGGCTACTAACAAACCTAACCTACAGTTTCTGCCCCGATATAATCTCCGCTTCGCTCGCTCGGCTCGTGCGTTGGGGTCGCAGTTCTATCTTACCTAACCTAACCAACCCTTAACGGATTGGTTAGGCTAGGCTACTAACAAACCTAACCTACAGTTTCTGCCCCGATATAATCTCCGCGGGGGGGGAGTTTTAACTATAGCTAGTTTTAACTATAGCTCGATGTGACAACTAGTTTTATCTGAAAATCAAATATGTCAGTGGTAAATTCTAGTTTTAACTGATTATTTCTAGTTTTAACAAAGGCACCAAGTAAAAACTAGTTCTAACTAGGAAAAACGCGTTCTAACTACTAACTAGTTTTAACTGTAACATATACACTGCTGGGGCAGTCATTTAGCCAAGTCCTTTGGCAATTTGTAGCGCTTGTAGCACTTAGAAAAAAGCTCAGTCAATAGGCTAATGTCAGTTAATAGTCTGTTATTATTATTAAAAAAAAGTTTACAAATGTGTTAAAACGTTATGTAATTTGTTTTATTTTCAGAGAAGGTGTGAAAAACTTTATGCATTCTATGCCCGGCTTGATATTACTCGGCGTGTGCACGTACGTTAATTTAAATTTATTCTATCAACCAATTTAAAAAAAAAACAGTGGTATCTCTTTAAATTTGGGTATTCAACAAAAAAAAATCTTAAATTGAAGTTTTCTTATTTTTTTATATATAAAAAATAGGTAGGTGCTACCTACTGAGCTGTTTAACTTCAAACAGCTCAGTAGGTAGCACCTACCTATTTTTTTACCTATTCAGCTTACTAAATTGATGTTATGCGATGATGATGTTAGATTGAAGAAAATTAAGATTGATGTTATGCGCGAGATCGGTCTAGGCGTGTTGGCTCAGCCAGCTTGAGATGCAAGTCATCACGAGGAACAAATGTAAATAAATCTTTCAAATGATCCTAAAGTTTTGCTGTTGAGGAGCTCCAGCGTACTATAACAGTTGAGGCTGTGTTATGTGCGTTATTTGTCGGTTAGTCTGTAAGACATTTAGTTTATGAGTGTAAGTTATTGAATAGATAAAAGAGAAGAACCTTTTGCACTAATAGAAATTTTCCCTTCTGTTTTTGTTTACGTGTGCAATAAAGAATTTATTCATTCATTCATTCATTCAAGAACAATCAAAATCTATAATAAGTAAAAACACGGAAAAGCTCTCGCCGTGTTAATCGACATCCCGAAGGCATTGTCTGCGCATCCTTGCCATCTCTGTCGACTTTTATAGCTGGATAGCTGCCTTTCTGAGTGGACGGTCGACTCAAATAGTCATAGATGGCTGCTTCTCTGACCTCATGACTATTGTCGCTGGAGTTCCTCAGGGGTCTGTTCTTTATGTGTTCCTTTTCTTGCTGCATATTGACGATATGCCTGTACCTGGAGTTGTTTTGTACGCAGATAACAGCACAGCCGGTATGGATGAAATTTGGTCAGAGGGGGAAGAAACTTTAGAGCGAGTAAACTCAACCTTAAGTATTGTGTCTCAATGAAGGGACATTAATTTAGTTAGTTTTAACGCTACCAAAACACAAAATAGTCTAATCTTCGCAAAACGGAGTCTTTTTGATCTGACTTTTACTTTCCGGAGTATATTTGTCACCAATGAGGTTGAACTCCTCAGTATGAACTTACCTGCCCACCTTCACTTCAGCACGTCAATAAAATTCAAAGCTCAAACTGCGGCCAAAAAGCTGGGCAATAAGGAAGGTCAAGCGATACTTTAGCTTCTATTAGGCACATTTCCGTTCGTGCATGAAGTATTGCAGTCACCTTTGGGATAGTTTGGCCAAATTTCAATTGGCCGCTTTGAAATCGGTGGACCGCAGAATCAGGAGGTTCGTTGGTGACAAAAGGTTTTTTTTTATTATAAGATAGGTTAACTCTTGATCTCAATCTTGACCATAAGGTCAAAAGATGAGGTCGACGATGGAGCGAGTTAATCCAAAAAATGCATATAAAGGCACTGGTGCTAAAAAAAAGAAACTCCAAAGCCTAGCTCATAGACGCAAAGAAGTGTGCTCATGAGATGCACGCGCTCGTATCACCTACCTCTTTCTTGTGTTGTACCTTGTCCAGATTCCTCGGATCCGTACTGAGCTTCTTTATCAGCCCATATACGTCCCCACTGCTAAGGCACGGGCCTCCCTCAATAACACGAGGGGTAAGTGCCATACTCACCACGCTTGGCAGACGGGTTGGCGAGGGTTTTGATATAATTGCAGAGTTTTCCTTCACTGTGTGTAGATGAACTTGCTTGCATATTTACCTTAGTCGCCTTCTACGACACCTCGGTAAGAAAGAGGGTGGTCCTATTCTACTTTGCCGGGGACTCACACGGCCGTACGGAGCGCTTGTCTTCATTTCACATATTGGGCACCGCTAAGGAATGGACTTCTCTGCCTGCATCTGTATTTCCAGGCTCTTATAACCCGAATGTCTAAATTTTGAGCGATTAGTTATCTTCTGTGTGAGCTTGCTACACCCTTGACCACTTTTTCGCCCCTGAAGCTAGATTTGTGGACAAGAGCAAACTTGTAATCTATGAAAAAAAAAAGTAGCAGTATTTAGACAAAACCAAGTAATTAGTTAAATTTTTCCCAGTCCCTTATGCTAATTTTAATACTGTCAACCTATGATTTCCATGGGTCTTCTTTTACGTGTTGAGAAATTTTGTCGTGTATATCCGAAACCCATGATCCGATTCTGGTGTCCTAAATGTAGTACCCAAAAGAGACTATTAGATGTACTTTACAGAAATAAGGCCGCAGGCCCAATTTTGCCGAGAACGAAGCTCTAAGCGTTCCTCAGAAATCTCAATTTTACTGCCGTCTTAGTTTGGAGGGGACACTCTAGACTTCGCACTATGTGCAGAGCTCGGCCAGCGACCTTGCCTCACCAATCTTTGTTTGGCCACTATCTTGGAACGAGGACGTCGCTTCGGGATTCGCTCTACGCGTAACTCAGTATGTGGTCTCGCCTTGTCAGTCCTTGCGTGGCAGCCATTTCGGAAGGGTAAAACGGTCCAGGCTGCGAGAAGCTCGGCCTTTAACTTTACCTCAGAAATATTGGATTGACACTCACTTTGGATAGGAGGAACGCTCTAGGTTTCGCCTTAATCGGAATTAGGTAAGCCTCTAGCCTCGGCCTATACTAAACTCGGCTTAATGCATCTCATAAATCGCTTTTATAAATAGTTGTGGTTCCTGCGCATGGTTAAGCCATTCCCTGTGGAGACGGACACCTTTCGATATGAAAAGGTGTTGTCAATGCTCAGCATCTGAAGTTTACCTAATTTTAGCTATTTTAGCGTATGAAAATCTAAAAAATGCGAAAAACGATTTCATTTATTTTAAAACTTGTTTTCCAATCCAAATTTTCAAAAAGTAATGGGATACAAAGTCATGATTTAATTTTCGCGCGATTCTTGTACATCTATCTCGATGCTCACGAATATATTGCGTTTTGTTATTATTTTTATAATACTTTATTGCACAAAAAAACAGGACTCTACAGAAACAAAAACACGGAAAAAAGTACAATAGGCGGCCTTATTGCTAAACAACAAGATAGCTCTCAGCGTTCTAGGTTTAAAAATGAAGTTATTCATTAGACGAACATCATTAAAAAGTCATAGTACGAGCGGCGACCGTCATTTAACCTATGTCATTTGATACAAAGATAAGCCCCATGGCAACTGTTCATAAAAGTGATGCTAAGGTTAGAAAATAATGAAAAAAAAATTTGAATTGGCTGAAAGTTCAAAAAAAAGTACCACCTCCGGTGAAAAAAAGATAGTGGCGCTTACGTCATTTGATACCGAGATAATAAAGATGGCATCAAGTAACACTTTATTTGTAGTGACAGAAAAATTTAGTCTACCAGTTCCTGTGTGGCCGGAAGTGCTCCGCAGACCACTTTGAAGATAACGTTCCGGACCCCTCTACCTACATCATCTGATACAAAGATGAATTTCTTTACAAAATTATGTTAGGTAATAATCCTATATTCAAGTATATACTAGTCTGCCGAAGCTATTCTGGCCGAAACCCCCTGTGGTAGACCTATTAAGATACCTAGGTACTTGTGATATCAGTTGGTCTTTCACTTCTATTTAACCGAAAATACTATGTTATAAGACGATCATCTATCAATTAGTCGGTCAAAGCTATTCTAGGTGAAATATCCTGAATTAAAGTACGTATTTACCAGTTTTTATAAGCTATTCCCAAATTAAGATTTACTAACATTTCAGTCAATTTAGTGTCATAAAATTTTCAGTCAATTTCACCAGAAGTGGTACTTTTTTTGAACTTTCAGCCAATTCAAAATTTTTTTTTCATTATTTTCTAACCTTAGCATCACTTTTATGAACAGTTGCCATGGGGCTTATCTTTGTATCAAATGACGTAGGTCAAATGACGGTCGCCGCTCGTACTATCAGGCAAAGATCAGAACTAACGGATTTGGTGCAAGGTCCAATTCATAAGGTGGCCAGTCATATTAACACGAGAAATGTCTAAACCAACAAAATAACGGCTAATTCTGATTTTAATATATGTTGTTAGGGCCATAACCAGTATCGTATATCCAAGTTTGCAGCTTCGAAAGACCTGTGCTAACTTTGTAGCACTCGAAAAATGCGAAATATTCCCGCTTTTTTAGTATTTATATAAATCCTTAAGTATGCGTTTAAAATTAAAATTTACACGTTTTAAAGTAGAACAAAATTGTGAAAACCAGCTCTGTACTAACCGAGAAAGTACAATTTTTTTTTTCCAAAAAAAGTTAAATAGACCAGTTGGCTATCAAATTTCAAACAAACAATATGTTTCGTTTCACGCAATGTTTTTAACCAAAAAGTGTAAAAAAATCGCGATTTCTCAAGTACCTAATTTACCTGAAATCTCAGGAAATTAGCATAGGTCTTTTGAAGCTGCAAACTTGGATATACGATACTGGTAGTGGTTTAAAAAAAACAGAACTCACCGTTTATTTGATATGACGGGCGTAGTACTGAAATCATTTTTTTTTATTAAGTAAAAATAAACATAATTTTGTTTGTTTTTAGGGTAGGTTTGATGATTATCTCATACGCATTTGCTTGTTCGGATTGTACCCGGGAAGTACCGATTAATTGGATTGCAGTAGTTTTGGCTGTAAGTGCATAGTATTTTAATTTTTTGTTTCAAAATGAAAGTCAAAACGACTTTATTTATTTCTTAGAACACGTAAAATATTACTAAATATGTCATGTCACTTAGCACTGACCAAGTCCATTACGCAGTACTAGAAGCAAAAGAAAATAGTGAAAAAATTGGGAAAAGACCAAAAAAACAACCAAAGGCGGTTTAGCCATATGTATATTAAATAAAGTAAATAATACCTGGTAGATTAACCATTAAACCATAAACAGTTAAAATTCTAAATAACCAGGTAAATTAAAAACCAAACTCTAGTTCATAGGAAGGGGCCGTTAAAAATTTAAATGGTTCAAGTTTTCATAAAATTCCTCATTGTTAAATTACTTTAATGTCTGCTTAAAAAGGTAAGACAAAACATACAATACAAACTTACAACCTAAAGTACGCAAGGGTGGCTTTATCGCCAAACAGCGATCTCTTCCAGGCAAGGCAAAAGGAAAACACAAAAAACGAGATTAGCGCAAAATAAGTGATTAAAAATAATAACTTTACGGTGCCAGATCCAGCGTTTGGCGGTCGTTCACTAAAAGATAGAATGAAAAATAGTTAAAATTAATCGTAATTTGTTAATTTTATCAGAACTCGCATTTTATTTTTTATTCACACAAAGCAGATTTAACGAAGGAAATACTTATTGAATAACCGGTTTCATTGCTAATTTGAGATAAAATAAATCCATTGTTATGTAGCTTAATAATGCGGATTTGCCTATGAAATCCCCGCATATTAGCTTGCATTTTAAGATATTCAAAAAAGAAACAATAAAACGTATTCGCACTCGGCAAACTATCACCATCGTCAGTACCTGCTTTCGATATGAACTGTCAAAGCAAGGGTTAGCCAAATAATATCATAGATTACCTAGCACTTTTGTAAGTAAGTCGTACCGTATCTAACTTCACGCCTGTTGCCATTCTTAAGTAGTAAATAATATTACTACTTAAAATGAAAAAACTTACAATTCATCTAAAACGATGGCTGCGAGGATTTGAATGCCCAAATTATTGGCCGAGGTGCCCGTTTTTGAAGATTGCGTTTTGCAGGAAGTCCAAATAATTGTCACCATTGAGGTTATCGGGCAGTTAATGCGGTCCAATTATCTGATTCTCAATCACTCCTGCCCAAACGTTCACACTAGGTTCTTTAAAAGGATTTCTGTCTTTTGAGCAGGAATTATAAAGCTATAAAAATTATGAAATATATTTTTTAAATGCAATCTTTTTTTTATTTCAAATAAAACCCACAAAGTTTTTCTTGCCTTGTGAATGTTATTAACTCAAAAACAAATTTGTATTTCACCTGTTGAATATAAGAAAAATGCGACAGGTCCAGAAAATTTTCTCATAAGTACATACCATTACAAAGAAGATAGTCCAGAGATGTTTTAAAAAACTATGATCACTTTTAGTTTTTTTTTTATATTGAAATAGAAAGTTGTCGTTCAAATTTGTTTTATTTATTTTAAAAAACTTTACGTTGCAGTAAAAAAAACTAGATGTTGCTGGCGATAAATTTTGATTTTGATAGGTACAAGTTAAGGAATAAAAAAAATAAGCTGGACTTTTTTTTATTAAAATTTAAATGTAGACTTTTACAAATGTTCACTTTAAAAAAAATCCGCATAAAAAATTCAATTGGACCAAGATTTTTAAATGGGGCCGAAGAGGTAGCCGAAGACTCCTCCAACCACCCCATTCAATTTGGCATACAATGCACCAAACATCCTATATGTTTATTTACCTACCTGTATATTTATTTACCTATTTCCTGACGTTTCGATGCGGGAACGCGCGTTTCGCGTGTTCAAATCGCAAAAGTTTATAGTGTTCTGTTTTTTTTGTTTTTTAGACAATATTCTACTCAGTCATTTTGGGATTCGTATGTTCACGTTATGCAACATATATTGTATTATGTGCAGCAGGCACTACGCTCCTAATATCGGCAGTTTGTTTGGGCCTTGCATTTACAGGCGTAAGTAAATATAGTTTACTCAATACCAATTTAATATAAATACAATTCCTAGGAAATGTATACAATTCCTAAAATCACCCGAAAATGTGTGAAATGAATTATATTTGATACATTTCCTAGGAAATCTATACATTTCCTAAATAACAATCGGAAATGTATAAAATGTTTGATTTTGTCTGTTTCTATTGTATGTGGTCGTAGAAATGTATGAAGAACTCCATAGATTTCTATGATCACATATTGTATGAATTGAGCTCTTGCGTACAAAATCTTCCAGAATATCATACTAAGAGACCTGAGCCTATTGTAACGCTGGTGTGCTGATCTAAGGAAAACTGGTGCGATTTCTATGCTGAGTCGGAAATACTATGTTCTGTGACAGTTTTTACTCATATAGAATTCAATAAATTTATTGCATTTAAGACCAAGGCATATTTACATAGTCTACCCCTGATTTCTCATACAATTAGTACAAATTTGCTATACATTAGATTAGAACAATCGTCTATGCTATGCCTTGGTCTTAAATGCATTGAGTTTATTGAATTTTATATGGGTAGAAACTGTCACAGATTGTGTGTGGTCATAGAAATGTATGAAAAACTTCATAGATTTCTATGACCACATATTGTAGGCTCAGGTCTGTTAGTTTGAAATTCTGGAAGATTATGTCTATGTACGAGAAGAGCGTGACCGACAAAATTGAATAAAAATATCGTAATTTTTATTTTATTTTTAAATTCTAATGGACTACTAATCACACTACGACGCTTTTATATAAATAAGACGTTAAGTCATCTTAAATATTTATTATCGCTTGAAAATTATGTAGCATATTTTCGGCAAATTATTCGGCATAGCTGAGATAAGGACCGTTCATATGTACTTAACTTTACGCGTAAGGCCTTTAATAGTTATTGCATTTTTTTGCCTTAGTTTGATCTTTATCTACGATCAAACATTTTTAATGAGATTGGCATCTGGTGACTGTGAGAGCGGTCCAAAACATCGATAGCATTTTCTACGTTTTAAACAGTGAAGAGCTGTCTGCGATGTTTAATGTCATTGTCCGTTTGTAAAATTCAGGATTAAGTTTGACGTTAAAAAAAATTTCTTAGCAGATAGTAATGATGCCTTTTCATACATTTTTACCATCCTTTGAGCGTTAAATGTAACGGTACACAGGTGCAAACTTACAAAACCCTTTTTCAAAATGCATTCCCAAAGATGCATATTCACTGGTTATGTCAGAGTTCGTACGACCAGTCAGTTGACTGCTACTGACCAAGCCCGAGTCGTGTAACAATAAGCTGTCTAAAAAGAATCTTCGCCAGAAAATACTATAGGTACTAATCGCGGTCTTTATTTTTACTCGCCTAAGACAGTCGTTTTTAGGATTCCGTAGTAATCTACGAACCCTTATAGTTTCGCCATGTCCGTCTGTCCGTCTGTCCGTCTGTCCGTCTGTCCGTCTGTCCGCGGGTTTCCTAAGAAACCCTTGGTACTACAGAGCTGAAACTTAGCATGATTATACATATGAATCACGCCGACAGAACTGTAGAGTAAAATCTTAGAAAAAAATTTTTTTTCGGGTGTCTCCCATAGACGTGAAAGGGCAATGATTTTTTTTTCTCGCCAATATTTTTGAGTGGGGTGTCATAGGATAGCATATTAAAAGATAGAAGGGGTTTACTACGAACGTTTTTAGATTCAGCACTCCGTTTGCGAAATATAAATTTTTAAAGTGAAAATTTTTGTAAAACACAAGTGTCCCCCCCCTCTACCTGCTAAACAGTTGTTTCTAAAAATGTGGAAAAATTCACGTTGGTAGAATATATAACGGAATTAAAAGGAAAACTATCACACATAACTTGGTCCTTCAAGTTTGCGAGTAATAGTCGACCAAGTGCCAAACACTGTTGGGATTAATAAGAATATATTTACTAATATAAGATCCTTGGTACTACAGAGCTGAAATTTGGCATGGTCATAGATATTGATTGCGCCGACAGATCTAAAATATAACATTTTGGAAAAAAACATTTTTTCGGGTGTTTCCCATACACGTGAAAGGGAGATAGATTTTTTTTTCTCGCCGATACCATCGAATTGAATGTCATAGGATAGATTTTTAAAATATAGAAGGGGTTTACTAAGAACGTTTTTCAATTCAGCACTCCGTTTGAGAAAAAAATATTTTTAAAGTGAGTTTTTTTGTTAAAAACAAGATTCCGGGTCCTACCAGCTAAACGGTTGTTTCTAAAAATGTGAAAAAATTCACGGTTATAGAATATACAACGAAATTAAAAGAAAAACTGTCACACATAAGTTGGCCCTTCAAGTTTGCGAGTAATAGTCGACCAAACGTTTTTGGGATTAATAAGAATATCGATACTTCGGGGAAGAAAGGTCGTAAAAGCCAAAATGCCATTTTACAGGAGAGGCAAAAAACGAAAATTTTTTTTAAAAAATCCACATAACTTTTTGGTTATTATAGGCATTGTAATTTTATAAAGTGAAATAATCTTAAGTTATGATATTCTTTAGCAACATAAATAATAAATTTAAAAGCACCTCGTGGTTTAGAAGTTAGGTTTGAGTTACGCCCCAAAATTTCTGACAAAATGTCCTTTACGTTCGACATTACGGAAGTGGTATGCATCGTAACTCTCAATATTAAACCATATTTTCGAAAAATTTGGGCGTAAAATCCATCAATGTGGTTTTAAAATGTCGTAAAACATTATATTAAAACACAATTTATGAATGTAAACATTGCATTTTTAGGGTTCCGTAGTAATCTACGAACCCTTATAGTTTCGCTATGTCCGTCTGTCCGTCTGTCCGTCTGTCCGTCTGTCCGTCTGTCCGTCTGTCCGCGGGTTTCCTAAGAAACCCTTGGTACTACAGAGCTGAAATTTGGCATGGTCATAAATATTAATTACGCCGTCAGAACTGTAGAGTGAAATCTTAGAAAAAAAAATTTTTTCGGGTGTCTCCCATAGACGTGAAAGGGCGATGTTTTTTTTTTTTCTAGCCAATATCATTAAATGGGGTGTCATAGGACAGCTTTTTAAAAGACAGAAGGGGTTTACAAAGAACGTTTTTCGATTCAGCACTTTGTTTGCCTAATATAAATTTTTAAAGTGAAATTTTTAGTCAAACACAAGTGTCCCCCCCCTCTGCCAGCTAAACGGTTGATTCTAAAAATGTGAAAAAATTCATGGTGGTAGTGTATACAATGAAATTATAAGGAAAACTATCACACATAAGATGGCTCTTCAAGTTTGCGAGTAATAGTCGACCAAGTGCCAAACTTAGTTGGGATTAATAAGAATATATTTACTAATATTAGATCCTGGGTACTACAGAGCTGAAATTTGGCATGGTCATACATATTGATTGCGCCAACAGATTGAAAAAATAAAATTTTGGAAAAAATCAATTTTTCGGAGGTTTCCCATACACGTGAAAGGGCAATGGTTTTTTTTTTCTCGCCGATATCATCGAATGATATGTCATAAAATAGCTTTTTAAAAAATAGAAGGGGTTTACTGAGAACGTTTTTCGATTCAGCATTCCCTTTGCGAAAAATTAATTTTTAAAGTGAAAATGTTTATTTAAAACAAGTGTCCCCCACTACAAGCAAAACGATTGTTTCTAAAAATATGGAAAAATTCACGGTGATAGAATATACAACAAAATTAAAAGGAAAACTATCACACATAAGTTGGCCCTTCAAGCTTGTGAGTAATAGTCGACCAAGTGCCTAACGTTGTTGGGATTAATAAGAATATATTTACTATTATTAGATCCTTGGTACTGCAGAGCTAAAATTTGGCATAGTCATACATATTGATTGCCCTGACAGATCTACAAAATAAAATAGTGGAAAAAAATTGTTTTTCGGGTGTTTCCCATACACGTGAAAGGGCGATGGATTTTTTTTTCTCGCCGATATCATCGAGTAGGTTATCATAGGATAGCTTTTTAAAAGATAGAAGGGGTTTACTACGAACGTTTTTCGATTCAGCAATCCGTTTGAGAAACATTAATTTTTATAATGAAAAAAATGTGGAATAATTCACGAAGGTAGCATTTACGACGAAGTGTACCCCAATCCTAAATGGCTGCCATACAAGGTTCCACGCTAAAAGTGAGGCGAGCCGAAAGCCAAGCTGTAACATATTGACATTTCAGGTGTCGTTTAATAGGTTTTTGTGGGTGCTAATTACGAAAATGACATCAAAATTATACACGATCACCACGCGACCTGCTTTAGCAGCAGCTCGATATTATTATATTATGCCTAACAATAATATTATCGCAAAAAAAAAAAAATTCGCGCTCGCTTCGCTCGCGCATTAACTACTTCCATTTCATTATATTTATTTCTTTTTTTTTCTCGCCGATATCATCAAATGAGATGTCATAGGATAGCTTTTTAAAAGATAGAAGAGGTTTACTAAGAACGTCTTTCGATTCAGCATTCCCTTTGCGAAAAATTAATTTTTAAAGTGAAAATTTTTATTAAAAACAAGTGTCCCCCATTACAAGCAAAACGATTGTTTCTAAAAATGTGGAAAAATTCACGGTGATAGAATATACAACAAAATTAAAAGGAAAACTATCACACATAAGTTGACCCTTCAAGCTTGTGAGTAATAGTCGACCAAGTGCCAAACGTTGTTGGGATTAATAAGAATATATTTACTAATATTAGATACTTGGTATTGGTACTACAGAGTTAAAATTTGGCATGGTCGTAATATTGATTGCGCCGACAGATCTAAAAAATAAAATGGTGGAAAAAAAATGTTTTTCGGGTGTTTTCCATACACGTGAAAGCGCGAGGGATTTTTTTTTCTCGCCGATATCATCGAGTGGGTTATCATAGGATTGCTTTTTTCAAGATAGATGGGGTTTACTACGAACGTTTTTCGATTCAGCAATCCATTTGGAAAACATTAATTTTTATAAAAATAAAATGTGGAATAATTTACGAGAGTAGCATTCACGACGAAGTGTACACTAATCCAAAATGGCCGCCATACAAGGTTCCACGCTTAAAGTGAGGCGAGCCGAAAGCCAAGCTGTAACATATTGACATTTCAGGTGTCGTTCAATAGGTTTTTGGGGGTGCTAAGTACGAAAATGATATCGAATTTATACAAGATCACCACGCGACCTGCTTTAGCAGCAGCTCGATATTATTATATTATCCCTAACAATAATATTATCGCAAAAAAATTTAAAAAAACAAAAAAAAATTCGCGCTCGCTTCGCTCGCGCATTAAATACTTCCATTCTGTTATATTTAAACCAAAACAACAATTATTTCTGAAACTACAAACTTTTTAATACTATAGTATTTGGGGATTTTTACATCGACTATGACAATATGCTCGTAGAATTAAGAAACCAGCTGCATATTTGAACCATGCTGCTACGGAACCCTACAATGCGCGTGGCCCGACACGCTCTTGGCCGGTTTTTATTATTAATTCATATAACTGTAATATTTAAGGTTTCATTTTATTATTTTTTATGAAAATAAAGGCAAATTGTAAATATAGTGACTTTCAACAATTTTTCCTGTAATTTTCCGTATAATTACAAGCACGATTTTTATTTGTAAAATTTTTCTTCATATAGGCAAAAAACTTGGATAAGACTTAAAATTACACAAATACTATGTATTTGGCCTTGAATAAACTTTTTAATTTGGGATTTGTAAAGGGTCAAAGTTATGGTCGTCACGATAATTAGGTTAACCGTGACAAGAATGAGAAAAATGCTGTCTTTTCTTAGATTTATTTTATCATCGTATAAGACTTTGATATTTATCATTTTATTACAAGAAAACACTGGACCAATTAAATGTACTTCTATTAAATTATGTATTATAAAGATTTTATTTTAAAAAGCGCGCAAAGATTTATTAATGGGTTTGCTCTTGGCCACAATGTAGCATAACATTCTGGCCAACAGTGAAGATGCGGTCGAGGATGTAGCAAGCTCACCCCTAAAAAAGCCTATTCATTCGAACTTTAAAGAGATTCACTCGAACTTTAAAAGTTATATGAGCTCGGAAATACAGAAGCAGGCAAGGAATTCCATTCCTTGGCAGTGCTCAATATAAAAGATGATAAAAACCGCTCAGTGCGGATCCGCGGCATCTCGACAAGGTAAGAGTGGTACTCCGCCGTATTTGGAAATCTGATAGAAGAATGACCTCACGTAGCTCTTGTGCACACTCTCTGAAGTACATTTTGTAAAAAATACATAGGCAAAGTACTTTGCGCTTATGAGCTAGGCTTTGTAGTTTATTTTCAACCAACTTTTAATCACCGATGAGTCTTCTGGCTCTGCGATCTACCGAGTCCAATGCGGCTGTTTGGCATTTGGCTGAACCATCCCAAAAGCAATACTCTAAGCACTATCGTACTTGTGCCTTATAAAGGGACAGGAATTGATCGGGCGTGAAGTAACACTTAACTTTATTTATGAACGCCCATATTTTTGCCCTCAACTTGGGCTCTGGACTTTATGGAGGTGCTGAAGTTGAAATTGATATATAACTTCATGCCAAGAAATTCAGGAACAGACCGGTTATAGGAACAGATGCACCTCGGAGAGAAGGAGTCAGACTAATCGGACTCCGTTGAGCAGAGAACAGACACGCTTGTGTTTTGGTGGCATTCAAACTAATCAGATTTTTTTCATTCCATTGGGACACAAGACTTAAAGTTGACTTTATTTGCTCTACCAGTGCTCTCCTCTCTGAGACAATTTCACCCACACAGCAGGAAAAAGGTCGCAGAGAGAACGGACCCCTGAGGAACTCCGGCGTCAATAGCCATCAGGTCGAGGAGCAGCTATCGATAACTACTTGGATCGACCGTTTACTCAGGATGTCAGCTGTGAAGATAGATCTATAATTGACGGAGTCAGACAGGCTACCCTTTTTGGGCACTGGTTACACGTTAGCAAGCTTCCAGGACTTTAGTACGGTTTTTTTCTTGGGAGAGAGATGGTATAGACGTGTCAAAGCAGGAGACAAGTCTGCACCACAGTACCTACGTCTTTTAACATGGCATATGCACGGCTCACGCTCATGCCATGTTTAAATAAAAAATGTGTATAGATCACGATCATTTGTTGTTAAAGCTTGTCTTGACCAATCCCTGCAACGTTGTCTTGAACTAATCTATGCTCCAAAAGAAAGTTAACAGTGATTCTTTTCTTTCTTTTGTAATTTTATAGCACCTATTATAAATATTTCACAAAATCATGATTATTTAAGTAGGCAGGAACTTAATGTTTATTATGATTGTTATCTTAAACGGTATATTACGGTTAATTATATTATATTTATAAATAAAACTTATCTTTGAGCAGATCGTCGGTGGCATTGTTCCAATGACTGTACTATATTTGTCCTTTTCTGCAAGGAGTCTAGCTTCTTTCAAAAATTTGATTATCAGATCGTGGAACAGCAAAAGGCAACAACCTGTGCCGCTACAAAAATTGCGAATGCGAGGAAAATATATCTATGTCTTTCGTGACTATTCATTTTAAATTTGTGTTATAGTGAGCTATACTCACTCAAACTATCTTAAGTTATCATACGCTGACGCCCATAATCCCTAACGGAGTAGGCAGAGCACCAATATTTCTAGAACCACTAGAAGCCACGTTTGACACAATTGTGAGGGTTATCAGATGGAACAAGTTGTATAATGGTGAGAGGTGGTCAGCCTTTCGCCTATTATACAGCAAAACCCTCGCATCCCTCTTACAGACTTTTACTGTATACCTGGGAAGAGTAGGTAGCTTGCACATTCTAGGTTTTTCTTCCACTCCCAGTCCAGCATGGAATCTTAAGTTATCAAAAGGAAACTATACCTTATTACAAACACATTTTAGTCAAAAGTTATCTTTTGTATTGAGTTTTAGAGATAGTTACGAAACAATAACAACAATCAAATAATTGGGACGTAAGTCGCACTTCTATTCATAAAAGAAAGCAAATGAATGGTGTAAAAGTCACATTCTGTTCAATTAAGTTTATTCAGAGGGTTGTAAAAGCCGAGATTACAATGATGTTGTGAGTTACGACCTGGTGTGGTAAAATTTTTGGCTTATACCTCCTTTACTTAATCAACAGAGAAACTAAATTGTCACATACGCCAATATTATTTAAAAAATGTAGTTTAGACTGAAAAATCCTGGAAGTAAAAGCCATTTTATTCTAAAAATTTTGGTAGTAAAAGCCATCGTTTTTGCGAATATCTATTTTTTAAATATACAGATCGATAGAGCTTGAAATTCTGAACAAAACTGCATTATTAACTCAATTTGGCCAAAATGGCTTTTACGACCTTTCTTCCCCGAAGTATCGATATGTTTACAAGGTTCCACGCTAAAAGTGAGGGGAGGTCGAAAGCCAAACTGTAACATATTGACATTTTAGGTGTCGTTAAATAGTTTTTTGGGAGTGTTAATTAGGAAAATGACATCAAAATTATTTTAACAGTAGGTTGATATTATTTCTAACAGTAATATTGCCGTAAAAAAACAAAAAAAATTCGCGATCGCTTCGCTCGCGAATTTTGTACTTATATTCGGTTGTATTAAGACCAAAACAAAAAATATTTCCCAAGTTACAAACTCTTTAATAATACATTTATTTTAGGATTATTTTTAGGATTTTTTTTTCGGGTGTCTCCCATAGATGTGAAAGGGTGATGAATTTTTTTTTCTAGCCAATATCATAAAATGGGGTGTGATAGGACAGCTTTTTAAAAGACAGAAGGAGTTTTCTAACAACGTTTTTCGATTCAGCACTCCGTTTGCGAAACATAAATTTTTAAAGTAAAAATTTTTGTCAAACACAAGTGTCTACCTCTCTACCAGCTAAACGGTTGTTTCTAAAAATGTAAAACAATTTACGGTGGCAGTATATACAACGAGATTAAAAGAAAAACTATCACACATAAGATGGCCCTTCAAGTTTGCGAGTAATAGTCGACCAAGTGCCAAACTTAGTTGGGATTAATAAGAATATATTTACTAATATTAGATCCTTAATAGTACAGAGCTAAAATTTGTACAGAGCTAAAAAAAAAAAAAAAATTCGCGCTCGCTTTGCTCGCGCATTAACCACGGAAGAATGGAAATTCTGTTATATGTATTTTGGCCAAACTTTTTACTAGGTAGATTTGTTTATGATACTAAGTATAGTATTTGGGGATTTTAACATCAACTATGACAATATGCTTGAAGAATTAAGAAGCCAGCTGCATATTTGAACCATGCTGCTACGGAACCCTACAATGCGCGTGGCCCGACACGCTCTTGACCGGTTTTATTCAATGTGTTTTGGAGAGCAAAGGTTTCATAACCGTACTTAGGTGTTTTACACTATTTTCAATGAAACGCCCCCTATTGTGTCGAGAGATATATCGAGTCCCTTGTTATTTAATTGTTCCTGGCCGACTCGAAGTGCAATTATAGGTTTTTTAGTAAACAGCAAAACAATCGGTTTTTTCCTATGCAGATGAAGACTTTCTAGTTTCCTAGTTATAGTCTTTCTAGTTATCCGTGTGGTGATCGGTTGAGAATAACAAGTCCCCATCTCTTTCTGTTAGTGTCGCAAGAGGCGACTAAGAAAACACAAATGAGACCTGCCTCCTAGTAGTCCATCCCAGGCAACGACACTTCATTTTTTTCTAATTCTGAGGTGTCGTCCTATGGTCTCATGCGGTGTGGTAGGCTCTGTAAAGGGCCGTCTGGTTCGCGACCACCCTCCTACCGAAGTCCGACGCCAAACAGCTTGCTGTGTTCCGTCGGTGTGTGGGAGTACCAGTGTCTTTATAGGCATTTTCTGGGTTAACTCGCTCCATCGTCAACCTCGTCTTTTCAATCAAGATTGAGGTCAAGAGTTAATCCGTCTTATAATAATAATAAAAAAACACGTTCTGGTAGGTCATCAAAACTTTAAGCTTCCGTATATCGCTTTACTTACCTCGAAATGAACGCTTTTGACTTTTTAACATATTTTGCGGCTTGGTCGCGTGACTTTTTTGGCCCTTTTGGGTGAATGTAAAGGAACACTACTTCTTAGCGAGACGCGTACGCGGAACTCATCTTAAGAAACGTGTTGTCTATGAAAAGTGAACCTGGGTGCTAATTGTTTTTTTATGTAGCATTCTAAAGGAAGGACTACTCTACTCAGTCAAGCGGTTAATTGGCTTAAAATTAAAATCAGATTTAATTCCTACAAAAGGTTTTATTGTTTTAATAGCTTCATTTGTTGCCAAATAAGACTATCCTTTTCCCCCTCGGCAGAGGTGTGCGTAAGTGATGGGAGGTAAAAATGTAACCCAAAAGGGATATTTTTGTGATTTTTCGGTTATATCTCGTAAAGGACTAGCAATATCGAAAAAAACTGTCCTTCACAAAAGTTGGAGGGCATTTAATCTTGCATAGGATAAGACCAGATTCATATTTTTTGGACTACCTGTTTTCATGCTTTATCTCATCAAAGTTGGATAATCCGATTTAAAAAAAAATATTGGTTTTACTCTATTGACCTACCTACTTTTTTGAAACAATGAAAAATCCCGGTCACACTCTTGTCAAACACACTAGTCTGCATTGTTAGTAACAAGTAGGTTTGTTAGGAGCCTAACCCAATCAACCCGTTAACCTAACTTAACCTTTTTTTGTTTTTCGTGGAGAATAACCTGCGATCCAGGTACCCAGCCCCCGGTAGAAGAACTGAAGTATGTGGGATTTCTGCCCACTTAAAAACCCCGCGGTGACCAGCCTCCATGCTCTTCGGCAGGTTTTGGAATCTCCGAGGAACGCATTACCTGCCTAGCATCTCGCCCGAGGGGCTCCTCCCGGGGCAAGAGGTCAATACCACATGCCTCTATACCACCCTGGTGCGCAGTGACATGGTGGTCACGCCATGTCACCGCCCATCTTGGGTTCGATTTTAAGACGCAGCATCCCCCGCCGCTGTCGCCCGCGCCCCTAGTCCCCCTTTAGTTGTCTTTTACGACAGCCGGGGGTGACCGTAGCTATATTTTAATTCTTAGATACTTGGTGACACGGCCAGAGCGTCCACTAGCACCTCGGCGCCTACGTCTTCGGGCAGAATCGGCCCTCCCCCGGCTTAGCCGAGACTACAGCTGGCAGGGATAGGTTCGGCCCTATTTGCTCTACCAGGACTTGCCACTCACCATCCCAAGCAGAACATTCCTGCAAAGTATGCTGAGTGGAATCCCGGTCCCTCCCACAGTGGTGGCACCATAATTATTACATCCTTAATATCACCAGATGCACTTACAAAAGTTTTGACCAAGTTAAATAATGAAACTCGCCCCTACACTCCAAAAGAAGCCTTAGGTATAATTATTGACCGCAAGTTCAGTGTGGAAACTTATAAATTCCTTCAGAAAGATGCAAACATTAGGGGTTTTTTATTTTTTATTTTTTTTTATTTTAGGGATAACAACAGCTTACAAATTTATCTTAAATTCGAAACTTACACACTAATAGCCAATTAAAGTTATCCACAGATTTAAAACAAAAAAACACTGTATCCACTGTATCTTCCATATAATCAAGTTGAAAAAGTAAAAACATCCTGCTATCCGGCAGAATATGTGCAGGCTACAGAAAAAGAACCTTCTGTCTCATTGCAAAGCTTGCTTAACCATACTTTTGAAAGACTCATGGAGGTGCTAGACGAGCCCATCAATAGGTACCTGGAAAAACAGGGTAAAATCGAATTATCTTGTGTTTTCGAAGGATCTTGGGGTTTTGACGGAAGCAGTAGACAGTCGCTGTATAAACAAAAATTGAGCGATACAGATGCTACTTTCGGCGAAAATTCAATCTTTGCGACAACGTTTATCCCATTAAGAATTAAATGTCGAGATAAAAAACGCATAATCTGGGTAAATCCAGCTCCCCAGTCATTCCGATCATGCAGACCTCTACATATTCAGTACCGCAAAGAGAATCGGGAATTAATTCTATCAGAGAAAGAATATGTAGAAAACCAGATCCGACACCTGGTCCCTATCACAAAAGTTATATTAAAAGGCTTAAGGGTTTCAGCTATATGTGAATTAACACTAAGTATCATTGACGGGAAAGTTTATAATAATATCAATAACACATTCTCTCAAATGAGATGTCCCATATGCAAATTAACACCTAGTCAGTTCAATGATTTAAAATTAGCTTTCGGAACACCAATCATCTAAAAAGAAACATTAAAAAACGGACTGAGTCCTTTACATGCGTATATTCGACTTTTGGAGTTCATGCTTTATTTGGGTTACAAAAATGACCCCAGAGTAAGACAATGGCGAGTGAGTAAAACATCAGATCTTGGGCGAATAACAGATGAAAGGAAAAAGGTAATTATATGTATAAGAAATACATAAACATATGGGATTATCATTGATGTTCCTCGACCTCAGTCCCGCACATCAAATGACGGTAATACTGCTCGAGAGGTATTTAAAACGGAAGCAAGTCGACAAACATTTGCTAACATACTCGGCATCGAGCAATGGCTAGTAGATGATATTCATATCATTTTAGTGGCAATAAATTGTGGTCTTCCAATAGATTCCGAAAAATTTGAAGTTTTCACTAAAAGTGTTGCTGTTAATTATATTAAGGCTTAACCCTGGCACCCAATGACAATTACTCTCCACAACATTTTAATACATGGAAAAAAATATATAGAGGAATCAGCGTTGCCTGTAGGGCTACTATCAGGACAAGCCGGAGAATCTAGAAACAAATTTTGGTGTTTTGACAGGGAACACCACAGTTGAAAAGATTCTAGATTGCATACAATCACAGATTTATTTCATAGGGCTCTTGAGTCATCAGACCCAGTGGTGTCAAATATACGTCTCAATCATCGCCAAAAATACAGAAAAAGAATTCCTCTGCCAACAGCTGTAATAGAAATGCTAAAATCTGATGACCCCGCAAGTGCAGATAACGAAGAAGGTAATGTCGATGAAGAAGTTTCATGCCTTGAAAGTGACATTAATGAATTTACGTCCATACTCGTCAGTGAAAATTCGCTTTTTGTAAATGAGGATGACATATAATATTATATTTCTGGTCACTTTTCTTACACATTCTTTACCATAAAAATAAAGCTTACATCCCGCTACTTATAATAAGACGCACGACTTTTAGATTATACAATAAAGTTTACAGTTGACTTTGCTTCTAAAAATTCTTTCTTGTCCCGTAAAATTATATCCCGTATACTTTAACATTGATTATGCTTCTAATACGGTCAAATAAAGCGAGAAAAAAAAAACACTGAAATCACGTTTATTTTTTTTTGTTCGTCACCTATACGTGATAGCTCTGCCAGAAAAACGTCTTTCAAATATATATCCAAGAAATAAATTTACGTTAGCAATTTGGTCAGTTTTTATTTTTTTCATAAAAAAACAAAATTCGGGACCGACAATTTTGATCAAGGATAGCTCCAAAACTATCACAGAGATAGCTCTACGGGAGTTCTACTCTAGAATTCAAAATACAAAGCTTATTCTATTTCTGCAGTAAAATAGGATATCGCAAAATAGGGTCCAATAAAATACTGTGCGCGGCGTGAACAACAGTAAACAATATTTATTATGAAACACCCTGTATACATTTTTATACATTTAAAGTAAATATATTATCAGTTACCACGCCCTACGCCTGAATATAATTGTCATTATTAAAACTCGTTGTACAGCAACGAACCTGACCCCGCCGGGATACGTGTAGGTGGTAATTACTTCATGTCAAACTCGATACTTTTTTTAATACTCTTACTGCCGTACTCAGAGACGTCAATTAAAGTTAAGAAGTAATTAAATGTGATACTGTCCTTGTTTATATCAACAAGAGTGAAAGAGACAACATCAGAGTTTAACAGTACTTAACTTTGATTGACGTCTCTGAGTGCGGCAGTTAATTTAATTGGAAAATGCAAACTGAGTAAATACGTAATACATAGATTACACCGTAAGTATTGGTTCTCACTGTAGGTAGAAATAGTATGTTATGGATTAACAGTTCCTAGAATATTTAAGAGGGCTCCCATTCAAAAAGTGATTTTTTTGCTCGTTTTTACAGAAAGTCTGTCAGAGGCTGTATCTCATGAACTGTGATAGTTACAAAGTTGAAAACAAATACTATGTATGGAACAACAAATACTAAAAAATCTATACAAAAATCATGTTTTTTGTATTTGTAATAGAACAAAAAATTCTAAAAAGTAGAATAAATTAAATATTTAAGGGGATACAGCAAATGTGTTTTTATTGCCGTTTTTATAGAGATAATGGTTTTTGTAGAGTCCAACTCGCACTTGGCCGGTTTATAGGTATTGGTACGGAACGGAACCCTTCGTGCGCGAGTCTGACTCGTACTTGCCCGTTTTATTAAGTTTATTCGTTACATACAAAAATACAAATCTTTCCTCTTTATAATATTAGTGTAGATGAGGTGGAAGTTCTAAAACCGAAAACAAAATGCAAAAATAATTTAAAACCTGAAACAGATGTCGAAACTAATTCAGCAAATAATTACGATACGCAGCGGTCGCATCGTATTACCGGTTGTCAGATTTGCAAATTAAGCGAAAGATAATAGCGATTGATGCTACCCGAGCAAATGGGCCAAGTTCAAAATAACCAGTGATGAGAAGTAATAAAGTGAAAGTAAAAAATAAGACCTCAAGTGTATAATATGCCTAAATATACATTTTGATAATATAGATAATTAATTATTAATACTTTTTTACATTTTCGTGTGAAAATTAAATGTTTTAGTTTTTTTATATAATTTTACTATACTATTTTTAAAGCTTATTGATTTTGTTTAATAACTTATGCCAACATATACTATTTTAACCAATTCGTTGTCACTACTTTTTTTTAAGAGGGAAGTTTTATGGAGTACCTTGTGTGCATAAATATGTAGGTCACGCGCCGACGCGAGTATTATGTACATTGTACTTTTGATTTCTCAATAAATATATAATAGTCACGATAAAACAGCCTTTTAACTGACAAGTTTAGTTCCATCCCATTTTTTATTCCATCTTTGTGGAGATTATTGTAAGCCATATAAGAATTTCTTCAGTTTGCATAACTTTTCTTTATTTTATTCTGATTTATATCCTTCCATTATTTTCATACATTATTATATCTTTTGTTCAGCATAAAGAAATGATGTTTTTACATCTACTTTCATCATATTAAATTGTTTATTAGTGGCTAAAGCCGGTTCTTATCGATGAATCTTATATTACTGGACTAAATTATTTCATCATAGTCTATTTCTCCTTTCTGTTCACATCCTCTTACAACGAGTCTCGATGAATGAGTAAATTCTTTATTGCACACGTAAACAAAAACTGAAAGAAAAATTTACATAAGTGCAAAAGGCGGCCTACATAAGTGCTACGCTTCAGTCTTTTAAAATTGTTCCCTTTACATAAGTGCAAAGGGAACAATTTTAAAAAGACTGAAGCGTAGTGCGCAGATCAAGAAATCGGTAATAAAAATATTTTATTCACCATTATTTTTTTATTTTTAATAGCCATCTATTGCCTTATATTACTTTCCCTTTAGCTTCCTTCTCATATAGGTACAAACTCCTATACATTGTTGTCGTTCAAGGTTTTCTTTTCAGAACATATAGCTTTCCAGAAGATATCGCTTGTTTGTATGTTAGCTTATTAGATTTGACCCAAACATAATAAACAAACAGGGCAAGCTAAATAAAACCGCTTTAAAAATGCACAACCGCCTCGCGGCCTGCTTTAAAGGTTTGCGCACCACGTAAAACCTAGTTTATTTATTTTTATTTATCAGATCTTAAATGGACGAGATAAAAATATATAAAAAACTTCTTTAAGAAGTTCTACCGTCCATTATAGCATACTATTCTCCGATAATAGCAAAAAATTACAAATTTTTTGAAACAAAAAAAAAAAAAAACTATGTAGAATTAATACCTACCTACACGAGTAATGTGCGTTTTAAATTATATTGAAGAGCTGCATTTTATTTTGCCTTGCTTCCTGTACAGATTGGTCGCAGATGTAGTACAGTAATTCTATGTAATCAATGTATCGGAAAAACAAACAAATTAATAAAGTTTTGAAACTTGTGTGGCATGATACCTTTGGGTGTGATGTTCAAAACGCAGGACTCTCCCCCCCCCCCCCTTCTACCTGACGCTACACGCCCCGGCACCCTGAAATATGTCTCTTTTATCAATTTTTCCACAGTTTCTCTAAAACTGCTACACATACAGCTAGTTCAATTTTGGTAAAATAGATTAAAGCCAATAATTTACGATGCCTGCTCAATTTCTTTATCAATCAATTTATAACATACAATATTCAGGATAATACTCCATGTCATACAATTATTAATTAATCTAACTTAAATCAATAAATAAAATTAATAAGGGCTTGCGCCCTAGTCAAACAATCCACCCCAAGTTGTACCTGGTGGGAAAGTGCCCATGACGCTGGCGGCGTTTTCACGTTGGATCGCCAGCGAAATGTGCTGCACCAGGTACGACTCAGAGCGGGGGTTCATGCCGTTATTTCAGAAGCGTCGCCCTAATGCCTTAATAAAAGCTTTTGCTTCGTTGCACCAAGGGCCCACGACCGCGACCGCGAAGGGAACAAATGTATAGGCCCCCAACAAGTTTAAATATTTACCCCGTTTTTGGGTGGCCGTCCATTCTGCAACGGAGCCCGCAGCACGAACAGTCCGCGGCAGATAGCTCGCTGCGAACGTGTTCACGCACGTGGCGTCCCACACTAAACAGCGCCCCTTCTCCCACGGGATCAGCGTAAGGCGGTCCGGCCGCTTGCCATCGAAGACTTCACCTTTGCGAATAGGCGTAGAGTCAGTAGGATCTGAGGTACGAATGCGTATGTATGTATTTAAACCGTTTAATGTATGTTTGTATGTATTTCATTGTAATCTTGACTTGTTTTATGTGACATCATGAATGTCCTTTAAAATAAACATTTTTCTATTCTATGGAGCCCCCCGGTCTGAGTAAGAATAGAACTTACTCAGACCGGGGGGCTCCAGGGTGCAAGGTACACCCGCTGACACCAACGCCCGCCGCACCATGTCATTCAGCATGTGGTGGCGCGGAAATCTTCCCGCGCACTTACCACAGCTGAGACCATGATGGCCATTAGCCTCGACCGACGCGCCGCATCTACAGCCATGTGGCTCGCAGATCTTACACCCCAGTCTGAGTGCCGCCGCCACCCTTAACTTACAGTTGTCTAAAGCGGTTTCCATATTAGGGGAATGAAGGGCGTGCAACCAAGCTCCTGATTCCAGCCAACACACCGCCTGCAATCGGTACAAGACGACGCCAATCCAATAACTCCCATACCTTGTCCCTGCAGATTTGGTCATCCCACTGCCACTGGATGGCGGGGTTGGACGGACGGGGGGCGGCCAGGCAAGACTGAGTCCATATTCATATTCATTTATTTCGTAATTATAATATTACATGTCAAAATTTGTGTACATAATATAGGTAAAATATACATTATCTATTAAGCTATCAAACGTAATAGTGTGAAAATTTTAAAATAAATTTACAATTAAAAAAAATAGCACTATGCTACTTTGTTCTGACCATAAAACTACTTAAAATTATAGAAAGCGCGCTCGAGAAGCCAGTGCTTGAGTCTAGTTTTGAAACAGTCCAGTGACAGAGCATCTATTACTATCTGAGGTAATCTGTTGTAGACCCCGGGACCCATAATATGAGTCAGTTTATCTGACATAGCCAGCCTGTGTCTAATTGGTAGGAGCCTACTCGCGTACCTTAGAGTCTTCGTTTGGTGATCGCCTCTTTGCTGATACTCAGATAGGTTCGTACGCATATACAGGGCTATCTGGTATAAGATAATTGACGGCAAAGTGAGTATTTGTAGTGCAATGAAAAAAGGTTTCGCTGAGACATCTTGCGGTACCTGCACTAATGCGCGAATGGCTCTTTTTTGCATTCGGAAGGCACGCTCCTACTCTGCTACGCATCCCTACTGCTCTGCCCCATATGTAAATAGCGAGTACACCGTAGCAAAGTAGCATGAGCGTGCCACCTCAATAGGGACCACACGAGCCAGTCGCCACAGCGCGAAGCACGCGCTACCTAATTCTCTACAAATTGTAATTATGTGGGACACCCAGGTTAGGCCGCGGTCTATTTGGTAATCTAGAAAGGAAGTGGAAGTCATTTCCTCTAGCTGAGTGCCATTAACATTGACTGCCAGCTGCCGAGGCACGATGCCCCCCAGGTGGAAGTGGAGAAAATGGGTCTTCCGTAAGTTAAGGGCGAGGCCATTGAGGTGAAACCAGAGCGACAGTTGTTTCGCCGCTTTATTCATCTTGTCCACAAGTAGCGGCACGCTACGCGCACAAACGATGCAGGCCACGTCATCAGCATACATTAAGGTCTCACCGGCGTCAACGGCTTTAGGGAGGTCGTTAAGTAGGAGAGAGAAGAGAATGTTAGTTTCTGATGACCCCTGGGCCACTCCCATACTCGTAGTGATTGCATTCGACTTTACTCGTCCTCCGCAGGCCGCGACAATTTATGACCTGTCACACAGGATCTCTGTTAGCATGGTAAGTGCTGGACCTCTAATGGCATAATAATGAAGTTTGGCGGTGAGCACTGAGTTTTCAGCCACATCAAATGCTTTGGAGAGGTCACAGACAACACCGCCACCTGCAGGTTACGCTCGCGCGCGTCCACAACCCTACGTATCACCTCCCGCGTCAGTCCGGTCGTGGAGCGGCCCGTGCGGTATGCGTACTGTCGATCCGAAAGGGCATCAATAGACTGTAGATAGTTCGTATGTCTCTCACTTAATCCATTTTCCAGTAGCTTCGCTATGGCCGGTATTATGGATATGGGCCTATATCCGTCGATATCTTCTTTTTTTCCCTTGCCCTTAAAGATCGGCGATATTTTACTGATATTCAAGGGTGTGGTAAAAACACCCTCTCGGAGACATTGATTGACAACGTGGGCTAACTGGTTAGCTGCCAGGTGTACGAGCTCCATCGATAGGTCATATATATCTTTTGTAGGCTTATGTGGTATCCGAGACGTGATTATTTTCAGTATTTCACGGGCAGTGAAGTGTCTCAATCGAAGAGAACAGTCAGGAGGCGGCACTGCAGCCCGCAGCGCGGCGAGAGCGCGCGGCACGTCGGCGCCGGCGGCTGGCGCCCCGCACGCGGCGGCGGCGTGAACGAACCGGGAGTTCATGGCATCTGCTATATTCTTTCTACACTCAAACCTCACCCCGTTAGAGTCCACGGCCACGTCTGTGAAGTCAATGGAAGGGCTTTTGTTTTTTCCTTGTACCTTATTTACAATTTGCCACATAGCTTTGCACCTGTTTTGGCTCGTATAAATTACATTAGAATAGTAAGTCATTTCTTGTTGTTTTATTAATAACTAGCTGATGCCCGCAACTTTGTCTGCGTGTTGCATGTATTTTTATAGACCGAGTTTGTACTTTGACACAACTATAGAAACATGAATTGCCGTTTTTTATTGAAGCAACTATTTCGTTCATATTTTCGTTATATGAACGAATAGCAACTATTTCGTTCATATAAGGAAAAGCAATTTCTAAAAATATTTTTTATTTGAAAACTTGGCTAACTACTTATGTCATATAAGGTTGATACTTAATACATTACTTTGGATCTGAAAACAAAGGTCAAACATAGTTGTTTCCTCTATCGCTTATATTTTCTATACCATTGTTACTGCTTTTGATAGATTAAGGTCCGTATTATAGAATGCAACTCAGACTCTGATCTATACATAAGTAGCAGTCGTTTTTGATTTTTTGATACTGAGAGAGACAATCAACACTTAACATGAGTCAGTGGTGCCTCTAAAACATTTTGTTATCTTAACAATCCCACAAAAAGTGGTGAATTAATATTGTATTTCGCGTTTCTGTGAAAAACGTAAGGATTTTGTATTTATAAAAAATCAATTTTGATAAAATAAAATATGTGGAGTAAAACATTTACGAAAATTGTATGTTGAAAGACCTATTACTTAGGTAAGTACAATAAATGGCACACGAATTCCTTAGTGCTAATTACGGACTTATTTTTGATTTTCAGTGGAATAGAAGTTTCTGACCTATGTCAGTATCTAAGACAACCCCCGTGCATTTGAGATTTCAGCTAGCACGCTGTTTTTATTGTGCTTTGCGATAATTGTGTAAAAATGATTCAATAAAAAATTAAATTTAAGATAGAAATGACTAAGCTTTTCCCTTCAATTGACATTTGTAGAAATAAGCAAAGGTGTCAGTGCTTGATCCAAAGTAAGAAACTTATTAGAATAGTAATATTATAATATTTATCCATGGCTTATATACGCAATGCTACGCTTGATGTAAACTAAAATAAAAAAATCAATAAATAGCCCTTATTTCATGTCAGAACATCAAAGCCATAGATCAAACCTATCTATACCATATTCATAGTGGTTTTAATAAAACAAATGTCAATTGTCAGTTTCTATTGAGTTTCCCGCCTTTAAAAATAATAAATGCATTGAAAACACCGGCTGTACGGCCATAGATTCCTTTGCTTAAAAATAAAAATAAGCCGTTTTATTGTTTTCAAAAAGTGATATCCTGAAGATTGAATAATGTCATTTAGTTAGGGCCGAATTAAGATTTGAAGACTAAATACTTAATCAACTTCGTTCTTATTAACACTGTATTAAGTATTTAGTTTTGGTTCGTTAAAAAAGTGCAGAATAGCCGAACTATTAATGGGGAAACTGACAAAAGTTTCGATATTTTAGATATTATACGCCTATAATCCTCGTTGGGGTAATATAAGTCACATAACTTTACATGTCATGAAAATTTAAAAAATGGCATATTGTTTATGAGTATATAATAAGTTGTCTAAATTTTGCAATGCACGGATGGCCCCAACTCAGGTTACCACACGCATGCACTCTGTGCTGTTGTGATAAGAGCGGTTTTGCAATGAAAATGGAGTAACCTGATGCGCTGGCCTCTGTACCAACAATGCAATGTATTTGGTTGGCAGCTGGCACATTCCAAATTTTTTGTTCAGTGCCAGTTCAGCACAGAAGTTTTTGTTTTATTTTTGGATATTTGTGGGTCAGTTACAACAATTTTAATTTCTTCCGACTCACTTATATTCGACGATAGCTCTTAAAAATAACATCTATCTAATTATAGAGCAGCACCCTCAGATTTTATTTATAAAGTACTTTTTTAAAGGTGAATTTATGAAGTTAGAAAAAGGTTATTATTAACTACAAAGAAAACTCAATAAGTAGCATCATGGCAGAATACCAGCGCTGCAGTCTGGTACTGCAGCAATATGCTGAGTCAGCGCCAATTTGATTGGCATGATACAGATAACACGGTGTAAAATAGTTTTATAAAATTATTTGTTTCTGTTTCTTACTCTGTTTACTTTATTGTTTGCTTGCTGATTCATGTTTACTTGTATGTTTGTTATTTGTCTATTACTGTGTTGTGCTGTTTTATGTCAATTGAATAAAGTGTCAATCTATCTATCATAAAATCAATTAATTAGCACTTCACACTGTAACTTTCTGCACTAAAGTTTCCCTCGTATGGTTTGTTTGCCCAAACCGAAAACTACTCAACCAAACTTCCGACAAAAAATTAAGAAAGGATCTTTTATACAAAATATCTCATAAATCTCAATCCGGTCCTTTTATCAAATGCTACGTACTCATAGACATAGAAAAAATAAGTTAAATATCAACACTGTCTAAGGATATTGCTTAATTTTTCATACAAAAAGGAGTGTTTGAGAAGCTATAAAAGCATACTCGAGATACACGGAGTGATATCATTTTCAGATGAGCAAGTGCTAAACATGAATTTTAAATTTTTATCAATTTTAAGACGTGCATCAATCCAAAGGAAACACCAGACCTCTTTTAAACATATATTTCCACTTCGTGGTAATGTACAATTTAATTATATTTTAGATCTCACTATTTTAACGGACACTTCCGTTAACTACACTTTCTAAGGACACGACTACTCTCTTCAACTGCCAGGTAACGAATGTCCCCGTCAGCCAAACTCCCCTTCCCGTTTTGAATTTCGCATGAAGTTAGCCACTAAACTTTGCTACTGTTTTGTCTGCCAGTAGTTGTACCGGAAAGAGTCATTCATCGAACTATTTAATTTAAGTTAAACATTTAAAAATATTTAATAAAGTGCAAAAATTGCTAAAATATTTAACGGAACCTTACACTATGAATTTAATTTTTCTTGAAATTTGTGAAAACGTGACTAAAACGAAAACAAAAATGCACTTTTTTCTGCTTTTTTTATGAAAATGGTGGAATTAGCGCATTTTTTTTTCATTTTAGTCACGTTTTCACAAATTTCAAGAAAAATTAAATTCATTGATAAAAATTTAAAATTCATGTTTAGCACTTGCTCATCTGAAAATTATATCACTCCGTGTAACTCGAGTATGGTATTATAGCTTCTCAAACAGACCTCTTTTGTATGAAAAATCATGCAATATCCCTAGACAGTGTTGATGTGTATATTTTTCTATGTTTGGCGTAAATAATAGAAAGAACTTGAGAAACATTGTAAGTGCCTATTCCATTCAAGGGTTGCCCTTGATTTTGATGGGATTCCATCAGATCCTGACTTGGTGACAATAAGACCACTTCTGGAGTATACTCTTTCGAACAAAAAAAAAAGAATTTTGAAAATCGGTCCAAATGGCGGAGAAATTGGTGAACATATATAAAATAAAGATATACAATGGTTTAAGATTTCGTAGTCTTCCTTTCATTTAATTTACCAAGTTTGTTAGAAATATTTCATCCTTATAATTGACCCTAACGATCGACGCAATAAAAGTACAGGGAATTCTTACAGATTTTAGTCGGTTCGATTCCCGGTTGGGGCAAGCGAATTTTCGAAAATTCTTGAATGCAGTTTTCTTTCTTTTCAAAAATAAAGGAATGTTTTCTTTGAGTACAATTTTCTATCTACAGTATTAAGAGTACTTTCCCTTCAGGTGGCATTACAAAATTCCACCCTGTATACAGTCGAACATAAAACCTCCTCCTTTTTGGAAGTCAATTAAAAAGTAATTCAAGTGATACAGTGTATCTGCTCCGATCCAGCGGCAGTGCTTCTCGCCGCCATAGTTCTTCGTAAACAAAACACTATCGCCTTACGGAGAGTGAGAGAAGTAAAGAAATATAAATTGAAGACATAGCTAAGAAATACATATATTGAAGACCTGGCTGTATGGATGCAGATTCCTTTGCCTTTCTCGAAAGAGATAAATTTAAAAAACAACATGTCCTTGCTTTTAGCCCATGTATATGTCAAAAATACGTTGATCTCTATGGTATGAGTAAAATGTTCTGAAAAACACCTAGCTTTGAATTTTTTCAGGGGTTTTTGTTGTTGGTTTTATATTTACTGGCTAAATTTCGAGATTTTATGTAGCTTAAATGTTGACCGGGGATATAAGGTACCCCTATGCAAAATTTCATTTAAATCGGTCCAACAGTTACAGAGATTAGCCCGTGCAAACAGACAAACAGAGAAACAAAAAAATCTACAAAATCGGGGTTTGTTTTATTTCTCTTCTTACATCCCCCTGACTCGGTTTTTAGCATTTTTTTTCTATGTACAGAAATTCGACCTCTACAGTTTTATTATATGTATAGATAACTAATAAGTTATAATTTAACCCGGAAGGACTCGAGCCTTGATTTGCAACAGGGGCAGTCGCACTGGGTGTAAAAGACCCTATACTTCAATTTTGTATATATAACTAATTTGATAATTTTTGAGCCTTTTTTTAAAATAAACTTAAAGAATACTAATAAAACACTATATCGAGATAAAGTTTTTATTTATTTTCTTAGAATAAGTAACAAAATTATAAGAAGTTTGAGATCTTCTTTCAGTCTCATATTTTTTGAGGTAGGGAACATAATTAACATTTCTACAAAAATTTTAAATTAGATATTAACATATTATGTTTTATTTTAGAAACTAAACAACATTCTTCTAGATATTCGTAAAATAATTCACTTAGCGTGTAAAGTTTTTTTGGAAAATCAACTGAAACATGACCCATATTTTAGGAAACAAATTATGACCACTTACAATTACGTGTCTATTGGGATGCGTCTCTTAGACGGTTTTCGCAATTATCACATACGAATTTGGTGTGCTCTCTACAAATAGGAATCTGACAATATTGGCATGATGTTTTAGTCTTCCTATCCCTCTTGTACGGGCACGACCTGTAAGTGACGCCGTTGGTTGCTCGACATTTTCTTCGCCACTTAGAACATTGCCAATTCGAGTCTGAACATGCCTGGGCAATTGGCTAATAGTGGACCTAAATCGAATTTGCGGCTTCACCAAGACCAAAGCAAGCTCCTTCAAAAAATCTCTTTTCGCAATGATTTCTGTTTGCAATCGGACCATGTTTTCCTTATAAATTATATATGCGTTTATAGCGCCAACATTCATCAGACCAAAAAATATTGTTAGCGGCCATCGTTTGCTTGTCCTTGAAACTGAATACGTACCACACATTTCGTCTACGACGTCTACTCCACATTTGTGCATGTTATAATCAGTGATCATTTCTGGCTTGCGCTTCTCTCCTGTGTCCTGGTTTATTTTTGAATCATGGTGCATCGTTGAAGCCAGTAGAACCACTTTGCCTTGTCTTGGAACATACGAAAGCAATGTACGTTCGGGTTGGAAACCAAAGAAAGAAGTGTTTGCTTCGCGTCCCCTTGTATTTACGAAAGCTGGCGGAATTTCTGCTTTATTTTTACGAAGAGTTCCTAAAGCAGTCAGACCATAGTCTTCGAGTAATTCTCTCAGCAATGGAAAACTGGTGAACCAGTTATCCATTACGACGTTGCGATGAGTATTTTTGATTTGGTCAACCATTCGTTTTACAACATCTGAAGGAGAATTGCTTATAGTGAATGGTCCTGCATTCTGCGTTCCGACATAAACTTCCATTCGACTGGTGTAAAAAGTTCTCGAGTCTGCCATTACAAATATTTTAATACCATATTTTGCAGGTTTGCTAGGTATGTATTGTCGAAACGGACAACGACCTCGAAATGGCTCAAGTTTCTCATCAATTGTCACGTTTGCTCCCAGTGAGTAATGTTTTTGTATGTTAGCAACGAATTCCGTAAAAATCTCTCTTATAGGTGCGAGCTTGTCAGTCTGCCTTCTATCTTCTCGAGTGTGCAGGTTATCAAATCTTAGACACCGTAGTAAAAAATGGAACCGCTGCCGAGACATAGTAGCTATAAAAATATCTGATCCAGTGCCATCAGTAGCCCACAAATCTTTGGTATTCAAGTGAGCACCGCGAAGTCGGCCGGCATAATAAAGCAGCCCAAATAACGCTTGTACCTCTATCACAGATGTAGGTAAACAGTCTCTTTCTCATTGAAAATTTCCTTGTATATTTGCGATGTATATATTGGTGAAGCAAACAATTTGAGCCAATAAACCCTCTGGAAACATGAGAGTCCAACAGTCTAAAGGAGTTTGTGCATTTTTTGCTTCATGTACCGGTCCCGGCACATGAAGCAAAAAATGCACAAACAAAAAATGCACAAAGTTACAATATTATGACTTCGTGTGCGGACATTTCTTGGAGGTTCTTCAATATTCCACTGTGTAACACCGTTTCTGCCAGTGTAATATCCTCGACGCAGATGTAATAACGGTACATCTAATAAATCAGGCCGGTCAGATGTTAGCGCAGAAGACGCAGGTGCTGGCGCAGAAGACGCAGGTGCTGACGCAGAAGACGCTAGTGCTGACGCAGAAGACAAACGCACAGGATCTTCATCGTCATAACTTAGGCTGGAGTCCGTATTTTCATCAACTACCTCCAGATTATCTTCAATTTCTGAAGTAGTCTCACCCAATATTTCATCCTCAGCTAACAATTCTTCAATTTGCAAGTCATTTAAACTCCTTCCCGTCATGCTATAAAACATATACTTGTATAAAATTATGATTAATTTTACTTACACAAACAGTCACACCCGGGTCGAAACGACCCTTACTCACTTTGCACGTGTCTGCTGCTACAACGCGTCGGGCGAACTGACCGTGGTGGGGCGCGCGGATGCGTTATAATGTTGTCTAAAGGTACTGGACGCGGCGGCGCGAAATTCCAAAATATTAAAAAGTTACCATCTGATTTTTGTAGCACAGGGTCCTTTCGACCCATGCGCGACTACTTGCGGGTTAAATAAGTTATAACTATTTGACACTGTGTCAATGAGTTTTTCTAAGTGATCTAAATCTGGAAATTTGTTTCTTAGCTCAATTAATTCGAATAATAATTCTTTTTTATTAATTATGTCACAGTCAATCTAGCTGTTTTTACCTTTTTCGTTTCAATGGAAAGCATACGTCAAAAATATTATAAATTATGTTTATCACAGACAAGGTCATATATAGTGTTTATCACAGACAAGGTCATGGACTCTGCGGAATTTCGATTCTGCACGAACACATCTTGCTAATCTATACTTTCGACAGAATTTGCGAAATGAAGTTGATTAATTTTAGAATAATCCCTAACGATGTGAGTTAAGGGCTGAGATAGATAGTGAGTGCACACTATTGAGGAGTAGGCGATCAAAACGTAACTTTGACCATATGTATCTTTTTTTTTTCAAACTCGCAACACTGAATTACGTCAATAGAAGTCTTTAAATCTCATCAAAACGAAATATTTCCTTAAGAAAATAAACATTAAAAGTGCCTATTCCTTCAGTATAAATTTGTAAATTTGAATAGAATAGAATAGAAGAATAGAATAGAAAATTATTTATTACAAAGGACATCACAACACAGAGACATTAAAGGAAAGTGTAATGGCAAAAAAAAACAAATAACAAAAAACAAAAAAAATACGAATAAAAAAAAAACTTAATATCTACACAAAAAAGAACAAATATTTATAAATAGTTAATTAATAATTTGAGTATAAATTTTATTTTTTCTTTCAAAAATGTCACTTTTCCCGTACAATCGGAACGTTGTGCTAACAAAATGCAACTTTTTCAGATTGTATGAAGACTGAGGAACCGTGTCATCATTTTTGAGACAGTTCCTTAATCTGCTTAAAATATTTTTTACTAGCATTAGGCTCAGGACTTCGTTCCCGTGAGGATTCGGGACAATCATGTACTTTATGTCCATCCCGGATAATGTAGGATTCTAATGGTGAAAGAACTTTTCAAATCGGTCCAGTAGTTTCGGAGCCTATTCAATACAAACAAACAAACAAACATTTCCAAACTTGATTCTGTCAAAACATCACTTTTCTAAAATTGTTTAATTTATTGCTTCATACATTTTAGCGATAAAAATTATTTAAAAAAGTTATATTTCGTATAGAATCGATCAGTTTTTATAGTATTTTTACCTCAAGGTTAATTCTTATGGGTTCAAAAGAGATTACTTTTTTGTTGATTTCTCAAAAAATTGTTTTACTGGAAAAGTGACGTTTTGGTCGCCTACTCCTCATTTCTCCACGGACCGCTAGATGATCAGATATGTGGGTCGTAACTGGCGAGGTGGATACCGTTCCCATGGGAGCATTGGTATATAGGTGATCAAATACTGTACTAGAATGGGAGGTTATCCTAGTGGGAAAATCAACCTCACACCGAAAATTATAGTTTGATAAGATGTTGTACAATTTCTTTGTCTCACTGTTACCTTTGTCTAACACGTCAATATTAAAATCGCCTACTATAACACATTCACAGTTAGTGAAGCTGGCTTTCTCGATCACACCCTCTAATCAAATTAAAAATGAGTCAGCGGTTGTATTTTGGAGTGATTTAACTACACCGGTTCTGTATATACAAATAATTAATTTGTTGTGATCAATTAGCTTGATTGCAGATATTTCGCATAGTGATTCTATGGATAAATTATTTAAATCTGGTTCTTCTATAGCTTTTAAAGATTAAATTGTTTTTAGTGTACTATAAACAAGAACCACCGTGTTCCGCCTGCTTTCTACAGAAATTTGACATTAGTGTGTATCCGTCAAAACTAATACATTTTAACTTATTTTCCGTTAACCAGTGCTCTGTTAAAGCTAACACATCACAGTTAAGTTCTGAAACAATTAAAACTTCTAACTTATTGGTTTTACTAGGTAACAATCTTACATTTTGACCTTCAAGGCCTCATCCCTGAAGGGAAGGTCGATTCTGGCAATATATGCATCATATCGGTTTTGAAATAGAGCAGAGGCAAAAGTTGTTAAAAAAATAGTGCAAGTTTTACATTACAATAAAACTTATATTATTGAGCAGAGACGATGCACAGCATCTGGTACGTCTTTGCATACCTGTATTAACTAGTTTTCTTGTCCACCAGACCGGGCACACATCGGAACTCATATGCTGTATCAGTTTCCAACCAGACTGCCTGTACGTCGCAGTGTCTGTTTTTGAGCCAAATTCTTGACGCAATATTAAAAAAATTCCGTGATCTTCTAAATGATCTTTAGAGATTTTTAATAATGTTAAATCATGAATCTGCCTACCTGAAGCTAGCAATAAAATACAAGCTAATCTACGAGGTACTTCAGACAACGTAAGGCTTTTAGGTTTATTCGAGATTAACCATGAAGAAAGTTCACTGGGATCCCAGATAGGAGATTTATCTAACTTAGGCTTGGCTAAGGAAATAGCTTTTAAAATATGTTTAACCAAGAAACGAGAGTTAAGATCCTGTGAACTCTGCCCAAACGTCAAAACTACAGATTTGTGAACCAAAATTATCGCTAAAGATAATCTTTCTTCTAAAAACAAATAAGCTAAAAATTTTGCTAAAGAGTTTTTTTTGTACACCAATCCATCCATCAACGCCATGCTGGTTTATAGGTCCTTAAAGTGGAATCTCTCCAACTTGCTTTAAGGAGAGATCTCTCGGCGGCCGACCAAGCTTCAGTTACTGTGGCCCACCCTGAATTTTCCAGACTAAAATCTTCATTTCTTGCACTTGTGGAGGGGGTCGCCCGGTGTTCTGATTGATCAACACTCTCTGGGGATTTCAAACTTTGATCGGTTTGGCCAAGGCTCGTTGTCGCAGGTCTGATAGCCAAAAAGATTTGTTCCACAGAGGTGCTACTAGCAGGAATATGCCTTGTGTCGAGTTGAGATGGTGAAGAACTCGGGGTATGAGACTGGGTGGGGGGAACACCCATGCTAGATTGTACGTCCACACCTTGCTGAATGCGTTGCAGAATGTCGCCGAGGAGTCTCTGCAGTCCTTCGTTGTATAATGTTTTACAACAGCTGTGGTCTTCGAGGCAAACAGGTCAATTTCAGGTACTCCAAACCTCCGGAATAACAACTTGAGGGTAGGCTGTAGCAGATGCCACTCTGAAGCTTGTTTTCCGCGGGACAGGTTGTCTGCTATTAGGTTGAACTTGCCTGGAAGGTATTCTGGTGATAAGGTTATGTCCCACCTGTCCAGTAGATGGAATAGCTGCCATGAGAGTTCCAGAAGTGCTGGGGACCGCGTGCCTCCTTCGTTACGGATATGAGCCACCACCGTACGATTGTCCGTCTGCAGTATCACATGTCGATATTTCAATTGAACTTTGAAGTAGCCGATCGCTGCTATTATGGTGAGCATCTCTTTTTTGTTGCAGTGCCAATTCTGCTGGTGAAGTTCCCATCTGCCCGAGACAGTTTTGATGTCCATCTGGGCACCCCAACCGTAATCGGCAGCATCCGTTTTCAAGAAGTGGTGTGGCTTTTTTTGTGAAGAGGACTTGATGTTAAACCGTTTTCTGTTGTCGATATCCACCACTTTAAGTCCGCTTAAGTGGCTAGTGGTAATTGCTTCTTGCGGTTAGCTGGTCTGCGGCGCAGTGACGTGCAAAATCTTTGTAGATGTCGACAGTGCAGTCTTCCTCTTGGAATGACAAAGTTCAATACACGTAGGAGTACTTGACATTCTTTCAGAGACATTTTGTCCAGATGTACTGCATTTCTGGTTATCTGGGTTATTGTCTGACTTTTTCTCGGGGGTAAGGTTTTTAATTTCTTGTCCGTATTCTACATCAGTTCCAAGTATTCCAACTCTTGCGTTGGTTTTAAGACGGAATTCTGGAAATTTATTGTCCAACCCAAATGCTCGAGAAGGTGAACGGTTTCCGCTACCTGATCCTCTAAGGTGCTCTTCGACTGGTTTGCAAGTAAGAAATCGTCCAAGTATACTACTATACGTATGCCCTTGTTTCGAAGTATTTGTGCTATCCAGTTCGTTAGAGTAGCAAAATTCTTTGGAGCACATGACAAACCAAAGGGGAGACTCGTCATTTGTAGTATTTGCCCTTGGTAAATCAGTCTTAGAAACCGTCGGTGGCTCTCCGCAATTGGTACATGAAAGTAGGCGGAGGACAGGTCGAGTTTCACCATCCAGTCGTGCTTTTGAAGAAAGTGCGAGATTAGTTTTAATTTCTTCGGTATAATATGTTGGTTTTACCGCTTGAGGTTGAATATGGGTCTATTTGAACCATCGTTCTTTTTCCTGAGAAATATTGTTGAGAAGAAACTAGATCCGATTTCTTTCTGGCTGGGAATCTCGAGGACTTTCTGGCTTATTAAATCTTGAATTTGTCGAGTCATGCCGCTGGATGGTGAAAGTGTCGAGCTTGCACTGGTACGCTCGTACTGGTCGAGCTGAGTGATAAATCAGTTGTGGTTTGGAGGTGAATGGCAAATGCATTCCGGTGATCATTCCCAGAAGGGCTTTCGGGGCCCGTAACATCTGCCACTGTTTCTGATACGCTCGGAGGCAGCCTCCGTAAAACTGCCTTGATCGAGGGCGATAGTCACTTATCAAACCTTCGTTTGGTGGGTGCACTCCCTTTTTTGACGGGCTTCTTGTTCTTTGGGCCTTCTTTTTTTGAGGGGCTAGAGCCTTGTTTTTCACCCTTATTTTGCCATGAGGAGTCTCTTGTTCGAAAGGAATGGTTCGGAGCTTCTAAATAAAATTTTAAATTGAATTAATGCAGCTTTAATGCAGCTTAATGCAGCTGCTCTGGCAGCGGGTTTTTGCGTGGTTTTCTAGTACTCATTGTCCGTAGTGAACCAGGGTTGAATCCACTTGTCAATTCCACCAGTGCTCTGAATATAGGCTTGCAATTGTGGTGCACCGAATAAGAATTCGAAACATGAGGGGATTTGTCGCAAACCTTCCCATAAGTTTTTCGCAAGGTTTCTATTAGGCAAACCGCTTAGGATACGCTCCTGGCGATTTTCTATACACTCCGCACGCTTGCCGCAAACCAATTGCATAATATCTTCACTCGTTTTATGGAATTTTGAAGAAGAATTAAACAGCTTTGACTTTTTCAAACATGACTGCGACTTTATCAAACACTTTTGGAGGTATCAGTGTGGTATCCGGGGCTGCGACCCAATCTATGAATTGTTGAAGGTGTTGTTTAAGAAACTCGCGCTGAGAAAGCATGGCGTTACAAATTGCCGTAAACGTTTTTTCCGTACTCGCAATGTAGTTCTTGCCTTTCGTAAACTGTAGTAGCTCGTTATTAACTTCAAGATCTACGGAATCAGGCCTAGCGTTATGAACCTTCAAAGCTTCCGTGTACCTGACATCTCTTCAAGAAAAATGTTTAAATTTTTGCAAATCATCGAGACGTTTCAGCCGCTCCGGGTCAGCTTGAGCTACTTTAGGGTCTTTTAAGGACGTATTAACTAACTGAAGTTCAAAAGTTTGTGGTATAATATTCTTTAACGAAGGTGGGCGAATCGGTAAAAAAATCGTTAGTTAACGTGGGTTGCACCTGGGCAGTAGTGATACTGGGTCCCTGGTTGCTGCGACCCGCCACAAGCATTCGACATCATGATGTTAGTCAAAACATTAATTTGCCGAAGGAGGGCATCATATTTATCACAATCAGTGGTAAAATTGTGCAACTCACCCATATTTCTTCGTTTTACCTCGGTTCCGTGGGCTTCGGTGCTGCTGTCGCACGTAGCATGCCGCTTCCGGGAACACGACGGTGTCGGCTCGCCCTCCTCGCTTTTCTCGTTCTCTTCGTGTTCAGGCACAATTTAATACACGGGATCTTCCTAGACTACGAAGTCGTAATCCAAATCACTCATTTTTATAAACACGATCGATTTGCACTATTCGCAATTATTAAAATGTGAGCAACTTAAATTTTATAACTTTTCTTGAAAAAGTAACGATAAAATTTCAAATAACTAATTTTTTTAACACGATGTTGCTTGTTCGGAAGAATACGACGCTATGACGTAATTTTAGCTTGCGCTAACTCAGGTGACATAAACCGGAAGTCACTATGATTGGTTGAGCGAAAGGCGGCCTCTGATTGGTTGTTACCACCGGAAGTATACCACGCTCTCTCACTTAGATGCTGTGCAGCGTCACATGCCGAATAATGCGATATTTTGGACGTTTGTTGTATGAGGACCGCACTGTGGTTTAAGTTTTTAAGTTTTTTTATGCAATTCTACGATTGTTACTATCATAATACGTATTTCCTAAAAAAAATGGACATGCTGTATATAATAGTTTCAAAGATAGAGGTGCTGCGACTGAAACACCAAACGTACATATCAACTAGCGGACGCACTACCATTCGTTCCCATGGGAACTCCGTGTAATCTCTTTTAGGTAAGCTCCCACAATATCTCAAGATTATCTAAGCAAAATTCCAAACTTAGAGCTCAAGTAGCTTTGATTTTGCACGGAAATCTTTGTAATAATGACTATACTGTCTTTAATCTGATGACATATTTTATTATCATTTTTTAACTAGCTACAGCTTGAAAACCCTCAAGCTTATCATAATAACATGTATGACATATTTGTTTATAATTTAATGATAATTATTTTTACTGTTGACACTTTTTTTGTATTTATTATAGTTTTCGCAAAAAAGAAAAAAAACTGTTAAAGGAGACAAACTTCACGGCGAGGGGGGTGTAGAGTCAGGTGGAGGGAGGGGGGGAGAGTTTTGAATTTTAAACACCACACCCAAAGGTATCATACCACATAAGTTTAAAAACTTGATTAATTTGTTTGTTTGAAAAACACAGAATTACCGAGCTAGTGTAAGGACCTGTGACGAGACAATTCTAGCGTTAATTTCTAAAAATGTATGGAATCGAAAATATGTGGTAAGATTTCGCAAGAGGCAAATTTACCACTAGTCCCTAAAATGGACTGTTACTCAACGTGTGTAAAAATACAGCTATTTTTACGGATTTAAATAAAACTTATTATGTATTTTTTACAGATCGACTTTACCAAGTTTATCATGATTGTGATAATAGCCGGGCTAGCATTAGGGGCTTCTATGCTTTTTCTTCTTATCTTACATTTGATGGGCATTGATATATCACTTGCAAGAAAGATCATACTCGTCCTATCAACTGTTGTGTCTGCTATTGTAAGTATTTTTTATCCCAAATCGAAACTCTTACGCAACCTCTTCATTACCTGTTAGCCTGTTTTTCTAAGCAGTGGATCACATTTTAAAAATGTTACGACTTTACGAGATTTTCTTCCATAATTTTATTAGAAGATGACGAAACTTCATCAATCAGTTGATAAAAAGACTTTGCACTAGCTTTGATCGGACATTAACTTAAGTTGGTTTTGTTTGATATTCTATTTCTTACGAATATAATCCGAAACACGAGCTTAAATGGTTAAAAATTTGACGGTTTTGTGGCACTGAGATTACCTATTACGAGTATAATATTGTTCGAGTTAGTAGGTAAGAAATAAAAGGCCCAGTCCACCATAAACTCATCGTGTTCATAAACTATGCAAGATTCACAAGCTAATATACTTAGTTATAGACCAAGATCCCAGGGCCGCCAGACCTCACTTATTTTCTCATAAACCAAATGTGTGGGAAATAGTAGTGCTAGTACGTACTAGTAATGTATGAATACCAGCTAACCTGGGCCGACGGCCAATTTTCAGCAACCAGGTTCTGAAGGTACTTCCAAAAATTGCTCACTTGTCTTGAAGTCTGGGTGCTATAAAAAGTATTGTTATAGTTCCCTGAACATCATACAAAAATCACGGTATAATCGCATAATTTACTTGCTAACTGTAAAGCGTCTGGAAAAAATTACAGCCGACGGAGAGTGTCCGGCGGTGGTGAACATTATTTTTTATATTTAATTAATTATATTCTATAAGACATCAGCAGCCAGACTTCAAGACAAGTGGAGTAATTATTGGAATTACCTTCAGAACCTGATTGCTGAAAATTGGCCATCAGCCCAGGTTAGCTGGTATTCATACATTGCTAGTACGTAAAAGCACTTCTATTTCCCAGACATTTGGTTTATGAGAAAATAAGTAAGGTCTGGCGGCCCTGGGGATCTCCGTCTATTATTAACACTGCCCATCCTCACAGCACAGGAACCTTGAGTTCCTATTGTGAGCATTGGCGACCGTTACAACATAAATTGTATATATTATGTTAATGTTGAGCTATTTTCACTGAATAAATTTATCTTATCTTATCTAATGATTAATGTCCGTTAAACAGCGGCTGATCAGGGCCCAGGCGCACAGAAAACACAGCAATGTGTGTGTACCATGGCTGTCAAGTGCGACTCGATGGAAGTCGATTCGAACGGCAGGAAATTGAATGTGGCTGGTTGCCACATACATTTAAGGGTTCCGTAGTAAATCTAAAAACCCTTATAGTTTTGCAATGTCCGTCTGTCCGCGGTTTTCTTAGAGACTCTTGATACGACAAAACTGAAATATGGCGTGATCATACCATTACGACGCCGACAAATCTGAAAAATAAAATCTAGGTAATTTTTTTTTTGGAAACTAACAAAAATAAATCATCCTACTCTGACATAAGGTATAAGAATGTAATAACCCGCCAAAAGTAGAAAAAAACGAGTCCGAAAATGAATTAATTAGTGTAGTTCTTGTCAGGATTATGTTGGGGGAGATCCCTGAACATTGTCTAGTAAAGTCCATTTGATTTTAGGTGCCGCTAGGGGTAGCAGGGAGGAATAAAGGTCCCTTTTTCAGTTTTTTGCTGATTACTTGAAAACGGTCTACTTTAAGGGCTACACTTTCAGGTATGAATTAAAGCTCATTAAATTTCCCACAACTTTGTGATACCTCAAATTTCTGAAAATTGCATCATTTTTATGTAATACCCTTGTCATACAGGGTATAAAAGAGAGCTTAGCAAAAACTGAAATCCTGGTCGAATGATTTTCCAGTGGAATTTTTCTCCTCAAAATTTTTATTTTTTTTCATGTTTTTTAATATTTTCTGCTTAAATTTGTTATTATTTAATCGAATACACTTCATTTTGCAATAAAAAGTAATTTTAACCATGTGAAACACGAAAATCAGCAATGTACATCGCACTCCGATAGCAGCGCGGCACGGGGGGATCGCGCGTGGGGCGCGGTTTCACGATACTTTGCGTAGCGCCAAAGTATGTAAATAATGAAAACTCCTTAACGTGACGTTTCCGGCAAAAAATAATTACTATTAGCTGATGATAGTAATGATTCCACCATTTAAATATTTGCTAAGCTGTAATTTACACCCTGTATGTAAAATTTGCGTTACACAAAAAATAAAGTTTAACACGAAATCTTAGAAAATACTTGACGTTTAAATATGAAAGGACTATGCAAAAAATTGTATGGGCAGTGTCCCCACACACCAACAGGTTTGGTGCGTCATTATAACGTCCTATACAACCACTAGCAACAATTTTCAAATAAAAAATCAATAGGGTTATCTGAAAAAAATATATTTGTTTATTTGATCATTTTCTTGGAATGACATAACATTTTTGAACAATATTACTGTTGCTTATTACCAGGGCCTGTAATCCCGGCACACAAAAAGGGGGAGTGGGAATAATTGGCACACCTTGATACTTAATGTAAATGCTAATTATTACTTATTTAACATTTTTTTCTTTCCTTGGCTCCTTTCTCTACCATCGCCTCCATGAAAGCTTAAATATTTACCACCTAAACGCGTACTCTTGCAAGCAGGTACTTAAACAGTACCTGTTGACATGCTCCTACATTGAAACGGAAAACCTACTCCGTCCACTTCCATAGCAAGCTTGCAACACTTCTTACCCTGAAAACCAACACTCAAACCTTATGAACACCTATCATCGCACTACACACGCTCACACACATACACACACACACACACACACTTACACACACACACACACACACACACACACATATACTCACATACACACATGTACTCCAACACCGACATGTGCAACTGCGATTTTATAGCCCAACTTAAAATCAATGCCTGTAGCCTTAAGCCATGAAATGTCTGTACTGTGTCGAAATTGTGACTTAAGTTGTAAGGCAGACACTTATAGCACAGGTTTTTATTAAACCTATTTTAAGTGGCTGCTGCCCTAATAATATAGCTCAATACATTAAAAAAATGTCATTTATAGAAAAAATATAATAGAAGGGCATTAAATAACAGACAACTTTTAGGGTTCCGTAATAATATACGAACCCTTAAAGTTTCGCCATGTCCATCAGTCCGTCTGTCCGCGGGTTTTCTAAGAAACTCTTGGTACTACAGAGCTGAAATTTGGCATATTTATACATATAAATCACGCCGACCGAAGTGAAGAGTAAAACCTTAGAAAAAAGAATTCGGGTGTCTCCCGTGGACGTGAAAGTGCAACGAATTTTTTTTTACCGCCACTATCATCGAATGGGGTATCATAGAATAGCTTTTTAAAAGATAGAAGGGGTTAACTATGAACGTTTTTCGATTTAGCACTCCGTTTGCGAATCATAAATTTTTAAAGGGAAAATTTTTGTCAAACACAAATGTCCCCCCCCCCTCTACCAGCTAAACGGTTGTTTCTAAAATGTGGGAAAAAAATCACAGTGGCAGAATATACAACAAAATTAAAAGGAAAACTAATAAACATAAGTTGGCCCTTCAAGTTTGCGAGTAATGGGCGACCAAGTGCCATACATTGTTAGGATTAATAAGAATATATTTACTAATATTAGATCCTTTGTACTACAGAGCTGAAATTTGGCATGGTGATACATATTTATTGCGCCGTCAGATCGAAGAAATAAAATTTGGTAAAAAAAACCGGTTTTTCCCAAACACTTGAAAGGGCGATGGATTTTTTTCTTTCGCCGATATCATCGAGTGGGATATCATAGGATAGTTTTTTTAAAAGATAGAAGGGGTTTAGTACGAACGTTTTTCGATTCAGCGGTCCGTTTGCGAAAAATTAATTTTTATAATGAAAAAAATTTGGAATAATTCACGAGCATTTAGCATCTACGACGAAGTTTAGCCTAATCCAAAATAAAATAACCTTGTAGGTTCCACGCTAAAAGTGAGGGGAGGGCGAAAGCCAAGCTGTAACATATTGACATTTCATGTGTCGTTTAATAGGTTTTTGAGGGTGTTAATTACGAAAATGACATCAAAATTATATACAATTGCTACGCGACCAGCTCTTTAGCAGCAGCTCGATATGATTCCTAACAATAATTTTGTCACTAAAAAAAAATAAAAAAAAAATAAAGACAAAAAAATTAAAAATTAAAATGAAAAAATAAAAATTAAAAAAAAATATTTTTTTTTTTTTAATACTTCCATAATAAAATCGCCCCATCTCTTTCCGTGGGTGGCGTAAGAGGTGACTAAGGAAACAAAAATGAGACCTGCCTCCTAGTAATCCATCTTAGGCAACGACACCTCAATTCGTTCTGAATCTGAGGTGTCGTCCTATGGTCTCATGCGATGTGGTAGGCTCTGTGAAGGGCCGTTTGGTTCGCGCCCACCCTCCTAACGAAATCCGGCGCCAAACAGCTTGCTGTAATCCGTCGGCGCATAGGAGTACCACTGCCTTATAGGCATTTTCTGGGTTACCTCGTCTATCGTCGACCTCATCTATGAACTTGGTCAAGATTGAGGTGAAGAGTAAACCCATCTTATAATAAAAAACATCGACTTTGACCGTAACGATAGTATACCAGTTTTAATGTTAACGATTTTCATACAACCGTTTGTGTCCACGCGAAGTGGTTATTAAACAGATGTTTTTTTTTTCCTTGTGGCGCTTGAATTTATAACTCACTAGCTTTCCGCCCGCGGCTCCGCCCGCGTGGACTACAGGTTATATCGTGCCCAACTGTGGGATAAAATGTAGCCTATGTCCTTTCCCAGGCTCTAATCTATCTCTGTACCAAAATTCATCAAAATCGGTTCAGCGGTTTAGGCGTGAAAAGGTAACAGACAGACAGACAGACAGACAGAGTTACTTTCGCATTTATAATATTAGTAGGGATTTAGTTACCATCTTTCTTTGTGACCTCGTTTTTAGACATTACTAGCTTTCCGCCCGCGGCTCTGCCCGCGTGGACTACAATGGCGCTGTATGTGAAAAAAGATTTTCCCGCTTTTCTGTTGAAATTTTTCCTGAATTTTCTTTTCTATAAACCTCATGGAGCCCGAGACCTTTCCAACGAATGCAAAACCATGGAAATCGGTTCGTGCGTTCTGGAGTTATAGCGTCAGGAAGGAAAACCCGACTTATTTTATATATGTAGTAGGTTAGCGGTTTAACCGTATTAGCCGTATTAGCCGCCGTATTAGCTCATAGAATTAAGAAACCAGCTGCATATTTGAACCATGCTGCTACGGAACCCTACAATACGCGTGGCCCGACACGCTCTTGGCTGGTTTTCAATGTGTCAACTTTTTTAAATATTTTTTTTTTAAAACAGAAGCTTAAAGAAAAACCGCAGAGAGTAATGGAAAATAAAAAATGAAATGAAAATGAACCAATAAATTACTTCAACAGTTGATATTTACATTTTGTGTAGTCGCAGTGACCTTTTAATAAGTGTCAAAATACCTGTGCCAGAAGGCCACATTCTTCCATATTACTGCACAGTATCATTTTGTTGAAAACAATGGTTTAACACACAAAAATAAATAAGAAAAAAGTCATGCAGAGTGTTTGCGTGTGTATCTATGTGTGTCTGTGAGGTGTATGTCTAATGTGTATGTGTTGTACAATAACACAATAATTCTTATTTTATCCAAAAATGTTATCGAAAATATGTTTTTTTCTAAATTGTGTTATTATCAGCATCTGCAGACTTTGCCCTTGTCTAGATTAAGTCTTCTTGTTAATACTTGCTTTCTTTGTCACAAATAAGCCGATAATGCACATTTAAACAACGACAACACAGTGGAACGTATAAGCCACTAGAAGTGGGCATTTTTTTCGTAAAATATTTTTTGAAACATTTTCTTTCCCTAAAACGGCCGAACTCTTTCCTGCCAGCAAATAAACAGTTTTGCAAAAAAGCTAATTTTTTAGAGTCCGCATAGTATAAGGTTTATTTTTCTTGTAACAACTTAAAAATGTAACTAAAAAAATAAATAAATAAAATAAACGTTGCACACTCAAAGGCCCACACTAAGGTTTTCCCTTGTGTCGTGGGTCCCTCGGAACATACATAAAGACAAGGCACAAGCACCCATGACCCGAGAACAAACATCTTCTTTTTACATAAATGTTTGCCCCGACTGGGAATCGAACCCAGGACCCGTCAATCAAGAGACAGCGCCACTACCACTCGACCAAACCAGCCGTTCAAACTGAATTGAATTAAAAACAGTTTTTCGGAGCCCATTCCATTACTTGCATCAGGAAAATAAACTATTAGTATGCAGACTAAGACTAGTTATCAAAATAGTATTTTTCTAGAGTTCCTGTGCATTACTTTTACAACTAACTATATCAAAATATCACTGAAAATATAAAATCGTAAAAAAATAAAAACCTTTTTTTGTGTTACATCCCCATTACTGCGGGGGATTACACTATACCAAATAATTATCATTGTGACAAGATGTATTAGCTGAGATAGGTTTGGAATCTGTCGGTGGGCGGGAACACTTTTTTGCATGGTCCTTTAGTAAGTAGGTAGTCCTTAGCTTGAAAATATTTATCAAAAACGCATTTTCCTAAATTACCAAGGGAACAGGAAAGACCACTCACTTACGAAAAACGATATTTCAAAAACTAAATAATCTAAGTATAAAGCAAAAAACCAGCCAAGAGCGTGTCGGGCCACGCGCATTGTAGGGTTCCGTAGCAGCATGGTTCAAATATACAGCTGGTTTCTTAATTTTACGAGCATACTGATAATTAAACCGCTAATAATGTCTAAAAACGAGGTCACAAAGAAAGATGGTAACTAAAGGAGTTATTAAATAAATTCCAGCGTCATAAGGAAAATGGCAAAAAAAATCATCTGCTTAAGAACTACCTCGCGTGGACACAAACGGTTGTATAAAATTCGTTAACATTACGTATTAATTTAAAATTGGTATACTATCGTTACGGATATTTTTTTTATATTATAAGATGGACTTACTCTTGACCTCAATCTTTACCAAGGTCATAGATGAGGTCGACGATAGAGCGAGTTAACCCAGAAAATGCCTATAAGGCACTGGTACTCCTATGCGCCGACGGATTACAGCAAGCTGTTTGGCGTCGGATTTCGTTAGGAGGGTAGGCGCGAACCAGACGGCCCTTCACAGAGCCTACCACATTGCATGAGACCATAGGACGACACCTCAGATTCAGAACAAATTGGGAGGCAGGTCTCATTTGTGTTTCCTTAGTCGCCTTTTACGACACCCACGGAAAGAATAGGGTAGTGTTATTCTCAACTGATCTGGTGATAGCGATGTTAAAGTCTCCAAATACTAAAGTATCAAAAGGAAATGTATTAAAGAGTTTGTAGTTTCAGAAATAACTTTAGTTTTGGGCTAAACACAACAGAACGGAAGTATTTAATGCGCGAGCGAAGCGAGCGCGAATTTTTTTTACTTTAAAAAAAAATTTAAAGTAAAAAAAATTTTATTCCTAAATAGTTATTCCTAACAATAATTTTGTTGCAATAATGTTAGGCAGTTGTCTTGAATAAGGCTAAACTTCGTCGTAAATGCTATATGCTCGTGAATTATTTCACATTTTTTTCATTATAAAAATTAATTTTTCGCAAACGGACTGCTTAATCGAAAGACGTTCTTTGTAAACCCCTTCTATATTTTAAAAAACTTTCCTATGATATCGGCGATGATATCGGCGAGAAAAAATCCATCCCCCTTTCACGTGAATGGGAAACAGCCGAAATTTTTTTTTTACAAAATTTTATATTTTCGATCTGTCGGCGCAATTAATATGTATAACCATGCTTAATTTCAGATCTGTAGTACCAAGTATCTAATATTAGTAAATATATTCTTATTAATCCCAACAATGTTTGGCACTTGGTCTACCATTACTCGCAAACTTGAAGGGCCAACTTATGTTTTATAGTTTTCCTTTTAAATTTGATGAATATTCTACCTTCGTGAATTTTCCCACATTTTTAGAAACAACTGTTTAGCTGTTAGATGGGGGGGACACTTATGTTTGTCAAAAATTTTCACTTAAAAAATTTATGATTCGCAAACGGAGAGCTAAATCGAAAAACGTTCTTAGTAAACCCCTTCTATCTTTTAAAAAGCTATTCTGTGACACTTAATTCGATGACATTGGCGAGAAAAAAAAATCATCGCCATTTCACGTCTATGGAAGACACGCCAAAAAAATTTTTTTTCGTGATTAATATTTATAACCATGCCAAATTGTAGCTCTGTAGTATCAAGGGTTTCTTAGAAAACCCGTGGACAGACGGACAGACGGACATGGCGAAACTAAAAGGGTTCGTAGATTACTACGGAATCCTAAAAATGTATCAGGCAGGTAAACTGTAGTTACGAGTAATATATTTTTTTCTTTTTTATTAAGAATGGGTTCGCTCTTGACCACAATCTAGCTCAGGACAAAGATGCCGTCGAGAATGTAGCGAGCTCAACCAGTAGAAGCCTATTCACTCGTACTTTAAAGATATTCGGGTTGTAAGAGCTCGGAAATACAAATGCCGGTAGAGAATTCCACTCCTTGACAGTGCGCAATACAAAAGATGAAGAAAAGCGCTCAGTACGTATCCGAGGGATCTTGACAAGAAAAAGGTGATACCCCGCAGTGCGTCTGGACGTCCGATGGAAGAAAGGGGCATGCGGAATGAGCTCATGCAGCTCCTGAGCACACTCCCCGAAGTACATCTTATAAAAAACACATAGGCAAGCTACTTCACGTCTATGAGCTAGGCTTTGGAGCTTATCCTTAACCAGCTTTTTATCACCAATGAGCCTCCTGGCTCTGCGATCCACCGAGTCCAGTGCAGCTAGTTGGTATTTAGCTGAACCATCCCAAAAGTGGCTACAATACTCCATGCACGATCGGACCTGCGCCTTACAAAGGGTAAGAAGTTGATCTGGCGTGAAGTATCGCCTAACTTTGTTAAGGATGCTCAGCTTTTTGGCCACAGTTTGAGCCTTAGACTCGATGAAGGTGCCGAAGTTAAGGTTGGCAGATAACTTCATGCCGAGGAGTTCCAGCTCATCGGTTACAGATACAGATGCACTCCGGAAAGTAGGAGTCAAGTTGAATGGACTCCTTTTTGCGGAGAACAGGCACGCTTGCGTTTTGGAGGCGTTGAAACTCACCAAGTTCATGTCACCCCATTGAGAGACAAGACCCAAGGTTGAGTTTACTCGCTCAATTATTGCCTCCCTCTCATTTCGAATTTCATCCCCACCAGCTCTTGTACTAGACAGATATCTCTCCATGACTGTGCTGTCATCTGCGTATGCAACAACGCCAGGCAAAAGCATGTCGTTGATATGCAGCAGGAATAGAGTCGCAGAGAGAACAGACCCCTGAGGAACTCCGGCATTAATAGCCACTAAGTCAGAGGAGCAGCCGTCAACGACCGCTCGCCTTGTTCACGGCTAGACTCTGTAATGCTCTTCGGACCTCTTTATTGTGTATTGTGACTTCCGGCATTGAGAAGTTACAGCGAGGCATAGTCGGTGGTTTTCGAGAGCCAGTGTCCAGACGAAAATTGCTCGCAAAAAGAGATGCAAAGAGATCTGCTTTCTCTTTCGCGGAGTGAGCTAACGATTCATCAGGTTTCTGCATGGGAGGCAACGTTGGACGGCAGAAGTAAGTTTTGACAGACTTTTATAGGGACCAGAACTGCTTACTACCAGGAGGGTAAGATGCAAATCTAGTGCTTATTTGCCTAATATGGTCAAAACGAGCCTTCCGGATAACCCGTTTGCATGACTTAATAGCTGAGTTGAATGCCCTTTTCTTCGAACGAACCCTCCTAGCTCGTATTCCACGATCACGTGCTTGAACCCAGGCCTAGTGTGCAGCTTCTTTGCGTGCCTCAGCACGTGCACAATCCGCATTGAACCATGGCTGGGCTTTGTGACCGAGCGGGATGTCGGAGACTGAAATAAAGTATTCCATTCCCTACCGGATTACATCCGCAATCGCATCAGCCGAACAGGAGGGGTCATCCGAAGAGAAACATATTTGCCGCCTAGGATAAGATGCAAAAATGTGCCGCATCTCATCCCAATCTGCTGACTCGTATCGCCAGACTCTCCTAGTGCCTTTGAGACTAACGTCAGGGGGAGAGCTGATCGATACGGATTTCACCAGACAGTGGTCCGATGTTCCCAGCGGGGCTGAGACGACAACCGAGTATTTGTCTGGATCAGTTGTCAGCAGATGGTCAAGGCAATTGGGAGTATGTCCATCAACATCCGGTACTCTCGTCGCCTCGTTCATCACCTGGGTGAGATCTAGCGATAGTGCAAATTTGCGCGCCTCTCTGCCAGCATGGTCAGTTTTCTTGAACGGAAACAATCACTCGCTGTGGTGGGCTTTAAAGTCCCCCAGAAAGATAAGCTCTGACGTTGAGTACCTTTGTTGGGCTATATCAGCCGTCTCAATAAGGTGATCAAGAAGTTTGGTTGTCTCCTGGTCTCTGCTAAGTGAACGGTAGATGCAGGCATATACAGTTTTGTCAAGACCTGTATCTAACAAGAGCCAAACGGAGACGCTTACAGCAAACGTCATCGCGGACATACACACAGACCCCAGCGTTCCTCCTGAAGTTGTGCTCAAAGGAGTACCCCAGGTAGTTGAGGTACGCCACGTCTGACAGTGTTGCTTTCTGCGTCTCCGTAAGAAAGAATAGGTGCGGCTTGTTGGTCTCAAGGTGGTGGTGGACCTATTCGATATTTGAGTGCAACCCTCGGATGTTAATGAGGTGCACTTTTCGTGGGAGGAAGTGTAGCCGTTTTTTAACTAATCCTTTCTTTTTGCTTGTCATGTTTGTGTTTGGAGTGTTTTTGGGGAAGTAATTAGAAGACGAGGCACTGCTTGTTGTACCATAAAGACAGGACTGATGATAACAACTGGCCAATGGGAAACTCATTTGGAGCTTCCGGTCGCCAACTGGCACGGTAGAGCATATTTTTCGCTTGGTGTGTGGGGCAGCCTTTTGCATGTGGCTAGCGTACTACTTGGGCCCCTTACTACCCGCGGTCGGCCTACGGTGAGAGACCGGGCTTAGAATCCCGCTACCCTCCAAAATGAGTTGCCCGGGACAATGCTATTCAACAATCAAGACCGGTCTCAAGCAGCGCAACTGACTTCGTCCTTACTTCCCCAATGGCACTGGCACTTCCGCGCACCAACGGAATACAGACGCTAGTCTGCTTGGCGCTGGACTCCGGCAGAAGGATGGTCGCGAGCCAGGCGGCCCGTTGCGACTGCTAATGGGCCTACCACACCGCTTTGGCTGCCACCATTGAACGAAGCCCAAGGTGACGTTGCCCAGGGTGGACCGCTAGAAGGCAGATCCCATCCACCCCAAATAGTAATAGACGTTAGCCTAAAAAAATTGGCAAAATTCTTATGGGAACCAGAGAAATAAGGTAAAAAACATCAACATGAACACCAGCTAACATATCTAAAGCGAAATCACGAAAACGAATAAACTTGTAAAGATGAGATTTTGCAGGTAGGTAGTTTATAATAAGGAGACAATAGTTTGATTACTGGTTTTGCGAGAAGGTCGAATTAGGGGTTGTTAAGGTCATTAAATTAATATGAAACTTCTTAAAAAACTTTACCAATTTAGCAGAAATATTACAGGAAGATAGTTTATAAGTACAGGTAAGATACTTAACTGAAAAGAAAATTACTTAAATTCCCATAGGAACCAAAGTTAATAAAATTTTTGGTTTCATCTATCGTTTTAGATGGCTCGTTCGCGTGGAAATTTTTTGGGAATTCCTTTCTGAGACGATGCCTGCTTTATCAAAGAATCATTTTTGCAGTATTTCGAACTTATCACCCCGAGGCTCCGGTTTTATAAACTTTTCAAGTTTCCCGTGTTATAAACATCTAGCTGCAGAATTATAAAAATCTAGCTGTAGAACTTTCGGCTATACATTTTTTACAGATTTTCTTGGGATTTTCTATTCCCTTTAGGAATGTGGAATAGAGATGTTTGTAAGAATGCAAAAATCATTTTAAAGTAGATGTCTCCTAACTACAGTCTATATATCTACCTACAAAATTTTAGCTTTATAAGTCAAGTAGTTTTTGGAATTTTTTGTATGATTAGTGAGTAAACTTACGCTTTTACACTTTCTTTGATTAGATTGATAGATAACAGTTTTCTTCACTCCAATAACACACAACAAAATACATAAACAAAGCAATGTGAAAAACATAAACATTTACATATTAGATTTTTATTGATTTTCCGTTGATTTTTTGAACATTTGATTTTTCGTGTTCCCTTAGGGATTTAGAAAAATCCTTTCTTGACGGCCATTCACTAACTACAGATTGTTTTTTTTTAGTCAAGTAAGTATTTTTGGAGATTTCGTGGTAAGCGTTCGTTTTTATGTAACAGACATATTGAAGCAAATTTACAAACTTTGGATATGATATAACATTAAAATTGTGCGTTTTGCAGAAATTCTGTGTATATGAAATAGTTTTGAGATATTTAATGAACTTTAATTCATTAATGAACCTTAATTTAATTTAATGAACTTTATTTCATTCCATTTTCTTGTTCAATTTTAAGTCCAACATTTTTTATTTTAAAATTAATGTCATTTTTGTAATAAACAACACCAAAAACCTATTTAGTGACACTCATGTCAATATGTTAAAAAAAGTGAATAGTACAAAGCTGTATGGCGGCCATTTTGGATCGAAAGCGGGGTATGGACACTTTAGGCTTGGAGCTCAGCATTCGGCTTTGCAGTTTCGGTCTTTGGGCTTACCTTGCTTTTAGAGTAAAATCTTGTAAGGTGGCGATCTTGGATTGGGACAGACGCTTCGGGCTTCGCCCTACGCGGAGCTTGGCTTTCGAACTCGCCTCACTCTTAGAGTTTAACCTTGTGTTGCGGCCATCTTAGATTAGGGGTGGGGGTGGACGGGCCGGAAAATAAGAACGATCTTTCGCTCCGTTACATTGTGAAGGAAGGATAAAACAGTTTCATATTGATGTGTAAAATATTAGTTAATTTTTTTTTACTTATCCCAAAAATGTTTTTATTAAACGTTAATTTGAAGAGACTTGGATCTGTGATAATTTTCCTTTTAACTTTGTAGAATATGTTTTTTAATACAACGGTTTAGCTGGTAGAGGGGAGAACATTTGTGTTTAACATAAATTTTATTTTAAAAATTAATGTTTCGCATACGGCTTGCAGAATTGAAAAATATTTTACTAAACCCCTTCTATCTATAAAAAAGCTGTTCTGTGACATCCCACACAATAATATTGGCGATCAAAAATAAATCATCGCCCTTTCAAGACGATATCAAGATTTTATTTAATAACTGTTCTGTTGGCGTGATCAACGTGTATGACTATGCCAAATTTAAAATTTAGCTCTGTAGTACCTAGGATCTTATATTAGTTAAGATATTGTTACTAATCTTAATAATGTTTGTTACTTGGTCAACCTAACTTAAGTTGCCAAAATAGATCACAAAATTCCGTTGAAGTTAACGAGTCTTAAATATATTATGTACCAGTCTTAAATGTATATTTTTTTCTGGTAAGCTTTGTTTCTTTTCTTGCAGATGCTCATTATAGAGTTTCAAATGGTTTTAGGCGGGAAATCAGTGGAACTTGGTGAAGATGATTATTGTTATGCAGCGTATATGATATATACTTCTATGGTTGATATTTTTATTCAATTATTATACACTTTTGCTTTTGACGATGCGGATTGATACTGAAATATATAATAGTTATTCATTATACAAGTGAGTGAAGTTATTTTATGATATAAGTTATATTTTACCAGCTAAGTAATTAAGTAACAGCTAAGTACCTAGTTTAAAATCACGATTGTTGCCAGTGATTTTAAAAGGATCAAAACTGTATGACCGCCGTACCCATAGTGATATAATTATGTAATTCTGAAGGTTATTAAAATTTATTTATTTAATTGTATGACATAACGACAAATAATTTGCACGGAGTTAACTGCGAATCATTTTGTGATGTATTTATTTAATTTTACTTCATATATTTTGTTCCGTTTCCAGTGTTATATAAGGTTGTGACATAATTATGTTATTTTAATGTCATAATAGTAGCTTCAATTTATTATATGACACTACAACTAAGGTATTTTCGGGTAAGTTCGGATGTGGGGTAAGAACGTATAATTCGAAAATCTCCCAAATGCGGCGTTATTCTTTAATGCTGGCAACATAAAGTAAGACGCCATTTTGTTCTCTCCCTCCCTTCAGTCCGCAATGAGCATTGCGATGAGTAGGACGTGTGCTACGGTCCCTAATATAACGGTCGGTAATTTTCGCGCCAAAACTTGCCATCCGGACTTCCCCCAGCCAACATTTTTTCATTTTTTGGTGAGTATTTACTTGTTTTTCGTTATAATTTAAACGTGAAATTATTTTATATCATGTATAGATTAGTTTGAACTAGTTTAATTGTTGAAAAGATGACTAGAAGCTGAGATCCGGTCTTGACCCTTGTAGTCGAAGATCGGAATAATATCATCCGACCTTTCCCCGTTGAAAAAATGTCAGTGATAGTCAAACTTATATCCTGCTACAAATAAATTTTTGCTACTATATTGTAAAGGTTTTCAATATACTACGTAGGTACATAATAAACAATATCAAATAATGATGCTCACTTATAAACAAGTAATCAAAGTAAAAAAATCTTTTTAAAAAACTTGGGAGTTGTTAAAAATTCATCGCGATATTTGACGGATATATATGAAAAAAAGTAAAAGAAAGAAAAAAAAAGTTAATACATAAAATATTTACATTCATTACAGATTCACTATGCCTCGGAAATATTTAAGAAAGACAACACGAGCCTCATACTCTCAAGAAGATTTAAAAATCGCCATAGAAAAAGTTAGAAACAAAGAACTTTCAAATCAAGCTGCTTCAGAAATGTACGGAATCCCTAAATCCACGCTCAACGACAGAGTTAAGAATAAATCAGGTGTGATCAGTCAAACCATGGGACGACCACCAGCAATTCCTCTAGCAATGGAATCAGAACTTGCGTCTTGTCTTCGTACTTTGGAGAGATGGGGATGGGGATTGACACGGGATGAAGTGTTAGAGATAACTGCTGAATTCATTAAAAAAAATGAGTTAGAAACACCATTTGTAGATGGAAAACCTGGCAAAGATTGGTTCATCTCTTTTAGGCAGCGTCACAACTTATCGATCAAGAAGCCGCAACCAGTCGAGTATCTTCGAAAGAGGATGACTGATCCCTTCATAGTTTATGATTATTTTAAAAAATTGGAGGAATTAATAAAAGAGCTTAATCTTGAGTCATTTCCAGACAGGATCTGGAATCTGGACGAAACCTCTATATGTCTCGATCCTACGAAAAGTAAAGTAGTTGGTGCAGTAGGCAAACCCTGCACCAGAACCATCGGTGGTAGTGGCAAAGAAAATGTCACAGTATTGACCACTGTGAACGCTGCTGGCGCGAAGTTAACACCATTAATTATTTACAAAGGCAAACACATGTATGATGAATGGATGGCGGAACGAAAAGAAGGGTCTGAAATAGCTTACGCCGCCAGCAAACGCGGCTGGATGGAAAAGGAAATCTTTTTCAACTATATGTCGAAAATCCTCATTCCGAGTTTGGGACCAGATAGACCTGTATTAATTATTTACGATGGTCACAGTACCCATGTCGATAGCAAGGTTGTGTCATTAGCTGTAGAAAACAATGTGACTATTTTAAAACTACCTGCACATACGTCACACTTGCTCCAACCTTTAGACTTAGCGGTGTTTAGGTCTTTGAAATCCATTTGGGATAAAAAACTTCTCAAATTTCAACGACAAAACGTCGGCGTCAAATTGCGTAAAAAGATTTTTGCTGAAATGTTTGCAGAAACATGGAATCAAACAAGTCCGACAGTCATACAAAGTGGATTCAAAAAAGGAGGCATTCATCCGTTCAATGCTGATGTAATCCCGGAGGAGAAATACGACCCATCAGCCTTAAAAAGATTCAAAATTCATAAGGCTAAAAACCAAATAAAGCCGTTGAAACCCCTTAAGCAGCTATGCTTAGAAACTATAAACGTTATGTTTCATCCGAAAGCTACCTCTAAAATTCAGACCAACCATGACGCTGAACTTCCTGATCCATCAGGACCAATAACCACGTTTGAGCAACTACTCTTGGAAAAAGTTAAATATCATCCCCAAACTAAAGGAAAAGTCAAACTAACACGTGTTGGAGGTGGGGCAGAAGTTATAACACGAACGATTTTAGAAAATAAAAAAGTGGAGCAGCAAAACACTCCCACAGAAACATCTCAAAAACTGGAAGTAGAGTCTACCAAAAAGAAACAAAAAATCAAGAGTTGCCAATGTGATAGTGCTATTCAAGATGAAAGTGATTTTAAAGAAAGTAAGACCGGTGATCCCAAAAAGAACAAAAGTAAAGTCAAAACTGAGAAAGAAGCCAGAAAAAAAATTGATAAAAGTTCGGATATTATTCAATTTCAAAGCGATAATATATTAAATGAAAATTTTTCGGATTTTGATATAGTTCGTTGGGTTGATGACGTAAATTGCATGGACCAAAAATCGTATCTGCAGTTTGATTTGATTGAATCAGTGGAATCAAGTACAAACAATGATATACACGAAGAAAACATTACAGTCAATACTTTTAATTCAGACATGAAGCATAAACAAAAAGAAAAACACACTACAAAAATAGATATTTTAGATGATAAAACAGGATTTTTACGAACAGTTGTAGTAACAAAAGCATTAATAGAAAAAGAATCTTTGGGTGAAAATAACAAAGAAAATATTGCCGACAACACTAATCAACATAATCAGTGGACTTCTAATAATAATACGATAAAACGAAAATATTCAAAACTCAGAAAAAACAATAAAAAGAAAAAGAAGTTACAACACCTCTACAGCAACGGCTCTACAACTACAGAAGAGGATATTATGAGCGTTCATAGTGACAGTGATATAATATCGATTTGCAGCGAGGAAGATGAAGATATAATAATGGAATCTAATCAATGTGACGAAAACGATAAAGATTTGCTTAGAACAATAATTGATGAAAAAGAAGCTGCTATATTTGCACAAATTTATGAAATAGACAACAAAGAAAAACAAACACTTACAGATAACGAGAAAGCTAAAATTGGAAATAAAAGAGATTCACATAAAGATGAAAAGCAAAGAGTGACTCGGCAAACAAAGAAAAATAAGCAGGAAAAGAATAAAAAAGAAGGAAAAACTGCAGTATCGAAAAATAGTGTAAATAAAACTCTCACTTACCAACTTGGAGATAAAATATTGGCTAAATACTATGAGAAGAAAAACTGGAAGCATTACGTCGGAACAATTACAGAAATTGTAAAAACCAAAGACCAGCTTGAGATTAAGTATAGAATATCTTTCTATAAAACTTTGCTGAAAAATAATACGCCAATATTTGTCCAGCCAAGGAAACCTGACGAGGACTGCATACCGGCTGAATTAATTGTGAAAAATATATAATTGCTCCAGATTAAAGAAAATCCCGATGAATTTGTCCTGAACGATGACAATGATGAAGTTTATTTTTTATAATAAACTCCAACAATATCATAATATAGTTACAATAAAAACATTTCATAATATAGTTACAATAAAAATTAAAAAAAATTCTATATTTTTTACAATTAACAATAATTGATTGAAGGTGAAAAATGCCACCTAATACCTACTGATCTCACAGGAGTTAAAGAAAGAATTTAGATCAGAGTAGAATAAGAAAAAGTGATTATTTTTTTATTTTTTTTTGTTTTGTTAGTGAGTTAGTACTTAAACACTAACACTACTTATTTTTTAATTTTTGAAATTTTGTTGTTCGACTTTATTATTAAGTATAGAAAGAATTTACGCATTTTTCTTTAGTAAGTTTAGCTTATCTGTTCGAAAAAGCTGTTCGAAATTTTTTACCAAATATTATTCACAGTTTTCAATTGACTGAAGGTGAAAAATGCCACCTAATACTTACTGAGCTCACAGGATTTATAATGTTAAAGAAATACTTTAGAATAGAGTAGAATAAGAAAAAGTGACTATTTTTTATGTTTTTCAGTTTTATTAGTGAGTTAGTACTTAAACACAAACACTAGCTATTTTTTAATTTTTGAAATTTTGTTGTTCGACTTTATTATTATAGAAAGAAATTACATGTTTTGCTTTAATAACTTTAGCTTATCTGTTGGAAAAAATGTACCAAATATTACTGATAGTTTTCAATTGACTGAAGGTGAAAAATGCCACCGAATACCTACTGATCTCATAGGATTTATAATGTTAAAGAAAGAATTTAGAACAGAGTAGAATAAGAAAAAGTGATTATTTTTTTCAGTGATTTAGTACTTAAACACTAAGCAATAGTTTATTTTTAAGCTCCTTGTGATATTAATGGTCGATTATAATTGTGATATTAATGTTCGATATAATGTGTTTTATTTTATTTTGGTATGTAACATTTTTATTCACTTCGTCCTACCTAACCTGCGACACGTAGTGTGTAATGTTATCTGTTTGTTGCCCTTGGTCAGGATCTGACACGTGCAAAGCTGGAAGTAGAAACTTTCACCCAAGCTTATTTGTACAAAAAGTTTGAGAAACTTCCTTTTTTTGTTTTATGCTATGTGGGGTAAGACCGGACTAAAAATATTAAAAAAAAACAGTATTTTGTTGGTCTAACTAAACTACTAGCTTTTTTTTGGTTTTTTCTTAGGAAATCAATAGAAGGGTAAATACCGGATATTTCTTACATAAATACCTTATGCTCTGAGCTATACAGACGATATTAGTGGGTATTCCGAACTTACCCCGCTAGGGTCCGGTCTTTTCCTGGTGTTTTCATTTTTATACTTTATCTTCATAAAGGTATAACTTGTCAACCGCTGAAGTTACAGGAACGACAAAAATACTGATTGATGGTAAATTTACTCTAATAGAACAAAAGCTCAATTGCATTTGAGAATCTTTTATAGGAAATTAAGAAAAAAATATCTGCTGCAGCCCCTTCAGCTAATCGAAAAACCGTCCGAACTTACCCGAACATACCTTATAACTCCAGAGTATTTAATGAGACCACTTGTATGAATCAAATAGTTTGTACTCGTACATTATTTTAAATTTATTAATAACTAGCCGTCCGCTCGCGACTTCGTTCCCATAGAAATTTTACAAGTAGGTTTTTATTTAAATATAAACCTGGTTGTGACATTAAGGAACACAACTAATAAATAAATATCCAAATCGATCCAGCCGTTCTCGAGTTTTGCGCTTAGCAACATTCATTTTTATTTAATATAGATTTCAAATTTTTATTTTTCGTAAGAAATGATTTGGTAAAAATGTGAATTTCCAATAAAACATCTCTAAGTAAGAAATGACAACGTCGCATTATCGTATTCTAAATTATGAATGTTTGAAACTAATTATCAATGAAAGTGTTCCAACTTAGGACTCGTTTTAATTTTGATTGATGATTTCTCCGAAAATACCCATTTAAGGATGAACATATGTTCACTGGACTTTTCAAATTATTATTTTTATTCATAAAATATTACCTTAGAGTTATGGGATATCAAAAGGAACAGGTTGTATGTATATCTTTTCCTTTAAAAAAAATCCTTTGGAAATAGGGATGTTGAATTTTTTTTTATTGTTTATCTTAAAAAGGAACTGAATCCAAAACCCAAAACCAAAATAATTTTTGAAAACTATTGAGATGTCAAAAAGTTGCAAGCTTTTAAAATTTAATAGAGGGGGAAATGTTGAACAACGAAAAAGAATTGCACTTACAGGCATGTGACGTCAACTCCATTTGTTTGCATAGGTAAAAACGAGATAGCTAGCTCTCCCCACAAAACGAGATAGCTAGTCCTTACGATAATATAAATGCCAATAACTTGTTCATTTATAAACAAATTTTTATGCTGTTTTCGGATTTAAAAAAAATCTAGCATTATTTTTTGTTTCACAGCTGGTTTTCATAAAATAAACACCGTCAACATCCCTATTGACACTTCTTAAGACATTTTCCACTACCATGACTTCAAATCTTCTAATATTTGTGTTTTTTTTTTTGTTTTAGCAATCTTAGTAGCACTGCTATCTACCACAGACCTTAAAAAACCCAGCATACCTCTAAGTTCTACAAAAAATCCATCAAAATTGTATTCTTTTCGCTAACCTTTTGGTGCTCGTTAATCATTGAATTTTGGGACACGCTGTAGGTATAAAAAAAAACTCCTTATTTCTTCTGGTCACGCTATAACTTGCCTTGTGTGTTTCTGGCTTAGGTATTTGTTAGTTTAAAAGGCCTTTAAAAGGCCTGGTATAAATTAAAGTAGCGCACTCTTATTATAGTAGATGCTCTCGATAGTCCGTAACCGTTTTCGAGGCCTTAGGCCGCTGAATGTGAAAGTTTTTTTCAGAAAATTTATAACTAAGTATTGTGTTGACGTATAATATGATCATAAGGATAACAATAAAAAATTCGTTTAAAGGTAGAACTTTCAGCCATTGTGTAAATTATTAACTACATAGAGTGTCTACTATAAAACAAATACTAAGTTATTCGTTCATAATATTAGTGTAGATATAGATTGACTTTCATCCGACGCCAGTGGTGTATAAGGTTGTGATTTTAAAGGTCATAATAGTAGCTTGTTTCCATTACGTGACACCTACAACGCAACTAGTGTAGGGAATGAACTACGTCCATTAAAGGGTTCCGTTTTTGCGGAGTAACGTAGTCCAAATATGCAAATGTTTTTTTGAATCTACGAGCATATTGAGTTTACGTTTAAACTGCTTATAATGACTAGAACGAGCCACAAAGGAAAAGGGTAACTAAAAGAGTAATAAAATTCAGCATCATAACGTACATAATAAAAAATATAATCTAAAATACTAACTCGCGTGGATGCAAACTAGTATAACTTATTCTTGATGTAAATCTGTTTTATTATCGTTAAGGAGATAGTCTCCTTCTTATTTTATTAATTACTAGCATCCCGCTTGGGTCTTCGTTCCCGTAGGAATTCGGGAAAATTATGTAGCCTATGTTACTCAAGCACATTGTAGCATCCTAATGGTGAAAGAATTGTTGGAATCGGTCCAGTAGATTTTTTGGAAAGGTTTGGACAACATTAAGTTAATTTTCATCATACTTACTTTATTGAAAGTTGTAACTGTAATAACGGTACAGCAAAAATAAGCAATGAAACGGGCAACGGATGAAATGAACTATATTTGAGCTTCTTTTTCAGCAAAAAAATCGAAAGTAAATATGTATAAATTTTACTCAATATCACCGTTATATGGCCAAGGTTTTAAATAAAAACAATTTAAGTAATAGTTGTTCAATCAAATAAATTATGAATAAAATAAAGCTTTAGAAAAAATCGGCAATTCCATAGGTAAAGACCTATTACAATAGAAATAGTTAAAATACTATTACATAAATCGGTTATAAGGGAAAATAGAATGCCTTCCCCAATTTTCAGAGCTTCGGTGGTTATGCCGTCGATTCCTGGGGGTTTTGCTTTTCATCTTATAAACCATTGGCAAAAGATCAATTGGAATGAAAATTGAATCAATGTACGATAAAATTTATATTTGGCCAGTTATGTGTGATATAATATTGAATTTAATTTTTGAAATGTTTGACAATCTCGATGTTTTGAAAAATACACCAGTTTGTGTAAATAGTCAGTTTAAGTTAAATGTTAGAAATAACTTATAAATTTAAAAACTAGGTTGTCTGTCAGTTTTCCTTGATCTGAAAGAAGCTTTTAACACCGTCTTCATCCCTATCCTTGTACACAAGATAGAAAGGATAGGAATACGGGGTACAGCGCTTGCTATCTTTGAAGACTACTTGTCGGAGAGAAAACAAAAAGTAAAACTACTTGGGTGCACTAGCAAGGGGGTGGATGTGTCATGCGGCGTGCCGCAGGGAAGCGTTTTAGGACCTACTTTATTCCTGATTTATATCAACGATCTGTGCAGTATGAATATACCTAATGCTAAAAATGACACTGCCGTGGTCTTCGCTGGTGAATCCCGGGAGGCAGTCAAGTCAAGTGCTGAAATTGGCCTGGCTCAAATCACTCTGTGGTTGTAACAAAATCTACTTACCCTAAATACCTCTAAGACCAACTACGTTTGTTTTAGTATTAACATAAACTCTCAGCCACGGAACGACTTTAGCTTAAAACACATGTGTATTCGGGGGATGCTAGCGTAAATTCTTGTAACTGTACACTAGAAACAGTTTCTCAAACCAAATACTTAGGAATCATTGTAGACTAGAGATTATCTTAGTACCCACACTTGGATCATGTGATAGGTAGAATAAGAAAACTGATATGGTTATTTAAAACCCTCAGATACGTAATACCACTAAAATCTAAACACATGGACTCGTCCAAAAACACCTTAACCAAATATACATTGCACTAGCGCAATCCATCATTTCCTACTGCATTCCAGTCTGGGGGGGTGCTGCGAAAATCCATGTCCTGGATTTGGAAAGAGCACAACGAACCTTAATTAAGGCCATGTATTTTAGTAAGAAGAGACGTTGCCCTACTGAAGAATTGTATCGCATCAGTGGCCTCCTATTTGTTAGAAACAAAAACTATATTGAGACTACCCTTAAAACCCATAAATCATTAACTTTTGACCCGGTTTAACGGAAAAACGTCGTAAAGATATTATTTTACAGACTCCCTTTACCAGAACTACTTTTGCTAGTAGGCAATTTAATTCACTTTCGGCCTTCCTGTACAATAAAATTAATAAAGAAAAAAATGTATATATGACAAAAATATCTACGAATTCAAGAAACTTTTATTAAAATGGATCAAGCCTAAAACATACGGTGATACTGTGTCGTATTATGTGATTGTTGCAGAATACGGGAACCGATCACCTTTTCGAAGAATTTATGTCCGAATTTTATTTGACCGAAAACGGTTAACCTGCGTCTTTTTTGCTATATGCTTCATATCCCATATTTTCAGATCATCGAAATGCCATTAGACAAAAGTATCATTTTACCGAATTATGTTTCATCAATTTTCAAAATAACTTTTTACTGTTGGTCGAAGTTTCTTTTTAGCAATAAACTATTGACCGAGTTCTCTTTTGAACTTTTTACTGTTGGCCGAAGTTTTTTTTTGAACTTTTTAGTTTCGGCCGAAATCTTTTTAACTTTTTTCATTTGCCTCTCTTTAGCTTCATCGAAACAATAAATGGGACAGGTTAGAACATGTTTTTGTATTCCTGCTTGCTTGCACGCTGTATGCTTGCATGTTGAATGCTTGCTTGTTTGTTGCTTGCTTGCTTGCAGGGGGGTGCGGGGGCGGAGCCCCCGAGGGGGGGCTCGGGGGGCCAAGCCCCCCGCAAGAAAAATAAAAGAAACATCACTCAAACCGACGGTCTGGGTTAGGTTAGGTTAGGTTATGATTCTGCATGCCTGCTTGCTTGCATGCTATAGGTTTGCCTGTTTGCATCCCTGCTTGTTTGCATGCTGCATACTTGCTTGCATATTGCATGCTTGCATACTGCTCTTTGCTTGGTTGCATGCTGCTTGCTTGCTTTGCTTGCATGCTGCTTGCTTGCTTGCTTGCATGCTGCTTGCTTGCTTGCATGGTGCTTGCTTGCATGCATGCTGCTTGCTTGCTTGCATGCTGCTTGCTTGCATGCTGATTGCTTGCACACTGCGCGCTTGCTTGTTATAAGTAATAACTACTATCGAATGCTTAACTAAAATAATACAGTGGTGTTATGAATGTTTGGAAAAAAAAGGCAAATGAAATGGTGGTGTAATGAACATATGTGAAAAAAAATCATGGCAAATAAAACGGTGGTGTAATAAAGTAGTGGCCGAGATAAAATCGCCAAAAAATTTTTCGGCCAAATAAAACGATGGAGTAACGAAAAAAATCGAATTAATAAAAGGTCAACTGATACAGTGGCAAACGTTATGTCGGCGAATTAAAAAAAAACTAAACAAAAAAAGTCGAAAAGTTTTCTGTCAAATGAAAATCGGTCAACATTTTTTCGAACATAAGATAGGTAACCAACACACACACACACACATACACAACTCATTTTATTCTTTTGTTTGTTTTTAAGCTTGTGTCAATTTTAAGTTAAGTTAATTTAAACTTGTAGTATTCTTGTTTGTCATATATATTATATACAGGGTTAACGGGAACTCAAGGTTTTCCTGGCAGGACGTGATAAGGCAGCAAAACTGCAACAAATTTAACCCACCTTATGTATGGCCGAAAGTCCCGCCAGGAATACGTCGAGTTCCCGTTAACCCTGTATATTTTATACCTGATGTATCTAGTATCTACATAATGTTTATGATTTTCTTTCTTTTGTTTTACTAATATCTTTAAACACTGTATTGTATTGTACACCATAGCTATGTTCACTTAAATGAAGACCCCAATCCACCAATTTTAAGGCTTTAATGTTACAGAAATAAAACATTTTCATTTTCATTAGGATTAAATAATGGAGGTGTTATGTTAGAGTCGTCGTTTATCAGTTGTAAAAAAAATAGAAATTTATCAAAAACTGTTCATTATTTAACGATAAAACTTTGCACAATTGTTAATCAATGTAAAGGTTAAATTTACCATAAAATTTTAGCCAAATCGACCGAACGGTTTTTTCCGAACATTTTGTGCGGGGTTCTTCACAGTAAGTAAGTACGATTATTATTAAATAAATTATTTGTAAATGTTGATCTTTTGTTTAGAAATTTATTCTAGATTCTAAATAAATATATATTTAAATCTTAATCTTTACAATAAACAATAATTAGAAAACAGTTTTTTGAACCATATGGAAGCACGATTCTCATCTAATTTCTTTTAAACGTTTCTGTGATCTGTTTTTTAAACTATTTGATTTAAAGAGTGACTGCCATTTTGTTGTTGCTCTGTAGTCGAACTATTTAACATATTATATGTCAGAAAAGCTTACAAAACAGCGAGTAATCGCTCTGTTACCGGAAATGAATGAAATTTAGGAATTGTATACAATTCCTAGGAAATGAATACAATTCCGAGGCAATCTAGGAAATGTATAAAATATTATTTCAAAGATTTTTTAACCAATCGCGATTATTTAATCGCGTTACCCCCTCCCTGCCATTTTTACAACTGGGGTAGATTATGCAGGCCCCTTTACCCTGAGGACCTGAAGAGTTAGTGGAGCTAAAACTTATAAATCTTTTGTGGAATTATTTGTTTGTTTCGCCACAATGGCAATTCACATTGGGTTGGTTACTGGTCTTGAAACCCAGGCATTTTTGGCAGCTTTTCGAAGGTTTGTTTCGCGTAAATACTTGTTTCGTAAAAACTTAATAAAATGGAGCCCAATCCTCAGATGGGAAGGGGTCACCATGTAAAAGCTTCTATGGAGGGAAGGCGAGGGAAACGTCCTGAGATGCTGGTCGTACATTTATTGGCGGTGAAAAAAAGGGTGGTTTCAAACATGCGTCGGCTTATATTAGGTTAGAGCGAGACAGACACACATCTAGACGTCCTGCTCTTAGCACAAGGTGCCCTCTGATTGCAACAGACTGAACTACGTGAAAAGGTAATTAATACAAAACGGGAGCGCCGCGGGCGCAGCCTGCTATGCACCGATGCAACAAAAACTGTTAGTAGTTCATCTGATTTGAGCTAGATGGCGCTGCTAACAGACACATATCCTAGGAAATGAATAAAGTTCCGAAATTGCTCTAGGAAATGTATAAAACTAATATATTCTGTGATTAAAATTATTAAAACAACCTAACCTGAATAAGCGACATGAATTTGTCTTGGCCATATTGTAGATTCGCTCATTCGCTCACATCATGAAATGTTCGATAATTTCATGAATGGTCACATTTTATGAAGTTTTTCACTGGCTACTGATCACATGCGACAGCCGCTTAATGCAAATACAGTCGTTTCTGGCACTTCACCGGCCGCTGCCGCAGCACGCTCACTTTGCTCGCTCGGCTCATGCGTTGGGGGTCGCAGTTCTAACCTAACCTAACCCAAACAACCCTTAACGGGTTAACCCTTAACCCTTAACGGGTTTGTGGGTTTAGGCTACTAACAAGCCTAGACTTGTCGAAGTTCCGTCAATCGCAATCGAACAAAGAAATCGACTTATAAACAGAAAAAATCAATCATTTCTTACATTTCCGACGGTTATTTAGGAAATGTATAGATTTCCTAGGAAATGTATCAAATATAAAACATTTCACACATTTCCGAGCAATTTCAGGAATTGTATACATTTCCTAGGTATTGTATACAATGCCGGATTTCACACATTTCCGTTAAATTCTTGTGATAAATGTGATGTAAAGCATCAAAAATGGTTTTCTCTTTATTGATCATCTTTGTGGGCGTATACGTAGTTACAGGCATAACGAAAACACTGAAATACACAATTCACACAGCTTTATGTCAACATAATTTAGATTCACATAGGTTCAACGTCTATAGTTATAGCACAGTCTAGATTTCACTACTTAGCTTCACTATCGTCCCATCAATCACTCTGAGTGAACTGAACACTTAATTATTACAAGCACTAGATAATCTAATAAAACACAACAGGACAGTTCATGGTACAATCTGCCTGTGCGCCGGTTAGAGGAAGACTGTATGGCCTACCTTCACTTCCGACCACTAGACCGATGAACGGGGCGTGTGGGACCCGAAAAATTCCTCCATCTCTGAAATTTGGCATATGATGAAGTGAGGTAATACTGATTACAGATGTAGAATAATTCCAACAAATTTTCATTGGAGAAGTTAGGTAATATTGATTACAGATATACTGTAATCCAACAATTTTTCATAGGAAAAGTTGGAAATGTAACCTAACCTAACTTAAACTTGAAAATTGCTTATAACTCTCGATAAAAAATTACCTCACCTCTGAAATTAGGCATGTGATAAATTAAGGTAATACTGATTACAGATGTACAATAATCCAACAAATGTTGATAGGAAAAGTTAGAAATCTAACCTAACCTAACATATAAAGCAGTGCCTGTTGTGTCGTATTTCTTTTTGTATGTTTCTTTTTATATGTCTATTGTGTACAATAAACAGTAAATAAAAAATATTAAAAAAGTAGATCAAAGCAATGTTGATCAGACTAACTTTACCAATCTTACTGTGTAAGAGTTTACATAATTTCAACAAATTATTAATAATTTAATAAGTACAAAGTAACAGTTAACTACAGTTCAATATGATTTGCTAAACTTCTCAAAAAAGTTATCACTTCCATGTTGTTGCGGTTTTTGATATGGAAGTCGATATTTTTTTCCTTTCTTTCTAGACTTCGTTCTATCGACTGCAGCTTGAGCTTTTTTGAGCGTTTGTCACCATTTGCTGTTTTCTCAACATGCGAATAGTGCCATAAACACCAAGTCGACTGTTATATAACTGGCTGTTCCAACGCCGATGCCAGGCCTCGACACTGTTTGCTGTGCGAGGAGGTCCAAGTTCATTCAGTTGGTGAATACACCATAATTGTGGAGGCAATAAAGGGCTTGATCTTGTAAAAATTAATCAAATTAATCTGTTTATATTGTATGTATTTTTGTTTATTATAAATGTGTGTTTTTTATGTCATTTGTGATCGTCTAAATGTTTGTATCTGTGTGCTGTATGGTAAAATTAACGTTTTATTATTATTATTATTAAAAGTAATTGTAGTTCCTTTTTGGTGAGACTTGAGTTTTCCCAACACACAGTTTTCAGCATTCGAAAAGCTTCGGGTATTTCGTCTGGTGGTATATATGCAGGCAACAATGTTGCGTAATTTGAGGACAAAATTGCTATCATTGCCGTATCTAGATGCCAGTCCTGATTTTTGTATCTGGTGCCAAAAATTTTGAGCAAGATGGAAGAAACACCCACTGTTGTTGGCATCGGAGAATTGAATCCTTATGGCATTTATCATAGATATTTCAAACTTTGTTATTATATGCTGAGGGTTCAACTCGTACTGAAACTCAGCAGCATAAGACACCAATTCTCGAAATAACACCATATAGCTATCCTCCACTGTGTCCGTCAAGAAACTATAAACAACGGGGCTTTCTATACTGTTTTGTATAAATTTTGTTGGTGCCTCGTTGGATACATTAACCCCCCGTTTAAAATTTTTTTTTCAGTAGCAATGAGTCGTTTGCTGCTGCACTCGATGCATGTGAATGCTCGCTGTTCTTCACTACGAAATGGTGGTCATTGCTATTCATATCTTCGTAATTGGTTATCAAAGTACGTGGACACTATTTATCTTTGTAATGCATTTAAAAGAAACTGGTAACGATCACAAATAATTAAATTATTTCCACGCTTTGATTTTTCTATTTTTATATAGTCCGACATTTTTACACACCTTTCTAAACTGACTCATCCGCAATACTGATAAAAACGCATCAAAATACAACTTGTCCAAGCACAACCAAAAAATATCAAAGTACCCGCGTTTTGAAAAATGATCATGGTGACTTGCTTTCAAAACAATGTATATTTTCAACATATTTGCTCATAAAATGAATCTTTTATAACTGTTTTAAGGTCCTTTGATCCATACTATTGACTCTATCGATCGATGCTATTAAGATGCAGGGTGCTTTTTTAGATTTTAGCTGGTTCGATTCCGGGTGTGGCAGGCTAATTTCCGAAAGTCTTTGAATGCAGTTTGGTTTCTTATTAGAAGTGGGGGAATGTTTCCTTTGAGTAAAATTTTGTATCTACAGTATTAAGAGTGCTTTCCCTCCAGGTGGCGTTGAAGAATTCCACCCTGTATATAAAATTTTGTATGCCCGAGAGGCGGGAAATAGCTGTACTTTTACTAAAAACCACTGTAAACTGTTGTAGTACCTATTTTCCACAAAAAAAAATTATTGATTGATTGATTGATTAAGCCTTCGCGCGCCAAATGCACATATGGTGTGCGAGATTACTATCGCAAAGGGGCGTAAATAATCGCGCGACGGGTGATATGTTTTACACAGCCCGTGCGTGATTGTTTATTAATTAATAAGTGTATAAATAATAAGCTATTGTAAGTAATAAAAATATACTTAATTCCCCTAAATTACCTATTTTTTTAACACAAAATAATTATTTATGCTAAAACGGTAAAAATATATGATTGTTTTTCCATGGTCGTTAGTAGAGTGTCGAAATATGTATTTATTAAGATGTAAAATTACTTAGAGCAAACAGAATTTGATGAATCAAAATTAGGTGAAACTTTATACAGGGTTACTTTTTAATCAGTACACAATTTTTTCTTACGGTGTCAGTAACGTTGATAGAACGTAAATAAGACGGAAATTTTTTTTTTTTCCAAAATTTTCACATTTTGAGGATGAATTTTGTAAAACGCAGAAACACGGGTGTCACGAATTGGTTGAAGAGTACTGTTACCAAGTTTCAAGTCAATTGGACAAAGTTATTTTTTTTTCCCATACAAAAAAATTGATATATTTTCATGCTTCAGACGATCTAGCTTGAAATATTTATATGAAACAAATACAACGAAAAAATACGGGTCTGTTAAATTTTCATAAAGTTTACGTACAAAAAATTTGTGTACTGATTAAATAAAATATTTTTAACAAAAAATTGACCCGCCTTCAAAAAGGGTGAAATAATTTTTTAAAGCTATGTTCACGAGTAAGTAGTGGTTACGGGTAAAACAGTAAATAGGTGAATAATTCATAGCGGAATATGGTAAATAGAGAGGAATTTTTTTTGAAATCGGTTTACAAATGACGGAGTTTTGAGGTAACAAACATAAAACATAAAAAAAAAAAAAAAAAAAAAAACACCCGAATTGAGAACCTCCTTTTTTTGAAGTCGGTTAAAAAATAACCCTGTATAGGTGTGAAGTTACGTAGAGGAAACAAAATTCGAGTAATGAAAATAAGGTAAAACGTTACATAGGTGTAAACCTATGTATTACTTCGATGAAATAAATCTTCGTACAGTAATGATATAGATAGATGAATCGTGTTCGGTGAATTAAAATATCGTTCAAGTGGCTTTAGAACTGACGTAAGTAACCCCTTGAGTTGTGCGTCCTTTAGGACACTTCAACACCGACTTAAATACACTCTGATTTAGATCCAAAAACTGCTTCTCATTCAAACGTTCTTCCCGACCGAAAATAAAAACTGGGACTAATTGCTTATATGGTAGTGTGGTTAACATTTTACCAATACTATCTATCGTATTTATCGTTGTCATCAGAAGCATTCAGCACCTTAATGGAAATCACTGACTTTTATGTCACCAATGCTAACGAGTTGATCCTCCAACCTGCCGTTACATTAACCTTCTCACCGCTTTGTTAAAACCACCACGATGACTGGAAAAGTATTCGGCTCTCACATTTTCGTAGGCACGTAGTCTTCCTTTGAATCTTTGACCGTTTTGCTGCATCAATGTGCTTTGATGTCTTCACATTTTCCTATTTTCCACGATGTCAATATTTTTCTTGCTTTAGTCCTTCCGTTCACCAATAAAACATTTCAATTTATTACAAACTTCTGTTAACTTTAGTAAAGACAAGGCTCAGACACATTAAGTTCTGTTTACTTATATTATAATCTTCATTTTTGTTTACTTTTCAAATTTTTATTCGACACTTATTTTATTCAATTTCGTTTGCCTGGTCGAATCCCACTTCTGATGTCGGAATAGTTTACGAAAACAGCGAGTAATCCCTCTGATAAAAACAGTAATTCTTATGATAAATGTGATGTAAAGCATCAGAAGTGGTTTTCTCTTTATTGATCATCTTTGTGGGCGTATACGTAGTTACAGGCATAACGAAAACACTGGAATACACAATTCACACAGCTTTATGTCAACATAATTTAGATTCACATAGGTCCTACGTCTATAGTTATAGCACTGTCTAGATTTCACTACTTAGCTTCACTATCGTCCCATCAATCACTCTGAGTGAACTGAACACTTATTATTACAAGCACTAGGTGATCTCACAAAACACAACAGGACAGTTCGTGGTACAAGCTGCCCGTGCGCCGGTTGGAGGAAGACTGTATTCCTTCATTCCCGACCACATTTAATGCACACAGACTCTGTCAAGTGAGCTGACGTCACTTGTATTTCGTTGACACCCATTTTCCTGAAGTCTTTAATTTTTGACCACCCATACCATGACATATAAGTTAATGCATGATGTTTACGCGCGGTTTGAACATCCCGCGCTCGCGCCATGTGGCTTCGGTGCTCTTTCAGAGGATGCGCCGCATATGCCATCTTGAAAAAGACGATCTTGCGCCCGGCCAGTCACCAGCTCACCGCCGCCCGTGATGATATAGTGTCATCATTTGGTGTATTTACTTGTGTGGACTAACAGTGAATTATTTTGTGCCTCTCACGCTCTCACGTTTGTCAACTAAATTCGTCGTAAGTGGAAATCATACCCTGGACTTAAAGCAGTCGTGATAGAACTTGCCACGTCACGCTACTGCTGAATTGCTGTGAATTTTCCGGTCGATGCCGGGCCTCTGGATGCCGAGCTTCTTCTGGGGATTCTTTCTCCGCCTCATGTGAGTACATTCATTGGCTTCTATGTTGAAGAGCTTGACTACGGTAGGTGCCTTGCCCCGGATGACATTAGGTTATATAGTGTGAGTCTTTATAATGTGCACATATTAAAATGAGGGAAACCATGCTTCATTTTACCGACGAGAAAAATACAAAAAAAAACTTTAAAAAAATGAATTTTTTATGGCATTTTTAAAATTCTTGTTTGTTACTGTGCCCCCCATATAAACAAAACGGTATTTCTTTTAAACTAAATGATCTATCACGTTGAAACAAACTCAATAACGATTGGGAACAACAGGGTGTTCTCATAAAATTAAAAGCAAGGGAAAACAACCGCCTCAACTGAAAATAAAAAAGATTTTAACAGGAATCTGGTTCGTTTTTCGTTTTCGTTATATTATTTTATTTAAAATCACTTCTTGCCCGTAGTTCACCTACTTAGTCCACCGGGTGGACCATGAGTAATTAATTTTACCCATCGTCCACCTGCTACTACAAGCAAATTTATCATATCAGCCTATTGCAGTCCACTGCTGAACATAGGCCTCCCTCAAGGTAAGCCACTTTGCACGATACTCCGCTTTTTGCATCCATTCACTACCCGCAAATTAATACTCAATTATTATTATTAGAATGTGTTTCCCTGGGACCCTTTTCATAATAAAGGAATAAGTTACTGGTTCTTTTGTTTGCAAAAGCTTAAAAATTAACAATTAAGTGAGCTGGTTGGAGTTGGGCGCCAGCTGTAGAAAGGGTATTTTCCTCTATGTTTTTATGTTTTCTTCAGTGTATTTTTTCTATGTCTATGGTATTGCTTAAGTACTTTGACATTGGCAGAATCATTGTTGCCAAGGTTGCCAAGGCAATGGATTGCCACTAAACCAATTAAACTACTACTGTAACCATAGACAGTAGTAGTAGTAATTTTTTCATCCATCCGGATAGGCAAAGGTCGGAGCCATACAGCCAAATCTTTCTTTAATTTCTTCCATTCATTGAAAAAATATTGATAATGCGAAAAACTGTGGTATTTTTTCTATGTCTATGAAAAAAAAGGAAAACTGGAAGTTTTGTTGTACGGGACCCATAGACATAGAAAAAATAAGTAAAACGAGACCTGATTGGCCTTTGGAGTGTCCTATCCATAGATATAGGTCCTATCTGTGTCGTCATAGACGTAGAAGCTTTATGTCAGTGTGTGATTTTTGCCCACAGACATAGAAAAAATAAGTTAAGTCGCGACCATAGACATAGAAAAAATAAGTTAAATACCACGTCGTGACACATTACTATTATTATTTTGTAGCCGCAAGGTAAATCAACAAAAACGGCATTAAACATACATTAATATGCTGTTATCATAATACAAGATTCTATTCTAATATGCTGTTATTAATTTTTGCACTAAAGAAGTCAAGACTATATAACTGAAAATAGAAGCAGGAAAAAAATATAAGAAGAAAACTCTGCCAAAAAAGTCATATAAACGTGATCGTGATTATATTCAAAGATAATTTAAATATTACATTTAAATAAGATGAATCGAACTCCCTCAGATAAAAGCTCGTCATCAGAAACGAAAGAAGAAACTTTACCTAGCTCAAAAGAAGAAAAAATCCCAACTAAAACAGACCTTACAATAATTGAAGGTGAATTATTTACAAATCTTAAAAATGAACACATTGTTAAAACCAACGTAGCGAAAACCTTAGATTGTGAGGTTAGCATGAATGAGATACCATTTAAAGGCGGCGATACAGTTATAGATATGCTGACGGAAAAAAATGTAGACTCCATTATTGAACATCGACAGAGATCCTTCTTGGTATATTTTGGAATTGAGAGTAAGTTTGGTTTTTCTGATATTATTTGCTTTATTCCACATATTTTTTGTTATCTTTGACCTTATGGTCAAGATTGTGGTCAAGAGTTAACCCATCTTATAATAAACAAATAAAAAAAAACGGCCAAGTCCGTGTCGGGCCACGTGCATTATAGGGTTCCGTAGCAGCATGGTTATGCAGCTTGCTTCCTAATTCTACGAGCATATTGACGATTAAACCGCTAATAATGTCTAACATGGTAAAATGTTTATGTCATGGTATAATGTCTAAAAAGGTATAAACGTTTCAAAGAATGTTCACGCGGTTTGTATTTAGCTTTGATTTTGTATTTTTTTTTAAATTAACAACGGTGCGCTCTTGAGCACAACCTAGCATAAAAGCAAACCTATTTATAAAAATAACTCTAAAATTAAAAAAATATGTTTTTAAAACAAGCTTTTTGCTATATAGGATCAAAGTACTCGTCAATATCAAACGAGCCCAAACTCGATGGGGCTGTGTCGTTTTATTGCGGAGTTCCTATCGCCACCTTCCAGCTCCAGCATCAGATCATCTCCATGTTAGCCTAATTTTGCATTGCCACGCGATGTACATATGTATGCAAAATTTTAACTCAATCAAAAACCGGGAAGTGGGTCAAAAACTTGCAATATTTCATTACAGACACCGGAACAGGTGAAAGTAAATAAAAAAAAGCTTGTAATAAAAGCTGGTATTATTAAGGTAAGAGCTCACGTGACCTTTTTTTTTGCACCAACCAGTTATCTATTTGGTTTATTGTTGACCGAAGCCACATTAGTTTATATGTATTGTTGGCGCCTGTATTCACTAAACGCAAGATCGGGGGCTGCGCGGGCGTGCGGGACGGGAATGCAAGAAAAAATGACATTGCATCTTACTAATGGCGACAATTAACATCTTTCTTCTTTAAATATTGTCTAAAACCTGCTACACAAGATTTGTATGTGTTCAACAAGCACTAGATTAAATACGTCTGTGAAACAATCAGAAGAAGTTTAATTTCTATACATGTATAATACATGCTTAATATACTTATCATAATACCCGACTGCTTAAACTTGCGCTCTCAAAAGCAAATAAGAAAATATCCCCATCTTTATTTTGTGGTGATGTTTGGAGAAAATCCGTGGTCCTTTGCAGATTTGTCAAAATAAGTATTTATTTAGATTTAAAATTACTTAGAGCAAACAGAATTTGATAAATCAAAATTAGGTGAAACTTTATATAGGTGTGAAATTACGTAGAGCAAACAAAATTCGAGTAATGAAAATTAGGTGAAACGTTACGTGGGTGTAAAATTTACTTCGATGCAATAAATCTTCGTACAATAATGATATCGATGAATAGTAATCGGTGAATCAATAAATATCGTTCAAACGGCTCTAGTACTGACGTATATAGGTAACATCATTGCATAGCAAAATTTTTTTTTATAAACGATACACATCCAAAGGTCCAAATTAGTTTTCCTTTCCTTAGTTTTCCTTAGAAATATAACGACAGACACGAGTGCACCCATAACCCGAGACTAAACATCTGCTTTTTAACAGACTTCAAAAAAGGAGGAGGTTCTACGTTCGACTGTATGTATTTTTTTTAAATGTAATGTTTATAAATGGCGGAGAAATTGGTGAACATTACAATTTCTCCGCCATTTATGGACCGATTTTCAAAATTCTACTCCAGAGATTACTTCAAACAGATCAGTAGGTACGTAGCAAATAAAATGAAATTGTCTTTATTTTTCGCTTTTTTAAGTCGATTTTATATATTTTTTTTTTTTTCATATTTTCAAACACAAAAATATATTTTTTCGTATTTCGACCTATTATTGGGGGAAAGTTGTTCAGTTTCATGGACTGATTAACCACCCGAGAGGTTGAAAGAGATTAACTTAAAGCCCTGTATATTGAAAATCCTCCTAATAACTAATAGACGGAGATCCCAGGGCCGCCAGACCTTACTTATTTTCTCATAAACCAAATGTGTTGAAAATAGTAGTGCTAGTACTTACTAGTAATGTATGAATACCAGCTAACCTGGGCCGACGGCCGATTTTCAGCTATCAGGTTCTGAAGGTACTTCCAAAAATTAATCACTTGTCTTAAAGTCTAGCTACTGTTGTCTTATAGAATATAATTAATTAAATGTAAAAAATAATGTTTAACACCGCCAGATACTCTCCGTCGGCTGTATTTCTGCCAGACGCTTTAGAGTTAGCAAGTATATTATGCGATTTTACCCACAATCTGAGCCGTGATTTTTGTATATGATGTTTAGGGAACTATAACAATACTGTTTATAGCACCCAGACTTCAAGACAAGTAAGCAATTTTTGGAAGTACCTTCAGAACCTGGTAGCTGAAAATTGGCCGTCGGCCCAGGTTAGCTGGTATTCATATATTACTAGTACATACTAGCACTACTATTTTCCACACATTTGGTTTATGAGAAAATAAGTGAGGTCTGGCGGCCCTGAGATCTTGGTCTATAAAATAAGCTATTAATTAATTTGAAGGATAATAATAGCTAAGAGACGAAGTTTTCTTTGTTTCTCCCAACACAAGCAAACATTTGCTTAAAGGGTGACTGCCACAACCCCTCTATATTATTGTAAACCAGTTACTGAAATTTTTTTCTGTTATTTTTCATACTTAATTTGTTAAACGAAATTATTTGTTATTACTTTAACAGCGAAAACGGAACCAGTTGGTGCAATTTTGAATTACGGCGAAGGTGACCGAAATGATTTTGTGCGATTAGTGTTTCTCATAACAACGTCTATGCTAACTGTAACAACTGCTTTTGTTTCCATGGTTCTCCGAATGTAAGTATAACACAGTATAAGTAAATATCACGTGATAATTATTTCAAATTAAAAAAACAATTTCGAGCTCGCAAACTTAACTTCGTTTCAAATAAGGTTTATTCCCCCCTAATTTTTTTTCAGCTTAAAACCTCAGTAACATATTAGTCTCGCCTGGAGTTTAATTAAACCTACAGGGTTTCTGGTGTCAGAATTCGGATTTAAAAAAAAGTTTAAAAAAAAGAAAGATATAAGTAATTTTTTTAAATATTATTTACAAAGCCAAGAAATACGGGTTTTATTTCTTATTTTTAAAATTTGAAATTAGTTCTTTCAAATCTTGTCCATCACGCTGGACACACTCTTCAAATCTGGCCTCAGTATTCCGTGCCACTCGCTGAAGCAAAGGTGCTAGGATGGCATTAATCTCGCGAGCGATATTTTCCTTATGCGCTGTGATGGTCGTTGGAATGGTTTCGTAAACTTTACTCTTGATGTACCCCCCAAAAAAGTCAATGGGGGTCAGATCTGGTGACCTGAGAGGCCAAGGAATGTCGCCAAAATGGTCTCTAGAAGTGTGAGGTGTGGCACCAACTTGTTGAAACCATGTGTTAAAGATGAGATGTTCTCCTAATATTGGCAGAAAATAATCGTTCAGCAAGCGCTAATAAGAAAAACCGTCCACACTTATTGCTTGCCCCCGCCCTGTGCTTTCCCCCGATGAGTTTAGAAAAAAATGGTCTAATTATTCCACTGCTTGATATTGCACACGAAATCGTCACATTGGGACTGTGCAAAGGCTGCTGATGTTTTAGACATGAGTTTTGTCTTTTATGCGACCAATAATGGAAATTCTGTTTTTTTACACTTCCATTCAGATGAGGCTTTGTTACTCCAAAAGATAGTGTCACCGTACGAAATTGCTGTAACATTGTCTCGCAAAAACTTTTACACAAACTGTAATCGTTAGGCTTAAGTGTTTCAAAAATCTGAATTTTAAAAGAGCGAAGAGAGCTCTTTAGGAACTCTAGGCAACCGCTTTCTTGCACACGAATTGACGCAGATTTTTTTTAGCTATTCGCTACGAGTTCAATGTTTTCATTGGTTCTGGAACTTCTGGACGTCCGACTAGGCCCCGGCCGGAGATTGTTTGTTACCAGACCTGCTGCTCGGAACTTCCGCACTTACAAACGAATCATTTCTTCACTTGGAGCATCACGTAATTCTGAAATATTTTATCTTGAAAAAAAATTTGACGTGCGGTAGCAAGTGGATCATTCGCTTTTGAATACGCTTCAATTGCGAACGCTCGTTGTTCACCTGTCCAATGCGACATGGTGATTAAAATCCGCATGAATGACGAAGATAATTTACTTTATTGCTCAGAGAAGTTGGTTTCAGTGAAATTTGAATTTGAAATCCGAATTTTGCCACCGGACACCCTATATATTCTAACCGAGACTTTTTTTACCAGAGAGAGCAATAATAATGCAACTTTACACTATTAACAACAATAGATATACCAATTTTTAATACGTGTCTCCGGATTTTAGTTTACATTTATACAAAACAATACGATATAAATATGAACTAATTACTGGATGTTGTGTAATGGGAGGATTTTAGTTTCAGTGAATTTTAAAATATGGAGTAGCTGAAGTTACAAATCACCCATCGCCCCCTGAACTCACATCAGCGCCCCCCACAAAAATAGCGCACTTTTTTCAAACTTTTTCAATACGATAACAATTTTTTGATGATGTTATTAAAAGAGGCAATTGGAGATCTCAAGATACTTTCCTTAAGTATTATTTTAAAGAGATCTCTCAAGAATCTCAATGTACAAATTGTGTTACTTTATCATTTACACCAATTGAGGATTAGCCGAAAAAGAGTCATTTATTTATTATACTTATGTTTCCTGTACTTTATTATTTTTCTTACTTACTTAAAATAAATCATCAATAATTGCTATTCTACTTGAACCTTTGTTCTATCCCCACAGTACGTCTGTCAATCGCCGACAGATTATAAACACGTCTCACAGTGGGTCAAGCGGAGGCTCGAACACCTAAATATAACCGTTTTTCCCCTAAAGGGAAGAAAACGATTATTTGGGTTAGCTTGACCCACTAAAAATAGCAATCTAGTCGGCACGTGAGAGTAGAACACGAAACGGACCATCGGCGTCTCCGAGAATTCGAACGACGGGTGGTGGGGATAGAACATGTCACCCGTTGTCTGAGGGTAGAATCACACTGCAACTGCGCAAAATTCAAGGGTAATATCACAGTGGGTCAAGCTACGGCTGAAACCTAAATAATCGTTTTCTTCCCTTTGGGAGGAAAACGGTTAGAAAAAAAGCGAGTTTACGAATTCAGTCCAGGGTAAACTACTTTTCCTAGCCCACTTGGCCAATGTTAAATAGGTTAGTCCATGTTTTTTGCTAGATGAATTATGCGTAGAAATATGAAGAACAAAGTTTGTGTATTTTGAAAGGGATTCAGTAGACAGCGGGTCGATATAAGATTTGATTCCGCGCATGAACATAACAGGCGTTAGAATGCAATTAACAGATTGTTTTTAATACTTGGGGCTTTTCCAATGACTTACTTGGGGTAGCATATTAGGGAGACTGATCAAAAAACTTCAAAATTTCTTAATATACCTATTTAAAATTCTATCTGGTGCAACTTGGGGAATTAATTCATCCCAAGAGCTTACGCCGTATATATCTTATACTATAATATTACAAAGAGTGAAGATTTGATTGTTCGTTTGTTTGTTTACATTGAATAGGCTCGAAAACTACTGGACCGATTTTGAAGAATTCTTTCATTTCATCATGCTACATTATCTTCATAATTTTCCAGAATTCTTATAAGAACGAAGTTCCGGGCGGAATGCTAGTCAATATTCAGAGCAGACTGGACAATGCAAGCTTTCTATACGACACTAGTAATCTGTTTCAACTAGAAAAGGTATAAAACCAATCCATGCGTGTAATCGGCGACTTCGTTAAAACTACTCCGATAGACGTAAGGGAGAATGAACTTTGTCTTCATCCGCTTCATTTACGACGCCTCTTTTTTGCTGGAAAATTTTGGTTACGGAGTCAATTTCTTACATGTAATGTCAATATTGATTTAGTTCAGGAGCTATCGGAGCTTTGTCAGCGGCATGTTTATAGGAGGCATAAAAAATTCCCCGTGTTAGTAACGGTTCATAATATGTTACATCTAACGCTGTTTTACTCTATCACCCTACTGGAAATGTATTCTTTAGAAGTTTGGGTTCAAAATATAAATTTTAGTAACACTATTTGCTTAGATATTGAAAATGAGAGAAAATCCAAAAAATGATAAGGTACGCAGTAGGTGCATGAAATCTAAAAGTATTGATCTACTAAATACTGAATACAATAGATTTTATGAGATATTTACAGATGCTTTTAAAAAAGAGAAAGGTGCTGCGTTTGTAGAGCCTCAGATTGATTTGTCTATGAAGTTTAAAATTGCCAAAAAAGTTTGCATTATGTGTGCCGAGCTTTTGGCTATTCTTGAAGAGTTTTCTTACATTAGTAGCATAAACTTTAATAAGTTTGTCATTCTCACTGACTCCAGAAGCGCTCTTCAGCATATAGCTAGATGCACCTCGAATTTTCGAGGAGTACCCATAGCTCACTCAATCATAGAACCACTCCGAGATCTACAAACGCAGAACAAACTAGCCAAATTTCAATGGATCCCTTCTCATGTGGGGACCTAGGGTAACGAGGAAGTGGACGCTATGGCTAAGGAAGCGATAATAGATGGTATTGTTAGTGGCATATTGCCTTTTTTACAGATGTACTCAGTCATTTAATATAAAAAATATTTGATTTATATTAAAGAACATTTCAACGAGAGGTCTGTAAAAAACTATACAATGTGATCCATTTCGACACCCATGGTTCGACGAATGTCAAATGGGAAGGAAAGATTTAGTTATCGCATTTAGAACCCGATCCGGACACATTCCTCTAAATAAAGGACATGATTCAAAACGTACCAAAATTTGAAAGTGGCGGCCAAAAAAAGTGAAATTATTATTTCAAAACGACACAATATTCTTAACATTTTTTATTATGACAGCTAAGCTGTATGACCTTTACGAATTTTCCTTTTTTAAGCTTAAAAATCTAGATTTTCAAGCTTAAATGCATTTTTAAATCAAGAATTTAAACCTTTAACCTAATACGAAAAATGTTTTGTGCCGCAATCTATTGAAACACTATTTTCTATGGCCGGAACATTTAAAATCCAGATTTATAAGTGTCAAAAACAAATCTAGTAAAATGGTCGTATAGCTTAGCTATCATATTAAAAAATGTTTAGAATAATACGTTCTTTCGAAATAATATTGCTCTGGGCAATCACGACAAACTCAGAGGAAGTGTTAAGGGTCGGTACGTTAAAAATGAGTTAACACTTATAAAATTTATATCTCGGTTTGTTAATATTTCTAACTATGACTTGAGTTGGCTGCTGTACAAAAAGTTACTTATCATGAGTTTAGCTTTGATATTCTATGGGTACTTGAGACTGCCGCTCTTTTTTTTGATTATTTATAGACCAAGTTCCCATTCTGTGTGGCTCAGGCCAGCAGACCCACGGAATTTAAACAATGAATTTAGGTATTCTATGTATGCCAATACACAGTGCCGTCCTAGTTCCTATTGATGCCAAAAGAACCATATCTAGTGCCATCATAGTTTAAGAAATATAGGTCGTTGTTTGTGGGTCTGCTGGACGGATATCAGCCCAGCAAACCCACCTCTCGTACACGGAAACGGCTAAAGTTAGAGACATGGTTCTAGTTCTAAGCTTTAATGCTTTACTTGGTGCCATCGAGAAAAAATTTTCAAACCTAGTGCTTCAAGCGTTTCGGAGCTATAAACGATCTTGGTGTGGTGTGTCATGCAAGTCAATGTACCAAATGCGTAGACATAGAAAAATACCAAATAACAACAAAAATCATAAAATAAATGTTTTCTGTCCATTATGTTACAATATTGTGATTTATCTCAAAGGAAAATACAAATTGAAATACACTTTAACCCTGCAAATGTGAGACTTAGCTTAAATGTAGTACCTAATTTACTTAAGCAAAGGGATAAGGTAACATTGAAATACCGGCCCAGCTTGAATGTAGCGGCCCTAAGAAAAGAGTATATTTTTGTTATAAGTTTAAATAGATTTACGAGAACGACATCTCACTTTTTTTTAATGCTATTAAAAAAAAAAACAAAAAAAAAACATAAAACGTTACTATCGTGTAGAAACAAAACGTAATTTGTTTTATTTTCAGGAAATCTGTGAATGACTTTATGCGTACGAAAGAAGCGAGCTTCGTAGTCTATATATGCTTGTAAGTTAATTTCAAATGATTCTACCATCCGATTTATAAAAATACGGAGTTGTTAATGAATGGGTTTTAAACAAAAAAAACCTAAAACAGAAGCTTTTTACCTTATAAATAGCCTGATATAGATAGTTATGCAACGTGAAACATTTTTTAACAACTGAAATATTTTGAAGTATCTTCTTCTCGTGTAGGCATTGTCAAGTGTGTGGCACTTGACAATGCCTACACGAGAAGAAGATACTTCAAAATATACTTCAAAATTGTCAACTTGGCTAACCCTGGTGGCAGAGTTTTCAAACCGCCAAAATGGCCTCTGACTTGGCTTTAACGACTGTAGTCAATCAACAACAGCCGGGACCGACAGCTTAGCACTTCGAAGCATGGAAACGCCCGTGATTGCCATTTTGATCACTCACCAGTTATCACGTTCCTTACCTCTGTATACGTTGCTTAGCCGCATTGATCGGTTAAGATCAGCGAGCGCCAGGGCTATGACCGCTTCAAACGAGATTCATACATTTTGGAGTATAACTCTCGAAGTAGCGGATACTGGTAAAGCAGTCAGTATACTAATGGCGGGATGCGATAAATATACAACAAAAACGAACATAATTTTTTCAAAAAGGGGGTTATTTCAGATTAAGTTAAAATTCGAAAATAAATAAACGCTAGACACTCAAAGGCCCACACTAAGGTTTTCCCTTGTGTCGTGGGTCCCTTGGAACACACATAAAGACAAACACAAACACCCATGACCCGAGAACAAACATCTGCTTTTTACACAAATGTTTGCCCCGACTGGGGATCGAACCCAGGACCCGCCGATCAAGAGGCAGCATCACTACCACTCAACCAAACCGGCCGTTCAAAAAATAAAGATATGTCATGAGGGGATATATTTTTGACGCATAAACATATAATATTATATTATATTTCCGTACAAGGCGTAAATAAGTTGACAAGTCGAATTATATGAAGTCAGATGTCTTTTATATAATAACTCATTGTTAGAGAGTTGTTCAAAAATTCACAAGTTGGGTGTGTGCGTTAAAAGTGGACTTATTGATTTATTCACCATATTAAACTAGCGATCATATTCATCATATTCATACACATATTCATACAAGTCGAGTTATCAACCTATTCACGCCTTGTAAATTTTATTGGATATATTTTTCTTCCTAATTTACTTTGGCATAATGAATGTAACATAATTTTTACTGTCACATTAAAACTTATGCATAATTGTTTTTTGGCATAATGATTTTTAAGCGCAACGTCCTGTGGTTAGGTTAGGTTATATGCTGGTAAAAATTACGCGGAAATAGTTATGCATTTAGATAGATAGATAAATACTTTATTGCATACTTAAATTGAAACCTATGAAATTGGGTGCCAAACGGCACCGCTAGGTTATAATGGTTACATGCAATACAATACAAACTTACAAACAAAACTGTGCAAAGGGCGACCGTATCACTGGACAGCGATCTCTTTAGTTGTTATCTTATATATGTCACCGGAAAATAATAAGAATCGTAAGTTGATCAACTTTCGAGGTAGTTTATCAACTACCGGTAAATCATATACGGCAGTTGAAATGTATTATTTAACCTAAACATTTCCGGTAATTGATCAATTTACGGCGTCTCGCGCTAAAATGATCCGACGAACGCGATCTGTACGCTGATGTTCAAAACTCGAGGTGTTCGCTGATAGGTTGAGTGTCTCGCTTAGAACTGCGGCAAGTCCTAACCTAACCCAACCAACCCTAAACGGGTTGGTTGGGTTAGGTTAGGTTAGAACTGCGACCCTCAACGCACGAGCCGAGCGAGCGTAGCGAGCGTACCGCAGCAGCGGCCGGCGAAGTGCCATAAACGACTCGACTGTGGTTGCCTTAAGGCGACTACAGCACCCAATAAAGGCAGCACACATAGGAATAGTGCTATCTCCATCTCTCAACAGGCCTGGGCCGGCAGTGCGAACAGTGTCGATACACGAAGTTTACGGACTATGAAAGCGTACGGCGTAAAAACATGTTCGAAAGTTAGAAAAAAGAGATTTATGGAAAGGTGATAGCTTAAATCGAAAAATGCGTTAACTACTTATCGAGAGTGTTCAATCACAAACATTTTAATAGCAAATTCAAGTTCTTGTATGCATTTTACTATGGTTTTTACAGCTTAAAAGATACAAATATTGGGTATTTAGTGGTGACTTTGTGAGCTTTTTCTATTGAACCAAAAGTGCTAAATCATATTTTCAGCAAATTACTTATTTAGTTTATGTCCTGAATATTACCGTAGTATTTTTTCTTCATTTTAATGCAGTGCGTCATGCTTATCTATGCATCATAAAATCGTAATTTCAATCAATCAGAGAACCGTGTATTATATTACGGATGCCAGTTTAACGTAAAAATGTACACTGAGCAGCGATTGGTCCATTCGTGTATGATTAGCTAAAATTTATTGCGTTAAATAATACATTTCAACTGTCGTGTATGATTTGCCGATAGTTGATAAACTACCTCGAAAATTGATCAACTTACGATTCTTATTAATTTCCGGCGACATATATAAAATTGGTGATTAATTGACTCATCAACGCCCAGCCCGAACCCTTAGATCTAGAACCTTTTTAAAACTTTTTCTTGAACAACTCGTAAACGGTGGCCCATAGCAAAAAATATTTTTTACTTAAGTAATCTACATAAAATTCTCTACAAAACGGTTCTCTAGGTACACTTTTTTGCTGGGATCAATATCTAAAGAGATATGAAGCAAAGAAATTTATGAGGTAAAATTAGATTTTGACCTAGACATTGATAATTATTACTGAGCAGGACCATTTGGATTGTGTTCGGACACCTTCCAGAATGACTCTCGGGAAAGTCCATACACCTCCCATATGGGGCTGCCGAGATATCCTGGAAAAACTGCAATTTTCAGGCAATTCTTTTGCTTTCATATCTCATTAAACATTGATCCCAACGGAAAAGTGTACATAACCTTTTTGTATAAAATTTTATGTAGATTACTTCAGTATTTTTTATTTTTTTGCTTTGAGCCACCGTTTACAAGTTGTTTAAGAAAAACTTAAAAAAGAGACCTTTAAACCGCCCCCTACACGTTAGCTCCACCCCATCCATCAGTACTTTCAGTATGTTGCTTCAGACACCATTCCCTAAAAATTCGCTTATACACGAAATTATTTCTCCTATTTGGCAGTTTTTGGGTTTCATTGATTGGATCATATGTTAAAAGTACATATTAGCACTACTCTTTCCCACACTTTTGGTTAATGAGAAAATAAGTAAGGTCTGGCGGCCCTGGGATCTGGGTCGATTACACGTACCACACTACGCTCCATCATTAAATGGAGTGATGCTCCCTGGCCGCGCCACCAGGCAGTACTCAGATGCCGTTATGCTCAATACGCGCTACCTAAAGTCTACCTTCATTTAATTACCATGAAATAATGAGTACCTCTAACAAATAAGATATAAATAACAATGAAAGGGGTTCGGCCACAGAGTAGTGCTTTCCAGCCGCGTGACGTTGTATTGTAAAAAGTATGTTATTAATTCATGCTAGCTTTATATATAAATCCCGTTTAGCACCGTGTCTTCGTGAACCACAGATAATTCAAGACCGTAGCCAACGGCTGACTGGAGACAAATTGAAATTCCAAGGGGAAATTTTAAACACGAAATGTGAGATACGAATCCAAATAATTAAAAATATAGAAATTATTCCAATTTAACATGAGGTGGCAAATAAATCGCGGTTATCGCGCCGCGTATCTTTTATTTTATACAGTCAATTTTTAATTTTATCAATTCCAACTCAATTTGTAGACAATAAATCGATTATTTTATCAAGCAGAAACAAACAACGCCAAAAATTTAACGGGATTGAACCTGAAAAATTGATTCTTAAATAATTCAAAGAAAATTTAAAATTCTAAAAGGAAGAAAAAAATAAATTAGTGTAAAAGAAACTCGCCAAACTGCAGCATGTACCTTTGATCATGCGCGTTATTGTTAGGAAAATACAATTATTTTACTTTACTTATCGCTTCCCGCTTTCTTTAATACTTACAGCTTCACCAGTAATCGTTACTTCATGAATCATAATTCATAAAACTACTTCGTGCTAACTGCTTCATAAAATTATTTCACTCCTTTTGTAGGCAGGTCAACTTTTGTTTAAAACTCTTTAAGTTTTCTATTCATGAAAGATAGGAAATGTGTGGGTAGATACTTGCCTTGACTGCTGCGCTAAAAACTAATTTATTGTTAAATTACTTTTAACACATTCCGCCGAGGTAAAAGGAAATTGTCGATGACCAACATGTGACGGGAAGATTGCCCTCACCTCTTTAGCGGGTGAAAGTCGATAAATCGCAAAAAATGTTTTTAGATAACTGTTTATGAGTCAAAATTTCTTTTTATTTCTCTGTTCAAATTTTTATAGGTGGGTTCAAATAAAAAACGTAAAAATGGTTGGCATGTATTTCAATTAACCACTTAAAATAATTTTCCATGTTGTATAAGTAGGTAAACAAGGCAGGGAAAGATATTTCAACATGCCTTATATTTCAGAAACTATAAAGTGTATAGTAACAGTGTTGGTGCAAAGTTTTAGAAAATTTTGTCTTCTTGAAAAACACAATTTGATTTTTTTATTATTTTTGGCAAAGGCACATAGCTTTCGGCGTATTTAATGATTTGACGCAAGGTCTAAATTATAAGTTAAGGTACTAAAGAATCAATTATAATCATACCTGACTTTCATAAAATAACAACTAATTCATTTTTCTTTGATTTTAGGGCTTGTCAAGTTACGGTGTCTTTCTTATTTGCGATGTTCAATTGTGCTCGGCGAGTACCGGTTAATTGGTTATTATTAGTAGTTACAGTGAGTCCAAAGTATTTTAATTTCATTTTTTAGAACATGTAAAAATAAATACAACAAAATTTAAATCTAAAACAAAAAAAAATATATGTCCTCCGGCATTCGATAGCTAATAATAACTTTTGAACGGCTGAAGCAATTTGGATCAAATATAACGAAGAACCATCTAGATTACGTCAGCTATTAAAAAAAAACATTGGAACGATCCATTCTTTAAGGAGCTACAATGCCACAGTCGTACACAATACATACGTTTTATCTTCTTTAGAAGTGTTATAGATGACTGCTGTAAAATACGTATCTTAGATGTTGTAGGCGAAAAACTAAAAAAAGGCCGTAAATTTCGAGGATTTTCGAGCACCACGAAGTTAGCACTGGTCTTGCGAATTTGGTTTTACACTATTGGTATCTATCCTAACAACATCCCAAAAAATCATGACCTGGCTACTTTTTGCAACCAGCAGGCCGAGCACGATAGTGATAGCGCCCCGATAACACCGCGGTCCTATGTCAAAATGTCAACTTTGACAACTCCATAGGGCGAGCAAGCCTTTGCGCGGGATCTTCGCGCAATCAAAGTGATGTTTAAGCGTGAGCCGAGCGCGAGTTATCTATCTATCTATGGAGGGGACGCCCGTCAGGCACAGGCGGGTGATCAGTCCACTTATTTGGGACCATTTCACCCAATTCCCCATAATAGCGCATGAGTTTTGCCTCTGCACTGACAGTTCCACCTCTCTGAACCTACCCGAAGCTTTAGCAAACCCAATTATATCTTTTATGCTAAGCTCTTGTATTTGTTCTTCTTTTACCTCATCCATGCCTATTGTCTCCCATCTTACCAGCGCGTACATTGGACACTCAGTCAGGAAATGTAGACTTGTTTCCTCCTTGTCGCATTCTGGGCAGGTGGGATCACTTTTCAAGCCCATTATTGTTAGGTGTCGGTTCAGTGGACAGTGTCCAGTGAGCAGACCCACTACAATCCTGATGTACTTTCTATTTAGCTGTAGAAGTTGCTTCGACTTTCTTTTTTCGTATGTCTTAAGGAAGATTTTTGCCTGGCGGCACTGTTTGTTATGCTTCCATCTTAAATTGGCTTCTTCGGTTATGATCTTACTTATTATTCCTTTACTGATTTTACTCGATATAGATAGCCTGGGTTCCGGGCAGATGAATGTCTCATCGGCCCCTTTCCTTGCAAGCTTGTCTGCAATCTCATTGCCTATATGTCCTTCGTGCCCCGGCACCCAGGCAATGGTGACTTTGGTCTTTTTGGCTAAGGCGTTAATAGCCTCTTTGCATTCTGTGACTAGGGCCGAGTTAGTTTCGGCTCCGTTTAGTGCCTTCAAAGCAGCCTGACTGTCACTATAGACTATGATGTTCTCTTTGTTTTCAGTGATCATACTGTCTATGATTCTGACTCCCTCTGTAATAGCAAGCACTTCAGCTTAGAAAACGCTAGCGCATCTTCCCAGGTGCATAGTAACTTGGCCATCTACCTGGTTCGTGATGTATATTCCCAGTCCTGATAGATTTGTTGATTCTTTCCTGGAGCCGTCAGTGTAACACACTATCTTTGGATCTTGTATGTCCAAGCTCCAGCTTTCTCTAGCTCCTATATGGATCCTGTATTTTTTGTCAAAGATTACTTTTTTCCTAATCAGATCATTATTAGAAAGTATCATTGACAATTTATCTTCGTAGTTTCCATCTAATATGGTGTGTCATTTATCCATGAAGTTTCCTTTCCATTCAAGGCTTGACTTCATCCTATACCATTGTTCCATGGCTCTCTTTTTAACTTCCAAATCCAGAGGATGCAATCCCAATAATACATCTAAGGCAGCTGATGGAGTGGTTCTCATCGCTCCTGTGATCATTAGGGTTGCCAGTCTTTGTACTTTTGCTAGTTCATTTCTGTTCGCTTGTATAGTGGTTTTATGCCACCAAATAATTGCTCCATATGTTACTCTTGGAATTATGATTGCTTTGTATATCCACATCATGACATGCGGTTTGGTGCCCCAGGTTTTGCCTACAGCTCTTTTGCATTGCATGCGTGTGATTTTTGCTTTATCACATTGTTCTTTTATGTGTGTGTTGAATTTAAGAGAGTTATCAATTGTGACTCCAAGGTATCTTATTTCGTTTGATACCTCTAATTCAACACCATCTATCGTGAGGGGTTTAAACTCTTTGAGCGCGAGTTAGTCGTTATCGGTGCTAGATCTGCTGATGCTATTTATATGTCTACGGTGGCTGGCGTATAAATACAGTTGTCAATTTTAATACTGCTTTAACAACTGTTTAACCATTTAAGTATACAAAATAACTAGAGCGATGCAGTTCAATTGTTTTACAATCATGGGTAGGTAGGTAGATGTGCCAGATATAGCCTACGAAAAATAAAATAAAACCGGTCAAGCGCGAGTCGGGCTCGCGCATGAGGGTTCCGTACCATTATCTCAACCTATTCCTTTTGATATCCTATAACTCCAAGGTATCAATGAGACTACGTATATCAATCAAATAGCTTCTTTATTTTTCAATGATTAATGATTTCAATTATTATTTTTCATACAAAATATTTTGGTAAAAATGTGAATTTCGTACATATAGTATAATACTTTTACGTAAGAAATGACAAAGTCACATTATCATATTCTAAATTGTGAATGATTGAAATTAATTATCAATGAAATTGTACCAACCTAGGACTCGTTTTATAAGAGAAAGGTTTTGAAATATTTTAATTTTGATTTTTGAAATATTTTAATTTGAATTGACAGACGGGCAGACAGACGGACGGACGGACAGCGGAGTCTTATTAATAGGGTCTCGTTTTACCCTTTGGTACGGAACCCTGAAAATTGAGGAAATAAATCCCCTGAACATTACCTACCAAAGTCCCCTCGATTTTAGGTGCCGCTAGGGGTAGCAGAGAGGAATAAAGGTCCCTTTTTTAAGTTTTTTGCTTATCACTTGAAAAAGATCTAATTTAGGGACTACACTGACAAATATGAATTAAAGTTGATTAAATTTCTAACAACTCCGTCTTAAACAAAATGTCTATAAAATGCACACTTTTCATGTGACACCATATCAAAAGTTTGTAAATTTGTGTTATATGTATGTTACATAAAAACGAACGTTTACCACGAAATATCAAAAACTACTACACTAAATAAAGATTGAATTTGGCGAGTAGGTAGTCTGTCGTTAATAAATGGCCGTCATAAAAGGTTTTTTTAAAATTTTTAAGGGAACACAAAATAAAATAAAAAATTAAAAGCGAAAGTTCACCCACTAATTATACACAAAATCTAAAAAAACTACTTGACTTATAAAGCTAAAATTTTGTAGGCAGATAGACTGTAGTAAGGAGACATCTACTTTAGAAAGATTTGTCGCAATTCCCACGAAGAAAAGAAAATCCCAAGAAAATGTGAAAAAATGTAAAGCCGAAAGTTTTACAGCTAGATGTTTATAATTCTGCACAAGCATTCCTCAAGCAACAAAGGCACTCAGAGAGAAATTCCTAAAACTCCCTCGGAAAACCTGGAAAAGTTTATCCTCGGCGTGATAAGTTTGAGATACTGCAGGCATCGTCTCAGAAAGCGGAAACGAGCAATCTTTAAAGATAGATGTAAGCTAAAATTTTGCACGCCCGTGTGTGCAGGATTTGTATCGCGCGCGGCGTAAACAAGCACGTGACGGGTTATGGGAATTTTGGTAATTTTATTTTCAGTTTAATACAAGCAAATTAAAAGTCTCGTAAGGAACTAGTTCCGAAACTCCGGTTCAATAGACGGCCAAAGCGGTAGAAATATACATATGTGTGTTTGACAAGAACGTGACCGGGATTTTCAATTGTTTCAAAAAGGTACGGTGAAAAAAAAACACTTGACTGAGTAGAATAGTCCTTTCTTCAGAATGCTACATAAAATATAATTAGTACTCAGACTAACTATACATCGATAACTATTTTCTCAAGATGAGTGCCGCGCACACTTCTCGCTAAGAAGAAGTGTTCCTTTACATTCTCCCAAAAGGGCCAAAAAAGTCATGAGAACAAGCCGCAAAATAGGTTAAAAAGTCAAAAGCGTTCGTCACGAACTAAGTGACGCGCGATACGGAAGCAAAAAGTTTTGATTACTTACCAGAACGTGGTAAAACTAGAAAGACTTCATCTGCATAGGAAAAAACAGATTGTGTTGCTGTTCACTAAAAAACCTATAATTGCACTTCGATCCGGCCAGGAACAATTAAATAACAAAGGACTCAATGTATTTTTCAACACATTAAGGAGGCGTTTGATTGAAAATTGTGTAAAATACCGAAGTACGGCGAAACAACCTATGCTTTCCAAAAAACACATTGAAAAACGACTGTCTTAGGCGAGTAAAAATAAAGAGCGCGATTAGTATAGTGTAGTATTTTCTGACGAAGGTTCATTTTGGACAGCTAGCTACACAACTCGGGTTTGGTCAGCAGCAGTCAACTGACTGGTCTTACGAACTCTTTAACACCCGGTGAATGTGCATCTTTGGAAACGCATTTTAAAAAAAGATTTTGGAAGTTTGCACCTGTGTACCGGTACATTTACTTAACGCTCAAAGGATAGTTAACATTTATGAAAAGGCATCATTACTATCTGTTAAGAAAATATTCCTACGTCAAACTTAATCCTGTATTATACAAGCGGACAACGCAATTAAACATCGAAAACAGCTCTTCACAGTTTAAAACGTAGAAAATGCTATAGATGTTTTGGACTGTCCTCACCGTCACCAGATGCCAGTCCCATTGAAAATGTTTTGGTGTAAATGAAGTTCAAACTAAGGCAAAAAATGCAGTAACCATCAAAGGCCTTACGCGTAAACTTAAGTCCATATGACGGTCCTTATCTCAACTATGCCGAAAAATTTGCCAAAAATGTGGCACAAAAATATCAAGTGATAATAAATAATGAAGAGGACTTAACGCCTTCTTAATATAAAAGTATCGTAGTGTGATTAGTAGTCTATTAGAATAAAAAAAAATTTTTAATAAAGATGTTTTTATTCAATTTTGTTGGTCCCGCTCTTTTCGTACATAGGTATATATTGCCTAACCATTTACTCTTGCGGTCAGCTAATTTGCCTTCAACGGGAAGGTGCAATTTGTTTTGAGAATTCCATATTGGTTTCTAGGGGCAAAATGTTGAGTTTCGTGGTCTGATTTACATACTCACATTTTGTTAACTATTTAAAGTAATACAATTTAAATACTTTCAATATGGTGGTTAAATAATTAAATTTATGTTTTATAAATAATTATTACAAGCGCAATTGGAGAGTTAGAATCTTGGTTGAGGCTTGTAGCAGAAAATTCTTCTGTTAGTCATTTTTAGGGTATGCCAGAGAAGTTCGATGCTCTTTACGCTTAAATCAAATAAAAAATCTTGTTAACAAATCAAAATTTGTTCCAAAAGGTTCATGCTATATTGGGTGACTTTCATTAGATAGCTACTTCGCCAAATCCTATTCAAACTCGGCTTGACTTGGTATTGCATGTCTAGGTACACCATTATCTAGATATATCGCTAGACAAGCAGTAGCGATATATCTTTCGCTGTAACTTTTTTGTTTTTCAGACAATCATATACTCATACATAGTGGGATTTTTTTCTGCAGCTTATGAACCATATATTGTATTATGTGCAGCAGGCACTACACTCCTAATATCGGCAATATGTTTGGGCCTCGCATTTACGAAAGTAAGTAAATACATGCTTAACCATTTTTCACAAAAAAAGATCTAATATTTGTCTTGGTAGCGACTAACTCAAACTGTAAATGTATGAAGCCGAAAATGTGTGATAAGATTTCGCAAGACGCAAGGTCACTATGAGTCTCTAAATTGGATCATTACTTAACGTGTTTACAAATACAGCTATTTAAACGGAGTTAAATAATACTTATGTATTTTTTACAGGTGGACTTTACCAAGTTCTTACTGATTGTGCTAATGATCATGATTGCATTAATGGCCGCCGTCGTTGGTCTCATTGTTTTATCAGTAATGGGCATTCAATTATCACTCCTAAGAAAAGTCATTCTCGTTATTTCAACTATCGTGTCTGCTGCTGTGAGTATTTTCATACCAAATCGAAACCCTTATGCAATCGCTTCATTGCCTGTTTGCCTGTTTTTCTGAGTCGTGGATCCCATTGTAAACATTTGACGAGATTTCCTTATCTTCTATGATTTAGAAGATAACGAAAACTCCGTCAATCAGTTGATGAAAAAATGTTTGGTGCTTGCTTTGCTGGCATATAAACTTATGTTGGTTTTATTTGTTGTTCTATTGCTCTTGAATAAAATCTGAAAAATGGGTTTAGACGGTTTAGAAGTTCCCTTTTTTGTAGCTTAAGTTTTGACATAAATAGAGGGGACTTGATTTTTTCATGCGCAAACGTGCGAAAATTTTTTTTCTATAAAATTATAATTACGAAAGTATAAGAAGTATTTACCGAGCCGAAAGCATTTTCAAGGCAGCTTCAAGTTTGTACAAAATTCTAGGTTTCAAATTATGCGCAATCTGCTAAAGGAGATCACGTGGCGATTGGAATGTCGTTAAACTTAATATAGGCATTCATTTTTTTGGTCATTGTTTACGTCCAACAACTTTTATTTTAAAACAGATGTCATTTTACATCATCCTTAATACAACAGTATTGGAATTGAGATGGGAAGTGATCGGAGATACGTGTAACACGTTGTAGGTTCAATATGAACTAAATTATTGGGAAATTTTGATGGGTTTATATACTGAGTTCCAAGGACACTTTCTGACAATAGTTGACAATATTAAATTACATGTTATGAAACCTGATATCTGAACTATAAACAATGGACAATTTCTATTGGTACATTTCTCCTAATATGGTAATGCCTATCTTATTAAATATTACGTATTTAGAGGTCATATACGTCACAACTATAATATAGCTTGTTCATTGTTTAATGTAAAGGAGTGTTCACACTACGCTACAAAATTTGGCATGGTCATTATTGATCCTCCCGATAGTACTGTACAGTAAAGAAGTCATCGCTTGACTATTATTTTACTTGCTAATATCATCGCGTGGGATGACAAAATAGCTTTTATAAAGAAAGAAGGAGTTTAGAAAAATTCAAAAATCCGTTTGCGAAACATTAATAATAAACAGGATAGTATTCCGTGTAGAAATTTAGAAACAGTAAACATTTACTTAATAAAAATTTTGTGTTCGGAATAAATTTTCACAATCTAACTCAAATTATATGCTAATCTTACGTCCATTAAACGACCACTAGCTTCTTAAATTAGATACACAATACCTAACAGACGTTACAGCACCGACAGCTTATTCACATAATTATATTTGATAAGAAACTTATGTATTTTTTTTAATAAATAGATTAAGACTTATTCAAAATAATTTTCTAAAAAACGCAGTATTTTCATTGTTATACTGAGAGGAGCTCTGGTGCTCTCCAGGAATTGGTGGATGTTACCATTTCTGACGATCCACTGGAACAGAAAATGCGAATCAGCTTCTGGTTCTAACTAGAAGTTATCTGTTTAGTCAACCAGGTACTCACAGCAAGGATGCTTCGACCGGTTCTGATGGGACGGTCTATTACTCTCCAGGGTAGGACATTTAGCATCCAGTGAACGTCATCGATGTTGAAAATCCAGAGAACGACCAGCAAAGGATCTAAGATTAGAAAGTATTGCATCGTTTCTCCTGTGACCATTTGGTGAGGGATGAACGGCAGGTCCACTAATTCCTGGGGGCTCAACAGGTGAGCGTTGTAGTAAAGTCTGACTCCGTGGAAGAGCAGATCTTCTTCTGTCAGTTGGTTGGCGTCTAAGGCTGGATTGATAAACGGTTCCCGAAAGCTCAGCTCTTCCAGGATCAATGTCTGTATTAACCATTTATAGAAAAAGGTATGACAATTTTCAGGAGCTTGGGTCTCGTTTACTTGGATGTGATTCGATGTAGAAGCTGGAGATGGCGCTAAAGCTCTGGTGGATCCCGCGTCAGATTCTTCTAGGATCTGGTTTTCTTCCATCTGAAACACTGGAGCACTTGTATGGCTAGGCAGTAATTCAAGTAGATGTCGCTTTACTTTTTTTTTTTTGGCTGCGAGTTTCCTGCTGCTTCGTAGTCTGAGCTCGTCAAATCGATCACCGGCATACGGTTTAGCTGGTACATTTCAGAACGCTTAAACCACTTATTGATGGAACGCCTGTCGGCCATTGTGCCAAAACAACAACTGAATTCGTTTGGTGATGATTCGATGGTATTTATGGTGACTTTCAAAGATAAAGCTAACAATTGCATATATATGTAAATATTATGTCACGGCTAAATATAAAATGCAGCTGAGAGATATTCGGCGAGCACCGAATCGTCAGACTGGCGTGGGCTTTATGATTCTATATCAGCACTGCAGTGCAAAAAACATGATAATGATGCATGTGTTTATAAAATGTACTGTTGTTATCATTACTAAAGGTCATTAAAGTGTAATAACACACGAAGAAATGTATATTGTTTGAAACAAGTGTTTTTATTCATTGTAAAACGTCACATAAATATTTATTAGCATCTTTGTGTACCTGAAACAAAGAAAATAATTGAACAAAGTCGTAAATGTTTGCCGAAGCTTTTACGTTACTTTTAAAGGAATGCGTTGGAGAAGTTAATAACCTTAAAATACTTTACTTTGTTTCGATTATTTGCTTGTAAATACAGAACCGGTCAAAGGAAAATGACCTTAAGTCATTGAACTACAAAAAATGTATGACTCGCTAATCGCTATTTTTGGTCTTACCAGCTTGCAGGTTCCTTAGGGTTTCTGGTCAGAAAATTTGCACTTCTGGACCCTCAGGGACAACCTTTAGCAATAATACCATCAAAAACTGTGCACAGATTTGCCACATTCAAATCGATACCGGAAATAAGAAAGGGCGTAAGGGACAAACCCCTACTTCACAGGAGAGGCAAAAAACGAAGAAAAAAAAGATTCTGTCATATTTTTTTTCCTATTGAATCGATTTTGATAGCTCCTAGAGAAAATTTGCTTAGATTTTCATTGGCCTTAGTTCTGTATATAAAACAGCTGGCTATGTATTACGGTTTAGTAGATAGCATGTCCCTTATGACCATGGGATTTGAAGAAAGTTTTACTTAGAACCCATAAAATAAGAAAAAAATAAACTTACATTGGCGTAAGGGTCATATCCCTAAATCTGTTGAGTAGTTTTTTTGCCGTAGGTGTATATTTATTTTTACATAATATTGTTACGGGCCAATGTAATCTGAACCTTAGAATCATACACATAGAGTTGAAATTCATAATCATTTAATATATTAGACTCTAGACCTCACTACACAAATTTTTAATAAATAGGTACTTTATTTTATGAAATAAAACATTTTTGTTCTAGGTAGCTTATTTATTTATTAGTTTAAAAAAGTTTGCGTAAAAAATCTAAGGCATTTAATAGAATTAGACATAATTTAGTACTTATTAAGACTTTTTCAAAGAATTCTTTTCCAAAACGATTTCATAACAAGTATTCTTCTTTGTGTTTTGACTGTTAAAACAATTTGCTTTATCCCTACCATCACTAGGCAGTTTGCGCGGGAAACAAATGTTATAAATAAGGGTAGCAGCGCATTTTCCCTCGTCGTTTATTCTCGCCAAAGAAGGATCTTCTTATCTGAGTAGTTGGTTATGTCCAATTCGGAATACGTGAGCGTTGGCAAAGAAATAAATGGTGAGGATTTACCCCCAACCGTAAGTAACTTTTATCATACTGCAAATATGAGCGATACATCCTCGGATAGCAAAAGTCCATATTCTTCGCCACAATATAAATACAATCGACAGCGGCGCCGTCGCGACCGTGGCTCAAAAGATTCTACCCTCAATGCCATTTTGCAACAACATCAACCTGCTCAGCCTCCGGCGGAGTCAGTGCCTTCACTGGGTCAGTGCAAACCAATGATCACGCGGAGTATCAAGGCCAATTAAACCAGCAGTACATTGATATGGCAGGTACTCGCTACACTGTCGTAAGTGGGCCTGTTGCGGTGCAACAAAGCTATGTTACAGAAAATGTACCGATTCCGATGGACATCCAGGCTGGGGTCCCCATTCCCAACTATGTTACTGTTCAGGCTGGACAGCAAGTTTGTGAAAATTCCGTATCTCAGACTGAGGCTACATCTGCTCCCGGATGTGCATCATCTGCAAAGGCCATTGCGCCAGCTATGCAATCACTGGCTCAACCTGAAGCAGTACTTGGTACTAGTTATATTGGGTTCACAGTGTCTTACCTACTTTAAATGAAAAAGATCCCTAAATTAAACCAGTCACTGCTAGTGATCTGGAATTGATTACGTCACTTCAAAAGTTTGGTCGTCAAGACTGGATGAATATACTTTTTTTTGAGACTCAGAAAATACATTTATTTACTCCAGGCTTCTGTGCATTAAAAACAAATGCTGAGTTAAAACCTGTGGATACCTCAGTACCGTTTCAAATGGAGTTCGAGCACACACTTGCTGCAATCACGCATGTTGCGGTTGTCTAAAAAGCATATTTACAAGACAGACTACACAAAAGATCAAGACAGATACCATTTCAACAAAAAATATAATAATAACAAAGACAATAAATAGTGCCACAAGATCTCAAACGGGAAATCGGCCGAATTTTCATGACAATGGATACCGTAAAAACCAAAACAGTGGCCCGGCAAGCTCAAATGACTACCGAAAAACAAAAAAAAAAATGACTCCACGGCTAGAACAAATTCTTATGAACCGAGACCAAAGCGTAACAGATGACTCTCAACAAATTTTCCGCGAGGACTGCCTGAAAAATTTTTGCCAGGCGTCTAGGTGCGCCAGGATTATGTTTAAAAATAATATAAGGAATGAAAATTCCGTTTTACAAAAGACCCCCGCTGATGGTAACATACAATCGACATTAACTATTGACATCGGATCTAGCTACAAAAATCTCATCGGAAATGAATTCCGAAATCTCGAAGATGATAGTCTCAAGTTTTAGAGAAAATACGAAGCTCGGAGAGTTTTCTATCCCTATTTTTTTTCGTACCCAAAGCAGATGGCTCCCTGCGGCCCATACTAAACCTGAAACGCTTAAATCAGTATGTAAAACCGTTGAGATTTCGGTTCCGAACTTCCTGCAACCCGGGGACTGGGTTGCGAAGATCAACCTTTCCCAAGCGTACTTTCACGTTCCTGTCGCCGAAGTGCACAAAAGATTTCTGCGCGTTATATATCAAGGATCCGTTTACCAAATGACTTTCCTACCGTTCGGCCTGTCGTGTGCACCGAAAATTTTTGCGTCACTAACAAATTGGGTAGCGGAACAACTGAGAAAGGAAGGTATACGCGTAATTGTATACCTAGACGACCTGTCATCTAGAGATAACTGACCTGTCATGTAGAGATAACCTTGAAACTATTAAAGGTCTTAGGATACACAGTCAACTTGGACAAGTCAGTCACGGTTCCTTGCAAGAACCTTGAGTTTCTAGGCATCTCATAGAATCTTCACAACAATCTAAAAAGTCTACCGGCCAAGAAAAAGGACAAGATATTGGCTCTGTTATCCCAATTACTGGAGACAAAGTTCTGGACACTACGACAACTCCAGGTTCTGTTAGGATACCTCAACTTCGCGTGTTTTGTAATCCCACTGGGAAGATTACACTACTGTCTGATACAAATTCATTCCAACCGGGATCTACGCAAACTTCCAAAGAAGCGAGTAGCAATACCTCCACCTGTTTTGCAAGAAATGCTTTGATTGCAGAATGCCATTCACCAAAATCTACCAATACACTCTCCCACTATATCAAACTTCCTGATAACAGATGCAGCAGACTACGGGTGGGGGGCAGTATTGAACCCACCATCTTGCCTAATACCTCCCACCACCTTGCCTAATACCTCGAATATTGAACCATCTCAACTCAGCGAAAGGAAAATGTATAATAGTGGCCCCACAGTGGAAGAAAACGTTTTGGCGAGCGGACTAAATAAAGAAGGCTTTAGGGGATCCAATTCTAATACCCGAGTTGCAAGAAGTCCTAGTAGACACGGCGACAAACAAACCGCCTCAAAAATAGAAAGTTTGACATTATAGGCCTGGTTGGTGCAGGGTGGCGTGCGTGACTTATTAAAAGGCTGGACAAGCAGTGAGATCGAACTCTTATCTCGCAATTGGCGACCATCTACGTTATCTGTGTATGAACCCGCGTGGAAATCATGGTTTGACTGGGCTACAATAAATAACGTTACCCCTCATAAACCAATCAGCGCTGATGTTGCCAGATTTCTTAGTCATCTGCATCTGAAAGAAAATTTGTCGCTAAAAACCATCTTGCTTCATAAGTCTGTCATTTCTACGTTTTGTGAGCCTCATTTGAAAGAAAAACTTGGTGCTAATCTGTTAACAAAACAAGTATTGAAATCTATCAAATTGCAAAAGCCAAAGAAAACGGAATGCCGTACCTGGGATCCTATATCTTTAACAAAATGGCTGTTGAATTCTACTTCTTCTGAAATTACACTTTTTGAAGCTAATCGACTTGTGCAACATTACTCTTGCATGCCTCGGAGAGACGAGTCTATGACTTAAATTTTTTATGTATATGTAAATCTTTATTATCGATAAAAATTATTTTATCGATAATGAAGATTACATAATCTTTTGGCCAAATTTCGGTTTCAAAACAGACTCCACCACTCATCAGCAATCTGGTTGGAAGTTATTTTGCAGTACTGAATCTACAAATATATGCCCCGTTTTCTGGATAAGAAAAGTCCTGGATTTGACAAATACTGTGCGTGGTACTTTTAAGGAATTATTCCTGACTACAACTAGTTAAACTAAGCCAGCTTCAAGAGCTGTGATTTCATCATGGGTCAAGACTATTTTGACCAGTGCCAACATTCAAGCAACTCCTGATAGTTCAAGAGCAGCTATAGCTTCTCTGAACTGGGTGCTACATACCCTTGGACGAAATACTAGCTAGAGGAAATTGGAAACAGGCCAATACCTTTTTGAGGTTTTATAACTTATGGGTCACAGTTACCCGAAATAAACGATTATATTATTATTATATTATTATAAAAAAGAAATCAAGCAAGATAATAATAATTTTCTTTCAAAACTCTTTAATTCAGTATGATTTTATTACTTATGTGATTACTATAATAAATATGTAAGCTGATTCTAAGAAAGAATAATTTTTATTTTTTATTTTGTTTTTTAGTTTACCTTGAATGTTAATTTCTTTAAGTATAATAATAATATTGTATTTTTGTTATACTTATGAGTTTTTCGTGCTTTTACCTTTACCTTTCGGCTACCATCACCAGTCGAAAACAAATTCATCTCATCTTCACAATTTTAACCTCCAATAAAATTGATATTTGCTCTTGAAGCCTCGTCCGGGATATTTAAAAGCTGCCTGGTGAAGATGAGACTCAATGAGGGAAAATGCGCTGCTACTCTTATTTATAACATTTATTTCCCGCACAAACTGCCTAGTGATGGTAGGGATAAAGCAAATTGTCTTAGCAGTCATAACGTAAAAACCGGCCAAGAGCGTGTCGGGCCACGCGCATTGTAGGGTTCCGTAGCAGCATGGTTCAAATATGCAGCTGGCTTCTTAATTCTACAAGCATATTATCATAGTTTATGTTAAAATCCCCAAATACTATACTTAGTATCATAAACAAATGTATTAAAAAGCTTGGCCTAAATATAACAGAATGGAAGTGTTTAATGCGCGAGCGAAGCGAGCGCGACTTTTTTTTTTTGCGACAATTTTATTGTAAGGAATAATATAATAATCTCAAGCTAAGCAGGTGTATATTTTTAATGTCGTTTTCGTAATTAGCACCCACAAAAACCTATTAAACGACACCTGAAGTGTCAATATATTACAGCTTGGCTTTCGGCTCGCCTCACTTTTAGCGTGGAACCTTGTATGTCAACCATTTTGGATTAGGGTACACTTCGTTGTAAATGCTACCCTCGTGAATTATTCCACATTTTTTTTCATTATAAAAATTAATGTTTCCTAAACGGATTGCTGAATCGAAAAACGTTTGTAGTAAACCCCTTCTATCTTTTAAAAAGCTATCCTATGATAACGCACTCGATGATATCGGCTAGAAAAAAAACCATCGCCCATTCACGTTAATGGGAAACACACGAAAACATTTTTTTTCTACCATTTTATTTTTTAGATTTGTCACCACAATCAATAAGTATGTATGACCATGACAAATTTCAGCTCTGTGCTACCAAGGGTTTCTTAGGAAACCTGCAGACAGACAGACATGGCGAAACTATAAGGGTTCGTAGATTACTACGGAACCCTAAAAACAAATCAATGTATTATTAAAGAGTTTGTAATTTGGGAAATAATTTTTGTTTTGGTCTAAATGCAACCGAATGTAAGTATAAAATTCGCGAGCGAAGCGAGCGCGAATTTTTTTTGTTGTTTTTTTTTTTACGGCAATATTACTGTTAGAAATAATATCAACCTGCTGTTAAAATAATTTTGATGTCATTTTCGTAATTAACACCCCCAAAAAACTATTTAACGACACCTAAAATGTCAATATGTTACAGTTTGGCTTTCGACCTCCCCTCACTTTTAGAGTGGAACCTTGTAAACATATTCTTATTAATCCCAAAAACGTTTGGTCGACTATTACTAGCAAACTTGAAGGGCCAACTTATGTGTGATAGTTTTTCTTTTAATTTCGTTGTATATTCTATAACCGTGAATTTTTTTACATTTTTAGAAACAACTGTTTAGCTGGTAGTGTCCCCCCCGGAAACTTGTTTTTAACAAAAGAATTCACTTTAAAATTATTTTTTTCTCAAACGGAGTGCTGAATCGAAAAACATTCTTAGTAAACCCCTTCTATATTTTAAAAATCTATCTTATGACATTCAATTCGATGGTATCGGCGAGAAAAAAAAATCCATCGCCCTTTCACGTGTATGGGAAATACCTGAAAAAAGGTTTTTTCATAATTTTATATTTTAGATCTGTCGGCGCAATCAATATCTATGACCATGCCAAAATTCAGCTCTATAGTACCAAAGATCTTATATTAGTAAATATATTCTTATTAATCCCAACAGTGTTTGGCACTTGGTCGACTATTACTCGCAAACTTGAAGGACCAAGTTATGTGTGATAGTTTTCCTTTTAATTTCGTTATATAATCTACCAACGTGAATTTTTCCACATTTTTAGAAACAACCGTTTAGCAGGTAGAAGGGGGGGGGACACTTGTGTTTGACAAACATTTTCACTTTAAAAATTTATATTTCGCAAACGGAGTGCTGAATCGAAAAACGTTCTTAGTAAACCCCTTCTATCTTTTAATATGCTATCCTATGACACCCCATTCAAAAATATTGGCGAGAAAAAAAAATTCATCGCCCTTTCACGTCTATGGGAGACACCCGAAAAAAATTTTTTTTTTAAGATTTTACTCTACAGTTCTGTCGGCGTGATTCATATGTATAATCATGCCAAGTTTCAGCTCTGTAGTACCAAGGGTTTCTTAGGAAACCCGCGAACAGACGGACAGACGGACATGGCGAAACTATAAGGGTTCGTAGATTACTACGGAACCCTAAAAAGAATACTTGTTATGAAATCATTTTGGAAGCAGTGTGAGAAAAGGACAGAAATAGGTAAAATAAACGACTCTCTCTCATCTTCTTCTTTTTCCTGGACGAGGCTTCAGGAGCATAGTATCAATTTTATTGGAGGTTAAAATTGTGTAATTTTCACTGCCTGGCGCAAGAGATATCATTAATTCGATCGCATTATTTATCATAGAGGTAAGGTGCAAATACTTATATGTATAACTAGAAGTCTTTGACATTTTGGCGTATGGCATAACATACTTACACAAATGGTTACTTTGTTTTCATGACTTGGGGCTTAACAAATATCGCGAATGCATATCATGCACTGTAAGGAACATTTTGAAACAGCATTAGTTCCATAATAAAGGAGTTAAGGATGTCTATTTTTCTATTTTACCTATTTCCTGACATTTCAACGCGGTGCCCGCCGTGGTATTTATTTTATTTTATTATAAGATGGGTTTACTCCTGACCTCAATCTTGACCAAGGTCATTGATGAGGTCGACGATGGAGCGAGTCAACCCAAAAAACGCCTATTGAGGCACTGGTACTCCTACGCACCGACGTTTTTTGTATTTAATGATGTTTTTAAATCGCGAAAGTTTAAAAGTATTATAATATAAGTTTTTTTTATTATTATTATAAGATGGGTTAACTCTTGACCTCAATCTTGACCATAAAGGCCAAAGATGAGGTCGACGATGGAGCGAGTTAACCCAGAAAATGCCTATTAAGGCACTGGTACTCCCACGCACCGACGGAACACAGCAAGCTGTTTGGCGTCGGACTTCGGTAGGAGGGTGGTCACAAACCAGACGGCCCTTTACAGAGCCTACCACACCGCATGAGACCATAGGACGACACCTCAGATTCAGAAAAAAATGAAGTGTCGTTGCCTGGGATGGATTACTAGGAGGCAGGTCTCATTTGTGTTTCCTTAGTCGCCTCTTACCACACCCACGGAAAGAGATGGGGTGGTGTTATTCTCAACCGATCACCACACGGCAAAAAAGTAACTTCTGTTAATTTTGTTTCTTTTTTTGCAGATGCTCGTAATAGAGTTTCAAATGATTTTAGGCGGTAAAACAGTAGAAATTGGTGAAGACGATTATTGTTATGCAGCGTATTTGATATACATTTCTATAATTGACATTTTTCTTAAATTATTAAGAATTTATTCTGAGTTCCAAAATTCAGAGTCTGAAGAGTCAGTCTGATAATTTATTTCAATAAATTATCGTTATTCATTGCACAAGTGAGAAAAGTTATTTTTTATGTAAGTTATCTTTATCTGGTACCTAGGTAGCAGCTAAGTAACTGGTTTGGAATAACGATTGTTGCCAATGATTTTATAATACACAAAACTTGCATGTCGGTGTGGTATAGCCGGTGTGGTCGGTGTGGTATAATATGTTAGGTTAGATTAGCCCTCAATTCAATTTAATTCATTTTAGTACAAATATGTCATATTTATATTTACAAATTCCGCTTGTTTAGCGATTACATAATAGCATGCAAATACATTAAAAAAAAAATAGTTCATACATTATAAAATTAAAATTTAAAATAATAATAACAAGCAGGTCATGAGAGGCGACACAAAACCACTTTGGACAATACAGAAATCTATGAGTACGACCGACAAGAAAGACTAAAGTTGACCAGGGGCTAATGTTCTTTGTATTCAGAGAACTCCTTCAATGAATAAAAGGTTTTTTCTTACAACCAGTCTCGTAGATATCGTTTGAATCGATTAAATGGTTGTTCTTTTATATTTTGTGGCATGTTATTATAAATCTTAAAACACATCGCTGGACATTTTTTTAGGTATCGTGTACTTTTAGCAAATAGGCTTTTTAGGTTAGTTTAGAATACAGTATACAATTTTAAAAATATTGAACGCATTCTGCAGTTAGAACCTAGTTGAGTTACTTTTAAGAAGGGAACCAAGTGTCTAGAATACATTTATATGATTGTACTAGCTTTTTCCAGAGGCTTTTGTACGTACTAACGTTTTGCCTCGCGCAAAGAACGTTTTTAGTTACCGATTTTTTAAATATTTTATGTTGAATTTTGAAAAATCGCGGAACTCGGAATTTTTATATGTTTTACCTAAAGATTGGGAATCTTTTTTTTTTCTCTTGTGTCACTTGTTATTGTGTAAAAATTCTGTATGCTATATTACTGGTAGTCTGTCCAATCGACATTTGATCTATTTTTATTAAATTGTATTTTTACAAATTAATAATTTCTTTTGTAATGTCTATCTGTACTGCGTCCTTCTAGCGGCTAGAGGAGGTACTTACTACTAGGTAGAATCTAGAATCTAGCCGATCACTAATTAATTATATAAGCAAGTAAACCCGAATGTTTTGTATAGTTTAGTTTGACATTACGGTGAAAAATGAATCTGTCCAAACAAGAATCTGTTCAAAACGGAATCCGTCCAAAAAGAAATCTGGCGAAAAAGGCCTAAATCATAGTATTCACGCCAACAGAAATGTAAAATAAAATCCTGAAAAAACATTTTTTTTGGGTAACTCCTATACATACATTTGAAACGGCGATGAATTTTCTTTTACTCAACAAAGTCGTCGTGTGGGATGTAACAGAATAGCTTTTTAGGGTTCCATAGTAATAGTTTCGCCAAGTCCATCTGTCCGTCTGTCCGCGGTTTTCCTCAGAAACCTTTAATACGTCAGTACTGAAATTTGGCATGGCTTCTTTAGTATCTCTCCCATGACCGCTGCCCAGCAGGCCTTCGTCTGATTTGACTGACAGCCATAGTTTTACGTACCTAGTATTAAGTACCTCCTAGATCGTTTAAATAAATAAAAAAGTAATTATAAAACAAAAATACGTTCATATTATAATAAATAAATATATAATAATGTATAATACATTATAGGTTTTTTTCTTAACTGTTATATTACCAACTTCCCAAAAAAGACAGCCACAAGCGTGCGATTTCGTTTTTTTTTATTATAAGATGGGTTAACTCTTGACTTCATAGATGAGGTCATAGATGAGGTTGACGATGGAGCGAGTTAACCCAGAAATGCCTATAAATGCACTGTAGATCAAGATCCCAGAACCGCCAGACGTTACTTATTTTCTCATCAACTAAAAGTGTGGGAAAGAGTAGTGCTAATATGTACTATAAACATATGAATACCTGCTAGCCTGGCCCAACGGCCAATTTTCAGCTACCAGGTTCTGAAGGTACTTCCAAAAATTACTCACTTTTCTTGAAGTCTGGGTGCTATAAAAACTATTGTTATAATTCCCTGAACAATCTGAACATCGTATAAAAAATCACGGCTCGGCTTGTACGAGTAGGTACAATCGCATAATTTACTTGCGAACTGTTAAGCGTCTGGCAGAAATTACAACCGACGGAGGGTGTCTGGCGGTGTTGGTAATTTTTATATTTAATTAATTATATTCTAGAAGACATTAGCACCCAGACTTCAAGTCAAGTAAGTAATTTTTGGAAGTACCCTCAGGTATTCTTAAGTTAATAGTACGTACTAGCACTACTCTTTCCCACGCTTTTGGTTACTGAGAAAATAAGTAAGGTCTGGCGGCCCTAGGATCTTAGTTTACTGGTACTCCTACGCACCGACGGAACACAGCAAGCTGTTTGGCGTCAGATTTCGGTAGGAGGGTTGTCGCGAACCAGACGGCTCTTCACAGAGCCTACCACTCCGCATGAGACCATAGGACAACACCTCAGATTCAGAACTAATTGAGGTGTCGTTGTCTGGGGTGGATTAATAGACGGCAAGTCTCATTTGTGTTTCCTTAGATTAGACTAACCTACACAATAAGAAGAAAAAGTAGCGGACGTCCACATTGCCTTAGTATAGCTAAGTCACAGCTATTAAGTCACGCCATAAATCAGCCTACTAAATCTGAACAACTTTCCCTAAAAAACAGGTAGATCAAATTAAGAAAAAAAACCTTCCATCTCCAAACAAATTTAACGGATTTTCATGTGTATGAGAAGTCAAAATATTCTTAATTTTTAATTTTCACATAGGTTCCGTGAGAAAAGTTGTTAGGTTTTGTAAGGAGAATCTTTCCCTACCAATTTACTAATTTAAAGCTTAAAGGCAGTGACCCTGGCTCCGGGTCATTCTTGCTGCCAAGGCTTTCCATCGCTATCCAACGCGGAAATGCCGCAAGTATTATGAGTACTTTTGCACTGGGGATGACTCGGGGTGATTTTCAACTTGACATTTTATATCTACATCTACTTACACTAATATTATGAAGAGGAAAGATTTGTATTTTTATAAGGTAACGAATAAACTTAAATACTACTGGACCGATTCCTAAAATTATTTCACCATTAGGATGCTACATTATACCTGTGGCGTACCTACGCACATTACCACATACATTACACTAACTAACCCTAACTAACACTAACCTTGCATTGCACTTAAACACTAGATACCTAAACACTATACTAACTTATACACTAAATACTATGTACTAACTTATAACTAACATTTACATTTTAATCGGCGAGTAAACCCGCGCGAAACTAACAAGTTCGCAAAATCAAACTTGCGCGGATCGGCGTACGCGCACTGTACATTGTTCTTATGTACTCGCTCCGTGCGGTCGCCGGCCGCACTGCATCGCCAGTCAGGATCTAGCCCTCGACGCGACCCCACGCTACTTTTCTTAACGCTGTCGCCTTTTTGTTCGTACGCGATCTAATTTCGTATGCTTTTTTATGTTAATTTTCCTCATTCTTTCACTTCCGAACTTTCTTCTTGTGTTGTGTTGCTTTTCTATCGTGTACTGTGCCGTTCCTGAACTGTTCCTTCCATTTCTCCTTCTGACTTTATATGTAGTGTGTTTTAAGACAATATAATTAATATTTACTAATTGGAGTCGGACTATCATTGCTCATCCTCTCCAACACACGCGCTTCACTGGTGACCCCGAGAAGAACATGGAAGGCGAAGGAGCAGGATCAACTTCACGCCCAACGGACATATTTAAAATAGGTGTGAGGGTACCTCCATTCTGGCCCGAAGAACCGGAGATCTGGTTCGCCCAGGTCGAAGGCCAGTTTGACCTTTCTGGGATCAAGAGCGACGGAACCAAGTTCAACTACGTTATCTCGCAGCTCGACCCTCAACACTCCCGGGAGGTCAAGGACATAATCGTGAACCCGCCCACCACCGGGAAGTATGAAAGACTGAAAAGTGAGTTAATCAAACGGCTAACAGCATCGCGCGAAAAGAAGGTCAAGCAGCTGCTGATGCACGAGGAGCTCGGCGATAGGAAGCCCTCCCAGTTCCTGCGCCACCTCCAGAGCCTCGCAGGACCAGATGTACCGGAGGAGTTTATACAGACTATCTGGATGAGTCGGCTTCCCAGCAACATCCAGACCGTACTAGCTGCTCAACCTTCGGCACCAGTCGAGGGGTTGGCCGACCTGGCCGACCGTATTCGAGAGATCGCTCCCGGGGGACCCCAGGTGACCGCCGTTTCTCCAGCTGCCTCCGGCTCCAGCTTTGAAGCTATGGCCCGTGAGATCGCTGAGCTTCGACGGCAGGTCCAGGCGCTGACGACGGAACGGAGAGGACGTTCTCGATCCCGTACTCGACAAGGACAACGTGGTGGGTCTACTTCCACGACCAGGTCGCAATCAAGGTACAGAAAATTCCCTATTTGCTGGTACCATAACAAATTTGGGGAGAAGGCAAACCGCTGCGTCCGTCCGTTACAAGGCGGAAAACCCCAGGGGCAGTCGGTGAATTCGGCGACTGACGATTGCCCTCTTCCTACTGGTCGCCTCTTCGTCACTGACCGATCTACGAAGACGCAGTTCCTGATCGACACCGGCAGCGATCTCTGTGTGTTCCCTCGGTCGATGATTAGTGGTCGTCGTGCGCAAACGGACTACGAACTATGTGCTGCGAATGGTACGCCTATTCAAACTTTTGGTTTTGTGCACCTTAACCTAGATTTAGGCTTACGTAGAGTATTTTCTTGGAAATTTGTTGTAGCTAGTGTTACTAAGCCAATCATAGGCGTAGACTTTCTTAATTATTATAATTTAATTGTAGACATACGTAACAAACGCTTAGTTGATAATACTACTACTGTATCTGCTGTAGCATCTATTGTAGATAGCGATATAGCGTCGGTGAAGGTTTTGACTGGCGAAACACGCTTCCACAAGCTTCTTGAGCAGTTTCCCGAGATTACTCGTCCAGCAGGTACACAACGCACCGTTCCACACAACACACTGCACCACATACGCACGACACCTGGCCCCCCAGTAGCTTGCTCTCCCCGCCGTTTAGCTCCCGACAAATTAAAAATTGCTGAACAGGAGTTCCAGTCCATGCTGTCCAACGGCACTGCCAGACCCTCGGAGAGCCCATGGTCTTCCCCTCTCCACTTGGCGCCGAAGAAGGACAAAGGCTGGCGTCCCTGTGGCGACTACCGCATGCTGAATGCCCGTACTGTGCCTGACAGGTACCCCATTAGGCACATCCACGACTTTGCTCACAGCATGTCTGGCTGCAAGATCTTTAGTACTCTGGACCTGACCAAGGCGTACAACCAGATCCCGGTCAGTCCAGAGGATATTCCTAAGACCGCAATCACAACGCCGTTCGGGTTATACGAATTTCCGTTTATGACCTTCGGCCTTAGGAATGCTGGTCAGACTTTTCAGCGTTTCGTGGATGAGATGACTAGGGGCCTGGATTTTGTGTATTGTTATCTCGACGATTTTCTCTGCTTCTCACGTGACGAGGAGCAGCACGAGCAGCATCTACGTCAGATCTTCGAGCGGCTGAAGCAGTACGGTATGGTCCTGAACACTTCCAAGTGTGTCTTCGGTGTTTCAGAGATAACCTTCTTAGGGTACAGTATCTCGCAACACGGCACCCGTCCACTGGATACCAAGGTTCAGGCAATTAAAGGATTCCCCCTGCCCACGGACGTACGTCAGCTACGTAGGTATATGGGAATGCTCAATTTTTACCGCAGGTTCCTGCCAAACGCCGCCCAAGTACAAGCCCCACTGAACGCCTTATTAACTGGCTCTGTAAAGGGCTCACACCCGGTCGACTGGACCGCAGAGGCTAAGGCTGCATTCGAAGCCAGCAAGGAGAGTCTCTCCAACGCTGCACTGCTAGCGCACCCTGACTGCTCTGCTAAATTGGCACTGGTCACTGACGCGTCAGATAAGGCGCTAGGTGCAGTGCTTCAGCAGCTCAAGGACGATGCTTGGCAGCCTTTGGCTTTCTTCTCCCGCAAGCTGAGCCCCTCACAGGAGAAATATTCTCCCTACGATAGAGAGCTCCTTGCGATCTATGAGGCCATCAAATACTTTCGGCACATGCTCGAGGCCCGTCACTTTACAGTCTATACTGACCATAAACCGATCAGTTTTGCTTTCCATGAAAGGAAAACCAACTGTTCGCCAAGGCAGTATAGACACCTGGATTATATCGCCCAGTTCACCACCGACATACGTCACATTTCCGGCAAAGACAATGTCGTCGCCGATAATTTGTCGCGTATTGAAGAACTGGGCGCACCAGTGAGCCTCGAGTCTATTGCCAAAGCACAAGCCTCTGATCCAGAGCTACAAAAGCTCCTTACTGAGGGATCATCTTTGCGGCTGGAAAAGCTGCATATTCCTGGTAGTCGTGTTCCCTTGTACTGCGACGTCAGTACAGCGACTCCCAGACCATTTGTGCCCAATCTTTTCCGCAGGCAAGTTTTTGATAGCCTGCACTCCCTAAGCCACCCTGGCGCTAATGCGACCGCCATACTTGTTGCGGAGCGTTTTGTATGGCCTGGTGTGCGTAAGGACTGCAGGAAATGGACGCAATCTTGCCTGCCTTGCCAGCGTGCCAAGGTCACGCGTCACGTGACCACGCCATTAGGTGCGTTCAACTTACCACGTGCGCGCTTCAAGCAGGTTCATATAGACTTGATAGGACCGCTACCAATGTCACAAGGCTACCGGTACTGCCTGACAGCTGTGGATCGCTTCACGCGTTGGCCAGAAGTCGTTCCAATAGCTGATATTACAGCCGAGACCGTTGCCAAGGCACTGCTGTCGACCTGGATTGCTCGATTTGGTTGCCCGACAGAAATTGTCACAGACCGCGGCCGACAATTTGAATCGGCCCTCTTCAAACATCTGTCGAAGATTGCCGGTTTCGAACATAAAAGGACGACAGCCTATCACCCTCAATGCAACGGCCTCGTGGAACGGTTCCACAGGCAGTTAAAGGCCGCTGTTATGAGCCACGCGACCGACACCTGGACTGAAGCCTTGCCTTGGGTCCTTATGGGCATACGCAGCTCTTTCAAAGAGGACTTACAAGCTTCCTCAGCAGAGCTAGTTTATGGCGAACCTTTACGTTTGCCGGGCGAATTTTTCGATTCCACCGTACCTGGAACCACGGATATATCCGAATTTTCCGCGAGGTTAAGATCTTTCGCCCAAAAATTGAGACCTGTACCCACTTCTCGCCACAGTAAAGAGAAAGTTTTTATTTTCAAGGATCTTTCCACCACTGATCACGTTTTCCTCCGTGAAGACGCATTACGTGGTTCACTACAACCTCCTTACACAGGTCCATACAAAGTGTAACAAAGGCATAACAAAATATTTAAGTTGTTAGTGAAAGGTAAAGAGGTCACGGTATCTGTAGACCGCTTGAAACCAGCCTACATACTGTCTGACCACACCAACCAGGAAACTAATCTGGATGAATCTCCAGAACAGACGGTTCCACCCTTAATCACAAGGTCAGGTCGTAGGGTTAGGTTTCCCGATTATTATCGTGCCTAAGGCACTGGGGGGGAGTGATGTGGCGTACCTACGCACATTACCACATACATTACACTAACTAACCCTAACTAACACTAACCTTGCATTGCACTTAAACACTAGATACCTAAACACTATACTAACTTATACACTAAATACTATGTACTAACTTATAACTAACATTTACATTTTAATCGGCGAGTAAACCCGCGCGAAACTAACAAGTTCGCAAAATCAAACTTGCGCGGATCGGCGTACGCGCACTGTACATTGTTCTTATGTACTCGCTCCGTGCGGTCGCCGGCCGCACTGCATCGCCAGTCAGGATCTAGCCCTCGACGCGACCCCACGCTACTTTTCTTAACGCTGTCGCCTTTTGTTCGTACGCGATCTAATTTCGTATGCTTTTTTATGTTAATTTTCCTCATTCTTTCACTTCCGAACTTTCTTCTTGTGTTGTGTTGCTTTTCTATCGTGTACTGTGCCGTTCCTGAACTGTTCCTTCCATTTCTCCTTCTGACTTTATATGTAGTGTGTTTTAAGACAATATAATTAATATTTACTAATTGGAGTCGGACTATCATTGCTCATCCTCTCCAACACACGCGCTTCATACCCAATGGACATAGGCTACATAACTTTCCCGAATCCCCACGGGAACGAAGTCCCGGGTGGAAAGCTAGTTATTTATAAATAAATTTTGATGTATTTAAAGCTACCCCTTTATAAAAATGGTTTAAATTAAGTATCTACCAAAGTTTCTTATCTGGTGAAGAGGTTGAACTGCAGAACAGTTCCTTGTAGCCGGAATCCGCACAACCGCAATAGAGGATGAATTGTTTCCTTTTGGGCGATTTTCCACTTAACGGCACCAGCAACGGCGCGGCGGGATGCAAAAATGTAGGAAAAAATAGGACAGGTTTTTCCACTGAACGGCGCCGGCACGGGTACGGCGATGACTTCTTTTCATACAGTCACGGCACGGCACCGACGCCAGTTTCGAGCCGTGAAGTGGAAAACCGCGCCCATTGGTCGAGTCTTGCGACGACGAGGGCTGTACGTCGAGTCTCCATGGATTCCAGTCGCTGAGGTGAGGAAAAAAAAAAACAAATTGAACAAGTCGATAAGGTTGCCCAGAAGAAATTGTCGTTAATCAATAAAGCAACCATATACATTCTGCCTAAAATACTGCTTATTATGACGACTGACCCATGGTTACACTAATTCCTATATTTCTACCCGCTTATTGCTTTGTACGCATGGAAAAGTAGCCTATGTCACTCTTTGATACTCCCAGCTATCCGGGGGCAAAATAAAGTTAACGTCAGAATTGCCGGTCACTAGAAAACAGGTCGACCGTCTTGTGAATGTTTGGTGGGAAGACAAAGGTTTTGTCCCGAATTGTTCCGCGCATGTCGCGTCCGCTTACGGCGAGTCCCGCCACGTCGAGCCGCTTTCACAGCGAGTGGCGTTTCTGACGTCATCACGCCGAGCGAAATGTATGAAGTACAGTTAACAAACGAATTTACGTTTTTACGGTAAAATTATGTTTGTATAATATTTTTTTGGTCTTACTTTGTGTCTAAACTATAATGATTTTACAAAATTTTGGAATTGTTCATTATTTGTTTCTAGCTTTTATTTATTTAAGTAATTATGATAGCCTTTTTTGAAGTTTTGATATTCACGGTTTGATTTTTTGTTTTTAATGCATAAATACATTAAAACAATTTTTTTTTCTGTACATTAAAACATACCATTTGTTATCCGTTTAAATTGTACTAAGTATTTGAATATCGTGTAAGTAACTAAGCGCTTACAAAATAGATATTTTAAATTAATAAATTTAAAATATCTACATATCTAATTCATTATAATTATCTACCTACTTTAAAAGTAAGTACGACAGACTCCACGATATCTTTAAATATACAAAAGTATTATCTAAAACCTAACGAACAGATTTTTATACGGTTTCCAACAATGAAAGGAGTGTTTTATAAGAAATATTTAAGCAGGCACTGGGGATCGAACTCGATACCTCTCACTTACAAGTCCGATCCATTAGCCGCTGCACAACATAGTTAGACCATTAGACCACCGTTGATAGTGTTTTTTTTTATTATAAGTTGGGTTAACTCTTGACCTCAATATTGACCATAAGGACAAAGATGAGGTCGACGATGGAGCGAGTTAACACAGAAAATGCCTAGATAAAGGCACTGGTACTCCCACGCACCGACGGAACACAGCAACCTGTTTGGCGTCGGACTTCGGTGGGAGGGTGGTCGCGAACCAGACGGCCTTTACAGAGCCTACCACACCGCATGAGACCATAGGACGACACCTCAGATTCAGAAAAAAATTAAGTGTCGTTGCCTAGGATGGATTACTAGGAGGCAGGTAAACCATTCCAGGCAACGACACTTCGATATAGTAGCAACCAAGAAAATCCATCCATCCATGCGCTCACGTCTATAATGCTTAACGGGGTAGACAGAGCATCAATAATTCTAGGGAACCATTTGATCCCACATTTGACACAATTGGTGAGGGTTATCAGATTGAATATGAGTATAGTGGTGATAGGTGGTCAGCCTTTCGCCCACATCGCATCCCACTTACTGGTTTCTACAGTATGCCTGAGAAGAGTCGGCAGCTGGCACATTCAAAGTTTTTCTTTCACTCCCAGTCCAGCCTGGAAGCAACCAGGAGATCTATAAGTAAGTAGTATTTTAAAAATTAATTCCATCAATACCACCTTATTTTTCTATGTTTATGCATCAATACATTGACATATAGTGTACTAGCTTTTTCCCGCAGCATCACTCGCGCAAAGAACTTTTTTAATAAAATCACGCAACACGACTTACAGTACTTACAGAATGAATTTTTTTTTTCATTCTCTTGTGTCATTTCATTTGTTATTGTGAAAAAATTATGTATTCGGTAGTCTAGGTGTTGTTGAAGCAGAAAGTAATTCAGGACCTTGTATTCCTTATTTAATGCTTTCGTCATGCTTTCGTTCGGGAATACCTACGTGTGCGCAATTCAATTTTCTACCCTTATGGGTTTGGCCTGTGCATTGATAAGTCAATCACTTTTTAACCCATTCAACCCCTTAGGGGAAGACTTTTTAAAATCGGGAAACAAATGTCCATTTATTTGCTTTAAGGTACTTATATCTTGACAAAATTTCGAGTCAAATTGTAAAAAAAAAATTTTTTTCATACAAACTTTGAACCACTATTTTACCCCATTAGGGGTTGAATGTCAGAAAACGCTGAAATACGTAACTCATTATTTTTGCCGTACTCAATTTATACGAATCTGTATGAAAATATGTCCAACGAATAAAAAGTTTCATTCAAACTTTTATCCCCCTTTTCACCCCTTTGGGTGTTGAATTTTGAAAAATCCTTACTTAGTGGATGCCTTCGTTACATGAAAAATACCTGTGCGAAATTACAATTTTCTAGCCTTAAGGGTTTGGCCTGGGCGTTGATACATCAGTCAATCACCTTTGCCTTTTTTGTATATATGGACTGGCAGTCCTCTATAAATGACAATAATATTCTTTATGATTCATAGAAGTAGAAATTTGGGGTCTCTTTTGATGATTTTGACGCAGATTATGTCATGATATATAAACAAACCTGAAGACGTGTAGCTAAAATAAAATTTTGTTAAAATTTTAAAGTTAAAGTGTATATTTTCCATATAGTTTTAGATGTTCACTATTATGTTGCAATGAGGACCAGCGTGAATTGTAAATATCGGAATAAAAAAAGGAGATAATCCGTAAATGTACAATTACGTTTGTTACAAACTGTTTCATTCAAAAAAAATGTTCATTCTACTCTAAATGATTAGAAATAGTCGACAAAACATCCCCCTTTCTTAAAAAAATTATTGTTACGTTATAATTACGATAAACTACGATCAATTTTGCTTGATTTCCCTGCTTGACTTAGTTGTCTTTTCAAGTCAACACTTTAGACCTTAGACCAGAGTTTATAGATAAATAAATATTTGAGTGTTCACTTTTACTCATAACTAGATAGAATACATAAATATAGGTTACTTCTCTTTTATATAGATTTGCCACGGAGGAACTTTGCATATGTTCAAAACATTTCGAGGATGAATGTTTAACAGGAATATGAAAATAATACAGTGTTCTGAAAATATTCGAAGAAAATTTAGTATCAAGAAATTACTATAATAATTGACGAAGAAACTTCTAATGTTCATTGTAAAGAAATTACTTTATGACAATAAGGTCCTTTTGGAAGGCGCACTCACATACATATATCAAGTTTAGGCACAATGGAAAATGTACTTTATTATGTTAAGATCTTGCCCATTCTATGCTAATTTTCCTAAATCCAAATGTCACATAGTTATAGGTCCTGTGTAAACTATACTAGATCCATGGTTCATACTAAACATGACTATCGATTATGATTAGACTGATAAATCATTGAACAAGTATTGAGTAAACACATTATATTCATATTATATTGTTTTATTACACAGGTTTTACAATAATTGTTTATATAAAACTGGACCATATTAGTTACTACCGATATACTTATAGAATAAAATTTGACTTCAGATTTATTTACTGAAAATCAAATTCCACGCTGGACAGGGAGTGAAAGAATAACTTAGAATGTGCCAGCTACCTCCCAGGTATACAGTAAAAGTCCGTAAGAGGGATGCGAGGGTTTTGCTGAACAATGGGCGAAAGGCTGACCACCTCTCACCATAATGCGACTTATTCCATCTGATAACCCTTACAATTTGTGTCAAACGTGGTATCTAGTGGATCTAGAACCACTGATGCTCTGCCTACCCCGTTAGGGATTATGGGCGTGAGCGTATGTATGTTGTTTTATTATTATGTTTGTCTATATTCCTTGGAATCAGTGGCAATTATGTCACGGACCTTTGAAAGACGTGCGTAGGGCCAAAGCCACACGTAGAGGCCCGTTATACTATTTAGTAAGGTGACACCAACCGACAATTTTATCTTAAAACTAACACTGTCTTACTCTCTCTGAAGGAGGGAGTGGCAGAAAAAAAACTCCGGCTAGGCCAGCAACAATTGGCCAGGGTTCTAGGTCGATTATGAAAGAAACCGGCGAACTATCCTGGCATTATCGAGCAGGACTGCTTTCCCCTTCTGCATCTTTTTCATCACTGACTTCCCAGTAATACCGAGCCTCCGAAGATATAAGGTGAGGCTCTTTGGGACCAAACCATTCTCTGATATGACTATCGGGTCTATTTCTGTGGATGCCACCCTCCACGTCGGTAACCTCATGCGCCAGGTTCAGATATTCCGTCCTCTTATCAACAATGGGTTCGCTCTTGACCATAATCTAGACACAAGGGCGAAGATGCCGTCGAGGATGTGACAAACTCATACTGAAGCCTTTTTACTTACTGTAAGAAAAAAACTATTCCTAAAAATGTTATCGTATGATAAACAATAAGGTCTAATTATAAACATTTACGTAATATTATAAACATTCAATAAATACTTTCATTTTGTTTTCTTTTTGTTTCATAAATTATTTATTCAATACAAATTTTCTTAAACTGTACGCGATTTGAAGCAAGTCTACGTAAAGTAAACGCGACGTAAGAAGACTCGACGTAGCGGGATTCGTCGTGCGCGGACTCGACATGCGCGGTACAATTCCCACCCGTGGGACAACGCAGTGCAACCACGGATCTGGTATAGGGGGAACAAAGAGTTTAATCATCCAATAAGAATAATACGCTCACGGCAATAATCCCTAACGGGTAGGCAGAGTATCAGTGGTTCTATTTTTGCTCAGTATCTTTCTAAGTTCCTAAGTTCACGCACATTTTTGTCTTTCATTCCCAGTCCAGCATGACTAACGGCCCTTTCGGACCGTTGGTTCCACTGCTTGGTTCCACTGATGGGTCCAGCAGGATTTCAAAATACTCATGTCTCCACTGATGCACAAGGGTGGAACTAGGAGTATTTTGGAATACTGTTGTTTTCATTTGTGTCATGGGAATACTGGCCGATTAACTTTGATGGCACTGACACTTGAAATGAAGATCATTGTCATTTTGATATCAAATACATTATTGTCATAAGATTGTCATAATAATAAAATAGGACAGAATTTGAGTGTAATTGTGCGAAAATATGGAGGACGAATTGCTTTTTATAGAAAGAAAAGGTGGAACTGTTTTAATATACAAAGGTCACCAATATTATAAACATAGGGTTTATAAAAACACCAGTATAAGGTGGATTTGCAGCCGGAAGAAGAAAGAAAAATGTACTGGTGCAATAACAATACATGTAAGTGCAAAATGTTGTTTTGTTTTCCCTGTTATGTGCATTCAACGACGAAAAAATAGCTCAGATTGCTGGCGACTCTACCTTCTGAGTAGAGATCACGGGTTCGACTCCCAAAGCGAACAAACATTTCTTTATTATGATATTTGTGTTTATTCGAGCTATGTGACAGCTATGCAACCTGAAGTGGCAGTGGACTGGTCACATTTGTCGCAGAACCGTCAAACGAATTCTGCAGTAGAGACCACGTATGGGTAGACAAAGTGCCGGACGTCTCCCGGCTAGACGGGAGCGACATTCTACGTTCTACGGCTATAGACGAAGCTACTGGTTGTGTGCAGCCGAGGATAGGGCCGAGTAGTGCTGCATAGGACTTTAGGCTTTTAGCCCTAAATTTCAGCCTATCGAGTCCTTTTTGGGACTAGACCAGTAAAATAGGGCTTTAAAAGCTTCGTCATTTTAAAAAACTTATAGCCTATAAAACTTTTTTTAGTAAAAGCCTTTTTACCGACTTCAAAAAAGGAGGTTATCAATTCGATACGTATGTATGTAATATTAACTGAAATACATAAAATTCACACATGATATCGCCCATAAAAAACGGTTGTTTTCGCCTCGTTTGACAAATATTGAGGGACTGTCTGAAATTATGCATACTGTCTAAAATTTTGCATTACTGTAGTAGTTAGTCGCCTCTTACAACACACACGGGAAGGGAATGGGGCTTTTAAGCGTCTTATTTTATTAAATTAGTCTTAAACAAGGTAAGGCCTTTTTAAGGCCTTTAAGCTTATAACCAAAAGGCTTGAATAGGCTTAACCCTAGCCTAGCCGCAAGTACTAAATGGGTTTATAAGTTTTGAGCCTACTAGGCTTTTTCTTTAACAGTCTAGTCCTAAAATAAGGGCTAAAAGCCTAAAGTCCTTTGCAGCACTAGGGCCGAGTAGCACGCCTTAGAACGTCCAGCAGTGGACTGCCACAGGCTGATAATAATAATGATGATGATTTATATCCGTTGTCTATAGGTAGAAGGTCTAATTATATATTTTGTTCAAAAGAATAGTTTTCCGGCATGTGGTTGGATAAATAAATACTCACTACCCATTATTAATTTGTTTTAGGATGGCAAAATTGAAAAAAGCAGTAAGCATGCGGTTAATTGTTTGCCGGATGACGCCAAAAACACTGTTGATTTGACTGTTGAAGAAAGAAAAGCTAAAGCTTGCTGTTCCACTGATCCAATCCCAAAAATTTTTCGCGAAGCTATGGCGCCATTGTACGATTTAGGTCTAGATAAAGTCACAAAAATATCTTATGATAGAACTAAAACGTCGATATATGCCAAAAGAAAACAAGCATTTGAAGTAAAAAAATTAACTTACAATAACGTTGAAGAAGTGGAAATACCCATACAATTTAAATCGTTTCAAATAGTGGATTATAACGATAATGGAATCAGAATTATAGTTTTTTGCTCCAATGATTTTAAGCTTTTGTTGGATGATCTTGATGAATATTATGGAGACGGTACTTTCCAGAGTACGCCAATTCTATTTTCGCAACTACTAACAATACATGGCAACTTTGGAAGTTCTACAAATACGACAAATGTAGTACCCCTAATGAACTGTCTGATGAGTGACAAAACTGAAAGGTCTTACGACATTTTATTTGAAAAAATAAAAGCACAGTGCCCAAATTGGGAGCCAAAGGTTTTCCACTGCGATTTCGAAACAGCGATGTCGAACTCTCTAAAAAAAGTGTTTCCGACAATCGCGATCAAACGGTGCTTTTATCATTTCTCAAATGCTTTATGGAGAAAAGCAAAGTCTCTGGGCTTGAAATCAAAATTGTATCGTCGCATAGTGGGATTGTGTACAGCGCTTCCATTACTGCCAGAAGAGTACATACGTGACGGATGGAGTTATATTCAAACCGAATGTCAAGAGTTCCAAAACATTAAACCATTTGTAAATTACATTAAAAGATATTGGCTTAAATCAGACGAATTTATTAAAGAATGGTGCATCTACAATCAACTGCACAGAACCAATAATTTTGCAGAGGGATGGCACGCTCGTTTAAATCGTGCTGTAAATAAAAATTATGTAACAGTCGCAAAATTGGTTAACGAATTGGAAAAAGATGTTTCTGTTAACAAAATGACAGTAGCTAATGCAAAAAGCGGACATTCCCAAAATAAGCGGCGTAAAATACAGAAAGAAAGAGATACATTCATATTAAATGTCCAAATGAAATTAATCCATAAAGAAATAACAGTTGGTCATTGTCTGGAACAACTTAGATAAAAATACTTAGACCGAAAAAGCAAGTTAATATTTTTATATATTTATCAGGCAGTAATGGAAGCGCTGTACACAATCCCACTAGGCGACGATATAATTTTGATTTCAAGCCCAGACTTTTCATTTGAGTCATCTTTGCTGAGGCAAAAAACTAAAAGTCGATATTTTTTTTTAATTAAAATAATTTGTTTTGTTGTGACTGTAATTCTACTTATTTAACTAAATTCTGGTTGATTCTCATTGTATTTTTTTGATATAACACTTTAAACTTTCGCGATTTGAACACATGATTAAATTCTAAAACGGGACCCCCATGACCACGGCGCGCGCAACCTCGTCGAAACGTCGGGAATAGGTAAATAAATATATAATTGTCACCGGAAAATAATAAGCGTCGTAAGTTGATCAACTTTCGAGGTGTTTTATCAACTATCGGAAAATCATAGACGGCAGTTGAAATTATTATTTAACGTATACATTTCCGGTAATTGATCAATTTACGGCGTCTCGCGGTAAAATGATCCGACGAACGCGATGTGTACGCTCATTGGTTGAAAACTCGAGGTTTTCGCTGATTGGTTGAATGTCTCACATATAACTGCAACAAGTAGGTTTGTTAGTAGCCGAACCCAACCAACCCGTCACCCTCAACGCACGAGCCGAGCAAGCGTAGCGAGCGTGCTGCGGCAGCGGCCGGCGAAGTGCCAGAAACGACTCGACTGTGGTTGCCTTAAGAGATTGTCGCATCGACCAATCAGAGAACAGTGTATTATATTACGGATGTCAGTTTAACGTAAAAATGTACACTGAGCAGCGATTGGTCCATTCATGTATGATACTAGTGGCTCTCTGAGCTTTAACTTAATTTTAAGTATACGGTAAGTAATAAATCAGTAAAGTTTTATTTTTGCAGTCGTTTGGTAGTGCAAAAATACAAATTATATTTGTTTTCTTTAAAACTACGACTGTACTTGTTACAAAAATTGCGAATTCATACTATCTATAATAAGGAACATGAGGCATTTGGAAAAATAAGAATTGATAAAATGAAGTTTTTTAATAAATAAGAATTCGTCCTGTTGCTAATTTGCAAATCTACACACGTGAAAAATCAAGAATTAGGAACTGGTTGCCGGTTAAAAGCATAACAAAAATTAAATTAGCATTAAAACATGTTGTGGGATCATTACTCCAAACTCCAAAAATGGGCTTCCTAGTAAAAACTGAAAGCGTACGCCCGAACCAGTAAATAGAACCTACAGTAACCAGAAAGAAAATGCGTATAAGTTTTCAAATAACACTTGTAATTTATAGTACATAACATAAACAAAAACAGAGCCGCTTGTCACATTAATTTTCATTTTTTCAATATTATTTTAAACCACAGAGGTTTAAGTAAAATATGGTCAGTGGGGCTACTAGTCCAAAATCTTACTTGTTAAAACTAATATTGTTGGTTCCACCACCAAAATGGGTCCATTAGTACATAAAAATCCTGCTGGACCCATTGAAGTATTATGTACTAGCGTACTAGAAAAGTCAGCGCGAACAACATCTTTGCAACATGCGCGGCAGTGCGGGGCGCGCAGGGGGCGGCTAATGATTCATAGATGCGACGTCACCGTTATAGAGGCGACACTTTGTTTATATTCTGCCTATTTCATTGGGTACCTCTTAAGTGCACATTATTTGATTAACAATTTTTATTATAATATTTATTTTTGGTATAAACTGACTTTACTCTGTGGAACAAACAATATTTGGCATAAATACCTATACTAACTGGTTCAGTCAGGATCATGGGAAGTTTCATTCCTTACAAACAGTGCCTTAACTATTTTCAATTAATAACTACAGTTTCTTCTAAAAATAAACGTCAGCTTATACTATGTAATGCACCTACACTGTTACACACCAAATGTCGCTTCTCATATTTTTAGTCTATGAAAAATGACGCAAAATGGCATCCACAAAATATTTTGCTCGAATTAAGTTTTAAAAACGATTATTTAGTTATTAACCGATGGAAAGTTATTCCTTTGCATTTTGACGTGTTACTCGAATTATTAGTGCAATATCGTAAAACACACGAAAGCATATTTATTGAGTTATAACGGGTTGTTGCTTTAAAACATACATGACTTAAACGCTCAAGAGCGAGCAAGCGACTGAGTGAACTGCGGCCGGCCGACCGCAGTTGAACGGAACACAGAGTTAGTGAGCGGCGTCTTCTCTATACGTAGTAGTAATAACTCAATGGCTGGACCCATCAGTGGAGCCAAGCAGTGGAACCAACAGTCCGAAAGGCTAACGGCTAGTTCTGATTTCCTTTTTATATGTTGTTAGGACGACTACTACCAGTATAGTAAATTCAAATTTGCAGCTTTAAAAAACCTGTGCTAAACTCGCTAACTTTGCAGCACTTTTTTTTGCTTACTTTTTTTTCTAAAAGTGAAAGTTTAAAAACAGATGATAAGACAAAACGGCTGCCAAATGTCAAACGAAGAATAAGTTTCGTTTCACGCAATGTTTTTTAACCAAAAAAATGCGAAAATTTTGCGGTTTTCCAAGTGCTTTACCCGATGTTAGCACAGGGTACCTACCACTATCGTTTAAAAGCATTTCTATTTAGGATCCAACTTTGAACTGCTTCGCAATAGGAATGTTTTATGTCTATCGTTGAATAGGTATTTAAAAAATATTGTTAGCGTTTCTCAAACCGTTTTTCAATCATAATTACCGTTTAGGACCTATAACGATTTAAAACACTGCGCGCGCTCTGCCCACTCTCTCGAAAATGGTTCAAGATATTTAAAAAATGTTTGAATAAAAGTTGTAGGGAATAATCCATAGCAAAAAACCAATAGGAAACGAGATATTTCCGATAAATGTATGAAAAATATTTGACCTTTGACCTTGGAATTTCTGTAGACGTGGACACCCTACGATATGTATGTTTTGAGGACTCGCGACCCGTGGTCCCACTGGCGATACCCACTGGTGGGTCCAATTTTTTTTCCCATAGACCCACTGACTGCAAAAGCGGCGGTGGTGGGTCCACGGGTAAATCAAGATTCCTATGACCCACCGGCATAGACTCCAGACTTATTACTCCTGAGGCACTGTCACTGTTTTTTCTTTCGTTACTCCTGAAAACACTGTCACTGTTTGATTATCACCTAGCTTCGCATCGTTTCCTCTGAAATCCTCACCATTTTTAGGGTTCCATAACTCAAAAGGAAAAAACGGAACTCTTATAGGATCACTTTATTGTCCGTCTGTCTGTCTGTCTAGACCCTTTTTCTCAGGAACGCATGGAGGTATTAAGCTAAAATTCATATCAAATACTCAGGTCTATTTTATGTAGTATCTAGTCCAAATACAGTGCTTTTATAATAAAAAAAACATATCGGAGACTAGATGCCATTATTGTCCTGTATTTGAGGTTTGATTTATTTTAATATTTGACGAAATAAAATTACGTACGATTTATTATTAACAAAGAATATATATTATTTGATTCAATCTCTAGTCCGAATAATACCTACTGTTTTTATGGCAAAAAAATCATGTTTGAAACTAGATGCAATCGACGTGTCTTGTTTACTACTATACGAGTATACCCTGTACAGTCAAGAGCAGCTTAAACTTGACAGTTTAGTTCTAATATCGCCTTAATGTACCCCAATGTTAGAACTAAACTGTCAAGTTACGCCTTATCGAAATGATCGTACATAATTTTATTTCGTCAAATATTACAATAAATCAAACCTCACATACAGGACAATGATGGCATCTAGTCTCCGATATATTTTTTTAGTTTTTTTATTATAAAAACACTGTATTTGGACTAGACACTACATAAAATAGACCAGGAGACATATTTTTGAAACGATAGAATGCCGATTCGCATACGAATTGACAAGATTCGCATGAGAATCTCATAAAAATCTTGTCAATTCGTACGCAAATTGGAATTTTATTGTTTCAAAAATCAGGCCCCTGAGTATTTGATATGAATTTCAGCTTGATACCTCCACGCGTTCCTGAGAAAAAGGGTCTAGACAGACAGACAGACGGATTTTTTCCTTTTGAGGTATGAAACCCTAAAAATGGTGAGGATTTCAGAGGAAACGATGCGAAGCTAGGTGATAAACAAACAGTGACAGGGTTTTCAGGAGTAACGAAAGAAAAAACAGTGACAGTGCCTCAGGAGTAATAAGTCTGGAGTCTATGCCGGTGGGTCATAGGAATCTTGATTTACCCGTGGACCCACCACTGCTGCTTTTGCAGTCAGTGGGTCTATGGGCAAAAAAAATTCCCCGTGAACCCACCAGTGGGTATCGCCACGGGTCGCGAGTCGTTTTGAGACAAGTTTTAGGGTGTTAAAATAAACGTTTATACAACTTTTTTAGCTGAATATCTCTCATTCCGAGGTGAGACCTCTAATATTCCTGGATTATAGTCTTCAAATCAAGTCAGGCATTCGGTGATTTTTAAAACTCTGAACACCGGTCAAGTTCGTCATAATTATGCTTGATTATACCTATCTACACGATTATTCCTTGTGTGTAAATTTAATTATTTAGTAGTTTATAATCGTGTACGTATGATAAAGTAAGTGGTGAATTCAACCAGTAGGAAACAATTAAGTCAATCGACCTCCAAGGACAACAAAAATTGGCACTTTGATCACTCAATACATTAGGTTCCTCGCCTCTGCGTAAGAGAATTTAAACTATCAATAATAGAGTATCCAAGAGAACACTCAGTGATTCCATTGATTTCAACGATGGATTAAAGAGGAAAAAGTTTTCTTGGATCCCTTAATGGGGTCATTCAATGGATCCTAGTTAGTTTCAATCAGTGGGCGGCATTGAGTTGCGAGTGCAAGCTATTTTTAACCGACTTCCAAAAAACAGGAGGTTCTAGTTCGACTGTATGTATTTTTTATGGATGATTACCGATTTCTCCGCCATTTATGGACCGATTTTCAATTCTTTTTTGTTCGAAAGAGTGTGCTTCAGAGGTGGTCCCACCAGGTCAGGATCTGATGATGGAATCCCAAGAAAATCGAGGCAAACCCTCAAATTAAATAGGCACTTATATTGTTTCTCATCTACTTTCAATTATTTACACTAGAAAATAGAAAATTAATTAAATTTTTACAGAAAAAAAAGAAAACCCATTTCGAAAAGCAAAAAATAAAAACGTTGCATTTAGTGCGCTACGCCTACTGATCTGTTTAAAGTCGGTGCCAAGCCAAATAAGTTTGATAGGCTATACGCCTTTGCACCGACTTCAAAAAGATCCTTTCGGACCGTTGGTTCCACCAGTAGGTACGTAGCACACTAAATGCCATGTTTTTATTTTTCGCTTTTTCAAGTCAGTTTTCTTTTTTTTGTAAGTTAATTATATATATATTGTACAGTAAACTGGTATATTAATCCATAAGTAGTGGCACTCCAAAACTTGTAGAATTACTATTGAGCAGTCGTAAAAAGAGAAATTGAAGATCGTAAACTTAACTTCAGCTTAGTCGTAAAATAAAATTCATTTTCTTTTGGCTAAGTCTAAAATTTGGTCCCTTATACTGACAACCTTTTGACCGTTTAATGTCTAGTGGAACTTGTGATATTTCCATTCGTCCACCAGAATCCATTGAATGACTCCAAGAAAACTTTTTCCTCCTCTTTAATCCGTCGTTGAAATCAAATGTGGTGTTAACAATAAAGTCAATTTCTACCAAGTGACTGAGGTTCCTATTCTCCCTGCATGTTATTTACCTACCAAGCGCCATGCATCTACGCCCACGCAGTGAAATCAACACCACACACAGAACTGACTGCCTGGGCTGCTGGTATGACCAGCAGTATCACCTTGTGAATCAGCCCATGGTGTAAGCTCACTTAGCCATAGCCGCTTCCACTAAAAACCTTACCGAGGAAGCAACAGTTGCACGTGATCGATTTCTCTCTCTATCAGCAGTTTCACGAAGAGGTCAAATGGCAGTCACAGGGTTATTTTAGGGGCAGCTTGACTGACCCACTCCCTTTTTTTTGGGCAAAGTGCTAGGAATAAGATTAACGTTAAAAAATTAGAACACTACGTTTAACATAAATAAAATCCAGTTTTATTTCTACGTTAGTACCTATCTATTATGTTTTTTTGTAGTTTTCTTGATTTTTCTTCACCTTATGGTCATTATCTAGTTTTGCGTTTCACTTCAGTTTTGCTGGCTTCTGATTTTTGTGAGTTCTTTTTTGACTTCTTGACAACAGCCATATGAGCGGTAGCTTCAAAACATGTTTGTTTAGTGGGAGATTTCGTACTTTGAATTGCATTGCAAGAAGCAATCCCGGGACGATGCAAAATGGTTAAAAATTCACAAAATCTCTATACAAACATTAAATATCTTATAAAACCAAAAATCCTTCGGCGCTTCGGACAATTCACCGTAGGAAAGTGACATTCGTGATTTGTTTCTTCTTCCTCGATACTTTTTTTGACATTTTGACTCTGGCTAGTAAGAATCTGCAAATCTTTTTATTGAATATTATATTTATAGAAACTCTTTTCTGACAAACCGGCCAAACAGGGTCAAGCTGAAAACCAGCGCTGTACAATTTGTTGTACAGCACAATGCTGAGCTTGGCTCATTTTGCTTAGGTTAATCTAGTTCTTACTTTTTACTGTTAATTTAGTCATTGTATCATAGGTTTAACTTTAGCAATAAACATGATTTCATTTCATTTCATTTAAAACTTGGCCAGCAGACGTAAGGACATAAGTTATTTTCTCATGATATTTTCTCACGGGCAATTTTCTACCAGGCTCTGAAGGTACATACTTACAAAAATTACTATATACTAACCTTTTTAAGTAGATTTTACAAAAAGAATTTAAATGAAAGGTACTAATAAACACAATTTGATGAAAAAGATTTTCTTTACTAATTACCATAGACATAGAAAAAATAAGTTAAATCAGTCAGTCAGTGCCACTGACATAAAGTGTCAGTGGACTGGCAGTCCTCTATAAATTACAGCATTTGTCTCTAGGATGCATTGAAAGTGACAAATTCGCAGGAATTTTGACAAATTGAACGGAACTTGACGCAGTGAATTGTAAACAATTTGAAATATTTGAAAATTTTAAAGACTAAGTGAATTATTGTATAAAGTTTTATTAATATTCAATTTTGTGACCATGAGAATATGCTTGGTTTGTAAATATAAACAGAAAAAAGGAGATAATCGGTCAATGTACAAGTATGTTTTTTTACCAACTGTTTTATTAAAAAATGTTGTTTTAAAACGTCTTAATTCTACTTTAAATGATTAGAAATTGTCGGGAAGACATTCCTCTTTTTCTAAGTATATATATAGTAATGTTAAAATGACTTAAAAAGATAAAATTTTCGCATTTTCAGTTTCGCTTGATTCGCCTGCTTTATTTCGCTAGTGCTTCCAAAGACAGTCGATAAAAACAATGTCGATAGAAACATGTTATAGGTATATTAGTTTAAAATATTACTTAATGTTACGTACAATGGCAAAAAAAAACCGTTTTTATTTTGTTGAGTACCCATGATTACTTTTTTAGGGTTATGTAGTAGACTACAAAGTTATAGTTTCGCCATATCCGTTTACTCGCAATTTTCTAAGAGACCCTTGATACTACAAAACTGTAATCACACCTTAGTACCTAAGCTTTTCAAGATAACAAGTAATGTTTGATTAAATTGCGCGTCGCTCGACACGCTCTTGAATAATTTTAGATAAATATTTAAGAGTTTACTAATCATCATAAGAACAGTAATACACCTAACCTAACCAACCAAATTTCTTACAATAGATTTCCATCCGACGAAGTGTTTTAAAAAAAATGGCTTCAAAATATGAATGTTTCGAAGAATTGGACATCAAAAAAAAGCCACGAAATATGTTCGAAACATTTTGACCCTAAATGTTTTATAGGAAGTAGGAAATTGTTAAAATTTGGTAGTGTTCCTACAATATTTGAAGAAAATGTTCAAGGTAAAGGTTACTAGAAACTTGTCACGATAGAAACATGTACCAGTTTTGAAAAATTACACTCTTTAACTTTTTATAAAGTAGCGCAGCTATAAATATTATTGTTTTTGAAACTAACGCATTTATTTGTCTTATTTTTCATGATTGTTGTTAACTTACTCCCTAATACATGTTACTTGTTATTTTATCTTAAATTTACAACTCAAGCATCTGTGGCCCATTTGTTAGTAAAAACAACTTAAAACTATAAATGTTTCATAGGAAGTAGGAAATTGTTAAAATTTGGTAGTGTTCCTACAATATTTGAAGAAAATGTTCAAGGTAAAGGTTATACATAAGGGTTACTAGAAACATGTCACGATCCCCGCTAAGGGATGGTAGTAGGCTTTATGAATTATTGAATAATATTTCAAAACTGAAAAAAAGAGTACCGGTTTTGAAAAATTACATACTTTAAATTTTTATAAAGTAACACAGCTTTAAATATTTTTGTTTTTGAAACTATCGCATTTATTTGTTTTATTTTTCATGATTGTAGTTAATTGCCTACCCCGCTGGGAAATACATATAGTTTGTCGACTAATCGACTTTTGGCCTCACTACGTCGAGTTCGGTTTTCTGCCGCTGCCGCCTACAGCGCCAAAATGGCGAAAATCAAATGGTCTCGTTTTTAGTGGTAGTGGTATTTAACTTATTTTTTCTATGTCTATGGTCAGTGCTAATTACAGATGGCTGTATGGACATAAACTCATTTATTTTTCTTAAATAGATTGTTATTTCATAAATTTTTAGCTTAATGATTTTCTATATAATTTTACTACTCAGCGTGTAGCTGTAAGTTCAACTATCTTCACTGAGAGTAAAAATGGGCTCTTACTGTTGTTTATTAGTTTCCAAATGAAACTACGCCTTTTGTTTATTGAAGGTTATAAGGGTGCAGTCTCAATAATAGCGTGTTTTTTTATAAGTATCAGTGTCTCTAATCGATTACCATAATTATACTTATTATGTACATACAGCAGCACATCGGCTATACATGTCAACCTTGACGTCGCCCTTACCTCGCTAGTAATAGCGCCGGCTTTCGTAATGCAAATGGGTAACCTGACGTGCTGCTGTCCGTACACAAAATATAAACATTTTAAAAACCAATGACTAAAGAGTCTTTGTCTATGTCTATGCTAGCATCTCAGTAGCAGACACTTGATATACACATTAAAGACACTTCACTATTATTAATTTGTGAAAATACGTTGTAGATTATTGTATCTTAATTATGATCTTTGACGTTCGTAAATTTTAAATAAGCACAATTTTTATTTTATTTTTTACTTTTTATGTGTGTTAACATTTATTAACATTTTAGAAGTCAGCTTTGTGTATTTCATTTTTATATCTGGTTTCTTGAAAATGAAATTAAAAGAGAATAAGCAAGTAAATATTCACAGCGAGCCATAGTATGCACTATGGATCTAACCCAGAATGAGCCATCGGGAAAGATGTACACTAAAAACTTATACATGCAAGTAAAGCTGAACATCTTAGATGTAGATGTGAATCAACATTTTCATAAAAAACAGTTACAAGAAAGTGATAAAAGAATAAACGTCAATGAAAGTCCACAAGAAAATACATTTTGTATTAAAGAAAACTCGAATTCAGATGATTTGGAACTCAATCAAGGAGTTGAAGAAGAAAGTGAAAGAATACACCTTGTCAAATCAAAAACAGAAAATTGCGATAATCACTACAAGGATGGCTTACAAATAACCACTTCAAGTGAATCAAAATCGAATAACAAAGAACAAACACGGATCATAGATATGCTCACTGAAAAACAATTTGAAGATGATCCAAACGCAGTGCGAAGTCCAAAAAATTTTCTAGTTTATCGGGGTAAGCAGGTATCTTCTTTCTTCTAACATTTTTGTCCCATTTAGGTCAACAAAATCCAGTTATTGGCATGTCAAGTCATCACAGTGGAGTAGCAGCTGACAAAGAAACATAATCGGATTGAATCTGCAGATTTTCTAGCAACATTTTCCTTTACCGTCTTCTTCTTCTTATTATTTTGCAGGTATAGTCAAGTGTGTGGCAAACTTAGCTAACCCTGGTGTCAGAGTTTTCAAACCACACAATGGCCTCTGATTGGTTTTAACGGCAGTCAATCGACAACAGCCGGGACCAACAGCTTATAAAATGCCCTCCGAAAATACTTCACTTCACTTCTTCACTTCATCAGCCCATATACGTCCCCACTGCTGGGGCATACTCACCACGCTTGGCAGACGGGTTGGCGAGGGTTTTGATATAATTGCAGAGTTTTCCTTCTCTGTGTGCAGATGAACTTGCTTGCATATTTACCTTAGTCGCCTTGTACGACACCTCGGTAAGAAAGAGGGTGGTCCTATTCTACTCTGCCGGTGACTCACACGGCGGGCTCTCTCCGAAAATATACTATCATTATTTAGCAGACCAGCTGAAAATTCACTATCTTTATTAAGCTGAACAATTCTCGCCAATGCAGTGGCTTCTTGCGACTTTTACTGGATTTTTGACTTTTGATAAGTCTTTATGATTTGTGCCATTTGGTACGTCATCATGGCCTACACTTTGCTATGTTTAGAAGTGTAGCTAGTGGCACTCACTATTCGGAAACCTTGTTATGTGAGCAACGTACATGGGTTCAGGGAACCTGATAGACGACCATAGTGGCAAGTTATTACGAGTGTTTCTGTGCTTTGATCAGCATGTTAAACATCAGTTCTGGCTATTGCTGATTGAACACCAAGTCACAGTCCATTTTTTGTTTAGAAACTTTCTACACTCTGCGCTGCCCTGATCTTTTTCTTGCTTTTACGGGTACAGTTGCTTTGGTTACTATAAATATTAATAAGTGTAAATCCTTCCCTTCACAATTTTGAGAGAAGGCCCTTGCCACTCGGTTGGGATGTATATGGCCTAGTACTGATGATCTATCTCTACTTATTTGATAACCAATCACCACTTTTAGCGTATGAACTAAGAGCGATTAAAACGGCTTCTTATGCTTCATTTTATTCTTAACGTCTCCCTCCAAATTGGTCTCTTTTACCAGGCACTGTCATTTAAGATTTTATTCTTTACAGTGCGCTTAGCTGAACTTACTGGAAGCCCTTTGGAATATACACCAGGGGACAATGGTTTTTTTAGAGTTGTACTTGCATTAGCAGTATTTATAATGTATCTTCAGATGGATTTTGTGATGACATTGTTATTTTTCGCGTAAGTATATTAGGATAGTCGTCGTCATTAGCCCATATACGTCCCGTATAGTACAGATAGTATTAAGCTTAAATTATGTATTACCAGCTACCGAGCTTTGCTCTTGAGCATCTTGTATCGATATTGTGATACATAAAATCACAATAAATATCCGCAATAGGAGAGCTAGAATAGATACACTCGAATAAAAACATAGATACACATCAAATTCCGATATACCTATGAAATAAAGGTTGGGAGTAAAAACTAAATTGCTGATTTTTTGTTCAAGTACAAATTTATCTGTATAGTAGGCCAAGTTTCATCTAAATCCGTTAAAAATGTTTTGCCTAAATATATCTAAATATCTCCTCAAACTTTGACATATTTTGTAAGGGTGACTTTAAATTTGTATGCGAAAATAAAAGATTTTTTTATTTTTTATTATGCGATGGGTTAACTCTTGACCTCAATCTTGACCATAAAGTTCAAAGATGAGGTTGACGATGGAGCGAGTTAACCCAGAAAATTCCTATAAAGGCACTGGTACTCCCACGTATCGATATCGTTCAGCCCACGACACCGAACAACTTTCCAAAAAATTTTGGCCTCTACATACAGCTTGTTAGTAAGATCAGCTTATTTGCCTGTGTAACTGGAGTCAAATTTGTTTTTTGACTATTTAATATGCGTTCCTTACCCCCTAAAGTTTTGCTAACTTTTTTAAAGTCACCCCATATATGGGAAGATATACAAGTTTGATGATGATGATGAGGTCCGACCGTTTTCTGCCATGGCGTCCACTTTAACTCCTAACTTTTATGGCGCTCGTGTGGCCGAAAATCAGTAATATAGTCATAGTTTTAGTTCGTTTAATAGTAAAATAATAAATTGTACCTAACGTGATAGTTTTGATATACGGTGATTGTGGTTTATTTGATTATGTAACATTTCTTAAAGATGGATTTGCTCTTGATCACAATCTAGCAAAAGGGCAAAAGATGTAGCACGATGTATCGAGAATGTAGCAAGCTCACCCATAAGAAGCAAATTCACTTGAACTTTAAAGATTTTTTACATTATGACCATTAATTTCAACATTTAAGATTATTATTATTATTATTTATTTTATTCTAGAAAATGTGTTCGTCATATATTGTTATCGGTCAAGGGGTTTATGTTAATGTTGTTTTGCCTGTAAGTATTGTGTATGACTTAGTTCCAAAAGTTTAGAAGCAAGTATTTTTACATCCTAACTTTATCCGTGTGAAATAAGGTTTTAACCCTGGTTATATCCAGGTGAATAAGGTCTATAGTTACCGAAATATTTCTTCAATTCTTGGCTGGGAGTAAAAGATTCCTACTCTACCCAAGCAAACTGTAAAAATCAGTAAGTGGGACGCGGGGTTTTGCTGTATTGTGGGCGAAAGGTTGTCAACTTTTCATTATCACATTTCATCTTAAAACCCTCTGAATTTATTCCAAATGTGTCATCAATTGGTTTTGAAACCACTGATGCTCTGCCTACCCCAATGAGCATTATAGACGTGAGCATATGTATGTAAATAACTCTTCAAAATTTCGCGATAAAATGTAAACTTCTCGTACCATATATTTTTTTATGCGTCAAATCCTTCATAAAATACCCTGAAAGGGATTTTAGGCTTACATATTTTTAGCCAACTTCAAAAAAAGGAGGAGTTTCTTTGTTTTGAATGTATATTCTTTTATGTATGTTCACCGATTTCTCCGCCATTTGTGAACCAATTTCCAAAATTATTTTTTTGGTCGAAACAGTATACAACAGAGGTGGTCCCAAATCAAGAATTTATAAGTATTGGATTCCCGGGAAAACCCTCGAATTTAATAGACACTTACAATTTTTTTCATTAATTGAAAAAATAATTAATGTTTTTTTTGCAGTACTAACATAATTTCTATAAATTACATATTTTGCTGCTCTTCACAAGCTCGTGTGCCTCCTTTTTCTAGAATGTTACTTATCATTGCTGTAAGTTTTCTTTGTAAGTTGACATCTATTCCAAACGAAATGTCCAAATATTACAAAGCTTCAACCCGTGTGATGATCAGTTGAGAATAACACCACCCAATCTCTTTCCGTGGGTGTCGTAATAGGCGACTAAGGAAACACAAATGAGACCTGCAACCTAGTAATCCATCTTAGGCAACGACACCTCAGTTTGTTTGAATCGGAGGTGGCGTCCTATGGTCTCATGCGGTGTGCTAGGCTCATTAAAGGGCCGTCTGGTTCGCGAGTACCGTCCTACCGAAGTCCGACGCCAAATAGCTTGCTGTGTTCCGTCGGTGCGTGGGAGTACCAGTGCCTTAATTGGAATTTTCTGGGTTAACTCGCTCCATCGTCGACCTCATCTATGACTTTGGTCAAGATTGGGTTCAAGAGTTAACCCATCTCATAAAAAAATGGCTATTTTAGGATCATATATTTTTACAATGATTTCCATTGAACGGGCCGCAAAAACAAGTTAGTTTTACAAACTTTTTATTGCATTTAACATGAATGGTTTTCTATGGGAAGAATGAGGTGAGCAAGTTTTTTCAAGAGTATTGTGTTGTGTAGGTTTGTAATCACAGGAAACTTTTTCGTTAAACTTCTTTAAATTGTATTTTAATGAAAATAAATCGGACGGACTTAAACTTGATGTCAGTGGACTTAATTTAGGACAAATCTTTACATCATATCTGGTATTTAAAAAAAATGTTGGAAATGAAAATATTTTAAGGATTCAGTTTTAATATTTCTTTAAAATGGCGGTGCTATGAGGTTTGAAATCGTAAATATATCATATTTTAGCCTTTTTGAAAAATGTTGACTTATGAGGTTTACAGCTCATAGAGTTACTAAACCGCTGTTCATACACAAGCGACGTGGCGCAGCGGCGCGGCGATCAAAGCAAAGTAAAATGAATCTACGGAGTAAAGCTACGGAGTAAAGGTTTATTTGCTGAAAATAGAAGCACAAAGAGACATGCGCCACCTGAAGACGGAGCGACGGACGAAAAAAAACCTATGTAGCAATTAAGATTCATTTTACGTTGCCTTGACCACCGCCGCGCCACGTCATTTGTGTATAAACAGCGCCTAAGTATTGATAACTGAAAACACCTTTTATGCAGTCCTTTTATTTTAATTCGATATTACATCAATTACAATGCAAGAACACATAATCACCGATCTACGCGCGAAGACGATCTGTCAAAGGGGCTGTTTAGTGTTGTGCCACACCGCGTGGACTAGTAGTGTTGTACCACTTGTGTCGTTATTGATTTTCTCTTAACAGTATGTAAGAACTGTTTACAGGCGTCGTCCCAGGGCTACATTTTGGCGTACCTTGACATCCATCAAAATGGTGTTGGGAAAGCAATTGCCCTTACCACAACTATCATGGCAGCTGTTTGTTTCATATGTGCACAAACTAAAGTAAGTAAATAATACACCTTGGTTTTATCTGAACCGATCAGTGAGGTTAAGCTACGTATACAGAAGCATGGAACCTGATGGAAAACCGAAGTGGCGATTTTTTTCGAGCATTTCCCTGCTTCGGACGGCACGTTGAAGCTGCAGTCCTGGCTGGTATCAATTGATTAAAGTCATTAAACTAAATCGGAGGCCATTTGGCAGTTTGAAAACACTGACACCAGGGTTAGTCAGGTTCACCACCTTGGGTTTTTTGCTTTCTTAGTTATATATTTCGTTTTATGTTATTATTATAAACTAGCTTTCCATCAGGACTTCATTCATGTGGAAAAGTACCTAGTCTGATGTCACTAATCTTCTTCTGTACAAAAAAACAGATTTATTTGTCGCTCTTCTGCAACATTTATATAACTTTAAATTAGGTGGCGTTTATGGGATGATTTTCCTTATGACATTGAACAACTACACCCATAATTTAAAGGCTACATAATTCTTTCAAATTGCCACGGGAACGAAGTACACAGACAACAGCACATTATGCTATCCAAAACTGTCAAATTTCTACAATCGATTTTCAACTTTATTTTCAAGCATTAGTGTTTACCATCCATTGGGGAAATTTTACTGTTCGTTGTAACCTGATGTGCCGTTGACTGCACATTAATACAAATAATTTGATTTCAGTATAATTTCCTCAGCAAAAAAAACCTGATGAGGCTTATTATCTTTGATTTTTTTCTGGCAACAGCCAGCCTGCTGCTGTTCAAATTTACGACAGGGTTTTGGAAAAATGAAGTATTGAATTTGAATACGATTCTCATCTTGATGTCATCGTTCTGGTTTGGAATGGTAATTCATATTAATTCCCTTTTATACAGTGTAATCAACCAATCATATACAACTTTGAAAAAATTGGAACTAAAAAAAAACGCTAGACTCAAAGGCCCAAACTAAGGTCACCCTTGCATCGTGGGTGTTACGTAATGATTTAACTCTACTGACTTTATACCTATTCGCAAAGGGTCAGTCTTCCCCAAGAAGAATAGGCAAGTCATCAATAACCAGGTAACGGCGGGTTGCGATCTTTAAAATTTGGGTTTTAGTATCTATAATGGCGTAATAAATAACACATCACAACGGGAAACATTAACCTTTTTCGTAATTTAAATGATTGGTTGGTTGCAAATCCAGTTCCCTGAAATAAGACTGAGCTGACCACGTTAGTCGAATGCACTCTGACAGGTGGGCTATCTTAGCCACTCGATGGGTGCCCCAAGACAGGCAACGTCGTAGAGGCAGACCCAGAAATAGATGGTAGGATGACTTACCCGCTTATAAAAAGGACTGGATGGAGTTTGCAAGATCGGGCGAATTGGAGGGCTGCGGGGAAGCCTTTGCTAAGCAGTGAGACGATAATGGCTAAATATGAAGAAAAAAAATGCGGGAAACCTTTGCTAAGCAGTGGGACAATAAAGGCTAAATATGAAAAAACCACGCAGAAACGTGATTGGAATACCCCGAAATGATTTGGGGTATCCCCCCATCCCTCTAGATGTAATTTTTAAACACTTAAGAATAAATCATTTGCGATTATAAAATTTGATGAGAAGTGATTTGGCACTTTAAAATAATTATGTCTAGTGACTTTTGGTCAGTCGTTCATTTGTAGACATATACATTTGGCATATAAAATTTTGCTAAACAGAACATTTGGTCTTTTAAAATTTGTTGCTCTGTTTGTTTTTTTTTTTCTAGAATTAGTTTTTTATATTCTAGATCTGGGTTACCCTCTAAAAGCTGTTTTTTTTCCAGTGCATCCCTTTTGAAATTCGATTGTTGATACAGAAGAAAGCCGTCGACATCGGCAACAGAGATTACCACCAAGGAGCATTCATGGTCTTCATTTCTTTTATGGACGTGTTCTTTAAATGTCTAGAAGCTCATGATTGAAAGAACTAACTAAAATAGTTTATAAGGTCTTTTATTTGTGCAAGTACATACCTATCTTCTTTTTAATCCCTACTATCTTCTTCTTCTCTTCCTAGCGCCTAGTCCCGTTTCTCACGCTTGACCATGATCCAGGGTTTGGCAGGTCAAGTCTTACAGTGGAGTGACTGCCATCTGACTTCCGTGACCCTGGTAACAGGAGAACCTGACCAAATTGGATCATGGTTACACATTCGTCTCCTGAATGTGCAGGTTTCGTCACGATGTTTTCCCTCTCCGTAAGAGCATCAGTTAGTGTGCAACTAATGTACATAAATCAGAAAAAAAGTCATTGGCACAAGGCGGTATTGGGGATCGAACTCGGTACCTCTCGCTTACGAGCCCGACCCACTAGTCGTTAGACCACCGAAGTTCCATCCCTACTATAATATAATAAATTCGAAAGCAACTCTGTCTGACTGTCTATTACGCTTTCACGCCTAAACTGCTGAACCAATTTTTGATGCAATTTGGTACAGAGTGAGATTAGGCCTTGGAAAAGGACATAGGCTACATTTTATCCTACAGCTGGACACAATATAACCTGAAGTGCTAGCAGGTGGAGCCGCGAGTGGAAAGCTAGTAATCATGAGCGTTTCCGTGCTTGAGACTAAGCCGTCGTCAGTTCTGGCTATTGTCAATTAACTACAATCGTTTAACCAAGTTAGAGGCCATTCGGTGGTTTGAAAACTGTGACACTAAGGTTAGTCAAGTTCGCCACATACTTGATTATACCTACAAAATAAACAAATTCCCACGGGAACGCGGTAGGAATGCGAAGCTAGCACTTAATATTTAGATAACATTAAAAAAATAATTAAACCGACTTCAAAAAGCGTAAAATAAAGACAACATCATTTAATGTGCTTCGTTGTATCAACTGATCTGTTTGAAGTCGGTGTGAAGGCAGCCTATCAAACATATTTCGCTTGGCAACGGCTTCAAACAGATCAGTTTTTGAAGTCAGTTTATTTTTTTTCTTAAAACTTTATTTTTCCATATTTAGTGTAAATAATAAAAAGTACATGAAAACAATCACGGAAAATTATACATACATAATCCAGGAAAATTAGTCCAATTAGGGTGAGAATCTCGGAATGAGAGATAGTCAGCTAAAAAAGTTTTATAAACCTTTATTTTAACACCCTAAAGCTTGTCTCAAAACCTACATATCGTAGGGTGTCCGCGTCTACAGAAATTCTAAGGTCTAAGGTCAAAGGTCAAAAAATCGTTTTTTTACACATTTATTGCAAATATCTCGTTTCCTATGGGTTTTATGCTATTTGTACTTATCATAAATATTGTAGAGGATTACATTTTTTTCAACTTTTGTTCTAACATTTTTTTATTATCTTGAACCATTTTCGAGAGAGAGGGCAGAGCGTGCGCAGTGTTTAAATCGTTATAGATCCTAAACAGTAAGTCTGATTGAAAAACGATAACAATGTTTTTTAAATACCTATTCAACGATACTCCATTTAACATAGTTAGTCGATTTTAATTTTTTTCTTTTTCACAATATGGCGTCCAAAATCGGCCATTTTTATTTTTCAAAACTTTCATGGTTTGTATGATATTTGCGCCGTCATGACGAACGACGTATATTTATCAAAATCGGTCTAAGCTTTCGGTTCAAATAGTGACACAAAGATACAAACCCACATACATACATACATACATACATGAAAATGACGAACTTTGTAGGGTATCGTTGAATAGCTATTAAAAACGTTGTTAGGTTTCTCATACCGTTTTTCAATCAGAATTACCGTTTAGGATCTATAACGATTTAAACACTGCGCGCGCTCTGACCTCTCTCTCGAAAAAGGTTCAAGATATTAAAAAAAATGTTTAAATATAAGTTGTAGATAATTTTATCCTCTACAATATTTGTGTTAAGTACAAATAGCATAAAAGCCATAGGAAACGAGATATTTGCGATAAATGTATAAAAAAATCGATTTTTTGACCTTTGACCTTGGAAATTCTGTAGACGCAGACACCCTACGATACGTAGGTTTTGAGACAAGTTTTAGGGGTTTTAAAATAAAAGTTTATACAACTTTTTTCGCTGACTATCTCTCATTCCGAGGTGAAACCCCTAATATTCCTGGATTAACATACGGGTCAAACTGAGAACATCCATTTTTTTTGAAGTCTAACCGACTTACCCAGAAGTCTGTTCGGTACAAAAATATTTATTTGTCAACGCTCCACATATCCTAGTCCCTTTAATGGAGATTAGGAAAAAAACGTTCTATAAAGGAGAACTGGTAAAAAGGGCGTGTTAAGTAAATGGGAATCCAGACAAGCAATAAGCCCAAATAGATTGCTACTCCACTCCTTTTTCCATTTGCGATTGTCGGGTATTTCGCATAATCACTGCCTCTTAGAAGGCTGCTGACTTAGTAAGAGGAAACGACCGGACAGCTGCAATGATTTATTTACTTGAGGACACCCAGGACTTTGTTGTCGTGGGAATTTCGTGAAATCTTTCCTTGTTTCTTGCTTGTGTTATAAAAGGAGCTTTTGGGCCAAATTTTAGCTTTCTAGGTCCGTTTTATACGCTGAGCGTTGATAAGTCAGTGATTCAGGACTATTTTATTTGTTAAAGATTTCTTTTCAGTCAATAAATCAGAAGTAAGAGAGATGTGTTTCGTAAATAATTGAAATTTCCAGTAACATCTTGTACATCTTTTTATTTCTTTTAATCTTGATTTTTGTTGTTGGTTTGATATGTGCTTTTATTAATTTATTATTATGCTTTGTGTTCTCTATAATTGTGTGGTGCAGGCTTCTTAAAATAAAAAAATTATTCTATTCGTAAATATGTAGGTATTAATTTTACTCATAATCTTCATCTTATGGCCAAGTTTTATTAAAAACAAAATCCGTTTCAACAAATAAGTTACAAACAAAATGAAGCTTGAGAAAAAACCAGCAGTTTCGTAGGTGAATACTTATCTATACTAAACCACACTAATATTATAAAGAGGACAGCAGGGGTATTCAGGAGCGTTCGACTATCGAGAACGGATCGAAATGCCTTCGACTCACCGTATTCTACAGCGTTCGGCTCGATCCGAATGTCAAATTTGACATTCTAATTCGGATCCATATTCGGAAAAGTTCACGATTGCTTCTGAGCATTCGACTTACACTTGTAAATAAACATTTTGTGCTAGAAACAAGCTAAAATTAAGTTTTACGTAGCAATTCGAGTGAGAAATAAAGAAAGAGCAAAACAAGGACCGGAGAAAATGTCTTCCAACATGGAGATAAGGGATTTTTCTAATACTTTTCAAGATACCAATTTTCAAAACATATATCATTTAAAAGTCGCTTCCTTGCGAATATCTCACTTTGTTGAGTAATTTGTAAACATATTATCCACCAACCACCAAGATATTAGCCATTCCCGTGGAATTCAAAGTAAGTTAGTATGTATAATCGGTGTAATTTAAAATACAGATTCTTGCCTTTATTTTCACAAGATACAGAGGCATCGGAGACTCATTATTAAACAAAAATTGTGGTAAGATCTTGTTACAAATAGTTTTTAATTTCTGCTTTCATTTTTTTACAGCCTTGCACTTTCTGGCACAAGATAGTTAACAGAAATTTTGTAACAAAGGGCCAGGCATCAATGTCTACCTACATCAATAACGCAAACAACTCAGGCACTGAATGCGCCAGAAGTTATGAGGATGTGGATGTGATTTCATAGCATTCACTATCAAGTAGGAAATGTTTTGTTAAAAATAAGATTTGCTTATCTATGTAATTCTTTATCCTTACTTATTAATATTATAAATGCGAAAGTAACTCTGTCTGTCTATCTGTCTGTCCGTCTTTCACGCCTAAACTGTTGAACCGATTTTGATGAAATTTGGTACAGAGATAGATTAGAGCCTGGGAAAGGACATAGGCTACATTTTATCCCACAGTTGGGTACGATATAACCTGTAGTCCACGCGGGCGGAGCCGCGGACGGAAAGCTAGTTGCTTATAATTAACTTTATATTTAAATTGCCTTCATAGACATAAAATAACTAGGTATATGTACTAATATCCAAATTTTTGACTATTTTCAGAGTATTCAGGCTTTTTCGCAGGCTGACATGAACAGCCCTGAAGAAAAATTTAATAAAATGCACATGAAGTCCATAAACTGCATCGAAAGGTGTTTGGAGTACTTGGCGTTGTTTTATAAATAAATTCAAATCACTCCATAGTTATTAGGCTCACTGGGCAAAAATCACAAACATGACATGTAAATGTAAAATGCTCATAATACTTATTTCTTAACTCTCGAGGTAAATGGTTCTGAGAGCACTTATGCTAGTACCTACTGAATGCTCTGCTTATCCCCATTAAGAACATTTACTTATGAAGATTGACTGTGTCTGTTTTTAAGTAGTTTAGCACACTTTATTGTTCACTTGCGATGCAAACCTTTTTTTTCTGTGATAGTACTTATTGCAAGTATATAATTGTATTGTTACTTATTAAAAAAAATCTTGAATAAAACTGAACATATTATAATACACAGCTTATTTAAATCGCTTTGGGTTTATTTACAACAGTAGTTAGGTATTCTTACAAACATTGAATACTAATTTCTCATTAATAACAATTAAGTAGTGGAACAGTGAGTACCTAGAAGCTAAATTATTAAACCCTATTGTAGCTTCATATTGTAGCTTCAACACACCATCTTAAACAGATTAAAAAACACATAAGTATCCTACTAATATTTTAGATACGAAAGCTTGTAGGTATGGATGGATGTTTGTTCCTTCTTCACGCTAAAACTCTCGGACGGATTTTGATGAAATGTCCAATTAATATAGCGGACGTCGAAATAGTACATAAACTGTAAAATTTCCCAAATTCCTACGGGAATCAGTATGTTGTACGTTTCAAGTTAGTTTCAAGAAAACACAAAATAAACCGCCACAACAAAGCAAAGCAAGATCTTGACACTTTACATCTCGTTTACAAAGACATTTCGTAAATTTTAAAAAAAGTTTTTATAATGAAGAATTATTAAGGTTACTATGGTTAAACACCATTTAAAAAGCAAAGCTATATTTTTTCTAGGCCAGAAATTTATCTAAGAATTAAATTAAAGAAATAAAATTATATTTTATAAATGTTATAATTTTTCATTCACTCAGTTATTCGTTCAATCAAATCTATTATCTCCGTAAATGCTTGCATAAACGTGTTATCTATGTCACATAGTTTCCGAAGACGGAAACGAGTCGAAGACGAATCGAACGTCGTTGTGAATAAAGATTTCCGTGGCATTCGACTCGTCTTCGACTCGAGTCGAATTCGGAAAATAGTCGAACGGAAAATAGTCGAACGCTCCTGAATACGCCTGCTGATTTGTATTTTTTGTTTGTAACGAATAAACTTAAAAACTATTGAACGATTTCAACAATTCTGATTCAGCTTCAGCTGCTGCTGTTATGTTTTGGTAGTATCGTCTCCAGTAGATGATTCACGATTCACGTCAAGAGAAAATCGAAGCGTTTCAGAAAAATACAATTTATTAGCGTCGACTGGTTACAATATGAACGTTAAGAGGAGCGTCTCAGTTTGGACTAGCGTCTCAGTTGTTTTTCATGCTGTTTTGATGTCGACCACCCGCCTCAGACTTGTGCGAAAAGGATAATTGCAGCTTTCCGGCGAAGTGCCGATTTTATTTCCAAAATTATGAGTTTAGACGTCAATGAATTCCTACCCCAATAACTTAATGAAATCGTACGTTCTCTATCAATTTGTAAGCGTATAAACGAGGCTCGTACGTTTTGTTTTTTCCAAAATTGTTTTTACTTTTTCAACAGTTACCTCTTAAATATTGAGAATTTTTTGGCGAAAAATGCTGACTTATAATCTCAAATATCTTTTTGTCTACTAAAAATATAACAAAAATCAAAAGGTTCGGACCTAGTTATTGGTGATCTTGATACTATATCAAAATTTCACAGGAATCTGTTGACGTTTAGGGGATGGAATCCATTGACGCCGTTTGTATGGGAAAAAAACACTGAGTCGATCCTCATAAGAATAAAAAAAGACGAATGACGTGCGGTGCCCCTGGCGTAAAACACGCGCAATCCGCGCCGCAACAATCCTTTCATCAATAGAAGTCTTATCAGTATGACTTAATCTACATAATTTTCCAGAATTTCGACGGGAACGAAGTTCCAGACAGAAAGCCAGTTATTCGGTTGATCGCTTTCACTTAGTTTATTAAAACACATTTTATCTGTTAATGTTTTCAAAATCACCTTTGCACGATTCTTCCATTATTGCCCGATTGTCTTTTGTTTTTTCATCTGTCATTCACAAGTTTATAAACAGGTTCCTTTAAATCAAACAGTCTTTACGTATACAAACTCCTTGGTTATATTTAATTAATCCAATTACCTACAGCTTTACATGAATGGGATAATCATATATAGCAAAGACATTGTATAAAATAAGAACAGCCTATACGGAACAATGACGCTAACATTAGTAAAAAAAATCGCTCCGCTTATGACCAAGAACAACATGACATTGTCAACATCGCAATGCTTACGTTTCGTTTTCAGGATTTCATTTAGAACAACCCTATTCTGGCGACTGAACCCCGGTGGCTCTAAGTGGTAACAATGATTCTATTGTTTCCACCGCTTGTTTGTAGGCATTTGTTACATAGATTGGTTAGATAGATAAATAGATGTGGTTAGGGGACTTATATGAAAAAGTGTAGCCATTATCTTTTCTTGTTGACTAATAAAATTTATTTATTTATTTGTCGGCGAACAAATATTTTTTATTTACTAGCTTCCCATCCGGGACTTCGTTGCCGTAGGAATTCGAAAAAATTTTGTAACCTATGTGTTAATCCAGGGTATCAACTACCTCCATACCAAATTTTACTGAAATTGATATAGCCGTTTGAGTGTTAAAGAGTAACAAACATCCATACATACATCCACACAAACTTTCGCGTTTATAATATTATTAAGGATTTAAAAAAATATAATATGTGTCTTCTGATAATACATAGTTTGTCCTGTTGTATTTAGTCGTTTAAACAAGAGAATACCCGAGACATGGTTCCTGTGGAACCTTGCTTACGTTACGAAAGAAACCTTTGTGCCCAATTTCAGCTTTCTAGGTTCAAAGGTTTGGGCTGGGCGTTGATGCTTCATTGAGTCAAGGCCTATAATTTGACTAGCTTTCCGCCCGCGGCTTCGCCCACGTGGACTACAGGTTATTTTCTGAGATCGCCTCGCCACCGCTGTCGCCGCCCCACAACCGCCGCCGCGGCCGCGACGTTTCTTGGTTGCCACTACCGCGAGTCATATCTGATCTTTCCGTGGGTATCAATTACTTTCGTAATTGATTACTATATCGCTTTTAATCTCGCTCGAGTGATTTAGTGCTTATAATAAATCTATGAGGAAAGTTTTATGAATGCTAATGATAACCTTTAAAAACAATAAAATAAAATATTTTTGACAAAAAAATTTACCCGCCTTCAAAAAGGGTGAAATAATTTTTTAAAGCTATATTCACGAGTATTAAGTAGTGGTTACGGGTAAAACAGTAAATAGGTGAATTCATAGCGGAATATGGTAAATAGAGAGGAATATTTTTTAATTTTTTTTTCTGTCTATGATCTCAATACATTGCAAATTTACCTTTTGTTTGACTAAAATAATTGTCCACGATAACTCTCCATAGGACATCAACTGGAAACCCATAAAACTGAAGCGTGGTTTTTAAACGGTTTTATTTAGCTTGCCCTTTTTGTTTTTTGAACCTCTTTAAGCCTTTTTGAACTTTTGTTGCGGATTTTGAAAAACTCTGGTTTCACGATTGGAATTCCCCGGAAAATTATAAAAGCCGTAACATTACCGGGATAGTGAAATAATAAAAATACAACAAAAAAAATGTCTTGAATATTTTTTATTTCTGAAGTACCCATAGAATCAAAAATATAAAGACGCGTCAACTTATAAATTAAATAAAAATATATAAAAGATGCGTCGTTGCACACTTTTCAAGATCCTAGGGGCCTGAAAAAACAAAGTAAGTAACATGAACATGTTAACTCACAAAACTTACAGTCACAATAATACAAAAACGACATAAAAGATTTAAAAGAATGTTATCATGAACTTCACACCCCCTAATTCGACCTTTTCGCAAAAGTTATCAGGCTGTCGTTTCCTTAGTACTAACTGCGTACTTGCAAAATCTCACCTTTACAAGATTTTTCGATACTTAGCTGTTTTCAATTTCAAATTTCTTACTTTATTTTTCTGGTTCCCATACGAATTTTGCCAAATACTTTTTTAGGCTGACGTTTCCAATCTACAGTCTACCTGCCTGATAAATTTCAGCTTTATAGATTTTTTTTTTTAAATGTCTTGTCTCCACAGTGAGTGGTTTTTTGCTGCTATATTTTGTAGATTTTCTCGTGTTCTCGTAAGAGTATCGAAAAATGCGTTTTCAGTAGATTTTTCCCAACTAAGGATTACCCACCTGATAAATTTCATATTTGTAGAACTTGTAACCACGCAATTTTTAGAAATTTTAAGTATGACAAAGTTATGGAGAATTTTATGAGCTTTCATTCATACCTGATTTTGTAGTTCCTAAAACATACCATTTTCAAGTTATGAGCAAGAAACTGAAAAAAGGGACCTTTATTCCTCCCTGCTATAAATAAAGTTTTTATCATAAATATAAGCACAGTTTTCATTCATAGGATAAAAACCTGCAAGTGTACTTTTGAAACTTTTGCGTATCATTGGTTCAATAAAAAAACAAATTGAACTGTTGCAACACAAAAGTCTCATTAGTACAATCAGTTGAACTGCTAATTGTATTACTGAGAACAGTTGATCTAAGCTCCCATTGCACGAAACCCTACCTCACAAGGTGGCAGATCAGAAATGTAATGTAGATGTCTTGTCGCCTGATCTATACAAGAATTTTTCGTTATTCTAAGATTTTGACAAAGTGGCTGATTAGAAAAACTGCCAAGCTGAAAGCAGGCAACCCTATATATTCATGAACGGCACGTTATCTCCAAATGTGTCTGTTTCGATGAGTAAATGTTTCGATCTACCACCTTATGATGTAATTTTCGATCAAAATATTGATACAAAGACGAAAAAAAAATTTTTTCTTCCACGAAATGCGATAATGGCAACCTACTAAAATCCAGTGTTCCTAGGTTATATCTATCACAACATTAAATTTCTGATCTGCCACCTTGTGAGGTAGGGTTTCGTGCAAAGGGAGCTTAGTCTAATGAGACTTCGTTCCCGTGAGAGTTTGGGAAAATTATGTAGCCTATTTGTTAAGCCAGGGTGTCAGCTACATCCACATCAAATTTTATCAAAATTCGTCCGGCCGTTTGAGCGTGAAAGAGTAACAAAAATCCAACGGCGTCGGTTGTTGAGCGACCCCACGTGCATCGAAATTGATTAACATTCATAAGGCTGTTTGCACAGAAGTGAGAGGTTATTTTACTGAGGATTATTTTTCAAGTATTTTGCTAAGTGTTGGTTGTATTAAAATTGGCCTAAAGTTGGTGTTAGATGTTCTACCAGCTTTAAACAGAGAAATTACTTTACTATTTTTCATCAAATCAGGAAACACACCATCTTCGATGTGGAGCAATACGAACAATTATGCAATTTATTATCTTCATGGAAAGACCATCAGGATCCGTAGTCTTTTTCATGTTTAACATTTTAAGAATGTCAACAATAAATTGTAATCTGTGTAAAACTGAAAAAACTTTACTTTCGTATAAATTTTACTTGAGTATTGATTCAACGAGAGCGGGAAATGAGCCTAGTAACTTAGTAGTAGAGACTGGAATGTCCGCAACAGTTTACAGAATTTCTCTTGTACGATACATTTGCACATAGAAATTACTGTTCGCCGACCAGAAGAAAAAATCTTTAGCCGATACCTCCTTTTACCAATGACTCGGTTCTCCGAAAATAGTTTGAAGTAATAATTGCTTCGCCGATACCACGATTTGCAGATAAGGTGATTCGGTAAAAGCTCGACTGAGCGAATAATCCTTTGGTCGATAGAAAGTATTGCAGAAAAGACTATAATATTAACAGCTAATAGGGGTCAATTAGTAAGTAGAAATAAAAATAAGTCTAAAAACTAAAACCCGACTACTGAAAATCGCGGTCTAAAAAGTGTGAAACATGCCACTTTGCCCTAATACGATCGCTTACTACCTGTTAAAAGGTAGCATACGACCACGGGTCCGAACGTGAATATGTATTTAATACTTTGAATTGTATGACGTGTATGTTGTTTATTAAATAGACGATGAGTATTGAAACTATGATTAATCAGTAAATAAATACAATAGTGCGCGAAGGTGAAATTTATATCCGGTGCATCCAAGCAAATCCGCAAGAAACAGCTTACAATACATATGTGTATATTTGAAATGCACTAATGAAGCCCTTTCATTTGCTACCCGACTAATAAGCATCATCAAAAAAAAATTATTTTTTAGTTCATGACTTAAATTGATAAGGGCGCCCTCTATAAGACATTAAGTCATGTAAAAAACATGATTAGTGATTCGAGGCCGCAGGCCGAGCTCCACGTAGGGTGAAGCCCGGAGTGTTTTTCCAATCTAAGACTTTCACCAAACAAAGATTAGTGATGCGAGGCCGCAGGCTGAGCTCCGCGTAGGGCGAAGCCATGGGCGTCCCCCCAATCTTACATGTCAATTAAACAAATACAAAATAAAGCAAAAATAAAGGGTCACCTCATTTTTTTAGGGTTCCGTAGTAATCTACGAACCCTTATAGTTTCGCCATGTCCGTCTGTCCGTCTGTCCGCGGGTTTCCTAAGAAACCCTTGGTACTACAGAGCTGAAACTTGGCATGATTATACATATGAATCACGCCGACAGAACTGTAGAGTAAAATCTTAGAAAAAAAATTTTTTTCGGGTGTCTCCCATAGACGTGAAAGGGCGATGAATTTTTTTTTTCTCGCCAATATTTTTGAATGGGGTGTCATAGGATAGCATATTAAAAGATAGAAGGGGTTTACTAAGAACGTTTTTCGATTCAGCACTCCGTTTGCGAAATATAAATTTTTAAAGTAAAAATGTTTGTCAAACACAAGTGTCCCCCCCCCTCTACCTGCTAAACGGTTGTTTCTAAAAATGTGGAAAAATTCACGTTGGTAGATTATATAACGAAATTAAAAGGAAAACTATCACACATAACTTGGTCTTACAAGTTTGCGAGTAATAGTCGACCAAGTGCCAAACACTGTTGGGATTAATAAGAATATATTTACTAATATAAGATCTTTGGTACTACAGAGCTGAAATTTGGCATGGTCATAGATATTGATTGCGCCGACAGATCTAAAATATAAAATTTTGGAAAAAACATTTGTTCGGGTGTTTCCCATACACGTGAAAGGGCGATGGATTTTTTTTTCTCGCCGATACCATCGAATTGAATGTCATAAGATAGATTTTTAAAATATAGAAGGGGTTTACTAAGAACGTTTTTCGATTCAGCACTCCGTTTGAGAAAAAAATAATTTTAAAGTGATTTTTTTTGTTAAAAACAAGTTTCCGGGGGGGACACTACCAGCTAAACAGTTGTTTCTAAAAATGTAAAAAAATTCACGGTTATAGAATATACAACGAAATTAAAAGAAAAACTATCACACATAAGTTGGCCCTTCAAGTTTGCGAGTAATAGTCAACCAAACGTTTTTGGGATTAATAAGAATATGTTTACAAGGTTCCACGCTAAAAGTGAGGGGAGGTCGAAAGCCAAACATATTGACATTTTAGGTGTCGTTAAATAGTTTTTTGGGGGTGTTAATTACGAAAATGATATCAAAATTATTTTAACAGCAGGTTGATATTATTTCTAACAGTAATATTGCCGTAAAAAAAAACAAAAAAAAAAACCAACAAAAAAAAATTCGCGCTCGCTTCGCTCGCGAATTTTATACTTACATTCGGTTGCATTTAGACCAAAACAAAAATTATTTCCCAAATTACAAACTCTTTAATAATACATTTGTTTTTAGGGTTCCGTAGTAATCTACGAACCCTTATAGTTTCGCCATGTCTGTCTGTCCGCAGGTTTCCTAAGAAACCCTTGGTAGCACAGAGCTGAATTTTGGCATGGTCATACATACCTATTGATTGTGGTGACAAATCTAAAAAATAAAATGGTAGAAAAAAAATGTTTTCGTGTGTTTCCCATTAACGTGAATGGGCGATGGCTTTTTGTCTAGCCGATATCATCGAGTGCGTTATCATAGGATAGCTTTTTAAAAGATAGAAGGGGTTTACTACAAACGTTTTTCGATTCAGCAATCCGTTTAGGAAACATTAATTTTTATAATGAAAAAAAATGTGGAATAATTCACGAGGGTAGCATTTAGGACGAAGTGTACCCTAATCCAAAATGCTTGACATACAAGGTTCCACGCTAAAAGTGAGGCGAGTCAAAAGCCAAGCTGTAACATATTGACACTTCAGGTGTCGTTTAATAGGTTTAATTTGTGGGTGCTAATTACGAAAACGACATTAAAAATATACACCTGCTTAGCTTGATATTATTATATTATTCCTCACAATAAAATTGTCGCAAAAAAAAAAGTCGAGCTCGCTTCGCTCGCGCATTAAACACTTCCATTCTGTTATATTTAGGCCAAACTTTTTAATACATTTGTTTATGATACTAAGTATAGTATTTGGGGATTTTAACATAAACTATGATAATATGCTTGTAGAATTAAGAAGCCAGCTGCATATTTGAACCATGCTGCTACGGAATCCTACAATGCGCGTGGCCCGACACGCTCTTGGCCGGTTTTTCAAATAACTAAAAAACTACACATGCTAGCTCTTTGAGTTAAAAATAATCTAAAAGAAATTTTAATAACTCTTAAAATAAACCACAGTTTATTAAAAATAACCTTTTATTTATTTGAAAATGACAAGATAACTTTTATTTATTTGAAAATGACAAGATAACAAAAATTAGGGAACTTCTTTCAAACAACATAATTTACTTTTTTATTTTTTTATAAAAAGATATGGCCACCCACTTAAATTTAGTACCTTGTGTTTCCTCCACGGACACTTCTTAAGGTTTGTATGCGATCAGGCATACTAAAAACCAAGTTCGTCAAGCGGTATTGAGGTATATTCTCCCACTCTTCAATAAGGGCCTGTTTTAAGGCTACAAGTGTCAGAGGTGGTGGGTTTCGCTTCCTGACTAGCCTTCCGAGCTCGTCCATGCATGCTCTATTGGATTCATGTCAGGAATCCTCGCTGGCCAGGCTATGAGATCGATATCGACTTCTTGAATGTATCGTCTCACAGATAATGCTGTATGAGGGCGAACATTATCGTGCATAAGAAGTGAATTATCAACCATATTTGTAAGGAACGGACCTGCATGTTCATTCAGGATTTCCATTATGTACCTTTCCGCAGTTAGGTTGCCATTTTCAATGAAAACAAGGTCAGTTCGTCCTTCTGAACAAATGCCGGCCCAGACGTGGAGGGACCCGCCGCCATAGGAGACCGTTTCCTTAAAACATGCGCGAACAAAACGTTCTCCAGGACGTCGATACACCCTGTCCCTTCTATCGTTGACGTATAACGCAAATCTCGATTTGTCAGTAAACAATACACGTGCCCAATCTTCTTCGATCCAAGTAGCGTGTTCCGTCGCAAAACGCAATCTTGCAATTTTATGATGATGTTCGAGTTTTGGACCCAGGGCTGGTCTATATGGTTTTAGGTTAGATTCTGCTAGGCGTCTTCTTACTGTATCATCACTAATATAATCTGTCCTGGTCTGTAACAGATGGTGTTGGATCGCAACTGCTGTTAGATGTCGATTGTGAAGACTAGTGAAGTCATGACGATAAAGTGATCTTCTCTGGCTGTTGTACATCTTGGACGACCGTTTCCTGATCTTCTTAGATGTTGTCTAGTTTCTATATATCTTCTCAGCACTCTTTGGACCGTGGAAAGCGTCACACCTCTGTTTCTGGCCGCTCTGCGCTGGCTCAGTCCAAGCTCTAGCATGGTGATGATTCTAGTGCATTCTTCTAAACTGAGCTAAGAGGCATGATTTTACGCAAAATATTCAAACTGAATAATGAAAAATCATTTTCAAGCCCAATATTTATACATAATTCAAAACAAAGTCAAAAAAGTCAAATTTGAAAAAAGGAATCGCAAATTTAAAATGAAACGTTTTTATTTCGTAAGTATTTTATAATGCAATTTCAGGATAAAATGTGCAAAAAGATTGCATGTAATCCGCATGTCTTCTCTCAGTTTCATTTCATAAGCAAGACAAGTTAACTTTATGATTTCTTAAAGATACCAACTTTTTTCAGGGTGACCCTTTATTTTTGCGGACGAGTTTATTAATGATGCGAGGCCGCAGGCCGAGCTCCACGTAGGGCAAAACCCGAAGCATCCACCCAATCTAAGACAATCACCAAACCTATTTTTTATTACTACTTATAGTTCGTTCGGGCAATTAGTGTGCAGTACAGGCGCACGGTATATTGGGACCATTCTTTAACTTAAATGTGACTCGTCCACAAATGCAAATTTTTTAATAAAAATTAAAATTAAATAGCCATCTTACAACTTAAACATATATGCTATTTTTGTAGCATAAGTATAAAAAATCAATCTAGCTATTCCGAATCAGAGTCATCTGTATCACTTTGTGTGTTTATTATGAAAGTGTCTCCGTTAACATCAACATGCTGGTCTACATTAAAGTACTTATTCTCTTCTTTGATTGCGTGGGCAATATATTTACCCCACAAGTCAGATGTTACGTTCAACATGACCTGCCTGATCAATTGACATACGGCACTGCTGTTTTTGGGGTCGCAATTGTTGGCTCTAAGGTCATGTTTAATTTTAGACCACACTTGTTCTATCGGATTAAAAATGCAGTGGTATGGTGGAAGACGCACCACCTCACAACCATTCATTTTTGCTATTTCATCAATGACATATCTTTTTTCTATGCCCGCCTTTTTCACAATATCCAGCAGCACTGGAATGGTTGGGGTTGGCTCTGGAATGGAAATTTTGTACTGTCTCATAAAATCAAGGATCTCCCCTTTTCTGGTTGTGGTGTTTGGAATTCTGACGGATAGTCGCGAGTGGTAAGGAGCGTTATCCATTACTATTAGGCTATTTGGTGTTATGTTTGGCAATAATTGCTCCTGAAACCACTTTTCAAAGAGCACTGAGTTCATGTCGCAGTGGTAATCAGCGCTCGCATCGCTAATCTGTTTCGCAGATAGAAGCAGTCCATTTTCGACCCAACCGTCTTTGGATCCAGCATGCAATATGATAATGCGTTTCCCACGAGTGGAAGGCAAATCTGAAATGCAGTGACAACTACAATCAGTCCAACTTTTTTTGACGGTATCATGTGTGTCATACCACGTTTCGTCCAGGTAGATTATATTTCGCCCCTCTTGACGTGCTTCTCTGAGCTTTGTTATATATTTATAACGCCAGACTTGGAATCGCGGCGTCTCAAGCAACACACTGCGTTTATTCACTTTTTTATAGTTGAATCCAAGTTTACGTAAAAGCTCATACAACGTAGTACGTTGATATGGGAAGTCCGTATTTGTCTTTAAATCTTGCAATATCATATCGAGTGTTGGAAGTTTCTTATCTGTATAGAATCTATATACTGTGCGTCGAACTAAATCGCATTCAAAATCATCTATCTCTGAGAATTTTTTCGTCTGACTTCCTCTCTTTAAGGGAGAAACTGGTCCTGATTTTATAATTTTGGCGACAGTGTTTCGATGCACATTAACCATTTTCGAAACTGTCCCAATAATTGGATAATTTTTAAATTCCATCTCTTTATCATTATCAGGCGGCATTGTGTTGACGCAGTATTGATGAACATTCAAAATTATTTCTTTGCAGTTTTTACAAAGCGTCTTCCTTTTTTTAATTGGAGCGTTATCGTCTTGAGACGTACCACCGCTGTTGTCATTATTCGCAGTGTCATTGCCAGTCTCCTCCAACATTCTCAACTATAATTAATAATGCCCTTTCTCAACTCCAATAAATAAAATAGCAAAATTTATTATTGAACTTATGCCTATTCTTTTAAATATGGCCTCCGCATAGTGATTTTGCCAATGTCAGTATTTGAAAGAAATTCAAATAATAAATGTCGAAACTCATATCTATCTATAAATAAATTAATCTATGAATATCACATAATGACCGAAAAGCTTTTATTCTAATGACCGTTACTGCAACTGGGTATTTGTAATGCAAGTAATACCTACAGGACGAATTATCTGAACCCTCCTTTGTAATTTATAAGTTAGCAGAACTAACTTTCTTAAGTACTTCTTTTTGGAAATATACGTTATTATTATTTTGTAAATGTTAACGATAGTGTCAATGAACACATACAATAATTTATTGACAGTTAAGTAATTTTATTTTCAAATAGGTACGAATATTTTTCTTTCAAAAAATAGCTATACTAATCCATGTAAATATTTACAGAGACCACAAAATATTATTATTTTCGTATTATAACTAGTAGAAAGAGATAGAAGATATGAATTACCATTCAAGTTTTCTTGCTCCCTGTACTGCCATACATTTCGAGATGACAGCTGACAGCTACCCATGCACACTAATTGAGCGAACAAACTGTACTAAATGATCCCTATTGCTTTTTTTTATGAGATTGATTAACTCTTGACTCCAATCTTGTTAATATTATAGTCCTTTCTATCGACAAAAGGATTATTCGCTCAGTCGAGCTTTCACCGAATGGCCTTATGCAAGCTTGTGAAGATTTAGGCCCAGTTCCCAAGTCCTTTCAGTCTTTTGTCTTATTCAATCTACCACATCTTCAGTCTAGCACTAATTAAAAAAAGTTGTGACAGCAAACAGTGCAACTTTCGGCAAATTTTTTGAAATAAAATAAAAAATACCTAAAAAAGAAACTTAGGCAAAAAGGAGTTTGATTGGCCACAACATATAGCCGATGAACCTAGCTACTTAAGTTAATCGTTAGGTAAATGCCCTTCCAAACATCCTGTATATAATAATCTTTTACACAGAGTGGTCCAAAAGGTGACCTTCAAGATTTTTTTTAGATTGCTCGCCCCTGGATGAATCCAAGAATATCCCATGTATGTTCTGCGATTTTTTGTAGTTTTAAAGTTATGATTTTTTCGGTCATTCTCACTGGGTCTAAATTTATGCGTCCAGACAAATTGCGAGCAGCCCTCTTATTTTTTTCTTGAATAATACTAGGGTTGATTTAACATGGCAATCATAAATTTTATTATAAAAGTGAATAAAAATCTATCATTATTTTTTTCAATTGTCATTCTCCTAATTTCCGTTCGCTGTCTGCACTCTAAAATGCATCCTTCCGAGTCAAATATCTTCAGTGAGCTATAATAATAATAATAAATCATTTATTCTCAGGCAACTAAGGCCCATAGATAAATACCTTAAAGACTAACATACATATTAAATATAATTAAAACGTATTAAACAATTTAAAACTACGAGCTGCGTAGGGACTTGCAGATCTTCGTGTTCGCCTCCCTGTAGCGTCGGAACACTATACCCTCGGGCCAGAAGTCCGGACTAAGGAACATTGGCTGGTGTACAGCAGGAATACGAACCCGGAAGGACCGGAAATTTGTGGACCTGCTGGACTCCAGGGGAACGATCTCAACTCCAAAACCAGATGTCGTTCGGCCCACGCACATCTTCTCGATGTATGTCGATGTAATAAGTAACATGTAATATCATTGAATATCTTTATCAAGAACAATGTTCAGTTATCAAATGCTATGTAATTTACTACCTTAATTAAACAACTAAGTTATATGAAAAATCAAGCTAAGCCTAACATTTTTATTTGTACGTTTATAATTTTTTATTTTGTTGTCCGGCAAAATACATAATTTCCCTCACGCGGTATAAATTGCCGTGTACATCACTACAAACACCAATTATGCCCATCCCTAGTGTAAAGTGGCTGAGCGTCGGTCGTGCCGCGGCCGTCTTGCCGGTTAGTAGTGTGTTGTGTCTTGTTGCGGCAAAGTGCTAGCTTATGTAACTAATTTCTCTTCGCGTGGTTCTTGATTTCACTAATTTCCGTTCCTTTCTTTATATTTATCATCTAAAATGTATCAAACTTAATTTAAAAAAAAAAACGTACAAAAGATGTGCGTAACTCATCATACAATGATTTTTAAAAAATTGGGTTCCATTTTTTTTTATAAACATCGAAAACCACTTTGTCCTGGATTTCCGTCACGGTAAATTCGAGTTTCCGTCACGCTAACTCGTGACGGAAATTATATTGTTATGTATTTTACAGTGCCCCTAATTTAAACTTAATGTTTCTTTTAGTCTGTTATTTTATTTTAGGTACATCTGCTATTTTTTTAGGGTTCCGTAGTAATCTACGAACCCTTATAGTTTCGCCATGTCCGTCTGTCCGTCTGTCCGTCTGTCCGTCTGTCCGCGGGTTTTCTAAGAAACCCTTGGTACTACAGAACTGAAATTTAGCATGGTTATACATATTGATCACGCCGACAGAACTGTAGAGTAAAACCTTAGAAAAAATATTTTTTTCGGGTGTCTCCCATAGACGTGAAAAGGCTATGATTTTTTTTCTCACCAATATCATCGAGTGGGGTGTCATAGGATAGCTTTTTAAAAGATAGAAGGGGTTTACTACGACCTTTTTTCGATTCAGCAGTGCAGTTGCGAAAAATTAATTTTTAAAATGAAAAAAAAAGTGAAATAATGAATAAGTGAATAAAATAATTCACGAGCATTTAGCATTTACGACGAAGTTTAGCCTAATCCAAAACAACTGTCATACAAAGTTCCACGCTAAAAGTGAGGCAAAGTCGAAAGCCAAGCTGTAACATATTGACATTTCATGTGTCGTTATAGGTTTTTGGGGGTGTTAATTACGAAAATGACATCAAAATTATACACAAATGCAGCTCGATATAATTCCTAACAATACTTCTGTTGCTAGAAAAAAATTTTTTAAAAAAAAAGACAAATAAAATTCGCGCTAGCTTCGCTCGCGGATTAAATACTTCAATTCTGTTGTATTTAGCCCAAAACTAAAGTTATTTCTGAAACTACAAACTCTTTAATACAATTGTTTTTGATACTATAGTATTTGGAAATTTTAACATCGCCGTTTGGTGATCGGTTGAGAATAACACCACCCTATTTCTTTCCGTGGGTGTCGTAAGAGGCGACTAAGGAAACACAAATGAGACCTGCCTCCCACTTATCCACCCCACGCAACGACCAGGGACATGGGACCTTAGGGTTTCAAGTTTAGAAATAAGAGGGTGATCCTTAAACTGAAGGGCTTTATAGAAATATCGGTCACTGAGCAGCTGGTGGCGAAGGAAAAGAGGAAAGTCAACGTATTCCACTTGAAGAGCGTTAATAGCAGTCGACTTAATCGCGCCGACCACTAAACGTAGACACCTTGACTGAATCTTTGTCTGTCTGTCTAATGCACGTTTATTACAGGATTCCAGGACAAACGACGCATAATCAAAGTGACTACGAACAATGGCATTATAGAGCAGCTTCGTCGAATACTGATGGGCACCCCAACGAGTTCCAGCAACAGAACGGGGGACATTGATACCTTTTTTGCACTTCTTACTAACATAATTAATATAGGGAATGCCAGACATCCTAGAGTCAAAATAAACACCCAAGAAGTTCACCTTTTGCTGGATGGGAATAGCTTCACCTTTAAAGATAACGGAAAACTGAGGGTCAGACCCTTTTTGCAGCAGACAGGGACAGGCCAAAGCAGAAATCCAAAGCAGAATTTAGTCTACAGGAGATTTCTGATATTGAGTTGGAAGAAAAGTAAAGTGCTAGATCGTCGGCATACTGAAACACTTCACAAAACGGGAGAACAACCGAGTCTAGGTCATGAGTGTAAAAACTGTACAAAATAGGACTTAGAACCGAGCCTTGCGGTAAAACACGCCAAACTATTCTAGGAGGAAGGAGGGAACCTTGGGAACAAATAAGAATATTCCTGGATGAAAGCATGTTGCAAACAAACCTTGTGAGCCTCGGAAGAACACCGTAGGAACACAGTAGGAAGCACAATACTGTCATAGGCCGCTGCAATATCAAGAAATATACCAACCAGATATTGTTTTTTTAAAGGCTATGTTAATGTCAGTTGACAGCATTTCGAGACTCTCTAATGTACCATACCATTTCCGAAAACCAAACTGGGATTAAGATATCATTTGTCTAAATTCCAGGAAACATTTTAGGCGATTTTTCACCATCAATTCAGTGACCTTACATGAGACCAAAGAGAGGGCAATTGAATCGATTATTTCAAAAACAACATAATTTGTCGCAAGTTTTTAAGAAAATCTTTTTTGTTTTAAATTTCCACTTCTCCTGTAAACGTACAAATCGGTGCTAAAACAACATGTGTCCGAAATATTGTGACAAATGTTGTTTTTGAAATAATCGATTCAATTGGTCTGTAATAAAAAAGGTCTAAGGGCTTTTGAACTGGGACAATCACCTGAGTCTTCCAGCTTTCAGGAACAGTACCCAGGGAAAACATCTGCTTAACAAGATCAAGGTACACCGACTTAACCTTATCACCAGCCTTGACCAAAAAAGAGTATGGAATACCATCGATACTAGGTGCATCTTCTCCCTGATTACTTTAGTTTCATCGTCATTTGTTGCAATGCTTGATGAACATTCGTGTTTCTCAGTACAACGCCATGATGTACTGGCTTTATTTTGTTTAAAAAAATAATAGCGATAACCTATTCGTAGAAGGATATCACCCCCCTTTTGATTTATAACAAAATAAATAAAATAGAGTTTTGTATTATATAGCAATCTTAGTGGTCGCAATTCCGCCAACTTCACGTGGTAGAGAAAATGCACGATGGGGAAAGTCACAGATATGTTCCAAAAACAGCTAAGAGGAGAGAACTTAGGTACCAAACACAAGACACAAATCAAATCAAAATCAGGAAAGATTAGTAAGTATTAATCACAGCTAAAATTTTATGTTAGGTGTCCAGTGGCCACTAATCATTTTATTGAAAAGAGGATTTCATATATGCACATAAATCCATTTATGGTCAAGTCAGCAGAATTGGAATTAATTCGTGTAGTTCCAAAAGTTTCATGATAGTATAAAGGGAGGTCCTCTGAACATTGCTTAATAAAGTCCCCTCGACTTTAGGGACAGCAAGGAATTAGGTTATGAACTTAGTCATTAGGGTTAAAGAAAAAATGTTAATTTATTTTTGGCCACTCCACTTATCACACCTCGCCATCCTACCTGGGTGGGAAGAGTGGAAAATTTTTTAAACTCTTCTCAAACCAGCTGGGATAAGAGGAACATTAAAATTCCACTCTTCCTACCCCAGCAGTTCTAGCACGATAACGACTAACTCGCGCTCGGCTCACGCTGAAACTTCACTTTGATTGCGCGAGGGTCCCGCTCAAAGGCTTGCTCGCCCTATGGCGTTGTCAATGTTGACATTTTTTCATAGGGCCGCGGTATTGTCGCGTGGCTGTAACTATCGTACTCGGCCTGCAGGGCTCCAGCCGCTAGCGAATTTTTTTTCCGCGGTTTAATTTGTGTTAAAAAGGTTTTTTAAACTTACACTAACATCCATCTGTAAGTCAATTAAAAAATATTAAATTACCGTTTTAGATGATCTACTGTGTCATGTAATATTCGTACATCTGGGTGCTAATACAAAATAATAAAATCAATTATGGACCCTTTCCTAGACCACCGAACAAAACTTGTCGAAAAATGGAAAAAATTCGCTTTGTTCCCAGTAGTACCACCAAACGGCACCACCAGTGGTTCTAGTGGGAAAAATCGTTCTCTTTAGAATCACTAACATTAAATAAGTACAAGTGAGGGTGCTTGTTCCCAATAGTACTCCTACCTATGCAATTAAAAAAAGTAGCAGACATCACAATAATTTATTTTGCAAAAAAAACTAATAATACCTAACAAAATATTTAAATGCAAACCTTTTTCTGAAAAATAAAGCATAACAAACTTAACTTTATAAATAAATACAACTACCTCTTGTGTTTATAAGTTTTGAGACAAACTTTGTACTAAAAAAATTAAATAAAATATTAGAGCGGGACCCAAGGAGAATAAAATTCATTTCCGTGGGACTTACCTCCGCCATACGAACTACTGGTATGTACTTATTCGGCATATTTTCCTGAACACAAAAAGTGCGGTAGTCACTTTCTAAGGGTATGGAGGGGGTAGCTACGACGTGACGTATTTTATTTACGCTATATTTAGATAACTACTAGACAGATTTACTTAAATAGGGTCTCAAATAAAAGATAATTTAATGAACATTGTTTTATTCTAAAGATTCATTAGTGTAAACCTAGTAACAAAATAAATATTTTCAAAAACTTTTTTTACTGTGTGAAAAGAACAGAAACCGTTAGGATTACGGTAATTTAGCTCATTATAAAAAATAGTTAAACTTATCAGCATTCTGATGGACCTAAAAACGTTTCAATCGAGCTATAAACAACGGAACTGCAGTCATCTAAGTGAGCGTGGGTAGCGCCGAACTGACTACGGTACTTAGATTTTGGTACGAATAATCTTGAAAATAATGTGACAAAGCGGGTAGAATCACAGAAAAATGAAAAAGTATTATGAACAGGCATATTTTTTTTAACAAGCACCATTTTTTTTGTCAAAAATTTTTTCTTCATTTTGGTACGAACTATTCTCAAAAATTCTTGTAACAAAAATAACGCTTCGTATCGTATCGAAATAAAACTCTTCATACTTGCACGTACTATTAAGTAATTGACTTGATAAATTCTATTAAGTAATTGACTTGATAAATTGAATATACACACTGATTTTATTGACGAAAACATAAATAATTAGTAGGTAATACTTACTTCTTATTAGATTCAAAATACACTTCGCAAGGTGTTCACTGTGTCATAGTCACAAAGGGTATAGACGTAAAATGATGATGGAAGATTGTATAAAAATTCCAAGTGGCTGGCGTGGGTTGAACCACAGTCCCATACTTAAGCATTCTTGGAACAGAGACATTTTTTTCATCATTATTAAATAATTGTTTACCAACAGCTGTGAAACTTCGGCCGCAAGCGCAAACACCACAGATTAGGTATATGGCAAACACAAGGTTAGGTTAGGTTTTTTTTTAAAACTGTATCGTTGTGCCTTTATTTTAAAGTAGTAAATTATTGATATTTTACATTCAAGCAATAACTACATATCTCTTAATAGAAAATGTGTACTTAATGTATTTTTTGATACGAGGAAATAGCCAAAATCTACTAGTCGAGAAATTATAGATTGGAAAAATAAGATTCGTCACCACTCTAGCACAGCCTTGCCAACAGCCGTGAGTTCCCGCAGCCGAAAGATCGACGACGAGCAAGAAGAGCTTAGAGAATACCTAACAAAACGCCCGTGCGTGCAGCGAACGATGTTACGGCTGTGACAGCCGTGATCACAGCGATGAGCGCAGCTTTAAAGTGTTCCCACCCAAACTTGGAGTCACTTAAGCGAGCCCTGTCCGAGAAGCAAAGCGAATTCCGCTGGAAAAGATTCGTGCCGTCATTGATGATTGGCCAAATCGTCCAAGGGCCTGTATTAAAAACAGGAGTGGTCATTTTGAATAATAATTATATTTTATTGTTGATTATTATCTATTGAATTTTAATCAAAAATTTAAAAAAAATATAAGTTAATAATAAAAAAAGTTATGCAACTTTTACTTGGTCTCAAAACTTATGCACACACGAGGTAAATATTTAGATAAAACAAAATAAGCTGTTTTTTTTACCAGCCCATATACGTCCCCACTGGGGGGCACGAGCCTCCCTTCGAAACACGAAGGAGATTTAGGCCATAGTCCACCACGCTGGCCCAATGCGGGTTGATGGACCACTCGTCCTTCGAAAAATTTTTTTTTGAAGGGCTCGTTTCATCACAATGTTTTCCTTCACCGTTGAGCAAGTGATACATAATTAGAAATCCGCACATAAATCCGAAAAGACTAATTTAGTGGTACAGGCCCGCACCAGGATTTGAACCTGTGACCTTCCGATTACAAGTCTGGCTCATTACTAACTTAAGCTTAATCTAACCTAACGAAGATTCTACAAAAAGTGGCCAATAATAATTCCTCCTGATGTCAATTGTTTTGTGTGCCTCTATTATGCTTTGTTCCCAGTAGTACTAGTGGAAAAAATCGCTATCTTTAGAACCACTAACATTAAAGTAGTTCAAGTGAGGGTACTTAGTAAAGTTGTACAAAATTCCTATCAAACTATTTTATATTTTTTGAAGATTATGAATATATGAGCCGATTTGTCAACAGTTTTACTAAAATATTCCCAAATGTCACATTTCACCCCTTCTAAGTTCTTAAATTGACCAAACGTAGATCATTGATGTGCGTTATCTTATCCTTACTAATATTATAAATGCGAAAGTAACTCTGTCTGTCTGTCTGGTTGTCTGTCTGTTTGCCCGTCTTTTACGACTAACCTACTGAACCGATACTCAAAATACCGAAAGTTGAAATGCAACCACAGTCGTTTCTGGCACTTTGCCGGCCGCTGCCGCGGTACGCTTGCTTCGCTCGCTCGGTTCGTGCGTTGGGATACGCTAACCCAACCAAACCGTTAAGGCTACTAACAAACCTACTCGTCGCAACTCCGTTTGTCAGATAAACAGACAAAACAAAACATTATTGAATATTTTTTTTGCCATCCTATTCGGTATTTAAGATTTCGGTATTTTATTCTTCGGTAATTTAGCCTTTGGGATTTTGAGCTTTCGGTATTTTAAGATTTCATCCATAGACATTATAATATTCGGTATTTTGTACTTCAAGATTGTTTAACGTACCCCAATGTATGTAGTCTGTAATAAATGAGACATAAAATTAAAAAGTACGAAAACTTTATGCAAGGCTTCTGCTAATATTTTTGATTAGGATTAGTGCCTACGGCTCCGCCCGCGTCCTAATTTAAAAAAAAAATAAAAGTATCCTATAAATCTCACGGAGTCTGGGACCTTTCCAACGAATGCAAAACCGTGGAAATCGGTTCGTGCGCTCTGGAGTTATAGCGTCAGGAAAGAAAACCCGACTTATTTTTATATAGTAGATAAACGAAAGTAGAGGTGAATATCGTAAGAAGAAATATTGCACTCCTGCCGTGATTTAAACGTGGAAATTCCTGACTCACTAATGATCTTAGCCAGGAGTCTTGCTCAAATTAAAAAATGCCAATTGCTAAGAAAAATAAATCTATAGAATATACTCGTACTTACCCTGTATCTGTAAAACAAGACATTAGTATTAATAAATAATACCGCAGACTTTGAAAACCATTTTAATAATGTTTTTTAATACCATCGCTTAACATGTATGCCCTGAAGGCTTGAATTATACTTGTATGGTGAACTCAATAAAGAAGCAGCAAATCTTTGATGATCTTGATTTATTTCTTCAAATTGTTTACTAGTAAATTCACAACTGTGGTTTATTCCTTAACAATTGTATTTCCAGACAACTGTACGATTCGAGCACTCGCTAAAAAGTGACTGCTTGTGCTTGGGCTCGGCCAGCGGCCGTATTCCCTCTCCCTTTTTACTCCCTATTTCAAATGGCGTTCTTAGCACGCGGTTGGTTAACGTTTTACCAATCGCGAGCCAAGAACTGTGCCTATGTTAAGACAAATATGTCACGAAACACTTTTAAAATAAGGAATCACGATACTTGCAGTTTTTATTTTATTTTTGCAAAGATTTTTTTTTTAAATGGACAATACAATACTCTTTATTGCACACGAAAAAACATAAAAGCAAAAACAATACAAGTACTCATAGCAACCAAATGCGCAGAAAAATGAAAATAAACATAAGTACCGCTCAGTAGAATTCAAAATCAAAGAAACATTTTAGACGCACGCGCACTTGTAAATTAGGTACATTCTACCAGTATGCAGCACGTGTATGGGGAGGATGAACAAGGGTACGTATTACAATACCGAAAATTCAAAATTCCGAGGGTTGAAAAACCTACCCTTAAAACATCGAAAGTTGAAATACCGAACGGTTGGAATGCCGATGCACGATATAACTAAACATATAATACCGATATTTAAATGACCGTATGTTCAAAATACCAATGTTTAAATGACCGAAAGTTCAAAATACCGATACACGAAAATGTTTAAAAACATCGATGTTCAAAATACAAAAAATTGAAATGCAACCACAGTCGTTTCTTTGGGGGTCGCAGTTCTAACCAAACCTAACCCAACCAACCCTTGACGGGTTGGTTGGGTTAGGCTACTAACAAACCTACTCGTCGCAGTTCCGTTTTTCATATAAACAGACAAAATAAAACACTTTTACTATTGAAAACTTTATGGACAGGATGTCCATAAGCCGAAAACTAAAATTCGGTATTTTAGTTTTCGGTATCTTAGCCTTCGGGATTTCAATCTTCGGTATTTTAGCCTTCGGGATATTTAGTCATATGTATTTCAACCTTCGGGATTTTAAACTTTCGGTCAAACAAACATTCGGTCAAATAAACATTCGGCCGTATAATTATCGGTCTTTCGTCCATAGGTCTTATGAAATTCGGTTTTCTATACTTCGGTATTGTAATACGTACCCATGAACAATGATAGTTCTATTCCAATTAGCAGATATTAAGCACCAGTTTATTAAGCACACATCGAAGACTTTCCCTAATGAGAACGACATTGATCCTAGTAAATGATAAACAAATAAATTATTATTTTTTATTTTATTTTCACCACAACATCAATATTTTTATTTTATTTTCATGAGGTGTGAGTAACTGAATACGCTTACATACACAGACACACACACACTCACATACACATAACACACACACACACACTGTACTTACTTTTACATTACTCATCCAATCTATTTTGTTTTGTTAATCATATATCTATGCTACCCGTTAATCTAAATCTACAGTTTATAATATGTTTAACTTCTTAATTGGCTGTATACATTTTTAATATAAGGGCTATGTAATGTAACATGTATAAGCTGTGAAGTTTGCAATAAAGTAAATAAATAAATAAATAAATTAATTATATTGTCTTAACACACACACTACATACAAAGTCAGAAGGAGAAATGGAAGGAATTACAGTTCAGAAACGGCACAGTACACGATAGATAAGCAATACAACCCGAGAAGAAAGTTCCAAAGTGAAAAAATGAAGAGAATTAACATAAAAAGCATAAGAAATTAAATCGCGTACGAAAAGCAGCATGGAGTCGCGTCGAGGGCTATATCCTCACTGGAGATGCAGTGCGGCCGGCGACCGTACGGAGCGAGTACATAAAAATAATGTACAGTGCGTGTAGGCCGGTCCGCAGAAGTTTGATTTTGCGAACTTGTTAGTTTCGCGCGGGTTTACTCGCCGATTAAAATGTTAATGTTAGTTATAAGTTAGTGCGTAGTATTAAGTGTATAAGTTAGTATAGTGTTTAAGTTTAAGTGTAGTGTTTAGGTAATCAGTGTTTAAGTGTAATGTAAGCTTAGTGTTAATTAGTGTAATGTATGTGGTAATATGTGTAGGTACGCCACAAGTATATTGACCAGTACCTTCTGAAGTCTTTCATCTACGAATAAATCTAAACAGTACCTATTCAAAACAATTAGATGGCGTTGGTTTTACCAACAATATTACAAGTGCGGTTTCGTAAATGTCATTCACGTATCTTAAGGCCTTAACCCCTTACCGCATTTCTGCCGTTTTTGCCATATCTGCCGTTTTTGTTATTTTATTTTTCATTTTAATTTGGTAAACTGTTTTTGACTCTGGTCACTCTAAAATTAAAAACCAATAACTAGACGTGATATCAGTATGCCAGAATCGGCAGTCCCTGTCAACTTTGTATGGAGCACAAAAAATACCTTCGGGGTAATAATTTTAGGGTGGCTACCAACGAGTAAATTTTGTTTCTACCATTTGGTAGGCTTACAATTAGACCGACATTAAAATAATGTTTAGAAATAACTACGAAATATTTTATTTTATTTATATTGATTTAATAGCTTTACAATGTAATAGAAATAATATTAAATTAGTTAAATCAAAAATATATACGAATTAATTTTTAAATTTTACGGTAGTTTTTGTTTCTCTAGATATGATATGTTAACATGTGATATGCTGTCAAAATGGCGTTTGGGGAATTTTCTAGCCGGTGAAATTGTTTTGTAAGAAAATTACTATAATCTTGTAAAAAAGTGACTTTATTTGCTGAGAAGTGTGCTACTAAACTTGTGACTCTTTTGGATCTATAATCCTGCATAATGGCTGATAAAGAAAACAAGAGAAAGTGCCTGAAATGCGGCTCTTCGCCTGCCGAAGATGGTGTTAAATTATTTAGATTTACAAAGCCTGGAACGAGGAATCTGCTGAGGTATGTTATATTATATTTGCTTCTTGATAAAGCTCACATTTTCTATTAAATATACTTATTCACACAGTCAAACATCTTGGCTTGGCACACCTAAGGCAGGGTTTTTATTGAAACAGAAATAACTTTTAAAAACATTAGGAGAATAAAAACTTTTGCTGTAAAACTTATCTTACTTATTTGACGACAATTTAGGTTGAAAATAATTGTAATAATTGATGTGTAAGTTTAGTTAGACACACCAGGTTAAAGTGTTTCTAATGTAAAATAAATTAAACTTATTTACAACACAATTACAGGTGTGAGCTATGGGCGAAGTACATGTTCCCTGAGAGTGACCACAGCTCTTTACAATTTCAAAGAAAATTGTATGATGAACACAGAGTATTGTGTGAAAAACATTTTAAAGCTGAGGACTTTACAGATGAATCGAAGACACGATTAGTACGAAATGCTGTTCCTTGTGATGTAAGTACCTAATTTTTTTATAAAGTATCAGTAAAAATATCAGTACAGAAATTCTGTACTGAAATCTTTCCTACTGTTATTCAACCCTTATTTATTTCTGTACTGATCATGTACATTTTACTGATGGTCTTATGGTTAAGGAAAATATTGTAAGGAAACCTGTTTGTTAGTGTGTCTGCCAAACCACAACGGACTAGGATGGTGGACTAGGACAGGCTGTTGCCTAACAGTGTCGTGTTTTAGACAGGTGTCCCCTCCAATAAATATAAAAATAGTGTGGACATTGATGCAATGTTTAAACATTCATGTTTGTTGATGATCATCTTTTGGCCTTTGCCCTTGATGATGAAATTATAGACAGATTGAAATTATAGAAATGATTGAATTATTTAATGAAATGCAATTTGTAATTTTACAATGATAAATATGCATGTACCTAATGTAATACTAATAATAATAATATAATATTTTAATAATCAATCAAATGAAATAATATATTTGAAAAAATGTTACATCTGAATAAAAGCTATTGAATTGAATTAATGATCATCTATTTTATCCCTGTTGTAAACACATTTCACATGGTAATGGTAATGGAATATATACAATAACAATGGAATATATACAATAATATTGTTTGGTAAATTTGTCTTAAAGTGTCTCCTAGCCAAGGTACTAAGGTTCAAATTATATTATTTAGGTATTTATTATTTTCAGACTGAACATGTCCTGCCCATTTACTTAAATGAACAACCAGGACCTTCACGACATGTACCATTGTCAAATATTGATGTCAATGTAGAACCAGGTACATCGGGCACTTACCAGCAACAGCATCAACCTGTACCATTGTCAAATATTGATGTCAATGTAGAATCAGGTACATCGGGCACTTACCAGCGACAGCGTCAACCTGTACCATTGTCAAATATTGATGTCAATGTAGAATCAGGTACATCGGGCACTTACCAGCGACAGCGTCAACCTGTACCATTGTCAAATATTGATGTCAATGTAGAACCAGGTACATCAGGCACTTACCAGCGACAGCGTCAGCCTGTTTCAAAAATGAGTGAACAAGAGTCCCTTTTGTATAAAAAATTTACAAAGTACATGAATAGAATTAGCCGCTTGCAAATTACAATAAGAAAATTAAAAGCGAGTGCAATCATCATCAGCCTGTATCAGTCCACTGCTGGACATAGGCCTCTCCTATGGCACGCCACTGAGCTCGGTCTTCAGCTCTCCTCCTCCAATCACTGCCCGCTACTTTACGAATATCGTCACCCCACCTAGTAACAGGGCGCCCTACGCTACGTTTGCCGATTCGTGGTCTCCATTCTAGAACTTTTCTGCCCCAACGGCCATCGGTTCTACGACAGATATGACCAGCCCACTGCCACTTGAGCTTGCTAACTCGCCGGGCTATGTCGGTAACTTTGGTTTTCTGACGGATTATTTCGTTTCGAATCCGATCCCTCAAAGAAATACCGAGCATAGCCCTTTCCATAGCTCGCTGAGCGACCTTAAATTGGTGGACTAGTCTCACTGTGAGTGGCCACGTCTCGGCTCCGTATGTCATCACGGGTAGGACGCACTGATTGAAAACTTTCGTTTTCAGGCTTTGAGGTATGGGTGACGTGAAGACTCGGTGGAGTTTCCCAAACGCTGCCCAGCCCAGCTGTATCCGTCTCTTAGCTTCCCCATCGAAGTTGTTTTTACCTACTCGGAGCATCTGTCCCAGGTACACATATTCAGAAACAACCTCGAGGGGGACTCCGTTTACCGCGACCGGCCCCGGGTCAACATGTTCGTTGAACATGACTTTGGTTTTATCCAAGTTCATCCGGAGCCCTATACGCTGAGACGCATTAGCTAGACTGTCCAGCATCCGTTGAAGATCCTGCAGCGTTTCAGCCATAATGACGATGTCGTCTGCAAATCGTAGGTGCGAGATGTGTTCACCGTTTATATTGATGCCGTACTCTTTCCAGTCCAGCATCTTGAACATATCCTCCAGAGCGTTAGTGAACAGTTTCGGTGATATGACATCACCCTGTCGCACTCCTCGACGCAGGTGGATATGTTCGGTCTGCTGATTCTGTATTTGGACGGTCATCGTTGCGGCTTCATAAAGACATCTCAGCACCTCGATGTATCGCCAGTCTACTTGGCATCGCTGCAGGGATTCCAGAACAGACCAGGTTTCGATTGTGTCAAAAGCCTTCTCATAGTCCACAAAAGCTAGACACAGGGGCCGATTGTACTCTTCAGTTTTCTGTACAACCTGGCGCACTGTGTGGATGTGGTCTATGGTTCCGTATCCACTACGAAAACCGGCCTGTTCGGGAGGTTGAAACTCGTCGAGTCTTCTCGCAAGACGATTCGTGATGACCCTTGAAAACAGCTTATATACGTGGCTCAAGAGCGATATCGGCCTGTAGTTTTTCAATAAGGTTTTGTCACCTTTCTTGAAAAACAAGATGACTACGCTCTTGTTCCACGCACGCGGAGTTCTCCCGGTAAAGAGAACGGTGTTAAATAGCTCCTGGAGCTCCCTCAGTACGGGAATTCCCCCTGCCTTAAGAAGCTCAGTTGTTATACCGTCCTCACCTGGGGCTTTTCCATTTTTAAGCTGTTTAAGGGCCAGCTCGATCTCGTTCAGGCTGATTTCGGGCAGGTCTTCTGTGAAGTGGCGTATGAGGGTAGCTCGATGGTCGCTATTTCGAGATTCAGGTCGAGGTGCGTAGGAGGCGTAGAGCTGGCTGTAGAAATTTTTAACTTCCGAGAGGATCTCCGGCTTTGAGGTGACCTTCATCCCCGTGGCTGTGGTCAACTTCGTCAGGTGGCTTCTCCCGAGTGACTGGACGAACACTTTCGACCCCCGGTTTTGCTCAATTGCTTTTTCAACCAAGAGCGTATTGAAAGCTCGGAGGTCACGTCGTACCAGTTTCGTGATTTGTTTGTTGAGCGCCCGGTGTTCTGACAAAGTTGACGGGGGATTTTCTCGTCTTTTACTCATTAGCTCTAAAGTCCCTCTCGAAAGTTTTGACTTCTTGCCTGTACGCCTCGTTTGGCAGAGCTTTGTGCCTTCCTCTCGAAGAGTGCTCAGTACTTGATCGAGCTTCTGGTCAACATCACCTGTGGTTTCAAAGGCAGCGAATCGGTTTTCCAGTTTTATCCGGAACAGTTCGGAGCCCATCACGGTTTGGAGCGTATTTGGTCGGAGCCTAGACTTCATCAAGCGGGTTCTTTCGCGTTTGAAATCGATATTCAGAGTGCCCCGGACAAGTCGGTGATCGCTTCCGGTTTTAAACCTAGCAATCACTGAGACATCTCTGAATATGCGCCTTTTATCCGTCATGATGAAGTCAATCTCATTTTTAGTTTGACCATCGGGGCTCTGCCACGTCCACTTCCTTTGGGGCTGTTTCTTGAAGAACGAGTTCATCATAAAGAGCCCCTCTTTTTCGAGGAAGTTAACAAGCATTTGCCCCCGGTCATTTCTGCTCCCATAACCATGCGGTCCAACTGAGCGTTCGCTGCCGGACTTTGTTCCCACTTTGGCGTTAAAATCTCCCATGACAACGTTGTAGTGGGCCCTGGAGGTGTTATGCAGGGCCTTTGATATGTCTTCGTAGAGAATCTCCACATCCTCATCCGAGTGTGTCGAAGTCGGTGCGTAGGCCTGCACGACTTTGAGGGTGTACCTTTCGGTCAGCTTAATAATTATGTACGCAACCCTTGTCGACACACTGGATACTTCGACAACGTTGTCAACGAGAGTTCTATGGACCAGAAACCCGACCCCGCCCTGGGAAAGTTGATCCCCTTCTCTGAAATACATAAGATGGCCCGATTCTAAGGTTACGGTGTCCTCTCCCTCTCTTCGGACTTCACTTAGTCCCAGAACGCCCCATCTTATGCATTTCAGTTCCTCTTCCAACTGTAGAAGGTGCTCTTCGAGTCGCAGCGTGCGTCCGTTGTACGTAGCCAGGGTCAATTGTTCGTGGAGGTGGCGGCCTACCGTAACCCGGGGATTCTTAGCACCCCCTACCCCGCCGTAACCATGACCGCCGCCTTGGTCAGGAATAGCGGGGCGGCCGGGAACTGGGGGCCTTGGTAAATGTGTGCTTGCCATAAGAGGTTATGCCCATAATCGCCACGCTGGGCAATGCGGGTTGGCCATCGCAGAGCGTAGCTTCTCGCACCAGTGATACTGCTGCCCATCACTGGTCTGTTGCATTTAGCCACGCTATTTGAATGGATATACCGCCATTGTTTCGGTCGTCAGAGCCTCGTTCGTTGATCAGCAGGATGCACCACGAGCAGGAGAGGTTGACTTGGGGCACTGAGATAGTGAGCGTACCCCCTTACATCCCAATGCTGAACACTATTGCAGAAGACAAGGCTGTAAAAAAATTGTCCAATAAAATAACACCCACATTTGCTCTACTCTTGCAAGGGCAAATACAAAATGTAAAGAGAAAATTAAGAGGAAAAAGGTGGACAAAAGAAGAAAAAATTACAGCCTTGAGAATTTATAAAAGGTCGCCAGCATGCTACCGCTTACTGAGAAGGCTGTTTTCTCTTCCATCACCAAGCACATTAAGAAACTTATTAAATAAAATCTGCATGGATGTTGGTTGTAACAAATCCGTGCTGGAAGTACTAAAGAAATTTATACAAACTCAACAGCCGCAGGATAGTGAATATGTGTTGATGTTCGACGAAATGTCCCTTAAAAAACATGTTCAATATAATCCAAGGGATGACATAATTGAAGGCTTCCAAGACCACGGATCTCAGGGAAGAGTTGGTCAGATAGCCGGATATGCATTGGTTTTTATGATCAGTGGCATTAGAAAACGTATAAAACAACCGATTGCACATTTTTTCTCAAGTGGATTTTGTACCGCAGATAGACTTGCAGTGCTTATCAAGGAGGTAGATATACACGCATGTATTTATGAATTTAAAATAGATAATCATACATATTGACCATAAATGTTAATGTATTATGTTTTTGTATATTCCAGGTTCTGCATCACTGCTTTGAAGCAGGAATAAATATTGCTGCAAGTGTGTGTGACATGGATGGGGTAAATAGGAGGTTACGGTCCCAGAGTCCCAGTGGAAGGATTAGAAAAGTAAAGTGCACATCACGAGGCGAAGCAAGTAAGTCGGCTATTAATTTAACCACATGGCTAACGATAGTAGAACCGAGTCGACACATGGCACACCATTGTCACACCATTGCCACAGATACATGTTGAGAAGTAGGCTCAGAAAACTATTATTCCTGGAAGTTTTCGTGCCGGATGGCACTCATGCACGACGGATTGTGGGATATTGTTGAAACCGGTGCCAGTTCCCAGGGCGACGCGAAAGATCAACGTGCCCTAGCGCGAATATGTCTCAGCCTCAAAAGCCATTTGTATTAGTACGTCAGGCAAGCGAAAACAGCAAAAGAAGCTTGGAAATGTCTATCAGACGTGTTTGAAGACTCAGGTCTTGTTAGGCGAGTGTTTTTTATAGAGGCAACTTCACAAAATTGAATACAAAAATTACAACTCTATGACAAAATACATTGAAGAAGCTATGTTACTAGTTCAGCAGCTGGCTGATATAGGGAAAGTTATAGAAGATAGATAGTGAAGTAGCAGAAATTCTTTTATCCGGACTACCAACCGAGTATGACCCGTTAGTATCTAATTTAGAAACTGCCAACATGACGAAAAAATTGTCAAGCGAATTAGTTCGAGCTCGACTGTTGCAAGAAGAAATTAGGAAAACAATTCTGAAAATAACACGGCTTTTCTTTCAAAGAAGAATACTTTTAAAGGAAAATGTAATTATTGCAAAAAGCCGTGTCACAAGAAAGTGAACTGTTTTAAATTCAAGCTTGATCAAAAAAGAAGCAGTGAAGAGCAAGCTATGGCAGCAAGAGCATTGATGGCTAACCAGGGGGACTACTATGAGAAGAATTGGTGGTATGTGGATTCCGGATGTACTTCACATAATTATGTGTGACAACAGAGACATTTTTTTTAATTTTAAGTGTCATAATAATAAGGTAACGGTAGCAAATAATGAGGAGTTGAATTGTGAAGGTATTGGGGACATATTATTAAATTTAAATGGCCAGGTGAGAAAGCTTGTTAATGTGTTGTATGTACCAAGGTTATCTAGTAATCTTTTATCAGTAAGCACATTAATTAAGAATAATTTTACAGTGATGTTCAACTGGTGTCGATGTGAGATTCGTGATAGGTTAGGTAAATGTATTGCGGTTGCTTCTATGAATAAAGGCATGTACAGGTTGAATGTGAGTTGTTCAAGTGAGTTTTACGAATGGGCGAATTCATCACTCTTACATAGGCAAGAGGTGTTGAGTTCCACAGTCGCTGTTCAGAGGGCAACACCGATTACAGTTTGGCATAATCGCTTAGGTTATCTAAATTATAGGGATTTAATCTCTCTTAGGGATAGGATGTCTAACGCTTGTATGTTACAGGAAGAAGACCTAAAAAATATACAGGAATGTTTTGTTAATAAGTATTGATATCATTATGATTTTATATTATACAGATGTTGCTAATGTGTGATAAATTGTAATATAAAATAATGAAAGTCAGCAAAGTAAAAAAAATATATTCTTAAATCTCCTTTAACTCACCAGTTTGTAATATGCAAGGTATATTAGCAATATTATGTACTTAAATCAAATCATTAAACAACAAAAAGAATAAAAGTATTGTCTAAATTTGGTCTAAATCTGTTCATCAATATATGATTATGATTTTGTATTACAAATGTTGCTAATATGAAACATGAACATGAAGAAAATAGTTTGTAAACTAACTCATCTCCAGCCGAAATGTTTTTGATTTGGTAAAAAGCTAAATTTATAAGGAGCATCGAATTGAAAAATATGTCGCCAGCCTATTGGATATATTATGTGTTGCATTTTTTGATAAGAATTTGCTACAATCTATTAATAAACAAATTTTAAACTAAAGTTATTCAGTTTTATTTAATTACTTACCTTATTATATTTATATATTTGGGATTAGCATTTTCACTTGTACGAAAACTCAGTAAGTATTACTAGTAATAAGTAATACTTACGGAGTTTTCTTACAAGTGAAAATGCTAATCCCAAATATTTAAATTGAACAACAAAGATCTATTTTGTATTTTCGCGCTCCATGCTTGTTGACAGGGTAATAAAACAGATGTCAGCACTGAAATCTCTTTGTATGGAGTTGCCATTCTTCTCCGCCAGGAGTATTTATATTCTTTGAGAATCGGGCACAGCACTGGTAGAAAAAAAGTTACTTTGTTTGTCAACATTCGAGAAGACGTCATTTGCTCCGTTTTGTTGGTGATTTTAGCATAGATTTACGTCACATTTGGCAATTCATAGTATTAGAAATTAAAGATTGGTTTTATAACGTCCTAACAAGCATATTAATTCTAACATTTATTGAAAAATTGTGAAGGTATGACTCGTTAAACAGAGGTTACAAATATGGCATTCCAGGGAGTTGTGGAAAAAATGGTGCGTCGAATGTGACATTTCATGCAGTATACGAAAAAACACCATTTATCATATTTGGCATGTTATACAGAAGTGCACGAACTATCGAATATTTTTTATAATAATAATAATTTTGTGTGCAAATAATATTTCAGCATTTTAGGAAGGAATATAAGGTCAGGGGTGGTCCAAAATTTTCATATTTTTTTTTCGATTTGGCCATATTTTAAATTTGAAACAAAAAATGTTTTTTTAGAGATCGAACCACCTTAATTGATAAATCAAACTTAGCCTATGCTGTGATTTTTAAGTCTGTAATAACTGGTAAATAAACATGATTCATGAAAAATATCGTATGTAAGTATTTATTTTCAAACCCAGATTGACTTAATTTGTACTTGCCGTAGTTGTCCCTAATAATAAATAAATAGATATTACTAATTCTAGACACTACTGCATATAATGCCATATTTGGAAAAGTCAATTATACAACCCTTACTGAAAATCCTGAAGATAGTTTTTATTACTATTTTTTCGGAGCTTTATATGGCCAAGGCTACAACATATCCAAATTTCATGCAAATCGAAGGTTCCATGCAGTAAGGGGTATCTCTACATACTGCATCGTTGGTATTTCCAACCCTATTTTCGTCCCGCGAAGGACTTTAGCAATTATACGATCGCTGCTTGGTCGTTATCAGACTACTGTTGTTACTGTAGTGAACAGATAAGTTTACTAAGGAAGAAAACCATGGTAAAAGCCTTCGATCCTTATTTTTACCAAAATCCAATGAATTTAAACAGTTTTTTCGGTTCCCAAAATGTAAACTAACTTTTGTTTATCTGTTAATGAATCACAATAGTTATTACTAATACTGACCAACTTATCTAGCTATCACATTGTAAAGTCATATTTTTACCGACCAAAGTACTTCCAAATTTTTAAAAATATTAGGTTTACATAATACTTCTGCAAAGTTCCTAATTTTTGCTTTAAAACCTATCAATTTATGGGAAACGTCAGAAAATGTATATCTTTAAGATTTAGCTAGATCATGAATTGTACTCATTGTTTCACGTAGGGTATTCCCGCATTTTTTATAACAAATGGGTTCGCTTTTGACCACAATCTAGCTTAGGGGCGAAGATGTGATCGGGTATGTAGCAAGCTCACCCAAAATATGTCTATTCACTCGAATTTTAAAAAGACTCGTATTGTATGATCCTGGAAACAGACGCAGGTAGAGAATTCCATTTTCGAGAATTTAAAATATAACTCCGCCGGAAAAAGTTAGTAATACTATCACTAAATTCGGCTGCGTTTCACCTTATAAAATCACGTTTAGATTGTTTTAGTTAAAAAAATACTGTTTTAGTTCCCTGTTTAATTTTTTTTTAATAAAGAAAAAACTTACTTTATACTTTCTACAACTTTATGAAAAAAAATGTGTGATTGCAAACTCATGCAGGTGTTGCACTCGTTTGTAGTGTCTTCCTTTCCACCCTTGTATCAGAAATAACTGTAGAAGTCTCCTGGAATGCACAATTATTCACAGATTATCTAAAGAACTCTTAGGGCAAAAAGTAAAATATCTTACCAATACGACAAGGTTTTTGGGTTTGATAGCACAACCATCCCAATTTCTTGTCACAAAGGCATTGACGACAACCATGCTCCCCGTTGATTAGCTTTGATCTAAGCCATTTACTTCCAGGGTCACAGCTGTTTATATTAGCTGACAAAACAATAAATATTCTGTTAGTAAAATCCTAATTTATTAAAGAGAATAAGTTAACTCATTCGCCTCATCTAAAACGACAGGGTTAGTTCTACCTACTAGATCAAGTGGTAACCTCATTATTTTCTACACGGCCTGGGTTCGCTCTTGACCACTATCTAGCGTAAGTATTAAGTTGCAATTATATCCAGCAGCTCGAGCACGATGGCGACAAACTCGCATGGCACGCCACTTGGCTGACGCTAAAACTTCACTTTGGTTATGCGAGGGCCCCGTGCAAAGGCTTGCTCGCCCTCTGGCGTTGTCAATGTTGACATTTTGACATAGGACTGCGGCGCATTACGCGCGCTATCACCATCGTACTCGAGCTGCAGAAGTGATCTATTCACCCGTTCTCTAAGGTGATTCGGGTTGTATTAACTAGGAAATACAAATAACGCAGCGGATGAAAAGTGCCCGTCATGAACAGTGCACATTATAAAAGACTATAAAAGCGTTCCTCCCGGGGCTCATTCCTGTGCCAATTCAGGAAAATAAAGTAGGCTATGTGTTAATCAAAGGTGCTATCTACCTACATATCGAATCAAAATTAATCCAGTCGTTTTAAGCGTTAAGATGTAACAAACATACACACATACTCACAAACTGTCTCCTTTATAGTATTGGTGTTATGTGATGTAATAAGCCAAAGCAAATAGGTTACAACAAACCAAAATCATTTTTATTGGTGAGGCTGTTATACCTCTGACCACAGTTATTTTACTACTTACATAAACCAGTGGTGGCTTTGATGTTCATCTGAAAACAAAATAATTGTATATAAATGTTGTATTTAGCTGCATATACTCAACAGAGCCAATGTTTGTAGAGGACGCATGGACGTTATATTACCACATGCACAATATTCTCACAAATTCATACATGCAAGAAATAACATACACAACACAGATACACGCGGCCAACATACAGAACACACACATACACACACACACATACACAAGCACACATACACACGCACACAAACACATACACGCACACAGTATGTAATTAGGTTAAGTATTTTTAAGTCTAGTTTTATTTTACGGGACCAGCTGAAAATCAGCGCCGTATTCACCACGGCAGTATGCTGAGCTGGCAACCCCCTTTAGTACATTACATTGGATGTAACTATGTTTAAGAAATAGTAATAGTAAGCATGTAATGTTACTGAATAAAACATTTTATATTCTATTCTACTGTTGATCAAAACAACTGGGCCTCTAGGCAAGATGTCATTGCTGTCGAGCTATTCTATTTTATATCTTCACTAAAGCCGTGGCGATTTCAAATGCGCACCAATATTTATATTACCTGATTCGCTCAACTCTTTAGGTTTTCTATCTCGAGTGTCAAAGGGTTTAGTAGGCTAAGCGAACAAGAGTGGCCCCCAACGATGGTTTCGGTCATTCTCTTAGGTTGTGTACTGGCAGGCCCTAAGAGTACTCTATGCTTAATAACAGTCCTCGATCTTCTTCCGTTTTGGAGTTATTCAGGATAATGTTAAATAATCAGGGTATATCTTAAAGTGTCATAATTATTTTTTGAACTGTTAGAGTTAGATTAACCAAACAAAATTATATTTGATAATAGGCAATTAGACCACTAAATGCATCTTTGTAACTTGCATCCTCTCCTTAAACTTCATTATAAAAAAACTAATTATTTTTCTTTTAACTTTTTTTTAGACTTAAAAAAAAAAAATTTATTTTTTCAAATAAAATATACACGAGGAGCTACTAATACCCACTAAAACACATGTAAAAAAATAATTGCATGAGTTTTCTTACGTCATGACAAAAAAAACAATTCTCGAACAAGTAGCATATTAGCATATATAATTAGCATATTTAAATAAGGTACCAGTTCTGTGAATCTAAACTAAAAATATTATAAAGAGAAAAGATTTGTATTTTGTATTTAACGAATAAACTTAAAAAAATCTTTCATCATTAGGATGCTTAATATCCCTGAGTAACATAGGCTACAGAATTTTACCGAATTCCCACGGGAACTAAGCCCCGAGCGGAATGCCAGTGTAAATTATAAAAATTTAAACTTTCACGATATGAACACATAGTTAAGTGCAGTGTGTAGATAAGAATACATCGATGATGACATGTTAACATTGGGCCGATTGCATAATAATTTGTTATTAATAATATTAGCGGAACTCTTCTAATAAATGGAATTAGAATACAGATACTCTTTTCTAATCTTTTATTATTTCAAACAGTGGACCTTTGCATTTGTGGTAGTAAAAATCGGCTTAAAGCTGTGTTTTACTATTTACAAAAGCTAAGGATCTTTTAAAGGATTTGCGTACACATTTGCAAACATCGGAAGATGTCGAAGTGTATTTACCAGATGAATGTATTTTTTTGCACCGTGTATGCAAATCCTATAGGAAATCTTACACCTATCGGGGTAGGCAGAGTATCTGTAGTTTTAAAACCATTTGATGCCACTTGGCTGATATAAAGATAGTAAATAATTATAAACCGATTTTTTTACCAAAATCATAATGGTAGTTACAAACAAAACAAGCGTGATACGCATCTTGAAGTTACTTTAATACTAACATATGTCTAGACAAGGACGCCGTTTCTAATTTAACATAAACTCATTAAAACTCATACATAGTAGCTGATAGGTTAATTTTACGCGGATAATGTTTTTTTTATTTTCTTTCGTATTTTTACTCATTGGAAAATGTTAGAATTTGTATATATCTACTATTAATTTTATGGTTGTGCCAACTTTTTGCTCGCAGCGTGGTACTTGTGGAATTCGGTTATGTCTCGTACACGAAGGAACTCTTCAATATTTCTAAATAAAATGCAGCATATTTTTATCCTCATATCTTAAACTCAATTCACACGTAATTTCGTCATAATTAATAAGCAGTCACGCCGTGAAAATGCTGAGGATTGACCCGACAGACAGACCGGCAATTGCTAGCATTTTCAATCCTTTGTCGGTATTTCAAATGTTAGTGGATCTAATTTGTGAATGCTTATATTTTCCTCAAGGGAAACAAGGTGTAGGTTTCAAATGCCTACTTAATAAGAGTTGTAAATTCATTATTTGATAATGTATGAGTATTGAAGAGATTGCGTCTGATTTGAAACGGTGGACTAAATTAAAATTAAAAAAGTGATGAAGAATATTCAGATAAATATTTTTAAAGAGCCAGCACTGAAGCTCGTTTAGCTTGCTACCTTCTTCATCTTTTCCTATTCAACGTGCAGCCACCCAATTCTGAGGTTCTATTATTGGTACTCCATATTCTTTTGTCTTGAGGCTTGTGCATTTAGTCTTCCCTAGTAAGCAATCTTGGCAAGATCGTCCACCCATCTCATCGGTGGCCTACCTTCGCTTCTTCGTCCAGTACAAGATTTTTACTTTAGTACTTTCCTATCTTATCTTTAGGACCGCCAACAAGATTATTATATTGTGTTTTGGAAACCTTTAAACGTATAAAATATCTAGACAGTAACCCCAAACTATGCAGGTCGTACACCTATGGTTATATTAAATGGTAAGTTTTAAAACTGCATAAAACCCGACTAGTAGTTACTGAAGAACCAACAAGAAAATACTTGCTGAAATATTTGTGAAAACTAATTGTTTATTTATCGTCTATTAGATAAACAACATACACGTAATATATTTAAACGTATTAAATATTGATAGTGATGTTCGGAGGTGAGCCATGGTCACATGCCATTTTGTCCTAATACGATCGCTTACTACCTCTTAAAAGGTGGCATACGACCACGGCTCTCCTCCGAATATCGCTATGAATATTACTATACATTTTATAAAGAGTAAAGATTTGATTGTTTGTTTGTTTGCATCGAATAGGCTCCGAAACTTCTGGACCGATTTAAAAAAAAATTCTTTCACCATTGGAATCCTACATTATCCGGGATGGACACAGGGAACATGATTTTCCCAAATTCCCACGGGTACGAAGTCTCGCGCGGGAAGCTAGTATTCAATACTTATAAATATATTACATGCGTATGTTGTTTATTTGATAGACGATAAATAAAAAAATCGTTTTCACAAATATTTCAGCAAGTATTTTCTTGTTTCTTACTTTTTATAGAGTGGTTCTTCAGTAGTCTTGTTTTAGTGGTAACTAGTAGTCAAATTCCTACGGGAACAAAATCCCGGTCTGAATGCTAGTCTTCAATAAAAAAGTTTTCAAGGGCGTAGATTCCGAAAACTATACAGTATATCGAAAAACTTGAGTGAGCAAAACTTGTAGTAAATTTAATCAGCTTTCAGTCTCATGTTGCTGGGGCGCATAATTTCCGAGATATATCCGAAAAATCACAAAATGGGACCTTCAATCCCCCCGTCCCCCCTCGGCTTAACAGCTACGGGCGGGGACTTTTGATATGTACACCTCCTAACTAGTCCAAACAAAGTTACAAAGACAAAAATTGTGTTCCAAGCGTTTCCCTTTATACCTTTTCTTGAGCATTCATTGCCTGGCCTACATTTTCAAAAAAATAAGTTTGAAAATGTAAACTTTTAAAACACTTTTAAAAAGGTTGTGTGACCGCTTGGTGCTCTTTACCTTATGTGAACTGGGTTCTGGTAGAAAACAATGTGTGTTCTTTCACGAGCGAAGCTGGCAGCAATTTTTTTTCCGCTAATAAAAGGAATCCTAATCCCGCAAAATGCCAAATACGCCTACAGAAATTATTAAATAGTTCAATTATTTGTTAAAAATCAAATTTGTTTTATTGAAAAAGTAAAATAAATACTTTATTTACTTTTATATTTTATTTCACTGAAAATCAAGATTTTCTTCAGAAATAATTATTTTGTCAGTCTTAAAAAACTCTCTGCTGTCATTCTATACAACCAGTATGAAGCTTTATAAAAAAGGTAATACTCTCACTTGTCAAAATGGTCACTGAATTATCAAATCAGCTACATACTTGCGTCATACATTTTTGTAAGTAACTGCATTTTAAAATATTTAATTTATTCTACTTTTTAGATTTGTTGTTATAGCTGCAACCAAAATTCATCATCTGTGAAAATGAGACTTTCTATAAATCAAGCAAAAAAATCACGTTTTTTGTATGGGAGCCCCCTTAAATATTTATTTTATTCTGGTTTTTAGTATTTGTTGTCAAATTTCCCCAATGGATAGTAAACTCTATTGCTTGGAGATAAAATTGAAAATCAATTGAAGAAATTAATTTCCCCAAATTTCCCCAATGGATAGTAAACTCTAATGCTCGGAGATAAAATTGAAAATCAATTGAAGAAATTTGAAATTTCTTCAATCGATTTTCAATTTTATCTCCAAGCCTTAGAGTTTACTATCCATTGGGGAAGTAGGGCACAAAGAAATACCTCATCTGCGAAAATTTCAACTGTCTTACTATCACGGTTTATGAGATACAGCCTGGTGACAGACGGACGGATGGACGGACGGACGGACAGCGGAGCCTTAGTAATAGGGTCCTGTTTTTTCCCTTTGGGAACGGAGAGCCGTTAACTAGAGTCGTTTAAGTATTTTAAAATCAGCTGAATTTGGTTAAGTCTTTCAGTCTTTTGAAAATAACTCGAGTCATTTCAGTTTTTAGTCTTTTAATAAAAGTACTAAGTCTTATTAATAAAAATTCAAACTTTAATTTTAGCATCGTTTTAATTTTAGAATCAAGTCCTGTAAGATGGAGGCGAGTTATTTAATAAGCCTTAAAATACAGTCTCTTTCATCTGTAACTATGACCGTAACGATAGTTCACCAGTTTTAAATGAATACATAATGTAAACAAGTTTTTTCTTAAACAGATGATTTTTTTCATTTTCCTTGTGGCGCTGGAATTTATAATTCTCCTTTAGTTACCTTTTTTCTTTGTGACCTCGTTTTTAGACATTATTAGCGATTTAACTGTCCATGTACTCGTAGAATCAAAAAGCCAGCTGCATATTTGAACCATGCTGCTACGGAACCCTACAATGCGTGTGTCCCGACACGCTCTTGGCCGGTTTTTTTTTAAAGATAGAGTGATTTAAGAGGAAAGTATAAATGTTCAATTCATGCATAGTATAGTAGAGAAACACGGATAATTTTAGAGGTTTCTAATATGCCACTTTTTTTGCGCTTACATTGCAAACGCTCTGGCTTAACCCTACGAGATACTTAGATCAAAATTATGTACTGCAGTATTGTACACCTTAAATTTTTTTACAAAAAAGTCCGCGATGGTATACGTATACAATACAATATACTTTATTTGCACACAAGGACATACAGCACAATCAACAGAACATAAAACATAGTGTACAACAAGGCGGCCTTATTGCTAGGTAGCAATTTCTTCCAGGCAACCATAGGGTATGACAGAAGTAAGGTAAGAAGTAGTAGGTGGTGCATAAATATATATAATACAAATATATAAATAACAATAAAATATATATAAATAAATATAAAAAATAATAATATATCTATATATATACCTACATACAAGCAGAAAATTAGGGAAAAGTGTTAAGCAACGGAAAAAAAAGCAAAGACAGTGAATCGAGAGCCTAGCTAAGGAACGGGAGGGGAAAGGAAATGGGATTTGACTTGGGTCTTAAAGGAATCAATGGAGGGGGCACATCTTATGGAGACAGGGAGGGAGTTCCAAAGCCGGATGGCTTCTACGGTGAAGGAGGAAGTTAAAAAGTTAGTGGAGTGTGAAGGCATATTGAGGGATAGATCAAAGTTGGAGCGAAGGGTGCGAGTCGAAGTAGTAGATGAGAAGGAAAAACATTGTTTAAGATATAGCGGAGTAGTAGGATTGAAAAGAATAGAATAGAGAGTGGAAAGAAGGTGAAGGTTACGGCGTTGACGAATCGGGAGCCAATTAAGTTTTTGTCTAAAAGCGGATACGTGATCATATTTCCGAAGATTGGAAACGAACCAAATGCAAAGGTTTTGCATACGATCTAATTTATTAATAAGCTTCACGGATAAGTCAGGGTAACAGGAATCAGCGTAGTCAAGGATAGGTAGGATTAGAGGTTGGGCTAACAGACAATCGTTAAGATACAAATGTTTTTACTTTATTTTTATTTTTTTTTGTTTTTGTAATTGTGTGTGTAATGTGTCAGTTAAATAAAGGTTTTATTTATCTATCTATCTATCTAATGATATTTTTGTACTGGTCGGCAACAGATTCCGTAATCTACGAAGAGAGCCATACGCAGCAAACACCTTCCTACTTACCTCTGCCACCTGTGGCCTCCATGACAACGTTTGGTCGAAAATTACACCGAGGTTTTTGACAGTTGTAGAAAACGGTATTGGAACGCCATTGAATGTGACTGCCGGCAGTTGTTCAGTGCTAATCCTTGAGATATAATAGGGACTTCCGATAATGATGACCTGGGTTTTAGCAGGGTTGACAGTGATGCCATAGGATTGACTCCATGAGTATATGCGAGCCAGGTCATCATTAGTCGATTGGATCGCAAGTGAGACATCGTTAATTCTTGCTTGAGTGTAGTTTTGGAGATTATCAGCATATAAGTGGTAGGAAGAAGTAAGAGTGAGTTATAGAATAAACAAAAATGGCGAAGACAAGAGGAGACAACACGCCACCCTGGGGGACACCAGCAGATGTACAGTTCCATGAAGAGAAAGAATCCTCAACCCGGATTCATTGCCGGCGTCCACACAGGTAAGTGCGAAACCAGCCAGTCACCGTCGGAGATATGTTGAGGGAATTCAGCAGCCCAAGTAGTATGTCATGATCTACGGCATTAAAGGCGTTGCTAAAATCTATCAATGTAAGAACTGTGAGCTGCTGGTTTTCCATGCCTATTCGGATGTTATCGGTGACTTTAATTAATGCCGTAGTCGTACTATGTCCCACGCGGAATCCGGATTGGAAGGGATTAAGGAGATCGTGCCTGGTAAGGAACATATTAAGTTGTTGATAGACAAGTCTTTCAAGAACTTTGGACAGGAAAGGAAGGATGGATATGGGACGATAATCGGAGAAGGACTTTGGTTGGATTTTCTTAGGTATAGGAATGATTTGGGCACTTTTCCAGGACAAAGGAAATACACCGGAATCAATGGAAAAATTAAGGATCTTTGTGATAACGGGAGTGAGGATATCAATGAGGGGAAGGATCAGTTTACGTCTGACATTATCATCACAGACAGCATCCGAGAATATGGACTTAATATTCTTCTCAACATCACAATCGGTGAATGGCTTGAAAGATAAAGTAGGATACGTGAGATTTGGCAGAGATAAAAGGCGATTCAGCGTATCGGTTTTTGCATCTGCTGCCATGTACGAAGTAGCTGTAAAATGAGAATTTAGCGAGTTGAGATCAACATTAGTAGGAATGGAGTCAGTGCGAGACTTGCCAACTCTTAAAGTCCTCAGGAATTTCCAGACTTTAGCTGTATCGCCGTTAGTAACAGAGCTGTGAATATGGCGTCGATGTACATCTCTTACCACAATATTGCATCGATTCCTGGCGGCATTGTATTTCTCATGGTTTATATCTGAAGAATCAGCACTGTACTTCGCTTTAGCACGGTTTTTCCTTTCCATCACACTCTTGATTTCAGATGTAAGCCAAGGAGCAGGAAGGTGCTTGACCCGGATAGGACGGACAGGTGCGTGGATATTGTACAAGTCGATCAGAAACGTATTAAACCTATCAACACGTTCATCGATAGTAGTAGCACGGTCAATTGCCGACCACTCGACCTTCAGAGCGTCCTCACGAAGCTTATCCACGTCCATGCATTTAAAATTGCGTTGGAGGAGAATACGTGCTTTAGGTTTTGGAGGGCGAATCTTGTAGGAGAGAAAGACCAAATCACGGAAGGAAAAGACATTAACAGCGTGTTGACCGTACTTAGCGACGTGATTAGGAGAAAAAAACCGGCCAAGAGCGTGTCGGGACACGCGCATTGTAGGGTTCCGTAGCAGCATGGTTCAAATATGCAGCTGGCTTCTTAATTCTACGAGCATATGGACGGTTGAATTGCTAATAATGTCTAATAAAAACGAGGTCACAAAGAAAGAAGGTAACTAAAGGAGAAATAAAGATTCCAGCGCCACAAGGAAAAAAAAATCGTCTGTTTAATAACCACCTCGCGTGGATGCAAATGGTTGTATAAAAATTGTTTACATTACGTATTAATTTAAAACGGGTGTACTATCGTTAGTCATAGTTAGAGATGAAAGAGACTGTCTTTTAAGGCTTATTAAAAAGACTCGCCTCCATCTTACAGGACTTGACTCTAAAATTAAGACGGAAAGTTATAGATTTTATTAATAAGACTTAGTAGTTTATTAAAAGATTAAAAACTGAAACGACTCGAGTTGTTTTCAAAATACTAAAAGACTTAAACGACTCAAGTTCTTTTATGTAAAAGGGATCGCACCGCAGTTTGTGTGTGATATTAAATATTTCTTTTGTAACCTATCAACCAAAAGGAATAATTCACGCCTAAACCACTAAATACATTTTGATAACATTTGACAAGGAGATAAAATGAGATATTTACATTCTATCAACACATACCTTACGACTGTCGACTTACCAAATAATGAGTCGCCAGTCTTTTAAGTCCTTTAAGCTGTTTAAGTAACAGCTCAGTTTTTTACGTTAAAAGACTTCAACTACAAAAGCTAATCTTATGACTAAAGGTTGGGAACTAAAATCAGTCGTGAGGCGTCAAAAATAAGGTGAGTCTTTATTAAAAGCCTTAAAAGACTGAGTATCTTCCATCACTAGTTATAGTCGATGTTAAAATCTCCAAATACTATATTATAAAAAACAAATGTATTAAAGAGTTTGTAGTTTCAGAAATAACTTTAGTTTTGGTCTAAACACAACATAATGAAATTATAAAATTCGCGAGCGAAGCGAGCGAAATTTTTATTTTTTTTGCGGCAATTTTATTAGAAATAATATAGACCTGCTGATAAAATAATTTTGATGTCATTTTCGTAATTAACACCACTAAAAACCTATTTAACGACTCCTAAAATGTCAATATGTTACAGCTTAGCTTTCGACCTCGCCTCACTTTTAGTATTGAACCTTGTAAATATATTCTTATTAATTCCAAAAACGTTTGGCACTTGGTCGACTATCACTCGCAAACTTGAAAGGCCAACTTATGTGTGATAGTTTTTCTTTTAATTTCGTTGTATATTCTACCAACGATAATTTTTTCTCATTTTTAGACACAACCGTTTAGCTGGTAGAGGGGGGGGACACTAACTTTGGTTTTGGGCTAAATACAACAGAATGGAAGTATTTAATCCGCGAGCGAAGCGAGCGCGAATTTTTTATGACTTTAAAAAAAATGTTTTTTTTTTATTTTTTTATTTTTTTAGCAACAAAAGTATTGTTAGGAATAATTTCGAGCTGGTGCTAAAGAGCAGGTCGCGTGGCGATTGTGTATAATTTTGATGTCATTTTCGTAATTAACACCTCCAAAAACCTATAACGACACATGAAATGTCAATATGTTACAGCTTGGCTTTCGACCTTGCCTCACTTTTAGCGTGGAACTTTGTATGGCAGTTGTTTTGGATTAGGCTGAACTTCGTCGTAAATGCTAAATGATCGTGAAATATTTAACTTTTTTTTTTCATTTAAAAAATTAATTTTTCGCAAACGGACTGCTGAATCGAAAAACGTTCGTAGTAAATCCCTTCTATCGTTTAAAAAACTATCCTATGACATCCCACTCGATGATATCGGCGAGAAAAAAAAATCCATCGCCTTTTCATATGTATGGGAAACACCCGAAATTTTTTTTTTACAAAATTTTTATTTTTTCTATTTGTCGGCGCAATTAATATGTATGAACATGCCAAATTGCAGCTCTGTAGTACCAAGGATCTAATATTAGTAAATATATTCTTATTAATCCCAACAATGTTCGGCACTTGGTCTACCCTTACTCGCAAACTTGAAGGGCCAACTTATGTTTTATAGTTTTCCTTTTAAATTTGATTCATATTTTACCTCTGTGAATTTTTCCACATTTTTAGAAACAACCGTTTAGCTGGTAGAGGGGGGGGACACTTGTGTTTGACAAAAATTTTCACTTTAAAAATTTATGAATCGCAAACGGAGTGCTAAATCGAAAAACGTTCTCAGTAAACCCCTTCTATCTTTTAAAAAGCTATTCTATGACACCCCACTCGATGATATTGGCGAGAAAAAAAAAATTTATCGCCCTTTCACGTCTATGGGAGACACCCGAAAAAATTTTTTTTCGAAGGTTTTACTCTACAGTTCTGTCGGCGTAATTAATGTGTATAACCATGCCAATTTTCAGCTCTGTAGTACCAAGGGTTTCTTAGAAAACCCGCGGACAGACGGACAGACGGACAGATGGACAGACGGACAGACGGACAGACGGACATGGCGAAACTATAAGGGTTCGTAGATTACTACGGAAATCAAGTCTAGAAGAGATGGAGTACAATTAGGAAAGTGGTGAGTGGCATTTGTTGGAAGAATTTGAAGGTTACTGGAATTAACTAAGGATTTCTAGGTAAGAGACCGGGAATCGTTCTTAAGGAGGCAGGTGTTGAAGTCACCCATTATAATTGTATATTGGTATGATGGGACGAAGTCTTCAAGGAGTTTTTCAAACGAGGAAAAAAAGTATATGTCTATCTCTTAGTGATAAACTAGTGATAGACATATACTTTTTTTCCTCGTTTGAAAAACTCCTTGAAAACTTCGTCCCATCATACCAATATACAATTATAATAACCACAATAACCATTTTTTATCCTTTACTATTTACGAGAAATAATGGCTTATTTACGCAGCAAATTTAAGCAATACAGCATTAATCCTAATCCAATTAAGAACCTTAAATACATTGTGTATTTAATATAGATCAAAATGGCCCTTTATATAATTTAATTTAAATTAATATTTTGCCTACAAATAACGCGTCGAAGGCCGCGCTTCGCCCTATAGCACTTTATGATTAGCAGCGATCGTACGCGTCTGTCTGTTACTCTTTCTTGCCTAAACTACTGAACCAGTTTAGATAAAATTTGGTACAGAGATAGATTAGAGCCTGGGAAAGGACATAGGCTACATTTTATCCCACAGTTGGGTACGATATAACCTATAGTCCACGCGGGCCGAGCCGCGAGCGGAAAGCTAGTAACTTATAATGAATACTGTGGCATTTTTTTTTTAATTCTTTCTATTGAAACAAGTTATCATTTTTTAAAGTAACGCTGGTAGAAAATTAGAAAAACGCATTATAAAAACATAATTTTTAAACTACAAAAAATCGCCGTTTGTTTCCCGTGGTCCACCTCGTAGTCCACCCAGGTGAACCATGGGGAATTTTTTTTTCCAGTGGTCCACGTGGTGTACCATGGGGATTTTTTTTTACCCCGTAGTTCACCTGGATGCACCACGGGAAATATTTTTTTCCTGTGGTCCACCTGACACTAACCGCTCTACTATCAACGCTTACGACTGTGATAATGATAACCTTTTCATGCAAGTCTCTTCGTATCAAGATCTGTATAGTACACAGGTACATCTATGAAATCAAATGAATATCGAGATGGCATCTGAATTAATTAACAGTATTCTGAATAACTTTTATACCGAAGTCCGACGCCAAACAGCTTGCTGTGTTCCGTCGGTGCGTGGGAGTACCAGTGCCTTAATTGGCATTTTCTGGGTTAACTCGCTCCATCGTCGACCTGATCTATGACCTTGGTCAAGATTGGGGCAAGAGTTAACCCATGTCATGATAAAAAAAAATATAATAATCGTTTTCTTCACCTAATTTGGGCCTTTTTGATTTAGCATTTGTAATTGTGCTTGAGCCAAGAGCCGCAATAAATTTGTGCCGTTTTTATTATTTTTTATAAAAACGGCACAAATTTATTGCGGCTCTTGAATGTCTTATTGAATTTGGCATGTAAGCCCTCTAAAACGTTATTAGTTCTAAACCTCAGGCCGTAAACACATATATTGAGACCTTCCTATGTGTTTTCGGCCGGAGGTTTAGAACTAATAACGTTTTGGAGGGCTTTCATTCAAAACTCAATAAAAAATTAATAAACATAAAAAAATACATACACACAATAATACATACAGTCGAACATAGAACCTCTTCCTTTTTTGAAGTCTGTTAAAACAGCACGAATTTATTGCGGCTCTTAAATGTCTTAAGCACAATAACAAATTCTAAAATGCGCAATTTAGATGTAGAAAGCGATGATTATATAAAAGTTATTCAGATGCAGTTATTTAATAACAATATTTATGTAGGCATCGCATTAGAAAAACTACGCTAATAATTGATGTGTTGTCAATTAATAAATGATTTAAAAAAAAATTGTTTATAAGAAGATCCTTAATTTTCTTTCATAATTTACTGTTAGAAACATATGGCTATGCAGGTAGACCACGGGGAAAAAAAATCCCCGTGGTTCACCTGGGAGGACTACGAGGTGGACCATAGGAAACAAACGAAAATCGCATAACATACGTGGGGTATTCTTGGATTCATCCAGGGGTGAGAAATCTAAAAAAAAATTCTTGAAGGTCACCTTTTGGACCACCCTGTATAAAATATTATTATATACTCAATTAACTCAAGTAGCTAGGTTCATTGGCTAGATGTTCTGGCCAATCAAACTCCTTTTTGCCTGATGTTTGTTTTAAGTATTTTTTATTTAATTTCAAAAAATTTGCCGAAAGTTGCACTGTTTACTATAATAACTTTTTTAAATTAGTGTTTGACTGAGGATGTGGTGGATTGAGTAATACAAGAGACAGGAAAATCTGAGAGTTAGGCCTAAATCTTCACAAACTTGCATTTTACATGTTTTTGCTTTAAGTAACATTTCGTTTTTAGCAAAATCTTGACGGCATAGGTGCATATTATTCTCTCTGATTACTTTAGTTTTCTTATCAACATTCGTGTTTCTCAGTAAACGCCACAATGTACAAATAATAGCACAAAATAATAGCGACAATCAATTTGTAGGAGATATTACCCCCCTTTTGATTTATAACAAAAAATAATACAACTACGCACAAATAAATAATACTGCCATACTCAGAGCCGTCAATTAAAGTTAAGTACTGTTAAACTCTGATGTTGTCTCTTTCACTCTTGTTGATATAAACAAGGATAGCATGACATTTAATTACTTCTTAACTTTAATTGACGTCTCTGAGTACGGCAGTTAGTAATGTGTCTACGACAACTCCACGTACAGACACAGCGAGGAACTATGACATGAATAAGGAGACATTGATAATACTGTAAATGTTATTTACCAAAAGGGTAAAGAACATTTACAGTATGTAAATGTTATTTACCAAAAAGGTAAAGAACATTTACAGTATTGTCCAGTGGCCAGTAATCATTTTATTAAAAAGAGGATTTCATATATGCACATAAGAGTTAGAATTCTAAAGAAGTGGGAATTTCAGGAAGTAGATATTACATGAAAGTGTAAGTTTAAGTAAGTGAGCTTTTTCAATAAGTGTTCAATTTGATAAGTACGTAAAATAAACACATTGTGAATTTCATGAATTGTTAATCAGAGGAGTTAGGATACCTCTACCGAAAGACTAAACTTCTATCTGATTAATAGAAACCCTTTTCCATTGTTTTGTTATAGTCCGCGAGAAATAGATCCACTAGTGTCAGCATAATTAGAATGAATTCGTGTAGTTCCAAAAGTTTCATGATAGTGTAGAGGGAGGTTCTCTGAACATTGCCTAGTAAAGTCCCCTCGACTTTAGGGATAGCTAGGAATTAGATTAAGAACTTAGTGGAGTGTTTATAAATGAGACAACGGTTCGGCGTAGAGGCTAGTTTATTACTGAAGCCAGACGCGGGGTGCGGTGCATATAAACCACTCCTTTCGCGTTAGTATGGAAACCTGGTAACAATTTTACAGATGTATAACAATTTAACACAACTAGAATCTATTTAGCCTAAACTTATGAGTACACTTATTACTAACTTATCAATAATATTTTCTATAATCTACGGGCTTTCGGGGTCTTAGCACACGCTTGGGCGACGTGTCCTCCGAACCCTCATAGGAGCACTGCTCGAGACTGGTAGGTGTGCTAGTACTAGCCGCAGATCGCTCAAGCGTGTCGCTGGAGTCAATTACCTGGGAAGGCTGACGATCTACGTCAACCGGCGTCTCGGCAAGCGCATCCTCAAACACCTCTCCTCCTTCCCCTTCTGTTAACTCCTCCGTCTGGGGGTCGTGAGACAAAGAGGTCGGAGTGTCAGATTGCGGAGGCGCCGGTGACTTCACTGATAATGGCGGGGACGGAAAATCTTGTGAAGGTCTTGTCGCACTTTTCGGTGCTACGGTGGCAACATCAGGTAAGTTAATTTTAGTTTTATTATTTAAATTACTGCCTTTGTACTTTCTTATTTGATCCAGGTGCCTTCTGCCCGATACGTTAAAATAATTTAAAAAAAAAACATACATTCTTTTGCCAATTTTCTTTTTAATTATTCCTATCTTCCAAATCCCTTTCCTTCCTTCATACCACCTTGACCATACTGTTTCACCAACTGTAAATTGTCTACTGCAGTTTAATTGTTCCTCCGGATAGTCATCTTTGTCACTGTTTGCTTTCGGTAAAATTAAATCTAACCGTGACTTTAAATTTATTCCAAACATTAACTTAGCGGAAGTACTACTGGTGGAACAATGGACTGTATTTCTGTATTTAAACAAAAATCCTATCAATTTTTCGGGTTAGGCCGGACCGCCCCCATTCCGTACCGCCCTTGTCCGGATCGCCCTCAGTCGTCTTTTAAAAGATTTGAATAAATGTACAGTCAGAAACAGAATTGTTTCTTAATTTAGATATTTTATACATATTATGAGATCTTATAAAGAAAATTTAAACTGTAAAATTATAGTATTATTTTATTATTGATTGCCAAAATCATTAGTCCATGGTAGCAGTAAAGAGGTAGCTCGTTCTAACTGTTGTATAATGTTTACCAGAAGATAAAAAGGTTCTTCTAAACAATATAGGCAAGTTCGTACCGACAAAGTTAGGCTTGCCATATCCATTTTTTACCTGAACTCAAGAGTTCTTGGTGACAAAAGACAGTCCATCTCTTTCGCACACTATTTAATATTACAGTCTTTGCAATTAAGCAAGTAATAAGAAAGTTCAGTCAGTTAGTATGTCATAATATCTCACTATGTCGAGTGAAGGTCCATGTGTCAGGGGCTATATTGTAATTATGAATTTATAACAAATCAAAATGGAGGACGAAAATTATTACATGCTGGACATTCATATGTTTTTCAAAGATGTCTGTTTTGTGTGTTTGTATTTTTATCGTTTAGAATACATTTTAGCATCTTCTTACACGTTTTAACAGAGTTTTCGGCTTGTCCGTTACTTGATGGGTGAACAAAAATTCTGGAATTCCTCGGAACAAATTTTAATGTCATTATCGGATACTATCAATGTTGGAATGCCGAAATTTACGAATAATAGCTTTAATTTACCTATGAGTGAGTGAGTCGAGGCGCCGTGTTCCATAGATAAACATTCTAGCCATTTACTAAATGCATCAATGACTATCAAATAAACGCACGGCCCCAACGACAGGTAATCTATGTGAATGCGGTACCAGGCGTGCGGGGGGCGCGGCCGGGGCGCGCGGCGGCGCAGCGCGTGTCGCGGCGCAGGCGGCGCACTCACCCACGTAGCGCTCGATGTCCCCGTCGATCCCGGGCCACCACATTCTACTACGGGCTGAGCTCTTAGTTTTCACGACTGCAAAATGTCCTGAATGTAGCTCCTCTAACATCCTCTTCCTGTACATAGTCGGTATGACCATGACCACCCTATGACCTCTAAGTAAGCAGCCGTTACTTAATTCTAAGTCCTGTTTACAATGAAAATATGGCCTTACAGACTCACAGTTAATTTTTCGCGGCCAGCCCTTTATCATATACTTCGTAACAGTCTGTACGCTATCCTTCGTAGTGGCAACCAAAGCGTCGAGAAATAGGAATGATTGACTATTTTCCCCTTCTGTCGTATTGTCGCACGAAGGTAACGGCGCTCGAGAGAAAAAATCGGCTATGACGTTATTTTTTGTGTTGATATATTGCACCTTATAATTATACGCCGAAAGAATTACCGCGTATCTCTGCAATCGCAACGCAGCTGTTACCGATATACAATTATTTTTGCCAAATATAGAAAGAAGCGGCCTATGGTCAGTTTTTAAAATAAAGGGATCTTGCAAACCATATAAAAATTGGTGAAATTTCTTCACTCCAAATATGATAGCCGTAGCTTCCTTGTGTATTTGGCTATAATTACGTTCACTCGTCGTAAGTGATCTTGAGGCGTAGGCTAGTGGTCGCTCGCTGCCGTCGCTCGCGCGTTGAGACAAGACGGCGCCAAGCCAAGGCCCCGCGTCCACAGTCAACGTTAACTGAGCGGACGGCTCAAAGTGAGCTAAGACCCGATCCGAAGCTAATTCTTTATTAATGGCAGCGAAAGAAAGCCGCTGCTTCTCTCCCCACAGCCATTCAGCACCAGCGCGCAGGAGCTCATGCAGAGGACTCATCAGGGAAGATGCATTAGGGATGAAATTCCTGTAGTAGTTAACCACCCCTAAAAATCTTTTAACTTCTGTGATGTTAGTAGGTTCTGGAGCATCAACAATAGCCTGAACCTTTTTTGGACATGTTCGTAATCCGTTGTGACCAATTACATATCCGAGATAGGTAATACTATTTTTGAAAAACTCACATTTTTCTTTTTGTAAGCGTAAGCCTGCGTCGCTTAACCGGCTTAATATTTCTTTTAATCTGTTTAGATGAGTTTATATGTCTGGTCCCGTTATGCATACATCATCCAACCAACAGCTGACTCCCTCTATACCTACTAACAGCATTTCCATTGATTTTTGGAAAATAGCCGGAGCGTTGGCTAAGCCGTAGACTAAGCGTGTGTATTTAAATATCCCTTTTGATGTATTTGTCGTAGTTAGCCCCTGTGAGTCGTCATCCAATAAAAATTGGTTGTACGCGTTCTTAAGGTCCATTTTCGTATAATGCACCATCTTGGCAAAAACTTCTTCAATACGTGGCAAGGGGTATTTATCGATGACGAGATCCTTGTAACACTAATATCGAATAATTATTAGTGTTACAAGGATCTCGTCATTCGATAACACTAATATCGAATAATCGCCAGCTATTCTGACCTTGCCGTTTTCTTTTAAAACCGGCACGATTGGGGTTGCGTAATCTGAATAGTTCACAGGGACTAATATGCCTGCCTGTACAGTCTCTGCAACTCGGCTTCTACCTTATTTTTTAAGGCAAAAGGTGCTGTTCGCGGTTTAAAAAATTTTGGGGCTGATTTTTCTTTCAGCTGAAGTTTAACTCTAAATTTATTGAATGTACCTAATTCGTCACGCCAAAGGTCTGGGTACTGTTCCAACAACGTATTTATACAATCGACGGAACCCTTTATTTTATTTTATTTTGTAGTGAAAACAAGGTTGAAAGCGGACATAAAATCTCGCCCCAGTAGGGGCGGGCCCCCATTCTTAATTACAAAAATTCTTAAAGATTTTGTTATTTGGTTAAAAGTTGCGTCAATAATAAAATAACCTTCTGGCGATATTTTATGTCCGTTATATATAAGGCATACCTTCAAGTTACAACTACTTAGTTCGTGGGCACTAAACAATTCATTGTATAATTTATCAGAAATTACAGATATACTTGAGCCCGAGTCTAACTCCATTGTAATACATTGTTTATTCAGTAACAGATCGACTAGTAAAGGTTTATCATTAACATACCTTATATTGAAATTCTGGTATTCCGAGCAACATTCTCCGTCACTGTCGCTTGGCTCGTTACAAACTAAATTATTGACGCTCTTTCGCACACACACCTTTTTTAGGTGACCTTTCTTACCGCACTTTTGACATTTATAGTTTTTGAAACGGCAATTTGCTGCTGCATGATTTTTCATGCCGCACATTGAACACTGAGCACAATCGTGATTACGGAATGAATCCGCCTTACCGGCGGGCGCGCCGGCCCCGCGCTGCCTGCTGGCGCCGCGGCCTCCGGCGCGCGCGCGGTACACCGGCTCCTCCTTCACCTTCACCTCTGCCTCGTTCGCGGCGGTCTCTTTTGCTTCCCTAGCACTCGCCGCCTGAGCGCCTGATTTCTTTAGGGTAAGCGAGGTTGCGCACTAACCGATACGAGTCATCCGAGAGATGCGTTATAAGAATTGCACACTTTTTGTCCTCTTTCACATCATTTACTTTTAGATATTGTATTAAACGGCCCTTAATTTCACTTATTTTATAGTCAAAATTAAATAAGTTCCCGATGTAAGCACTACATTTTTTTAATTTAAATAAGTGGGTAGGTTTGCACCGCCTGGTCGCCAGATGGAGTGTTTATAAATGAGACAACGGTTCGGCGTAGAGGCTAGTTTATTACTGAAGCAAGACGCGGGGTGCGGTGCATATATACCACTTAGTCATTAGGGTTAAAGAAAAAAAATTCATTTATTTTCGGCTATTCCACCTATCCCATCCGCCATCCTACCTGGGTGGAAAGAGTGGAAAAAAATTCAACTCTTGTCACCCAGGTGGGATAGGAGGAACATTTAAATTCAACTCTTCCTACCCCAGGGCCCCAGCCGCTAGCGAATGTTTTTTCCGCGGTTTAGTTTTTTTTGGTAAAAAAGGTTTTTGAAACTTACAGTGTAATCCATCTGAAATTTTTATTTATTAAATTACTGTTTTAGATAATCTACTGTGACATGTAATAGTCTTACGTCTAGTGCTAATATAAAATAATGGAATCCATAATGGACCCTGTCCTAGACCACCGAACAAAACTTGTCGAAAAATGGAAAAAAATCTCTTTGTTCCCAGTACCTAGAGCACCGAACAAAACTTGTCGGAAAGTAGAAACAATACAAAATAATGGAATCCATAATGGTCCCTGTCCTAGACCACCGAACAAAACTTGTCGAAAAATGGAAAAAAATCTCTTTGTTCCCAGTACCTAGAGCACCGAACAAAACTTGTCGGAAAGTAGAAACAATTCAGTTTGTTCCCAGTACCAAACTGTATCACCAGTGGTTCTAGTGGGAAAAATCGTTCTCTTTAGAACCACTAACATTAAAATAGTATTCGTGAGGGTTTTGTTCCCAAATGTGCTACTACCTATGCAATTAAATAAAAAAGTAACAAAAAAAAAATATTGAAATGCAAACCTTGATCTGAAAAATAAAGCAAAACAAACTTACTTTTAAAATAATAACAACTAAATATATTATTTTAATGTAAACCTTATTTTTCAAAATAAAACAAAATACGCTTTATCTAAACTAACGAAGTTTTTCCAAAAATTGGCCAACACTAATTTCTCCTGATGTCAATTGTTTTTATGCCTCTATTATGCTTTGTTCCCAGTAGTTCTATCAAACTGTACCATTACGGTGGTTCTAGTGGTAAAAATTGTTCTCTTTAGAACCACTAACATTAAAGTAGTATAAGTGAGGGTACTAAGTAAAGTCGTACGAAATTCCTATCAAACTATTTTATATTTTTTGTAGATTACGAGTATATTAGCCAATTCGTCAACAGTTTTACTTAAATGTTCCCGAATGTCAGCATGTCACCCCTTTAAAGTCTTAAAATTACCAAACGTAGAACATTGATGTGCGTTATTTTATTTACATCTACACTAATATTATAAAGAGGAAAAATTTGTATTTTTGTATGTAACGAATAAACTTAAAAACTACTGGACCGAAAGACTTCGATCCCGTGGGAATTTGGGAAAATTTATGTTACTCAGGGATAATGTATCATCCTAATGGTCAGTCCAGTAGTTTTTAAGTTTATTCGTTACATACTCCTACAAAGGAACAAACCTTTCCATATTATAAATAATATAAGGGTGGGTTGCATCATCTTACTTTAACAATAACAAACGCCAAAATTTCAGTTATAGTATCGGTTAGGCCAAAAATGAGTTGCACCCAAAATACTACATACTCAAAGATTGCACCAGTTGACAAATTGTTAAATAACGTCATACAGTTTGTTCGCTCAATTAGTGTGCATGGGTAGCTGTCAGCTGTCATCTCGAAATGTATGGCGGTACAGGGAGCAAGAAAACTTGAATGGTAATTCATATCTTCTATCTCTTTCTACTAGTTATAATACGAAAATAATAATATTTTGTGGTCTCTGTAAATATTTACATGGATTAGTATAGCTATTTTTTGAAAGAAAAATATTCGTACCTATTTGAAAATAAAATTACTTAACTGTAAATAAATTATTGTATGTGTTCATTGACACTATCGTTAACATTTACAAAATAATAATAGATGATTTTGAATGCGATTTAGTTCGACGCACAGTATATAGATTCTATACAGATAAGAAACTTCCAACACTCGATATGATATTGCAAGATTTAAAGACAAATACGGACTTCCCATATCAACGTACTACGTTGTATGAGCTTTTACGTAAACTTGGATTCAACTATAAAAAAGTGAATAAACGCAGTGTGTTGCTTGAGACGCCGCGATTCCAAGTCTGGCGTTATAAATATATAACAAAGCTCAGAGAAGCACGTCAAGAGGGGCGAAATATAATCTACCTGGACGAAACGTGGTATGACACACATGATACCGTCAAAAAAAGTTGGACTGATTGTAGTTGTCACTGCATTTCAGATTTGCCTTCCACTCGTGGGAAACGCATTATCATATTGCATGCTGGATCCAAAGACGATTGGGTCGAAAATGGACTGCTTCTATCTGCGAAACAGATTAGCGATGCGAGCGCTGATTACCACTGCGACATGAACTCAGTGCTCTTTGAAAAGTGGTTTCAGGAGCAATTATTGCCAAACATAACACCAAATAGCCTAATAGTAATGGATAACGCTCCTTACCACTCGCGACTATCCGACAGAATTCCAAACACCACAACCAGAAAAGGGGAGATCCTTGATTTTATGAGACAGTACAAAATTTCCATTCCAGAGCCAACCCCAACCATTCCAGTGCTGCTGGATATTGTGAAAAAGGCGGGCATAGAAAAAAGATATGTCATTGATGAAATAGCAAAAATGAATGGTTGTGAGGTGGTGCGTCTTCCACCACACCACTGCATTTTTAATCCGATAGAACAAGTGTGGTCTAAAATTAAACATGACCTTAGAGCCAACAATTGCGACCCCAAAAACAGCAGTGCCGTATGTCAATTGATCAGGCAGGTCATGTTGAACGTAACATCTGACTTGTGGGGTAAATATGTTGCCCACGCAATCAAAGAAGAGAATAAGTACTTTAATGTAGACCAGCATGTTGATGTTAACGGAGACACTTTCATAATAAACACACAAAGTGATACAGATGACTCTGATTCTGAATAGCTAGATTGATTTTTTATACTTATGCTACAAAAATAGCATATATGTTTAAGTTGTAAGATGGCTATTTAATTTTAATTTTTATTAAAAAATTTGCATTTGTGGACGAGTCACATTTAAGTTAAAGAATGGTCCCAATATACCGTGCGCCTGTACTGCACACTAATTACCCGAACGAACTTTAACTTTAACCATAACTGTAACTGCTCACTTTTCGCTGGTTAGTGATAGTTAATGTTCAGTTATCCGTCAAATTGACAAACGCGTTGAATATAACCTCTAAACATCATGTCCCTGCTCCAAGAATACTCGCGGAAACCAGTTCTGAAGACGAAAGTGATGATCTTGTCAGTGTAAATAGAAAAAGAGAAGTATACTTACCTATACTTCGTTTTTTTCGTATTAGAAATTATGTAAACAAAGAAACAGTGGTAGTAAACATTTTCTTACAAACTTCTTACTACCTGTCCCAACTGTAATGAGCAAATTATATATTATGTATGTATGATTTATTATATTCGTTTATATGTATTATATATGTTAGTATATATATTATTTTTATTTCATTATATTTAAGTATCAATAATATAAGCCCTTCTCTTATTTGGTATTTTCTTACGTTGTGCGCAATTCTCTCTTCCCGTCTCGTACACAATTTCTCACCAATTAGGTTGGCTGGAAGAGATCTCTTCTAGAGATAAGCTCGCCTTTGTACACTATTTTTTATGTGAAATTTTTCTACTGTTTTTGTGCAATAAAGAATATATATATAAATAGAAAAAAAAAGTCTAATTTCCTATACTTCGTTTTGTTTTCGTATTAGAAATAATGTAAACAAAGAAGCAGTGGTAGTAAACATTTTCTTACAAACAGAAAAAGTATGATTAAATAAAGAGTTGAAATAAAATTATTGAAAGGCCTAAACTATCTTCATTAGCCCATATACGTCCCTACTTCTTGGGCACGGGCCCCAGAAGTCAATAACATGAGGGGTATTGCCATACTCACCACTCTTGGCAGACGGGTTGGCGAGGGTTTTGATATAATTGGAGAGTTTTTCTTCTCTGTGTGCAGATGAACTTGCTTGCATATTTACCTTGTAAGTACGACACCTCGGTAAGAAAGAGAGTGGTCCTATTCTACTCAGCCGGGGACTAACACGGCCTAAACTATGCCACCAATAATATTTTTTTGTTTTACTCTACAACAAGGAATTTGTCATTACGTCGTGGAAAACTTCCTATTACTGTAAACATATTATCATTGTACAATAAAGAATAAATACATACATACATACATAACTGATAATAATTGCTCTGAATAAGAAACGGAGAGCAAGTTGAAACTATTTTGATATAGATCTTGGAAACAAAACGAAATAGATTTAATTAAATATTTAAGAACCCCCTTTCTGAGTAAGGCGGTAAGACGGAGGTTGATGAAATGTCTGGTTTTGTCTCAGTTGGATTATTGTCATACAGTGTATGATCCGTGCCTAAACCAAAAAGCTTAAAAACAAGTGCTGACAGTGCAAAACTCGTCTATCAGATTTTGTTACAACGTCTCCAAACGATCCCATAATCACACTCTTCTTAAATACTTACATTCTGAAAAATAGAAGGACGTTAAAATTTTGTTATTTAATTTTCTAACTAAAAACAACTTGAGGTCCCTGCCTAACTAGCTAGAAAACTTAAATAGACTAGCGCAGGCCCAGGTAAACAGAAGTCAGAACGATTTCCTAACTTGGTTTTACTGCACTCTCATATATCACTAGATATTCCGACATCTCCCGACATCTTCGGGGTACTGACGGCAGTAATCTGATACTTAATCGGAATCATCGCGATCGGAGTCAGAATCGCCGCTCTCTGGATATCCAATATCATCTTCTTTTTTTTTGAGCTTACTTTTAGCGCCCATCACGCAAACTTAAGTTGTAATAAAATAATAATCCAAATTTTTTTAAGACACAGTAAAAATGTTCACCAAATCTGACATCAATGAAATGAATTTAACTTATTTTTTTTATGTATTTGATACTATGTCTATGGTTTTTACCGTTATGTTTAGTATTGCCATATTTAAAAATGTCACCCGCATCGCATTTGGGGTAAATAATGCTTCATTTGACTTGCAACCCCTTTAACTTTAACAAAGCTAATGAATTCGCTGGTGCAACACATTTTACTGTAACTGTTAAAGTCAGAGTTACTAATAGTGTTAAATTTGACGCAAACTTTTACTATGACTGCTTCTGTTTTAGGGTTCAACCAAAATTCTTTATATCAAGTAGGTACCAATGAAATAGTTACAGGTATACTCCCAATTTCGGGTGCGTATCAGAAACCCGAAAATTCATAATACCTACGATTGAAATACCGACACTTAAAACACCGAAGTTCGAAATACCTATGCTTGAAACACCGAAGTTCAATAAAACGAAGGCTCAAAATACCGATACACAAAATACCTATGTAAAAAACAAACCTGACAAAAAAAAACAAATGATAAACAGATAAACAGACAAAAAAAACATTATTGAATAATTTTTGGGATATTAAACTTTCGGAATTTTAAGATTTCATCCATAGACATTATAATATTTGGTATTTTGTACTTCAGGATTTTTTAACGTACCCCAATGTTTGTAGTCTGAAATAAATGAGAAATAAAATTAAAAGGTACGAAAAATTTATGCAAGGCTTCTGCTTATGTTTTTGATTGGGATTAGTGATTTAACATTTAAATCCAAAATAAACGAAAGTAGAGGTGAGTACAGTAAGGAGAAATATTGCACTCCTGCTGTGATTTAAACGAAGAAATTCCTGATCCGATAATAATCATAGCCAGGAGATAAGCCTTGCTCAAATTAAAAAAAGGCTAATAAGAACTTACGGAATATACTCATACTTACCCTGAATCTGTAAAACGAGACTATAGTATTAATAAATAATATCGCAGACTTTGAAAACCATTATAAATAATGTTTTTCAAATAATGTGACTTGAAATATACTTGCAATTTTCATTTTATTTTTGCAAAGATTTTTTTTTTAAAATAGAGTTTGTTTACTTAAGGTTACTGTACAATACAAAAAAAACCGGCCAAGAGCGTGTCGAGACACGCGCATTGTAGGGTTCCGTAGCCGTATGGTTCAAATATGCAGCTGGCTTCTTAATTCTACGAGCATATGGACGGTTGAATTGCTAATAATGTCTAATAAAAACGAGGTCACAAAGAAAGAAGGTAACTAAAGGAGAAATAAAGATTCCAGCGCCACAAGGAAAAAAAAATCGTCTGTTTAATAACCACCTCGCGTGGATGCAAATGGTTGTATAAAAATTGTTTACATTACGTATTAATTTAAAACGGGTGTACTATCGTTAGTCATAGTTAGAGATGAAAAAGACTGTCTTTTAAGGCTTATTAAAAAGACTCGCCTCCATCTTACAGGACTTGATTCTAAAATTAAGCCTGAAAGTTGGAGTTTTTATTAATAAGACTTAGTCGTCTTATTAAAAGACTAAAAACTAAAATGACTCGAGTTGTTTGCAAAAGACTGTAAGATCTAACCAACTCCAGCTGATTTTAAAAGACTTAAGCGTCTCTAGTTCACTTATGTAAAAGGGCTCGCACCGCAGTTTGTGTGTGATATTCAATGTATCTTTTGTAACCCATCAATCCAAAGGAATAATTCACGCCTAAACCACTAAATACATTTTGATAAAATTTAATAAGGGGATAAAATTAGATATTTACATTCTATCAACACATATCTTATCACTGTAGACTTCCCAGACAATGAGTCGCCAGTCTTTTATGTCCTTTAAGTAACAAGTCAGATGTTTACGTGAAAAGACTTTGACTAAAGGTTGGGAACTACAAAACTGAGTCAGTCGTGAGGCGTTAAAAATAAGGCGACCTTTAACTAAAAGCCTTAAATGACTGAGTATCATTCATCACTAGTCATATTCGATGTTAAAATCTCCAAATACTATAGTATAAAAAAACAAATGTATTAGAGAGTTCGTAGTTTCAGAAATAATTTTAGTTTTGGTAGAAATACAACCAAATGTAAGTATTAAATTGATATCATTTTCGTAATTAACACCCCCAAAACCTATTTAACGACACCTAAAATGTCAATATGTTACAGCTTGGCTTTGGACCTCGCCTCACTTTTAGTATTGAACCTTGTAAACATATTCTTATTAATCCAAAAAATATTTGGCACTTAGTCGACTATTCCTCGCAAACTTGAAGGGCCAACTTATGTGTGATAGTATTCCTTTTAATTTCGTTGTATATTCTATAACCGTGAATTTTTTCACATTTTTAGAAATAACCGTTTAGCTGGTATAGGGGGGGACTCTTGTTTTTACAAAAAAAATAACTTTAAAAATTATTTTTTCGCAAACGGAGAGCTGAATTGAAAAATGTTCTTAGTAAACCCCTTTTATCTTTTAAAAATCAATCCTTTGACATTCCACTCGAAGATATCGGCGAGAAAAAAAATCGACCGTCCTTTCACGTTAAATCTGTTGGCGCAATCAAAATGTATAACCATGCCAAATTTCAGCTCTGTAGTACCAAGGATCTAATAAAAAAGCTATCCTATGACACCCGATTCGATGATATTGGCGAAAAAAAAATTTCCTTTCAAGCCTAAGGGAGACACCCGAAAAATAAAAAAAATCTAAGATTTTACTCTACGGTTCTGTTGGCGCGATTTATATGTATGATCATGCCAAATTTCAGCTCTGTAGTACCAAAGGTTTCTTAGGAAACCCGCGGACAGACGGACATGGCGAAACTATAAGGGTTCTTAGATTACTACAGAACCCTAAAAACATAATCACAAAAACAATACTTAGTACTCATAGCAACCAGATGCGCAGAAAAATAAAAATAAACAAATGTATTGAATTTATTTAGTTTAACTTTTTACTGTTTCAATTATACAAGTGTTTAAAAAAAACCAAAAAAAGAAATTCCAAAATTTAATTTTAAAAGTAAAATAGTCGCAACTCTAGTAATCAGTTGCACGGTTTGACATCTTTCAAAATGAAAGTTTCATATAATTAATATGACATACTTGCACTGACATAAAGAGTATGGACTGGCAGTCCTCTATAAATTACAGCATTTCTCTTTAGGACGCATTGAAAGTGACAAATTGAACGGAATTTGACGCAGTAAATTGTAAACAAATTGAAATATATTAAAAATTTGTTAAAATTTTAAAGACTAAGTGAATTTTTGTATAAAGTTTAATTAATATTCAGTTTTGTGACCATGAGAATATGCTTGGTTTGTAAATATAAACAGAAAAAAGGAGATAATCGGTCAATGTACAAGTATGTTTTTTTTACAAACTGTTTTATTGAAAAATGTTGTTTTAAAACGTCTTAATTCTACTTTAAACGATTAGAAATTGTCGGGAAGACATTCCTCTTTTTCAAAGTATATATATAGTTATGTTAAAATGACTATAAAAGATAAAATTTTCGCATTTTCAATTTCGCTTGATTCGCCTGCTTTATTTCGCTAGTGCTTCCAAAGACAGTCGATAAAAACAATGTCGATAGAAACATGTTATAGGTATATTAGTGTAAAATATTACTTAATGTTACGTACAATGGCAAACAAAACCGTTTTTATTTTGTTGAGTACCCATGATTACTTTTTTAGGGTTATGTAGTAGACTACAAAGTTATAGTTTCGCCATATCCGTCTACTCGCAATTTTCTAAGAGACCCTTGATACTACAAAACTGTAATCACACCTTAGTACCTAAGCTTTTCAAGATAACAAGTAATGTTTGATTAATTTGCGCGTCGCTCGACACGCTCTTGAATGATTTTAGATAAATATTTAAGAGTTTACTAATCTTCATAAGAACAGTAAGACAGAATACCTAACCAACCAAATTTCTTACAACAGATTTCCAACCGACGAAGTTTAAAAAAAAAATGGCTTCAAAATATGAATGTTTCGAAGAATTGGACATCAAAGAAAAGCCACGAAATATGTTCGAAGCATTTTGACCCTAACTGTTTCATAGGAAGTAGGAAATTGTTAAAATTTGGTAGTGTTCCTACAATATTTGAAGAAAATTTTCAAGGTAAAGGTTATTAGAAACATGTCACGATCCCCGCTAAGGGATAGTAGTAGGCTTTATGAACTATTGAATAATATTTCAAAACTGAAAAAAAGAGTACCAGTTTTGAAAAATTACATACTTTAACTTTTTATAAAGTAACACAGCTTTAAATATTATTGTTTTTGAAACTAATGCAAAAGATTAAGCTTATTTCTTTAGTTTGAGTCATGCTAATGTGAGAAAATGGTTTTATTGTTTACGCAAAATTGATGCTCTGCTGTAAGAAAAACAGATCATCCCATACTTACATACTTTTGGGGAAAAAGAAAAAATTAAGCTCTACATTCCGCTAGTGAACATAAATAGTCGACTTATCGACTTTTGGTCCTCACTTGTTAAAAGTACAACTTGAGCTGATTGCCAAGGCAAAGTAGGTACTAAGCACTAAGGCAAAGTACAACTTGAGCTGATTGCCTGCCTACCCCGCTGGGAATACATCGAATAATCGACTTTTGGCCTCACTACGTCGAGTTCGGTTTTCTGCCGCTGCCGCCTACAGCGCCAAAATGGCGAAAATCAAGTGGTCTCGTTTTTGATTTGACAACAGCCAGTCTAGTGGTATTTAACTTATTTCTATGTCTATGCATACTTGCCATATTTGTAATAGAGCTGCGCAATAAGCTAAATTTTAATTAATTTTGAATTATCTTTTTTTTTTGTTTTTTTTGAAACACCTTGTATTTAAACAGCGACTCTTTAGTTTTGTATGCGGATAGTTTGAAAAAAAAAAAAGAGTAAATTGTTTTAAGGAAGACAGAAGCTGGTTATCCACAACTCTCTTTCTACTCGGCAGAACGTGTCCGCTTCCACTGAGAACGCGTTATACTGAGCCCTGCATAGGAAACGACTATTTATGAATGCGATACGTTCAAGTAGTCATCATGTCGTCCACACCGTATCCGGTGACGGCGACTCCTGTAAATTACGCTGGTGGGCTCTTTTATGGCTGGTGAAACCGAATTTAGTTTTAAAGACTCGGTTGCAAGATGAACAGTATAATTGGCCAGCTGAATCGTATGTGTGTATGTGTAAGAGTAGGAGGGTTTTGGCCTATTCTTCCGTACTTGGCGTTTCGCCTCGAGGTCTTTCAGACGCTCAGATTCAAAACGGTCGACACTTTTATGAATGTTTCGACGCCATTCCGGTCTTTGACGTGCCAAACCCTCCCAACTCTCACTCGGTATATGACAAGCCACAAGATTGCGTTTGAGCACGTCTTTATAGGTATTGCCCGCCTTGTTTCCGTTTTCCGTTTGAAAGCTCAGAATAGAAGACTGCCTTCGGCAGTCTGCTATCGGGCATGCGTAGGACGTGACCACTTCATCTCAGTTGATGTCTCATTACAACAGCTTCAATTCCAGACATACTTGTGCGACGTAATACATCAGTGTTTGGCATTCGGTCCTGCCACTTAATACGCAAAATGTATCTTAGACATTTGAGGTGAGACGTGTCTAACTTTTTGATATCTGCTTTATAGCAGGACCAAGTCGCCAAAGCGTACAGTAATGTAGGCAGGACAATCGCTTTGTACACTAATATTTTAGTTTGCAATTTGAGGTCGTGTGAATTCCAGACACGGGCCCTAAGTTTGCCAAAGGCCGCTGCAGCACTTGCTATTCAGGCTGGTATTTCTGATTCTAGTCTGTTGTCGTGCTTTAATCTGCTGCCTAAGTATTTGAAGTATGGGACTTCCTCCAATGCAGAGCCATCCAGGTTGATATCGGATTGGTCAGCAAGACAACCACGAACAGGTTGCTTTAAAACCTGAGTTTTGCTGGTGCTGATAACCAGGCCAAACCTGCGGCACGACGCATGTAAGGAGTCCACACAGGCTTGAAGAGACTCTATTGAGTGGGCCATAAGGCAAACATCGTCGGCATATAAGACATCTAGAACAGAGAGCTTAGAAACTTGTCTCCTAGCTCTGAACCGCGATAGATTGAATATGCTCTTATCTGTTCTGGAGCTAATTTCAATTTGACTATTGCAAGTTCTAACCGCATCTCGCATAACAAAGGCAAAGTAAAGAGAAAACAGAGTGGGAGCCAAGACCCAGCCCTGTTTAACGCCACTGGTTACTGGTATTTGGTCTGAGAAGTCGTTTTCATGTCGAACTTTAACCGTCATATTGTCATGAAACTGACGTATCAAGTTTACCCACCATTTATCTATGAGAGCACGCACTTTTACTTTTAGGCTATGATTATCAGTTCGCCGCCTAGAGACGTCTGACGAAAGAAGAGCACGTCTATAGTCCTAAACGAGCTTCTTGATTTCCACTTCAGAACCATCAAACCAATCTTGATTTTTCTTTTCTGGTTTCCCAATAACTCGTGAGGCACAGGTGTGAAGGTTCTCAGCGTATAAAAGCCACTCCTCATCAATAGACATACCTCTTCTGTCTCTGGGATACTTGTGCAGAAAGCATCATCTAGCTCTTGACTTAAATATGAGTTGCGAACAAGCTTTTCACAGTGAATTTTTGCCGGGATCTTGTGAGATACTCGACGTGGTGCTTTTAATTGGAACCATAGTTTTGATCAGACTAGCCGATAATCGGTCCAGTTCTGAGCACCCCTCATTACTCGAGTGATAAGTAGTTCACTGAGGTCTCTCTTGCGTACTATCACATAGTCTAGGAGGTGCCATTGCTTAGATCTTGGATGCATCCATGTGGTCTTGAGTTTTTCTGGCAATCGTTAACAGGTATTATTTATTGTAAGATCAAATTTGGCACAGATAGTGAGAAGATCAAGGCCAGTGGTGTTGCATTTACCAAATGGCACTATAATCGTTACCAACTCGTGCGTTAAAATCTTCGAACAAAATTCTCTTAACTGTGGATGGTATGAGGCTGAATCAAGTCAGGACTTGATTCAGCCCGCTGTAGAATTTGATTTTTTCTTCTTCTGGAGAGGGCAACGTAGGAGCATATACACTTATGAGATGTAGGTACTTCTTTAATGACAACTGAAGTCTAAGTGTTATTATTCTGTCATTTATGCATTTCAGTAGTTCTTTGAGTGTTTTTGCCAGCTTATTCTTTACAGCAAACCCGACTCCACTAGCTGCTCTCTCAGTAGTTGGCTTCCCGCTCCAGTAATAGGTATAGCCTCCCAGCTGTTCGCATAGCTCTCCCGAGTCACTATGATGGGTTTCGCTGGTTGCGGCTAGATGTATGTTATATTTGGCCAATTCTCTAGCAATTAGAGCGGTCTTTCTCTCCGGGCATAAGTTTATGTCATTGTCTAAAAAGTACGAACGTTTCACGTTCCTATAATAAGATCTTTAATTTTTATTTTGAGTTTCATTTTTCTGCCGCATTAAGATGGTGAACAAATGACCGCGGTTTGCCATCTGCTTTGAAAATGAGATGGGCTATTTTTGGGCCACCTTTTTTAGGCCCCTCCCCAGATTGGGGAAAGCAGAGCGCTCTCTGAATAGGGTTGCTTTGTCATTGTCTGAGCTGCCGGACCGGACCCCGCCTCAATCGGGACCCAGAATGACCATCACCAGACAACCGCCTACGTGGCAGATGCCAACTAAGGTTTGGACACACCGATCCTCTCCCCACCATCGGCTCTCCATCGCCGCAGGGCTTGCGCACGAAGACCAGGAAACATGTAGGAGTCATCTGCGCGTAAATATATCTGAGTGGATAGGCAGTTGCACAGGTGCGGATCCACTCTCTCGAACTCAGCCTGCCGGTGCCGGTGGACCGGATGGCCGATACAATCGGTAGAAAGCAGAGGTTGCAGGAGATTGGCCACACGCCACTATACGGATCCTGGCGTGCGCCTTTTGAGGCACTTCTCCCTGTACCTTGCCACATTGCTGTAGAAACCGTATGCGTTTGTCTACAGTCAGTGCTCGCCTCCTACACCGAAGTTGTCTTGTGTTAACGCATGGCGGATCAACCATAGGCTGACTGCACTAGCAGTGTAACCTACCAGCGGGCTGTGGGGTCGTCACTTCCCTACGCCAGCTGGTCATCGACAACTCTCTTTCTACTCGGCAGAACGTGTCCGCCGCCACGAGAACGCGTTATACTGAGCCCTGCATAGGAAACGACTATTTATGAATGCGATACGTTCAAGTAGTAAAAAATAAATAAAAGGCATATGCCAAGCCGAGTTGACTTATGTCAGTCCAATCACGGACTTTTTGGAAGCTGGACGTTGCGTTGATTTAAAAAAAAATTGCTGCATTAATTTTGTGATTTGAGTATATCCAATCACTTTAAAAAATTACACTATAAATTAATCATACATATTTATGGTGAGAATATTTTTTTCTGCCATTAAATATTTTTTTCTAAGCAAATTAGTTTTTGGGGTGCTCATAGAATAAAGCAACAAAGTTGGTATACGTCTCTTTAACATTAAAGTTATATTGGGTGACTTTAAATTAGATACTTGATTTAAGGATGTGAATTAGCCCACTAAACTAAACAAATTGTCGCGAAGTAAATTGGTCAAAAAATGGAAAAAAAAAACTTCTTTAAATGTTGCATTTTGCTGATCAGTCGAAAAAAAAGGTTGGAAATCTGATTCATAGTGATCTTAAGGAAAGTCCTTCCTTTATAATAATCTTCAGGAACATAATCAAGTGTACAATGTACTTGTCTAACCCTGATATTAGGATTTATAAACCGCTCAATCGCCTCTGACTTGGTTTCACGACTGAAGTCATTCGACAACAACCGGGACCAACAGTTCAAATGCTAAAGCACGTTTTTTCTAAAAAGGTAATGAACTCTGCCAAGGTTGGCAAGGTTTCTGGATTGATATCAAGTTGAAAAGCTCGGTTGGTATAATGATCCAGTTTTTTAGTTAAAATACAAATAAGCAACATATCCCACTGTTCAACGGGCTGCTTTAAATTTTTTAAAGCATTAACTTGTTGCTGCACTTGCAAAATAAACGATCGTGCAAAATAAACGATCGTAGACCGCAGTACCCCGCTGCATAGACGACAATTCTAAAATGTGATTTATGTGATTACAAATCAACCGGGCCTCAATAACAAACCTCTTCTTTAATAAACTGAGAGCTTCCTTGTATGACTCATTTACAAATGGCAAATTTACAATAACTGCTAAAGCTTCATCTGACAAATATTTCCTCATGTAAAATAATTTTTGAACACCTGAAAGTGACTTGTTGTTATGAAATATAGCAGTGAAAAGATCCATAAATGGAATATATTGAGTGAAATCTTTGCCAGAAAATACTGGAATGTCAATATTAGGCAATTTAGAATTTGCTACACTTGGACACTTTGAAACCTCTGCTTCTGACAAGCTTTTAAGTCTAGCATCTAGCTTAGAAACAAAAAGAAAATATTTTTCTTCTAACGTTTCTACATTCTCCTTATCATCAGGATCAAGCGACAAAATGTCCGATTGCACTTTTTCATATTCACCCATGGTGCTAAAGCATCTCCAATGAAGAGGATGTGAGGTTGATAGGGTCATTAATAAAGTTCTCAATACGAGTCACAATACCATTGAGTAGTCCGCGTTGAGTTCTTAGCTTCTTTAAGGGTTTCATGTTGTAACGCAATTACTAATTTATATCACTGAATGTTATAGCCGTAAGACACCTTTGCCGTAAACGCACTGTTCGATTCTAGAGGGCACTTTTTTTAGAATATAATTTTAATACTCTTTCACACTTTTCCCGCACTTTTTAGACATAACTGAGACGATTTTAGCGTAAAGTTTGCTTTGTTTACATACGTCGAAGTCTTTGAGTATGTAGTATTTGTTTACTCTTTAGTCATTGGTCGAAGTAGTTCGATGACCCGATGACAGTGACAGCAGTTTGACAGCTGCAGTGTAGTACTAACCTGACGAACCAAAATGGTGGAATCTTTCCCACTCACGCAAATCGCCATCAATTTACGGGTAGTAAGAAAAGAAATTTTAAGTGGGTATGGTCAGAAATCCACACCCAACCCTTATTCTTGGATGTATTTCTGCTGGATCGGTGAAAACTGCAGACTCTTCTCATGTTGGTGATGTTCTCAGAGACACAAATGTCTCATGAAAACTGCATAGGGCCCCGGGGGTGAGCAAATAGCCTCGCTCCGCCAGGCACCAAGTTGAATATGCAGTTTTCTTGGTGATTTCGGAAAATAATGATTTTTCGACGCTTCCCAATCACTTAGTGGGCACGACGACGAAAATGTCGAGGAAATGACGACGCAAACAACTACGCGAAAACTGACCCCACCTTTTTGCGCTAAGGGTGGGTTGCACCATCCTACTTTAACAATAACAAACGTCAAAATTATATAGGTTAGGCCAAAAATGAGTTGCACCCGTTGACAAATTGTAAAATAACGTCATAACTTTAACTGCTCACTTTTCGCTGGTTAGTGTTATAGTTAGTGCTAAGTTATCCGTCAAATTGACAAACGCGTTGAATATAACCTCTAAACATCATGTCCCTGTTCCAAGAAATACTCGCGGAAACCAGTTCTGAAGACGAAAGTGATGATCTTGTCAGTGTAAATAGAAAAAGAAAAGTATACTTACCTATATTTCGTTTTTTTTCGTATTAGAAATTATGTAAGCAAAGAAGCAGTGGTAGTAAACATTTTCTTACAAACAGAAAAAGTATGATTAAATAAAGAGTTAAAATAAAATAATTGAAAGGCCTAAACTATACCACCAATAATATATTTTTGTTTTACTCTACAACAATGAATTTCTCTTTACGCCAAATGGTTATTTGTTCTCTTAAGTACTCTTACTAGGTTGACTGGAAGAAATCCCCTCGTGGAATAAGTCCGCTTTTGTAAACTTTCTATTACTGTGTACACGTATTATCATTGTACATTCAATAAAGAATAAATACATACATGACTGATAATAATTGCTCTGAATAAGAAACGGAGAGCAAGTTGAAACTATTTTAGATACAGGGTTACTTTTTAATCAGTACACAAATTTTTCTTACGGTGTCAGTAACGTTGATATAAAAAAAATCATAGAACGTAAATAAATAGGAAATTTTTTTTTTCCGAAATTTTCAGATTTTGATACCCCTTTTTAACGTCTTAGAAGATGAATTTTGTAAAACGCAGAAACACGGGTGTCACAAATTGTGTTGAAGAGTACTATTACCAAGTTTCAAGTCAATTGAACAAAGTTTTTTTTTTTCACACAAAAAAATATATTTATTTTCATGCTTCAGACGATCTAGCTTGAAATTTTTATATGAAACGATTCAAAACAAAAAATACGGGTCTGTTAAATTTTCATAAAGTTTACGTATAGAGCGGGACCCATTCGTAAGAAAGTCTTCAAATAACGATTTTCGTGGGACTCACCTCCGCCATACGAAGTACTGGTATGTACTTATTTGGCATGTTTCGTTTTGTTTTCAAGATCTTTACAGGGTTATTTTTTTTTCAGCACACAAATTTTTTGTACTAGAACGGGACCCAAGGAGAATGACTTCATTTCCGTGGGACTTACCTCCGCCATACCAACTACTGGTATGTACTTATTCGGCATATGTTCCTGAACACAAAAAGTGCGGTAGTCACTTTCTGAGGGTATGGAGAGGGTAGCTATGACGTATCAAAGATGGCGGCGTGTCCTATTTTATTTACGCTATATTTAGATGACTACTGGGCAGATTTACTTAAATAGTGTCTCAAATGAAAGATAATTTAATATACATTGTTTTATTCTAATGATGCATTAGTGTAAAGCTAGTAACAAAATAAATATTTTCAAAAAACTACGTTTTGTAAAATTAAACTTTTTTTACTGTGTGAAAAGAACAGAAACCATTATGGTTACAGTAATTTAGCTTATTATAAAAAATAGCTACACTTATCAGCATTCTAATGAATCTAAAAACGTTTAAATCGAGCTGTAAACAACGGAACTGCAGTCGTCTAAGTGAGCGTGGGTAGCGCCGAACTGACTACGGTACTTAGATTTTGGTACGAATAATCTTGAAAATAACGTGATAAAACGAGTAGAATCACAGCAAAATGAAAAAGTATTATGAACAGGCATTTTTTTTTAACAGGCATCATTTTTTTTGTCAAAAAATTTTCTTTATTAAATAATGATTAAAAAAATTCGTAAAAAAACGAAAAAATTCGTTCGTAAAAATTTACGAACTATTTTCAAAAGTTCTCGTAACAAAAATAACGTTTCGTATCATATCGAAATAAAACTCTTCATACTTGCACGTTCTTGCGTTATATTTCAAAATAAAGGACTCAATGGTACTGGTCTGTACGGATGGACATAAGAGTGTAAACGTACGCACTCGAGGCAGAGGCAGGTCGCTGACGTGCGAGAGTTTACAGCCGCCGTTATATTTTTTACATCGGCAACACTGAGATTCATTCCGAGGAATCCCTGCACCGTGCTGCGCCGTGAACTTTGGCACTTGTCGCTTCATTCATTTGAAATCATTTGGTCAGGCCTATGACACTGTTAGTACTAATAGCTGCGAAATGGCGCTGCTATCGCCTTTAATTCGCCATCTTGTGACGTCATGCTGTATGTCAAGATAACCTCAAACTTCCATGATGGCGTCTTGTCACTGAGCAAGTACAAGTACGGTATTATGTATGATTGCTCTCATGGTTTGCACAGGCGTTTACTGAAGTGCATTGCTAAATAAATGCAGTACTTATTATCAGTTTTCGTCGCGGCAATGACTAAAATACATTTATATTTATTTTATTTTATGATTGTCATAAGCATCTTTTGCCATGTGTAACCCGTATTATTACCATTTAGCTTTGATTCCATATAAAATTTTGTTATTTATTTTGTAGGTACGTGAAAAAAAATATTTTCGAGTGTCAAAACTATCAACAACATTTAGTAACAATTTTATATCTAAAATAAATACATTTGTTTTGCAAATGATATAAGTTTTTTATGACTACTTTATAATAAATCTAAACAAACAAATGTGAATTACACCTTATTTATTCTATGCCTAAAACTAACGGACTGATTTTAATGGAATGTGCTTCTCTAGATTAATAAATAAGCTACTTTTTATTCTAAAAAAACTAAACCTTATGTTCCAACAAATGGCGTAGTAAGTATTAGTAGGTAAATGAAAATATGAACAGTGCTTTCTGCAATTCTTTCTATCGATAAATAGCTAATTCGCTCAGTCGAGCTTTCAGTGAACCGGCTTATCTGCAAATCGTGCCATCGGCAAAAAAAAATTATTTAGAACGTCCTTTCGGCGAATTGAGCTGTCGGCACAACAAGTTATCGGCTGAAGATTTTTTCTTTCAGCCGATGGTCGGCGAACAGTGATTTTTATATACAATTTTATCGTTCAAGAGTAATTCTATGAACCCTTGCGAGCTCGAGTTGGGTGCTTGTGTATTTTATGTTGAGTTTGAAGTTGAGATTCTTGTCACAAATCCTCCTCCGTCGACGATTTTTTAATCTTAGGTTATTTTTGCAACCTGCTTTAACATGGAAACGCTTAAGTGTTGTGTTGGTGGTTGCGCTGCAACAGGTGAAACGCTACGGTTTTTTTGTTTCCCGAGAAACAGTTATCTAAGAAGTTTGTGGATGTCTTTTCTCGCGCCAACAAATCCTATACTCCTTGAACTCTCTGAAGAGCAATTGTTAAAACAATGCGTTTGTCAAAAACATTTTGACAAAACGCAATTCGATGAAGAAGGCAAGAGAATTCGCTTTTCTTACACATGTCTCTTCACTGAAAACGGAATTGCTCTGGGTGAACCACTGAGTAAAGTAGGTAAGCCCATAAAATCTGTTACGTATTATTCTTAATTGGACACACTATATCTATTATTTTAATATTCAAATTCAAAACTTTCTATCACGTGGGTCAGCTACAAGGAGCAGAGAGAGAGTAATGTGTAACCGTGTAATGAACTAATGACACTGGGGTCACCAAAAAAGATAACAATTCAATAATTATAGTAGTCTTTCAAGTTGCCTGACAGCTCCCGCCAAAAAGGTCAGACGTTGATAGTCATTGAATTTTTTTATTTATTTTTTTACTTTTCCATTGATTATCATTGAACCATTTTGAAAACATGAGAGTGTTAAAGGTGTCACCTGGGTGTCACTCAAAAAAGTTCTTATCCACATTTTTTTCACAAAATGGCTGATTGCCATTTATTATAAAGTGAAGTGTTCTGCGCTACATGATATTGACGGAATTGTGGCAACACATATGGGTCTATATTTAAGAATCTATCTATTCACTTTTATTTACTAGTTCTGGAAATTGGTTAAGCCTTTAGCGAAGTACCTATTCAGTTGTACAATAACTCAACTATAAGTACCATAACCTAGTCTCTCGTGAACTGACTAGATGTCTTACCACTTCAATACAGATTTATTCCTAGTGCAGGGTGAGTCGGCTGACAGTCTGTCCCATGAAGAAACCCAATAGGCATATTTATTACACACTGTACTTTAAAACTGTACCTACTGCTTTTAAGTATTTAAGTAATGTTAGTTATTACTACCCAGCAGCATGTCAAAGATTTATTTGTTTGTTCTCGGGTCATGGGTGTTTGTATTTTTCTTTGTGTGTTTTAAGGGACCCACGACACAAGGGAAAACCTTAGTGTGGGCCTTTGAGTGTGTAGCGTTTATTTATTTGTTTATTTATAATTATTTTCGAGAGCAAAATGAGGATGATACCCCAGAAATGACTTTGGTGATTGGAAGGGCTGGTACGTATATTTATTATTTAATGAAACTATGTATCTAAAAAATCAATCAGGGTCAAAAACATTTGATTCGTGTAATGTAACTTTAACCATAGCATTTCATATTACATAATCTAGTTATCTGAAAAGGAGATGCTTTGCATTTTTATTTAGATTACATTTGAATTTTTATCTATGTCTTTTTAAAGTGCAATCATCCTCCAAGAACAGACAAAAAATTAAACTTAGAGGGCACCAACCTAGTAGCTGTTACGTAGCAACAACATAAAGGCAACAGATACTCAAGAGTCTGTTTCAACTCATGTATGATTTATTAAAATGGGTCAAATATTCAAATAAAAAAAGCTTTATTCATGCTTTTAAACTATCAAAATTTAGGACTCCTTATGAAGCTAAAGAACTTTTTTTAAAGGAACCCATATCAAACATCAACTATTTTTTTAGTTTTAAAAGGCGATAGCAGCGCCATTTCGCAGTTATTGGTACTAACAGTGTCATAGGCCTGACCAAATGATTTCAAATGAATGAAGCGACAAGTGCCAAAGTTCACGGCGCAGCACGGTGCAGGGATTCCTCGGAATGAATCTCAGTGTTGCCGATGTAAAAAATATAACGGCGGCTGTACACTCTCGCACGTCAGCGACCTGCCTCTGTCTCGAGTGCGTACGTTTACACTCTCATGTCCATCAGTACAGACCAGTACCATTGAGTCCTTTGTTTTGAAATATAACGCAAGTACGTGCAAGTATGAAGAGTTTTATTTCGATATGATACGAAACGTTATTTTTGTTACGAGAATTTTTAAAAATAGTTCGTAAAAAAATTAAGAAAAATTTTCTGACAAAAAAAATGATGCCTGTTAAAAAAAATGATGCTTGTTCATAATACTTTTTCATTTTGAATGATGCTTGTTCGTAATACTTTTTCATTTTGCCGTTTTGTCACGTTATTTTTAAGATTATTCGTACCAAAATCTAAGTACCGTAGTCAGTTCGGCGCTACCCACGCTAACTTAGACGACTGCAGTTCTGTTGTCTATAGCTCGATTTAAACGTTTTTAGGTTCATTAGAATGCTGATAAGTGTAGCAATTTTTTTATAATAAGCTAAATTACCGTAATCCTAACGTTTCTGTTCTTTTCACACAGTAAAAAAAGTTTAATTTTACAAAATGTAGTTTTTTGAAAATATTTATTTTGTTACTAGGTTTAAACTAATGCATCTTTAGAATAAAACAATGTATATTAAATTATCTTTCATTTCAGACCCTATTTCAGTAAATCTGCCCAGTAGTTATCTAAATATAGCGTAAATAAAATAGGCCTGGCCGCCATCTTTGTTACGTCATAGCTACCCCCTCCATACCCTCAGAAAGTGACTACCGCACTTTTTGTGTTCAGGAACATATGCCGAATAAGTACATACCAGTAGTTGGTATGGCGGAGGTAAGTCCCACGGAAATGAAGTCATTCTCCTTGGGTCCCGTTCTAGTACAAAAAAATTGTGTGCTGATTAAAAAATAACCCTGTAAAGATCTTGAAAACAAAACGAAATAGATTTAATTTAAATATTTAAAAACCCCTTTTCTGAGTAAGGCGGTAAGACGGAGGTTGATGAAATGCCTGGTTTTGTCTCAGTTGGATTATTGTGATACAGTGTATGATCCCGTGCCTAAACCAAAAGCTGAAAAACAAGTACTGACAGTGCAAAACTCGTCTATCAGATTTTGTTACAACGTCTCCAAACGATCCCATAATCACACTCTTCTTAAATACTTACAACATAAGTATGTTCAACAACATAAGTTATAAATTTTTCATATTATGTAATATGAAAAATTTAAGTATGTTATAATATTTCTAACTAGCTAGAAAACTTAAATAGACCAGCGCAGGCATAGGTAAAAAGAAGTCAGAACGATTTCCTAAGTTGGTTTTACTGCACTCTTATATATCACTAGATATTCAAAGCCCCCACCATCTTCGGGGATACTGACGGCAGTAATCTGATACTTAATCGGAATCATCGCGATCGGAGTCCGAATCGCCGCTCTCTGGATATTCAATATCATCTTCTCTTTTTTTGCGCTTACTTTTAAACTTAAGTTATAATAAAATAATAATCCAAAACTTTTTACGACAGAGAAAAAATGCTCACCAAAGCTGACTTCAATGAAATGAAGTGACATGTGGTCATGGACTTAGTACTTAGTAAATAAGTTAAATGTGGTATTTAACTTATTTTTTCTATGTCTATGAGTGACACTATGCCTATGGTTTTTACGGTTATGTTTAGTATTGCCATATCCCTATACTTGGCACCGATTCTTAGGTGTGATTTTGGTTTATTTGATAACATTTATTATTTTCTATGTAATTACGGAGCTCATAAAAATATGTGAAAAAATCCTATATATGTAGTTATTGTAATATGGCATGTCTCTTATTATGCACATTGCCAAGTGGTCTGATAACAACGTGTGTATCCAGAAGTCATATGTTTGTGCATTGAGAAAAATTAAAAATCCAAGTTTTTAATTAAAAAATGTTTATTAATTATCTTAAAAATGTATTACAACAGTTTTTACATATCTTAGTCTTTAAAAATCACAATAATTACATTTGAGATCAATTTTCGAGATTAAAACTTACAATTAAAAAAATAAGCAATATAACAGTATTTCGTGAATATTACACTAACATACTATTTTTTATGAAAAGCTTCAAAACAGTTTCGCCCTTCGACTAGACACAGTCTCACATTGCATTTAAGGCAGTAAAATTTCGTCTGGTGCTTTATGCAGAGTTTGCATCGCCCTTTACTCATAAATGAGGGCATATGGCCCACTTGGTCGTATCGGCTCGCAAGACAAGTAGACGGTGTTACAAATGTTGCTCCTTTTTTGTTCTTTGCTTTCTCCATCGCCCTTTCTGTAGTGATGAGATCATTACTGATATCGCATCTAAAATTCTTCAACTTCAAAGGCTTTTTATCTTTTGTTTCCCGCCGGTAGATGAGCCCAGCATTATTTATGCAAATGTCCAATAACTGAGAAAACAGCGGTAAATACCATCTGTGTCCTCAAATTTCAGTGCGGTAAAGGGCTACTAACATATCAGCGAGATCCACACCTCCCATGTGTGAATTATAATGCAGAATAATGTTTGGACAAGGCACTGATTCTCGACTTTTCTTGTCTTTGTTGTATCGCAGCACACGATCTACTGGTTGAGAATCAACATAAGAACTTGCAGTAGTTACGCATTTGTTATCAAACCACTTTACAACAACAACTTTACTTTCGTTCGATACAACCTCTGCGTAAGCACCACGACCGCGCTTCTTCAAAATTTTATCCGTTGGAAGCTTTTTCTCTGCTCCGCGTAATCGATTTTGTCTTACTGTTCCCAAGGAAAATATACCATACTCGTTTCTCAAGTGATGGATGAGTTCAAGTGACGTAAAGAAATTGTCGAAATAGAGGACACTGCAAGCTGTTGATTGAATTGACTTTGATAGAGCTATCACTACTTTTGCTCCCAATCCCATGCTGCTCTCTTCCTCAGAAAACTGGTGATGGCGGAAAGTGTCCTCACCGCCATATACTAAGAAATCGTATACTATCCCTGATATGCCACCTCGAACGAAAACTTTAAACCCCCATTTTCGTGGTTTATTCTTTATGTACTGTTTTCGTGTGCCTCCTCTAGTACCCTTATATGGTACCATCATTTCATCAATGCTGAAGCGGTTTTCTTCTTCAACTCTTAAGCAATTTTTTCGAATGCCTTCTAAAAAAGGTCTTATTTTATAGTATCAATCTCCATCATCTAATAAATTGTCCGAAAAATGAAGATACCTCCAAAGCTGTTGAAACCGTTTCAATGGCATTATATTCGAAATTTTTGTATATCGTAGCCCCTGGGACCAGTAATCAGTGTAAGCTGGCATATCGACCACACCCATCAATATATTGATTGCTATAAAGTCTTTTATTTCGTCAACTGTTACATTCAGCGATGTCCCCTTTTGTTGTATGTGATATACATTCGTTTGTTTCACAATTAATTCAATTAAATTATCAGTTAAAAATAGTTTAAAGTATTCCAGTGCCGGCTTGTTTTCGGATGACTTACTGAATACTTTATCTTCTATTTCCGCTCCACCTCGAAACCTCTGACAAGTCCACTTTACATCTAATTTTTTCAGTTTAACTATTCTTCTTCACCAGCAAATTATTGGTTTTCTTGGATCTAGTTGCACCAAATGGAGATGGAACAGGCGTGTTTGTAGATGTACCAGCTAAAGATGAGGAAAGATGACTTCTAAGTGAAGGTTTTTGTACTGTAGTTGGTGATGGTGTGGTTTAGCTGAATTTTGAGGTAGGGTTACAGGAATTTCGTTGCTGGGTAGAATTCCTGGAGAAGCACATGCAGTCTGTGTTGTTAATGGAAGAGTTTTGTTAGTCACTTTGACTTTGTTCGATTGCGTAGGACACGGAGACGGAGTAGGCAAACTTGTAGATGTTGTAGCTAAAGGTGACACAGGTAGCTGTCTGACGAATTTTCCTTGCTTCGAACTCTTTATATAAGATGGAGAAGGAGCAGGCGAGCTTGTAGACGTTGGAGCTAAATATATGAGATTTTGACTTTCATTATTTAGATCTAAAATAGATGGGGAAGCAAATGGAGATGAAGCAGCAGACTGAGTGGTCTTCTTCGTCAAATTTCTGGATGCAGATGGAGAATCATCGGTTGTAACAAAAACTTCAGTGAATTCATTATCATCATCTAATAACAAATGAAGATCTTCCAATGAAGATGGTAGTGACGGTGCTTCTGAGCTTGTATAAGAATTGCGTCTATGGCATTGACTAATACGATGAAGGCTTAGCTCACCTCCTGAAGACTCGCTGTTTTTTGTCCCGGATCCTGCGCCTTGCTTAGGTACTAAAGCTAGTTTCTTATGACCTCTGGTTAAACGCTGAAAAAAAACAGATACCCTAATATAATACACCTAGGAACACAAAAATCTCTAAAGGGAGTTTGATTTAGTTTCGATTTGTGTAGCCCACAGCAAAATTAAAATATAAAATATATAAAATTAAAATATAAGTCAAAGTCAAAAACTAGTACATAATGATTAACCTTTCTGTCGATAGTTATGATTAAATCAAAGAAAAGAAAGCTGGCAATCTGGCAATGTGTATCTAAATGCACACGGTAAATAGAAGGTTGATTTGCGAGTGAGTTGGCAATGTGCATTTGTAGACACATCAATATATATACATGTGTTACGATAGAAAATCATGTGCATCACTACAAAATACTAGTAAATATCGAACACGTATATATTCAAGTATAATATAATACACACATACATAGGTTTTATGCAATATAGAATAGGATAAAAATCGATTTTTACCTTGTGCTGCGTGGACGCCTGCGCACGTTCCGCCATCTTGCGACCCACTGACAGCTTGTGTTGCCAAATGAAGTTGGTAGATTTTTTTGCAAATAAATAAAATATTTTCCTACAAAATGTTGCCAAAAAAAAACCCAAAAAAATTGCCTTTTTTTCCGGTATATTTTTTTTAAAACTATGTGCATTCCAGTGCACATTACCAAGTATAGGGTTAAAAATATCACCCGCATCGAATTTGGGGTAAATCATGCTTCATTTGACTTGCAACCCCTTTAACTTTAACAAAGCTAATGAATTCGCAACGCATTTTACTGTAACTGTTAAAGTCAGAGTTACTGTTAGTGTTAAATTTGACACAAACTTTTACTATGACTGCTTCTGTGGTGCAATCCACCCTAAGTTACTGATGAAAACACACACTAAAAACAGCAAACCTTCACATAAGGCGAAGGACCAACACAACTGCATGTAGAATAAAAGATGCAGTGGGTTTAATTAAGGTTTACTGTTTATACAGCCTAAAATAATCTAAAATAAAATCGCGGTACAGTGTGAGCTCTGCGAAGTACAAATTGCAAGAGAGTGTTGCCAGTATTGAGACAAAAAATCACCAATTTAAATGTTACCAGCGTAATGTTCTTTTATCTGAACAAGTACATTTCTTTATATGAAAAAAATAATTTAGTTCCAATTTTATTATTGTGACAATGACACGCTCCTTTGTCGATAAGTACTTGAACCGGGATCCATCTTCTCAAAAAACAACCAAGTAACAATTTAACAGGTAAGAAACAAAACGAAACAACAGAAAAATACGAAAACGTAACAAATAACAAAAACAAATAGGCAACAAATTAATCCGACACGAAAAGACACAGAGCGCTCACAATCTCAGATCGTGAATATAGTTTTTTTTCCTAACCTATTTCTTTACTAGCTTTCCGCGCAGGACTTCTTTCCCGTGGAAATTCAGGACAATGATGTAGCTTATGTTACTCAAGGATAACATAGCATTCTAACGTCGAAAGAATTTTTCAAATTGGTCCAGTAGTTTCGGAGCCTATTCGTTACATACAAAAATACAAATCTTTCTTCTTTATAATATTAGTATAGATTTATAATGTTAGTATAGATGATAAATAAAATAAAAATGTTTTAATGTGTTATAAAAATTAAATCAAATGTTTGATTTTTGTTAAACCAACCCGAAATTACATCAGCCCTGAAGTGTTGCCAGTAATATAAAACTAGTTTAATACGAAAAAAGGATTTTATAGATTTAACAATTTTAAAACATATTATTTATACATAAATTAACTATACAATTGTTAAAAATTATTTAAACTCTTAGGCCAAATATAAAATAGTAATCTAGGAGTCCTTTTTCATGTAAATTATAAACCTGCCAATCACAAAATATTTTTCATGCTTTTTCATTTTTCATTGTTTACATCTGGTCCGTGGGAATAAAAATTCGGATATAGCAGCAGCTCGATATTAATATATTATTCCTTACAATAATATTGTCACTAAAAAAAATTCGCTTCCATTCTGTTTAAATACTTCCATTATGTTGTATTTAGGCCAGAAATACTTACAGTTATTTCTGAAACTACAAAATCTTTAATACATTTGTTTTTGATACTATAGTATTTGGGGATTTAAACATCGACTATGACAATATGCTCGTAAAATTAAAAAGCTGGCTGTATATTTGAACCATGCTGCTACGGAATCCTACAATGCGCGTGGCTCGACACGCTCTTGGCCGGTTTTTGATAATAATTCTAAAACTAAAAAATGTATGCACAGAAAGTCATTTCGTCATTGTTAAGAATTGGAATTTGTTAAAATACCTGATTTTCTACAATTAGGAATGTTCCACGACCTTGGACGCTATGACATTTATTGCTGCACATTTTCGAAGTATTTACTTTAGGTATGCTGTATTTCGTTAATATTTGATTAAACAATATATTATATAATCATTTGTTTCATTAAAAATAAAATGCTTAGGTACTTATAGGTAACGACTATTAGATATTTTAAAATTAAGCCCGTTGTCCGTTAGGTTACTTAAATATAGGCATTGTAAACTTACATTTAACAACGGTTAGATCCAACGACTATTAGTTGTTTTGAATGTAAGCCTTCTGTCCATAGCTGTTTCAAGGTTTAGGCCTTCCGTCCATACGCATTATGTCCTTAGGCTTATCGACTTTTGAGATTGAAATACGTGACCACCTCTCTGTAGCTATCACATCGTAAAGTAATCTTTTTACCGGCCAATGTACTTCCAAATTTAGTGAACAATTTTCAAAAAATTTTGGGTTTCACATAATACTTCTGCAAAGTTCCTCATTTCTGCTCTAAAACCTACCAATTTATGGGAAACGTCAGAAAATGTTTATCTTTAAGATTTAGCTAGATCATGAATTATTGTACTCATTTTTTTACGTAGGATAGTCCCGCTTTTTTATAACAAATGGGTTCGCTCTTGACCACAATCTAGCTTAAGGGCGAAGATGTGGTCAAGGATGTAGCAAGCTCACCCAGAAGATGTCTATTCACTCGAATTTTAAAGAGACTCGTGTTGTATGAGCCCGAAAACAAGACGCAAGCAGATAATTCCATCTTAGAAAATTTAAAATATTACTTCACCGGAAAAGGTTAGTGATAAGTACTATCATTAAATTCGGCTGCGTTTCACCTGATTAAATCACGTTTACATTATGTAGGTAATATCTCAATGCCAGTTGCATAAACTAGTTTTTGTATTAGTAAAGAAAAATATATGTTTTAGTTCCTTGTCAAAATTTTTTTCAATAAATAAGAAAACTTACTTCTGTCAAAACTTACTTATCTGTTTTAAGAACATATTTTCTACAACTTTATTAAAAAAAAGTGTGACACATTCGTCGGAAGGTCATTGCAAATAACTGTAGAATTCTCCTGGAATGCACGAGTGTTATTAACAGATTATCTAAAGAACTCTTAGGGCAAAAAGTAAAATATCTTACCGATTTGACAAGGTTTTTGAGTTTGATAGCACAACCAGCCCCGTTTTGTGTCACAGACGCATTCGCGACAACCATGCTCTCCGTTGATCAGAATTGATCTAAGCCATTTACTACCAGGGTCACAGTTGTTTATATCAGCTAACAAAAAATAAATATTCTGTTAGTAAAATCCTAATTTTTTAAAGAGAATAAGTTAGTTGGCTAGCTCGTTAGCCTCATCTAAAACGACAGGGTTACTTCTACCTACTACATCAAGCGGTAATATCATTATTTTCTACGCGGCCTGGGTTCGCTCTTGACCACTATGTAGTGTAATTATTAAGTTTCAATCATATCCAGCAGCTCGAGCAAGATGGCGACAACCGCACGGCTCGCCACTTGGCTGACGCTAACACTTGCTCGCCCTCTGGCATTGTAAATGTTGACATTTTGATATAGGACTGCGGCGCATTACGCGCGCTATCACCATCATACTCGAGCTGTAGAAGTGAACTATTCACCCATTCTCTGAGGTGAGTTGGGTTGCATGAACTAGGAAATACAAATAACGCAACGGATAAAAAATACCAATCATGAACAGTGCACATTATAAAAGACTATAAAAGTATTCCTCCCGTGTCTTCGTTCCTGTGGGAATTCATGAAAATTAAGTAGCTTATGTGTTAATCAAAGGTGCTAGCTACCTACACATCAAAACAAAATTAATCCAGTTATTTTACTACTTACTTTTACTACTTACATAAAGCTTGACCAACGGTGCCTTCGATGTTCAGCTGAAGACAAAATAATTGTTTATTAATGTTGTATTTAGCTGCATATACTCAACAGAGCGAATGTTTGTGAACGACGCATGGACGTAATATTACCGTTGACCTAAACAAATGGGCCTCTAGGCAAGATGTCATTGCTGTAGAGCTGCAGGCCGAGTACGATAGTGACAGCGCCGCGACAACACCGCGGTCCTATGTCAAAATGTCAACATTGACAACGTCATAGGGCGAGCAAGCCTTTGCTCGGGACTCTCGTGCAATCAAAGTGAAGTTTCAGCGTGAGCCGAGTTATCGTGCTAAAGCTGCTGTTCTAATAATATCTTCGCTAAAGCCGTGACGATTTCAAATGCGCACCAATTTTTCTATTGAGTGATTTGCTCAACTCTTTAGGTTTTCTATCTCGAGTATCAAATGGTCTTGTACTCAAAGCGAACAAGAGTGGCCCCCAACGATGGTTTTGTTCATTCTCTCAGGGCCCCGATTCTGTATATTAAGTTGTGTGTCGATGGGATGGTTGCCATTTTATTCGTTCAGGTGGCGAAATTGAGAACTATTTAATTTTATACAAGCTTAGTGCCTACTAAAAACACTTTAAAAAATATTTGCATTAGTTTTCTTGCGTCATGACAAAAAAAAACAATTCTCGAACAAGTAGCATATAAGCATATATAACTAGTGTATTAAATAAAGTACCAGTTCTGTGAATCTAAACCAATCTATATGATAAAGAGGAAAGATTTGTATTTTTGTATGCAACGAATAAACTTAAAAACTACTAGACCGATTTCAAAAATTCTTTCACCATTAGGATGCTACATTATCCCTGAGTAACAATGGTTACATAATTTTCCCGAATCCCCACAGGAACGAAGTCCCGAGCGGGATGCTAGTAATATTATAAAGAGGAAAGATTTGTATTTTTGTATGTAACAAATAAACTTAAAAACTACTGGACCGATTTCAAAAATTCTCTTATCATTAGGATGCTTCAATATCCCTGAGTAACATAGGCTACATAATTTTCCCGAATCCCTACGGGAACAAAGTCCCGAGCAGATTGCTAGTGTAAAATAACAATTTAAACTTAAAATTAAATACTAAAACGGGTCTGAATTCGCGGAAATATCATTATTTAACCTATTTCGCGACGTTTTGACGCGTCTACCACATAACTCCGGTACGGTAACCGTGATCACGGCGGCGCGTGCAACCGCGACAAAACGTCGGGAAGTAATAAATCATGATATATACGCGAAAATAGACCCGTTTTAGGTAAGTGTGTAGAAAAGTATGTATACAACCTCTTCTGATAAACCTAGAATGCGTCGATAATGACATGTCAACATTGGGCCGATTGCATAATAGCAGAACTCTTTTTCTAATAAATGGAATTAGAATACAAATACTCTTTTCTAATTTTTTATTTATTCAAACAGTGGACCTTTGCATTTGCGGCAGTAGAAATCGGCTAAAAGCTGCGTTTTACTATTTACAACAGCTAAGGATCTTTTACAGGATTTGCGTACACATTTGCAAACATTGGACTATGTCGAAGTGTATTTACCGGATGAATGTATTTTCTTGCACCGTGTATGCAAATCCTGTAGAAAATTCTACCCTAATCGGGGTAGGTAGAGTATCTGTAGTTTTATAACCAATTGATGCCACTGGGCTGATATGAAGATGGTAAATAATAATAAACCTATTTTCTTACCAAAATCATAATGGCAGTAACAAATAAAACACGCGTGATACGCATCTTGAAGTTACTTTAATACTAACCATATATCTAGGCTAGGGCGCCGTTTCTAATTAAACATAAACTCATTACAACTCATACATAGTAGCTGATAGGTTAATTTTACGCAGATTATGTTTTTTTTTCTTTTCTAATTTGACTTGATTAAAAATGTGCGAATTTGTATTTACTATTAATTTTATGGTTGTGCTAACTTTTCGTCCGTAGCGTAGTACGGGTGGAATTCGGCTATGTCACGTACCCGAGGGAACTGTTCAAAATTTCATGATAAAATGTAGCATATTTTATTTTCATATCCAAAACTCTATTCACTCGTCATTTTGTCATAATTAGTAAGGAGTTACGCCGTGAAAACGCTAAGAATTAACCCGACAGACAGATTGAGTTGCTTTGATATTTGAAATGTTAGTGTGGATCTGATTTGCAAATGTTCATATTTGCCTAAAGAAAACACAAGACAACATAGATTTGAAATGCCTACTCATTAAGTGTTGAAGATTAAATTCATTATTTTTTATTGTATGAGTAATGAGGAGATATCTGATTTGATACGGTGGACTTAATTAAAATTGAATAAAATATTTTTTTCTAGTAAAAAAAAACATTAAGATACTTAAATATTTTTAAAGAGCAGACGCTGAAGCTCATCTTCTTGTCTTCTTCTTCAATCTGCAGCCACCCAATTCTGAGTTTAAGTTATATTGTGGGTAGGTACTCCATATTCTTTTGTTTTGAGGCTTGCGCATTAAGTCCTCCCCAGTAAGCAATCTTGGCGAGATCGTCCGCCCATCTCATCGGTGGCGTACTCATCCTACTTCGTTCGTAGTGCAAGAAATCTACAGTCGGCTAGTATGGCGAAAGTGAAATAAATAAATAAGTACAAGGTTTCTAGTGTAGATACTTTTCTGCTTTAGCTTAAGGACTGCCAACTAGATTATTAGATTGTATTCTTGAAACCCTCAGGCGTACAAAATATGCAGACAGAGACCCCGCATTCTGCTGGTTGTATACCTATGCTTATCCCTCTCTGTTTATTTGCATCCAAGTTTTGTCCCGCGTATAGTGCTATATAAGAAGATAAGGCACAATGAAAGTAAGGTTAAGAAGGTCGAGACAATGAAGTAAGGTTTAGAAGGTCAACAGCGATGCCTATCTGTCAGCACTTTTTAGATGAAGTGCATTGCAAGCACGACACAAAAACTTACAAAAAAACGCAGCGAAATCGGTCCATTCTTTTAGGAGCTACGATACAGACAGACCCACAGGTATACAGATATTTAGGTCGTCAAAACCTTCTTTTTTTTCGGGGTTAAACATTATAGAAGGCACCTACTGTCATTCTCATCGTTTTTCAAATTTTTATTGTCTGTAGATTTTCGAAAATAAGTTTCTACTAAAGTTTCATATAAATATTCATAGAAACATGATCATATTAATTCTGTTTTTGATATTTCACCCTCGGTAAGTATATTCAATGGTTGTTTTATATTCAAGATGCGTTTTCTATTACTGAAAGGATCAAAGTAAATAGGATTAAGACTTTGATATAGTGGCACAATCAAATCAGATCCTAAAGTTGGAAAGTATCGGATATCGGTCTCAGTAATGTTACTGTATTGTATACTTTAAATTTCTTTAAGAGTTTTTTTTATTATTATTATGAGCGAGCGAGTTAACCCAGAAAATGCCTATAAAGGCACCGGTACTCCCACGCACTGACGGAACACAGCAAGCTGTTTAGTGTCGGACTTTGGTAGGAGGGTGGTCGCGTACCATACGGCCTTTTACAGAGCCTACCACACCGCATGATACCATAGGACGACACCTCAGATTCAGAAAAAAATGAAGTGTCGTTGCCTGGGATGGATTACTAGGAGGCAGGTCTTATTTGTGTTTCCTTAGTCGCCTCTTACGACACCCACGGAACGAGATGGGATGGTATTATTCTCAACCGAGCACCACATGACAGAACACGGAGTTTTGCATCAGCTAGTCCCTGGAACTTATTTCGCTGGCTCAGCAGACCGATGTGGACCCTGGCCTCACATATCGAGGCTCACTTTGACACTTTTTTTACCAGCCCATATACGTTCCCACTGAGGGGTACGGACCTCCCTTCGAAACACGAAGGGGATTTAGGTGTCTTAGATGATCTATTGAGGGCCGTCTATCATACTTTAACTAAAAAGCCTAACTCATAAAAGGTTATCACCTGTCACCACCATGTCCCATCTTATAACCCTCAGAATGAATGTTAAATGTGGCGTCAAGTGGTTCTAGAACTACATGATGTTCTGCCTACCCCGAATGGGATTATAGGTATGACCCTATGGATAGATGGATAAAAAGCATTCATAAAGTGAATAAAGTATCAATATTAATGTTCACATGTGTGAATGTGCGTGTCGGAATTTATGTACATTTTACAAGTCTTAAAATATTCTTACGTGTCTTACCAGCCCATATACGTCCCCACCGAGGGGCACGGGCCTCCCTTATATTTAATTTTTAATTTGTGCCCGCTTTTTCATTTTATTGCAAGCGCCATCCGTGATTGGTGTTTAAAACTGGTGGCTTACATTAAAATTTACAGTATCAAACTCGCACACTGAACAAGGAGTTCATACGATGAAATAAAACTTCGTCTGATATCTTAAGTTTTGTCACGTACTCGCGACGTGTCTGTACGAGTTCTCCTATGAATATTATTGCAGATGATTGTTTTAATAAATTCTTCTTATTATCGAGAAGTTAAATCTCATCAATACCATTTTTTTTAATTTGTAAGGTTATAAGCACCTAGCGCGCAGTTTCTAACTATACATTAACTCGTTTTGTGTCATACAAGTAAGCTAATTTATATTTAGTTACATAAATCAGTTAGTTAGTAGTCGATATCAGTGTTCAATGGGCTAACACGCAACATTTTTGTTAATTCAAAGTTATCCAATATATTTTTCTAGTTCTATGTCCTATTTTTGCTGTATCGCAAACATATTATGTATATGTAGAAACCAGAAAAAAAGACAAATATTCTTGTATTTATATTTTAATATTTATATTAATGACACTTTAAATTTTTTTTTTTATAAAAGTAATCGTGTCTCGTGTACTATTCGTAAGTATAAATAATATTGTGAGAAGGGGAACATTGTAACTTGTGCTGCAGTGGAACTGGGTTCTGTGCAGCGCTGTTTTTTAGCTTGCCCCTTTCCCTAAAGTAGTATTGAGGAATGTAGACATAGAGGACTAATATCACATTATTTTTAACAAAAACAAGAAATGATAAAATAATCTTTTTATGAAAAAAAAAAAATATTCTGAAGTATGTTTTTTTTTTAATAAAAGGATTATTTATTTTTAACCACTTCAAAAAAAGAAAGGTTTGACTTGAACAGCGGGTTCATTAAATAACTGGTCAAGTTTATGTTGGTGACAATAATCTTATAATTATTTAACTTGGGACGACTCTACTTCCAAAAGATTAATGTAAAGTCTAATAACAATCCCGCAAGCAGACCATCATGTAGGGTGAAGCCCGGAGCGTTTTCTAATCTAGGAAGGCCAACAAATAAATCGGAAGTTGTTTTTTTTTTACCAGCCCATATACGTCCCCACCGTGGGGCATGGGCCTACCTTCGAAACACGAAGGGGATTTAGGCCATAGTCCACCACGCTGGCCCAATGCGGGTTGGTGGACCGCGCTCGTCTTTCGAAATGAATTATTCTTGGACGGGCAGGTTTCATCACGATGTTTTCCTTCACCGTTTAGCAAGTGATAATTAGAAATCCGTACATAAATCCGAAAATACGAATTTAGTGGAACAGGCGACTTTCGGATTACAAGTCTGACTCATTACCAACTGGGCTATCACCGGAGGTATATAATATAAAAAAAACTTCATAAACAGTAAATTATATGTTTGTCTATTAAATATCATATTTTGAATGAACTGAAATAAAGAAAAAAAAAGGTTTTAATGTAAGTACCAGAACTAAACAAAACTTTTTATTAATTACATGGTAGAAGGAAGAAACACTTAAAAAATTATTAAAACTACTAAAAAGTCATCAAAACGCACCTATTGGCAACTTACGAAATCTATGCGATGTAGTTAACAACTATCGACATCTATGTGAAAAACAACATGAAAATACATTTTTAAAATATTCTTATCCTAAATAACAGTTAAGTGTCGTCACTTGTCTTGGGTTATTGATTTTACTATTGACATGTTTTTTTTTAATCTACTGAACGGATTATATTGAAATATTAATAAAGATTTTAATTACCAAATTGTGAAAACCATCGTAAATATAAATTGCTATGAGACTTACTTTTATGGAGCGAATTATTGTAGGTATTGAGTGATTGTTTTCATTTCAACTTTTTATTGTGCAAGCAGAAATTCTAACTGTGGTATTTAAACGACATGAAGGCAAAATTTCTTTATCGTCTGCCTGTGTCAGTCTATTGCTGGACATAGGCCTCTCCTATGGCGTTCGGCTTTTCTCCTCCAACAACTGCCCGCTACCTTACGGATATCGGATATTGGCGGATATTGGCGGCCGGTTTGGTCGAGTGGTAGTGACGCTGCCTCTTGATCGGCGGGTCCTGGGTTCGATCCCCAGGCGGGGCAAACATTTGTGCAAATATCAGATGTTTGTTCTCGGGTCATGGGTGTTTGTGTTTGTCTTTATGTGTAGTCCAAGGGACCCACGACACAAGGGAAAACCTTAGTTTGAGCCTTTGAGTGTGTAGCGTTTATTTATATTTATTTATTTATCGTCACCAAACCTAGCTAGTTACAGGGTTATTGTTTGTTGGATGAACCAATTTTGGTCAAAAATAGCTAAGAATATGGACAAATTAAGAACTGTCTCGACTACGTCAGCTTTCTAACAAAAACAAAATCGCATTGAAATTGAACCATTCGCTTAGGAGCTCACACAGACACACAGATACATACGTCAAACTTATAACACCCCTCTTTTTTCGTCTAGGGTTAAAAACACTCGTACTTACATACTGCAAATCCGAACATAAAAAGTTAGATATAGCATTTTGTGATAGAAAAACTCTGGATTAATTAAGCTTTTTAATTAACACTAGCTTTCAGGAAAATTGCTTAGCCTATGTTACTCAGGGATAATATAACATTATAATAGTAATCTATTACTGTAACGAATAAATTAAAAAACTACCAAATCAATTATTAAAACTCTTTCACCATTAAAAAACATTAAAAGTTATTAATTTCCAATAAAAACCAATTAATTTTAATACATACACTGAAAAAAAAAATCTGCTTAAAGCCAGATTGTGGCCCACTAGGGAATGCTACATTATCCCTGAGTAACTAGGCTACATTATTTTCCCAAATTAACACGGAAACGAAGTCCCGTTCCTAGAGCTAGTAAGGATTTAATGACCTTAAACAGGGTATTTTTTTTATCACCATCAAATTTTTTTGTACGTAAACTTTATGAAAATTTAACAGACCCGTATATTTTTATTTCTACGTTTCAAATAAATACTTCAAGCTAGATCGTCTGAAGCATGAAAATAAATCAAAATTTTTGTATGGAAAAAAAAATATCGTCCAATCGACTTCAAACTTTGTGATAGTATTTTTCAACACAATTGGTGCAGATGTGTTTCTGCGTTTTACAAAATGCATCCTCTAAAACGTTAAAAAGGGGTATCAAAGTCTGAAAATTTTGAAAAAAAAAATTCTCGTTATTTACGTTCTATCATCGTTACTGACACCATAAGAAAGAAAAATTTGGATGGTGATAAAAAAATTACCTTGTATAAAAAACCACTAACAGATATTTTACTTACAATATGCTGTATATAATATGAAAATATAATTAATTGTGTACATTGAAGTAATATGTACTAGCGTACTAGAAAAGTCAGCGCGAACAACATCTTTGCAACATGCGCAGCAGTGCGGGGCGCGCGGGGGGCGGCTAATGATTCATAGATGCGACGTCACTGTTATAGAGGCGACACTTTGTTTATATTCTGCCTATTTCATTGGGTACCTCTTACGTGCACATTATTTGACTAACAATTTTAATTATAATATTTATTTTTGGTATAAACTGACTTTACTCTGTGGAACAAACAATATTTGGCATAAATACCTATACTAACTGGTTCAGGCAGGGTCATGGGAAGTTTCATTCCTTACAAATAGTGCCTTAACTATTTTCAATGAATAACCACAGTTTCTTCTTTTCTAAATGTGTAAGATTAATATTTTCCACTATAAAAATAAACGTCAGCTTATACTATATGTAATGTACCTACAACACACCCAATGTCGCTTCTCATATTTTTATTCTATGACAAATGACGCAAAATGGCATCCACAAAATATTTTGCTCGAATTAAGTTTTAAAAACGATTATCTAGTTACTTATTGATGGAAAGTTATTCCTTTGCATTTTGACGTGTTACTCGAATTATAATAATTATTAGTGCAATATCGTAAAACACACGAAGACATATTTATTGAGTTATCACGGGTTGTTGCTTTAAAACACACAAGACCTAAACGCTCAAGAGTGAGCAAGCGACTGAGTGAACTGCGGCCGGCCGACCGCAGTTGAACGGAACACAGAGTTAGTGAGCGGCGTCTTCTCTATACGTAGTAGTAATAGCTCAATGATTGTGTAGCGGTGTTTAGATAATACTGTTTAAGTAGCTAGGTTATTGAGTCTCAAAACGGTAATTTGTTTGACTCCTGATTTCATCAGTAGTTCAATAGGTACATTATTTCCAAAAACTTGCGATTTTTTTTCTGAGAGAATCTAGAAAATTGCAACATTTGTTGGATTCGATAAATAAATTGAAAGCAGTCAAGAAAGTCAGCGACGGAGTGACAGTCGGTCGACGTCAGACAGTCAGACAGTGAAGGCTTTATCTGTCAACAAGAAACAAGTGAAGTGTTTCAAGTGCAAGAAACAAGGCCACTTGAAAAAGGACTGCAAATCTGGAAAAGCCAGTGATAAAGCTGAGTGTAGTTCTGAGAGTAAACCACAGAAGAAAGGTACAGTGTTAGCAGCATTATCGGCGAAGTCAGTAAAGAAAGATGTCTGGATAATTGACTCGGGAGCTACAAACCATATGACGAACGACAAAAGTACCATGTATGACTTTGTGAGGATGAATTCACAGGATGTTCATGTCGCTAGTGGAGAAAAACTATCGACTGCTGGTTGCGGCAATGTAGACGTGACATGTGAAGATGGTGTAATAACTATTAGCAATGTTCATTATGTACCGGGACTATCTGCCAACCTTTTATCTGTAGGTGAAATCACAAAGAAAGGGTATCAGGTTACTTTTGCGGCACAAAGGTGTTTGGTTCTTGATGGTGCAGGGTCGGTGTTCTGTACTGCTAGCTATAGCAATGGTGTATATAAATTAGACACAATTGGGGCAGGTTTAACTTGCAGAGTAGCGTCAAAACAGTCTATGGAGTCTCAGGGAGGACAGCCGGTTGCAACTGACGTGGATGTTGGTGGTTCAGCTGACACTATTGTAGAGAGCAAGGCTTCACAGGAGATTTGGCATCGCAGACTTGGCCATCTTAACTCAAGGAGCATGAACCTTATGAAAAATGGTATGGTGTTAGGTATTTATTATGAAAATTCTAATTTTAAATCATGTATAGCTTGTGTTGAGGGTAAATAGAGTAAGTTACCTTTTCCCAAGAAATCGCTTAGTCGGTCCAAGCGACCGTTAGGGTTGGTGCACACGGACTTATGCGGGCCTATGCCCGTGCCGTCATACAGTGGGTCACGGTATTTTCTTACTTTTACGGACGACTTTTCTAGAAAGACATTTATTTACTTTCTAAAGTCAAAAAGTGAGACTTTTGAGAAATTTAAAGAATTCAAAAGTTTAGTCGAAAACGAGACTGAAAGGAAAATTAAAATTCTTAGGAGTGACAATGGCGGAGAGTATATGAGTTTGCAATTTCAGAGATTCCTGAAGACACATGGGATTCGACACCAGACTACAGTCCCACATTGTAGTGCACAGAATGGAGTGGCGGAACGCGTGAACCGGACTATAATGGATAAGGTGCGCTGCATGCTTCAAGATTCTGGTTTAGACAAGCGATTCTGGGCGGAAGCAGCAAATACTGCGGTTTATTTAAAAAATAGATCTCCCACCAAGGCGGTAATGGGGACTACGCCTGAGGAAAAATGGTCGAACATTAAAGTCAGTGTAAGTAATTTACGTATTTTTGGTTGTATGGCGTATGCTCTCAAAGCGTCATTTAATAAATTAGATGCTAAGATAAAGCCTTATATTTTTGTGGGCTATTGTGAGGATACGAAAGGTTATCGGCTCTTCGATCCTGAGCATCCTGAGCAAGTTCTCAGAGCTAGGAATGTTACATTTCTTGAAGATAGATTCTGGAGCAAGAAAAGGTCAAATGATGAAAAAGGTGTAGTAATACACATACCAGACTGCAACCCTGTTGCGTCTGTATCTGATGACCGACATTCTCGCAGATAAACTATCTTTTACATGAATGATACTGTAACATCAACTGAACCAGATAACTCGCTTGATGAAACTTACGTTCCAGGACGATCTTCGATCGATTCGGAGGATTCAAACACTACGACGGAGTTTGAAGATGCAGGAGAAGCACAGTTAGCTTCGTTTTGCGCAGAAGAAGTGTGCAAAGACAGAGACGAGCCAAGAACAATCAAGGAAGCCTTGTCAGGACCTGAAAGTAGTCAGTGGAAAGAAGCAATTCAGGAAGAATTTCAGTCATTTATTAAAAATTAGTGTTGGGAACTGACTGACTTACCGCATGGTCACAAACCTGTGAAATGCAAGTGGATTTTAAAGAAGAAAAGAGGCTTAGATGGAATTGTTACGGTACAAAGCTCGTCTAGTGGCTAAAGGCTATACGCAAAAATATGGAATAGACTTCCATGAAACTTTTGCGCCTGTAGTTAGGTATTCTACGATTAGAATGCTTCTTGCTCTCGCTGCTGAATATGATTTACAGATAGATCATATGGATGTAAAGACCGCGTTTTTGAACGGTGATCTTGAGGAAACAGTGCTGATGGAACAGCCTGAAGGTTTCGTTGTCAAAGGTCAAGAAAACAAGGTTTACAAATTGAAAAAAGCTATTTATGGATTAAAACAAGCGGCGAAATCTTGGTATAAGAAAATTAACTCTGTTCTTGTACATAAATTGAAATTTAAGAAAATTTCTTCAGAACCATGTGTCTACCGTAAAGGTCAAGGGCGGAATATAGTGATTATTGCCCTTTATGTTGACGACATTGTTTTGTTTTATTCGTCAGATTCAGGCGAAAATAAGCTAGTCAAAAAGCTTTTGATGAGAGAGTTTGAAATGAAAGATTTAGGGCCGGCTCATCACGTTCTCGGAATGAGAATAACTAGAGAGGACGGCAAAATCAGCTTAGATCAGTCAAACTAAAGGTTCTTGAACGCTTCAATATGGCTGATTGCAAGCCTTCGCTGACACCTATGGAAGCTGGACTTAAGCTTCAGAAGGCGGAAGGACAGGTGAGCAAGTTTGAATATAGAAATCTCATCGGCAGCCTTATGTATGCTGCAGTTTGCACCAGGGCTGATATTAGCCATGCAGTCAGTGTTCTGAGCCAGTTCAACGAGTGCTATTCAGACGTGCATGTAAAAGCAGCAAAAAGGGTACTTCGTTATTTGAAGGGCACCTCACACTATTGCTTAACCTATGTGAAAGGAGGATTAGATCTGGTAGGTTATACGGACGCTGATTGGGCAGCTAATGAGGTGGACCGGAGATCATATACGGGGTATGTATTCAAACTTGGAGACTCGGTTATCTCATGGGAGAGCCGTAAGCAGCGAACGGTTGCGCTTTCAAGTACTGAAGCGGAATATATGGCTCTAAGTGATGCGTGTAAGGAAGCTTTGTTTCTATGGTTTTTTTTGAAAGAGTGTGTAAATATTGATTGCCATATTAAATTGTATAATGACAATCAGTCAGCTTATAAGTTGTGCGCTAACCCTATGCACCATTCACGAACCAAGCACATTGATGTCAGGCATCATTTTATTAGGGAGACTGTAAATAAAAAGGTAGTTAGCATTTTTTATGTCCCTACAGATGAAATGTTGGCTTACTAAACCCTTGGCTAGGGAAAAGCATTTTAAGTTTGTTTCGTGTTTGTTATCTGTTTAATTTTATATTGGAATTTTAAATTAAGTAGATAAGTTGTGTTTGTTTTTTAGGGTTCAGTGTGTTATTTTGTAAAACGGCTTAGGTTCCGTATTCAATTTGTTTAAGGGCCGGTGTTGGATTCGATAAATAAATTGAATGACGTGCGTGACGTTGTCTTGTCATGTAGACTGTTCCGAAATTTTCACCAAAAGCAAAGCATATCTTTATTTCTATTAAATATAATTTTACTCTCTAATTCATGTGTTTTCCTCGCTGACCTTATTTCCAACTACATTTTGTCTTAACCAATGCTAGAACATTCAAAATTCTCAAATTTTACTTACAAAAAACAAGCTCTGTAAATGGAAAGTGTTGATTTTAGACATGTTTCAAAAATAGTCGTTTTAAATTTAGCAAACTGATAGCTGAATTGAAAATCGAAAATCGCCCTTTTAAAAACCCCTTTTTACTAAAAAAAGCTATACTTTGACACCCCACATGAATATATTGGTGAGTAAGAAAAAATCCATCGCCCTTTGACGTGTTCATACGAGATACCCAAAATAGTTTTTGTTTTTGCTAAGATTGTATATGACAGTGCGTCGGCGTAATCAATATGTATGACCATGACCATGCCAAATTTCAGTACTGTCAACAGAGAAACTTTAATTAATTGTGTAGGTTCTTAGGTTCTTAGAATACTCCGGAACCCTAAAACCAACTTCTCTGCTTCGGCCGCTTACAGAAGATTGGAGGGAATCGTGCAGCCTATCAAATTCAGGTCTATTAAGTGGAATACACCCAATCGATCTTCCTAGATATGAATGAATGAATGAAACTTTATTTAGAAGACATTTCAGATATCGGTGGAAGACCCTGAGAGTATCGAGAACTGGGGAGACGTAATCCAGGATAGAGATTGATGGCGGGACCCACATTAAGTCGCTTTTTCTTCTTATCGTGAGGTATAGTCAAGTGTGTGGCGAACTTGACTAACTCTGGTCTCAGAGTTTTCAAACCGCACAATGGCCTCTGACTTAGTTTTAACGACTGTAGTCAATATAGCCGGGACCGACAGTTTAACGTGCCCTCAGAAGCACGGAAACGCTGGTGATAAATTACCACTTTGGTCACCCATCTGGTTCCTTGCCCCTGTGTACGTTGCTTTACCTCAATGAGCGGTTGAGATCAGCGAGCGCTACTGGGCTGATCTAAAATTAATGAATTTATTGTTTCGTTCGTTGGGAAATGAATTCATCGATTTACATTCCAATTCACATTCCAATGAAATAGATTTTACTTACAAAGCCATTTTCCTGTAATAAGTAAGCATACGTTTTTAAGGCAGGGGTTGGGAAAAAGTGTGAAAACTTGAATGAATTGAATTTAGGATTGGCATGGGAAATGTGAATTCTAGAAAAATGAAAAAGAGGTGAATACTGAATAGGATGTGAAACCTGTACTACTGCCGTAGTTTAAACGTGAGCTATCTGATCTGACTTATCCCGTATAGTGATACCCTGAATAATGATATTACAATATGAGCGGTGATAGCCCAGTTGGTAATGAGCCAGACTACTGGTCTCCGAAGGTCGCTGGTTTAAATCCTGGTGCGGGCCTGTACCACCACTAAATATGTCTTTTCGGATTTATGTTCTGATTTCTAAGCATCGGATTTCTAAGGAAAACATTGTGATGAAACCCGTTCGTCCAAGAAAAAAACATTTTTAAAAGACGAGCGGTCCACCAACCCGCATTAGGCCAGCGTGGTGGACTATGGCCTAAATCTCCTACGTGCTTCAAAAGGGAGGCCCGTGCCCCTCGGTGGGGACCATGGAACTAATAAGTACTACGTAGAACTGGAAAGTACACTGCTACTAAAAAACGGTCTGCATGAGATAGTAGGTAGGAGGTCAGTTTATCTCACTCTATTAGGGTGAACAAATATTTGAAAACAATAAATTTTATTTTTTATCCCTTGTGCCCTTATACAAGAAAATAGCATTTCAATATGATATTGAGAACATTTATAGGGCAAAAAGTAGTCCAATTTTGCTGCACGATCTTGTAGGAGATCAAAGGCCAAGTTTTTAAGACTGCATATATCAAAGATCAGTCCCAAAATGGGCATTTTATGATTGTGGCTAAGACCATTTACGCAATTGATTTTAAGAGTCAATAAATTATCTCGAGTTTCTTATAAAATATTAGTCCATACATAAATAAAAATTTGACAACCGGAGAGATTTGAAGCCTCTACCAAAAGGGTTCTTTGCGTTCATTATATCAAAAAACCTGTCTAGTCATCGAATGTATTCCACAGTAGCTTCGCTCTTTTGGAAAATGGGATTGCCACTTTGTCTCAAAAAGTCCAGAATCGGCAACTGATGCACTTATTGGGCCTTTTTATAATGCGAACGGCACGGCACGGCACTTCGAAATTTTAATCACCATTGCGCCCTATGTTCTCAGCTTCTAGTATTACTATTACATAGGAGGCAATGGTAATACAATTTTGCCGTGCCGTTTTCGAATTATAAAAAGGACTATTAGTTGCCTTGCCAATTTGACAATCATTTTCTTCACATTCTGGCAATGTTAAGGAAAGGGATACCCTCACCTTCTACTTGCCGTCTCAGGTGGCTCGCAGATCTTTGCGTTTCAAATAAAAACCTTCTTTATTTAGCATAAAGAGTATTTTTGTATACACAGATATACTGAATGCACTTTCCAGTTGTACGTAGTATTTATTACTTCCATGGTGGGCATGTATATGGGCTGGTAAAAAAAAAGTATGTTCAATAACATATCAATACCCATAGTCTAAGAAAGCATCGAAATAGAGTATTTTCAATACTATTTTAAGGCGACTACAGCACCCGATAAAGGCAGCACACATAGGAATAGTGCCATCTCGGTCTCTCAACAGGCCTGGGCCGGCAGTGCGAACAGTGTCGATACACGAAGTTTACGGACTATGAAAGCGTGCGTGCGTAAAAACATGTTCGAAAGTTAGAAAAATGAGATTTATGGAAAGGTAACAGCTTAAATCGGAAAATGGGTTAACTACTTATCGAGAGTGTTCAATCACGAACATTTTGATAGCAAATTCAAGTTCCTGTGTGCATTTTACTATCATTTTTACAGCTTAAAAGATACACAATATTGGGTATTTAGAGGTGACTTTGTGAGCTTTTTCTATCGAACCAAAAGTGTTGAATCATGTTTTCAGCAAACTACTTATCTAGTTTATGTCCTGAATATTACCGTAGTATTTTTTTTCTTCGATTTAATGCAGTGCATCATGCTTATCTACGCATCATAAAATCGTAATTTAGGTGCTGTAGTCGCCTTAAAGAACGAGGAAAAAAGACAAATTGAATATATCATTACCCAGTATCTGTAGAAAAAGAAATTAGGAATGATAAATATCGTCATGTAATATTTAAGTATATCGAACTAGAGTGCAAGCAAGTTTTAAATAGACTTTAAAAAAGAGTTACTTATTCCGTTTCTCAAACGATCTGTAACTCACAACTCAGTTATTTAACCGATTTTGAAAATCCTTTTTTACTTGCAGATGTACCTACTTTCTTTGATCCCATTGTGACTGAAACTCAAATTTGCCTTCGCGCGCTAAATGTACACTAGGCTCAACGACAAGTATTTCAAGGGTGTGGATGAGTCTTGCAATAGTAAAGTCATTTAAATAAATTGACTTGGTACTTGGATAGGTAATTCTTTTACTTACCGTGTAGGTATAGTCAAGTGTGTGGCGAACTTGGCTAACCCTGGTTTCCGAGTTTTCAAACTGCAAAATGGCTTCTGACTTGGTTTTAACGACTGTAGTCATTTGACAACAGCCGGTATTGACAGCTTAAACGTGCCCTCCGAAGCACAGAAACGCTCGTGATAAATTTCCACTTTGTCACCCATCAGGTTCCCATTAGGTTTCCTTGCTTATCCTCACTGATCGGTTGAGATCAGCGAGCGCTACAAGCGCTTCTTTTTCCAGAGTTAGATATTTAGGTTGCCAGAATATTTTTCGTTTGTTCCAGGTTAAACTGATGCATGTTCGTTAATCACTTAAGACCCAATAAAATATCTTACATTTTTGACAAGGTCGTTGTATTTCATAGCAGATCCAGCCCAGATTCGTGTCACAGACGCAATATACACATCCATGGTGTCCGTTGATCAACTTCGATCTGATCCATTTACTCCCGGGGTCGCAGCTATTTACTCGTACATCGTCTAATAAAAATAAATAGTCAGTTTGTGAAATTCTGCCCAGGAGTATCAAACAGCAATCTTATTTTTTGTCACCGCGCGATCTAAGTTCACTTTTCATTATAATATAATATAGCAAAGATGGAAGCTCACTCAGAAGTGATTTTTTCAGTCAAATTGAAATGTTACTCAAGCTATGTGAACTTGGAAATGAAAACGTGGCAGACAAACAGTTTCGATCCTTAGCAGTATGTGTTATTTTATTTTTTAGTTTAATCTCTTTAGTTATAAAATTTACCTAAAGTTGCAGTAACTTTTTTATTAGGGTTCCGTAGTAATCTACGAACCCTTATACTTTCGCCATGTCCGTCTGTCCGTCTGTCCGCGGGTTTTGTAAGGAACCCTTGATACTACAGAACTGAAATTTGGCATGGTTATACATATTAATCACGCCAACAGAACTGTAGAGTAAAACCTTAGAAAAAATATTTTTTTCGGGTGTCTCCCATAGACGTGAAAGGTCTATAATTTTTTTTTCTCGCCAATATCATCGAATGGGGTGTCATAGAATAAATTTTGAAAATATAGAAGGGGTTTACTACGAACGTTTTTCGATTTAGCACTCCGTGTGCGAAACATAAATTATTAAAGTGAAACTTTTTCTCAATCACAAGTGTCCCCCCCCCCCCCTCTACCAGCTAAACAGTTGTTTCGAAAAATGTGAAAAATTCAAAGTGGTAGAATATACACCACATTTAAAAGGAAAACTATAAAACATAAGTTGGCCCTTTAAGTTTGCGAGTAATGGTAGACCAAGTGCCAAACATTGTTGGGATTAATTAAATTATATTTACTAATAATAGATCCTTGGTACTACAGAGCTGAAATTTGGCATGGACATACGTATTAATTGCGCCGACAGACTGAAAAAATAAAATTTTGTAAAAAAAAATTATTACGGGTGTTTCCCATACACGTGAAAGAGCGATGGATTTTTTTTTCTCGTCGATATCATCGAGTGGGATGTCATAAGATAGTATTTTAAAAGATAGAAGGGGTTTACTACAAATATTTTTTTGATTCAGCAGTATGTTTGCGAAAAATTAATTTTTATAATGAAAAAAATATGAAATAATTCACGAGCATTTAGCATTTATGACGAAGTTTAGTCTAATCCAAAACAACTGCCATACAAGGTTCCACGCTAAAAGTGAGGCGAGGTCGAAAGCCAAGCTGTAACATATTGACATTTCTTGTGTCGTTATAGATTTTTGGGGGTGTTAATTACGAAAATGACATCAAAATTATACACAATCGCCACGCGAACTGCTCCTATAGGTTTTTGGGGGTGTTAATTACGAAAATGACATCAAAATTATACACAATCGCCACGCGACCTGCTCTTTGGCAGCAGCTCGATATTATTCCTAACAATAATTTTGTTGCTAAAAAGAATATAAAAAAAACTGGCGCTCGCTTCGCTCGCGCATTAAATACTTCGGTGCTGTTGTATTTAGCCCAAAACTAAAGTTATTTCTGAAACTACAAACTCCTTAATACGATTGTTTTTGATACTTTAGTACTTGGAGATTTTAACATCGCCATTTGGCGATCGGTTAGAATAACACCACCCTATTTCTTTCCGTGGATGTCGTAAGAGGCGACTAAGGAAACACAAATTAGACCTGCCTCCCATTAATCCACCCCAGGCAACGACACCTCAATTTGTTCTGAATCTGAGGTGTCGTCCTATGGTCGCATGCGATGTGGTAGGCTCTGTGAAGGGCCGTCTGGTTCGCGCCCACCCTCCTAACGAAATCCGACGCCAAACAGCTTGCTTTAATCCGTCGGCGCATAGGAGTACCAGTGCCTTAAGGCATTTTCTGGGTTAACTCGCTCTAGCGTCGACCTCATCTATGACCTTGGTCAAGATTGAAGTCAAGAGTAAACCCATCTTATAATAAAAAAAAACCACTATCACCGTAACGATAGTATACTATTTTTAAATTAATACGTAATGTTAACGATTTTTATACAACCGTTTGTGTCACCGCGAGGTGGTTCTTAAACATATGATTTTTTTCATCATTTTCCTTATGGCGCTGGAATTTATTAATTAACTCTTTTAGTTACCATCTTTCTTTTTGACCTCGTTTTTAGACATTATTAGCGGTTCAACCGTCAATATGCTCGTAGAATTAAGAAGCCAGCTGCATATTTGAACCGTGCTGCTACAAAACCCTACAATGCGCGAGTCCAACACGCTCTTGGCCGGTTTTTTGGTATTACGATCTATATTTTCTTGTTTTATTATCTATTATGTATGTCTGTTCTATTTACATTGATATATGTTTTAAAAATGTAAATAAAAACTATGGTGAGCCATTAAAGTCCTAAGAAGAGAAGAAAAAAGATCTTCATTTCAACTTTGAGGAACATTAAAAAAAAACAACAGTATCACAGCTCTTCCCGTTCTTTTAAAACTTATCTAGTTCAAGGCCTTTCTATCGGTATACTACATGCACCATCTTTTTTTTAAATTGTCTTAAAATAAGCGATGCAAAATATGGCACTATGCTTACTTAAAAAACAATGGAAAAGGGTTTCTATTAGAAGTTAAATGTGTTTGTATTATTTAATTTTCAACCCCTGAAGAAAAAGAGGGGTGTTATGTAAACGCGTGGATCTCTATGTTTCTTTAATTGTCTGTCTGTCGTGGCATCGTTGCAGTTTTTTTGTTTGAAAGCTAACATGATCGTTATAGTTCTTAGCTATAGTTAATTTAGATTTGTTCAGGTGTTTGAAAATCATCAGCTCATTTACTACTTGACGAAAAAGTTTCACCAACTTTCACGGGTTTGGTTAATTTAAAATTTGGTGTTCTTTTACTTCGATCCAAGACAAGCCAAGACAACCTTGACTGAATGCAGTAGCACCTAATAGTCTGCGGGATACACAGCAGATTGGTAGGTGTTAGCTGGATGCTCTATCTGCTGTAAGTTTTTGAGGAGTTGGGTATCCCGTAGACTACTAAATGCTACAGCATCTGCTCAAGTTAAAAATATCATGTAAAATTTCATGAAAACAATAATAACTTGCCATCAGAGCCGTGGATATTTTATTACATATATTTTATTCTATACTTAATTGGAACATGTCTTCTTCACAATCCAATAAAAATATTACAACTCTCTCATAAAATACGCATTTTTATTTTAAAATGAAAAAGTGCACTCTTATTGAGACACCCTTTACATATAATGTAATGAATTTTTATGTGTTGGTTTGCATTACCACGCCGGGTCTTATTTGTATGTCTATTCAGTGGAATTAGATGTTTTGCCAGAGAGAACATTGATCACGTAACGTTTGTAGGTATTTCTGCTGCTTCAATCAAAATATATCTCCAATCTCCATCTACAAATGAATTTTCGTAGCTACGTATAGGCATCGAACCATGACAAAAAATGTATTAGCTTATACAGCAAATAATTGATCTTATACAGCAAATAATTGATCTTCTTCTTCTTATCGTGTAGATATAGTCAAGTGTGTGGCAAACTTGGCTAACCCTGGTGTCAGAGTTTCCATGTCTCATGGCTCGAGTTGCTGTATTATGTCATAATGTCAATATTGACAATTCCAGAGGGCGAGCTCGCCTTTGCGCTGGGCCCTTGCGCTATCAAAGTGAAGTTTAATCATCAGCCTAGTATTATGGTGGCGTGCCGAGCGAGATCATAGTTTATCTGATACAACTGACATCGCAAATTACGATAGTGTGCTTTTAATACCTCCTTGTTAGTACTTACTGCAAGTCTGACCAGCAATGCCTTCGATATTTACCTGAAAGTAAAATTGATGTCCTTGTCACAGGAACCATTACCAAATTAAATGATAGCTTGAGCGAAGCAAGCAGAAAGTTTTTAAACAAAATGATCTGAGACATATACTTAGATCCGTATTACAGAACGCGATCATAGTCTTATCTATACTTAAGTAGCAGTCGTGTTTGTCATTTGGTTAGTGAGAGAAAGAGACAACTAATAATTAAGTATGGATCAATACTTGAATCTCCTTTGTAATACGGGCCTTAGGGTGGTTTCTGATGAGCAGTGGAAACTACTAAACTGATAAAATGGCGTCCAATATCTTACCGATACTGTAACTGCAGTTACAAACAAAACACACATGAAATGCATCTTTAAGTGTTTTTTTTTAAAAACCAAACAAATTTTCATTCAGGAGGTTAATAACTTAGTGCACCGTTTCCAATTTTACATAAAATCATTACTCGGCAAACAAATTAGCCAAGTTTACCACACACTTGATTATAGGAACATGAAAAGATTATTAATGATAATAACAGTTTCTAGTCAATTTCGATTTTCAGTTTGATTTTTTGTTGCTAGTTAATACTCCTAGTACGATGTTCTGACTTTCCCGATGGGAACGAAAACAAAGAATTGTTTTATCCGTTAAAGGCCTGTGGTCCTACCGATTTGACCTACTGGTAGGACCACGGTACACTACTATGTACCCGTGGTCCTACTGGACTAGGGCTTATTATTAGTATCGATAATCTTATCGCTATTTTATTATTTCGAATAAAATAAAATAAAAATCACAGTATTTTTTGCACTTTAATTAACTTTAAACTTAATATAAATTTCTTTCTTAATTTACTTTAAACTTAACATAAATTTCTTTCATAAGTTTCTTTTAACTTAACATAAATTTTTTTCTTAATTTACAGTAAACTTAACATAAATTTATTTTTTCATTTAGTACTTATTAACCGAAAATGCTTTCATTATGCAGAAAATATATTATGTCTTTCGACAATGTCAATTTGAAACAATTTTTCCTTGTTTGATTAAACAACAATAACAATACCAAGAGTCTATTCTATTATAATAACATTTCCAAGAAGTCCGGAGTAAGAAGCCCGGAGTTTGTTCTTTATTATAATTACCTATCGATACCTACTATAATATGGACACTACGATATTCTAGTAAGCCCTAGTCCAGTAGGACCACGGGTACATAGTGGTGTACCGTGGTCCTACCAGTAGGTCAAATCGGTAGGTCCACGGGCCCGTAACGGTTTTATCTACACTAATATTATAAATAGAATAGATTGGATTGTTTGTTCATTTGCATTGAATAGGCTCCAAAACTACTGAAAAATTACCGACCGATTTGAAAAATTCTTTCACCGTTAAAATCCTACAACATGATAACGAGGAAACATTTGTATTTTTGTTAAAATACTGGACAGATTTCAAAAATTCTTTCTCCAATAGAAATAATTATAAGCGAGTGACATAGGCTATATAGTTTTATCGGATTCCCATTGAAGTCCCGAGCGGAAAGCTAGTATAAAGAAGATGACCCATTGTCCTATAATGCTGTACCCCAACAAGTTACAGCAATAATTTCTGCAACATACGAAAGAGGAAAGCATGTATTTTAAATATTTACATACTATTTATTATATAAAGCAGCGGTTCAAAAGTTATTTGCAATTTTTCACATCACTACAAGCCGTTTGGTCCGTCCCTAAAACCGTGAACCAAACGGTTTAAGTGCTAACAACATCGGCTTTGACTAAAGATGGTACGGGAAATGAGAAAAATGACCAGTATACGTGACTGGATTCCGGTATTCAGGGTGAAAGAACCGGGTCCGTGCAGGGCCGGAAGAATGAGGACTATCTATATAAAATACTAGCTTTTCGCCCAGGAGTCCATTCTCGTGGGGATTTGGGAAAATTATGTAGCCTATGTATTAATCCAGGGTTACAGCTACTTCCATAAAAATGTTATCAAAATTGGTACAGCCGTTTGATCTTGAAAGAGTTACAAACATCCATACATCCTCACAAGCTTTTGCATTTATAATATTAGTAGGAATTAGGATAAAAATCTAGAACGAATCAAATGCAGTAATTTATGTGGTAACTTTAAATAAAGTAAGGGGATGATTCTCCCTATGAAATTGAACAACATTCCCCAAGGAACCTATGTGAAATACAAAAAAATTTCGAATTCCCATACATACTTACCTAGGCAAATAAACTAATGGCCCAAGTTCTATGGAGAGGTGCATTATATTTTTTAGATCAAGATCTATGTTCTAAGGGGAAAGTTGTTCAGTTTCATTCATGGATTCAAGTTTAAATAAAATTAATCAAAAGTAAAAAAAATAATTAATTTGATGTAAACTTCGTTTACAGACGACATTTATAGAAATAGCATTTTTTGCCAAGAATTCGTACTTCCTCTCTTTCAACTAAACTGTTCATTCACATAAAAATCTTTTTTTGTCTCTCTAAGACGTCTGCTTCTTTGATGCGAAATAGCAAGATCGAGAGGCTGCGCCCGTCACAACATAACGTCACATGGTTTTCTCTTGACGAGGGAGTTTAAAAAAAAACTGGAGTTTTTCTGTGTGTCAGTGAATAGTACATCCATTTATAGCTTAGTCGACTCGCACGTGAGACCCTGTCGGTACCCTCTTACATCATAAACGTGAGACTTAAAATTAAATACTTATTTACTTTCAGAAATTCTTATTCTTGTTATCTTGGTGTATAGCTTATTGAAATCGTGTTAAAAAGAATTGTTGCCTAACATCAAATGAGGTAGTTTTGATTTTTTTATGAGTTGGTAGTGATGAAACGGGTGATGACAAATCCAAGTTTTGACCTCTAAAGCCTTCGGGATCACAGTAAAATATTTGAAAATTCATTAAAATTTTGAACTTTTTTATTTTTAGTAAATTTTTACTACCAACGACCTGTGTTACGGCAAAAGTTACTATTCACACATATTAGAAGACTAAATTTTCAATGAAATGGTTTTATTCGACCAAATAGTTTATGAGTTACAGCTATTCAAAAGTTGCCAAAATTTCAAAAAAAAACGTAAGGGGTAAAAATTTTCGAAAACTAAAAAAACTTATTACAGTTTTTCGTTTGTGGGAAAAGTTTCTTGTATAGTTATCAAAGTCTACTAAATTCCCAACAAAATGAGACCAATTATCTTAACTACACCTGATAGTTCCAGAGACACAGCTCTTCAAACTTATTGAGGTAAGTAAACAATATGTATAATAGAAGGGATTGCAAAATCAAGTACGAAAAATCAACTATTAGTGAAATAGGCATAAAAATTTATTAAAATATACAACAAGTTTTATCTTAAGTAAGTAATTACGCGCGGTGCTACGTAAACAAAAATGTATGTACGATAAGCGACCCGTACATACTGGCAACCCCAGAAAGGGGTAGGAGATGACAGAGAAAGAGAGACGCCAATTACAAAGTAAGTAAAAGAAGTTAGGTATCAAAGTTAAAAGTAATGTTTTCTGTTGAATCTGGTTTCTGATGATGAGGTCGTTCAGCTCCTCATCGGTGGATTTGAATAGTCTAAAGTTAAATTTCTTCGCAGGTGGTTTGTTACACCAGTATGTTCTGCGGTTCTTCAAAGACCACATCACGAGTGTAATAATAATAGCTGCAAAAGCAAGGTACTTACAGCGTATTGATGAACGTCGTTTGTTGAAATAGTGGAAGGCAGAACTTCGTTCTCATTCTGAGAAACTAGTAGTGTACTAGTCTTGTCAGTGTCTGTGGTTCCAGAGAACAAATTAGATTTTTAATTTTTTCTTTATTATAAGATGGGTCAAAGGTCAAAGATGATGTCGACGATGGAGCGAGTTAACCCAGAAAATGCCTATGAAAATGCCTGATTCACAATGTTATTCACCATAGAGTTCAAAGTTGGTATGTCGAAGTTGTCTTGTAAATCCATGTTGCTTTTATAAAGGTTGTGAGGGTGAATGTAACATAAACTGTAACATACAACCTTGGTTAAAGATAAAAATACCATGTGACGTCATTTCATGAGTTTCGAGCTCATACGTATTTTATGATATTTTGGCAACTTTTGAATAGCCGTAACTCATAAACTATTTGGTTTAACAAAACAAAATTATTCTCATTTTATTGTAAATTTAATATACTAAAAAATGTACATAGTAATTTTTGCCGTAACATATGTCCTTGGTGGTAAAAATTGACTAAAAATAAAAAAAGTCCAACATTTTAATGAATTTTCAAATATTTGACTGTGGTCTCGAAAGCTTTCAAGGTCGAGAACTTGGATTTGTCATCACCCGTTTTATCACTACCAACTCATAAAAAAATCAGAACTACCTCATTTGATGTAAGGCAAAAAATGCTAATTCGATGGACTAGTATTGAAATATTATCCTGAATATAATGTGACCCCAAATTGTAATACTGAATACATACCTGACCAGAAGCTACACAGTGAAATAAAACCAAGCCGGCTCGAGTGGGGTTTAAGGGAACTCCGAACAAACAAGAATGGGCACCGGAAAATTATAAAAATTTAGGTAGACTCTTCACAACTTTTGAGTAACTGTTTCCGGGATTTAAGAAGGCGTGTTAATTTAAAAAACCGTGAAATGTTTGAGTGAGAAATGAAAGAAAATGTTACAATTGAGTGTAAAATGTGATTTGTTAGGCTTTTTAAAAATGTTTACCAACTTAAAATTTTGGAGCGTAAAAGAAAATTACAGTTGCTGCTAGGGAATATTAAAATTTAAAGCCATTGGAAGCCTGACACTTCGTATATAATTATTTTTGTTATATACATGTTTTTAGAGTTACATTTATGACTTTGCTTTGGTCTAAATACTTATACGTTCGTTGACATTAAATTAATTTAAGTTAATAAAGCGAAATCGGCCTACAAAACTTGATGTTCCTCAAAAACTTTGATCAATGGTCGATTTCATGTAGGGCTTGAAAACGGTTAAGGTATAACGGTATGGTAAAGGTATAAAATTTCAATACAATTTCAATTTAAAGGTAGAGTCAAAACGGTTAGGAATTATGGTTACGCTACCGTTTTATATCGATACCTTAACCGATATTTTTATCATTTTACAATAATATTATACCTTCATTTTTATCGCTACCGTAACCGAAATTATTTCGGTATACCGAAAAAACGCCAGCGCGATGTTGCCGGCAGCGTTGGGGTGTATAGAAAACCTTTATTTAGTAATTTATGTAGCACAGAAAATAACGGTACCGTTACTTAGCGTTACCAAATAATTTTGCTACCGAAATTTTTAGCTACCGGAAAATAACGGTACCGTTATTTACGGGTACCAGAAATTTAAAGGTATGACATCATACCGCTAACCGTTTTAACCGATATTTTTTTGGTTATTTTTATGCGGAGAATCATATTATAGCCACCGTTTTTCAGTCTGTGGGCTATTATAATTAATATTTTTAATTTTCAAAAGCAAATTCCCCTCATACATCAAAAAGTTTTTCTGACGTCTATATCCAAAATCCTTGAAAAACTAGTTGAATCTTAACTCTTCAAAAGTCTCTACAAAGAACAATAACAACGCTTAAAAGGTGAGTGGAAGACTATACCTATTCTGAAATTCTCGAAAGCAAAACAAACAGGCTATTACTAGAGTCCATCGCGGGCAAAAAGTGGGATTCATTCAAAAGGTGGAGCGGCGTGAGTGTGCATTTTTCAATAGTTTCCACCTCTTGTTGACTTAAGCTCGGGATTACATAGGAGACGTAAAAGTTGGCTTTTAAATAGATTTTAAAAAAAAGCTATGTCCATATTGGATGAATAATTTTTTTCTCATATTTTATGCTATGTTCCTTGAGGAAAGTTCTTAAGATTGTTGTACTGATTCACAACCTATCTTATAAAATAACCTAATGTTTTGCCGATTTTTGTGGATGTAAAGTTTATACTTTCGAAGAAATCAGAAATGAAGCGTCATTGCGGTATTGCAATGGAACCGTATTTGATCATGGTACATTACTCAATTTCCCAAGGGAGCAGGTTTTGTTAAGATGTTTAAAGCAAAATTAAATTACTTTTACTAAGTTATGCAGCTCGAGTACGATGGTGATAGCGCAAGTAATGCGCCGCGGTCTTATGTCAAAATGTCAACATTAACAACGCCAGAGGGCGAACAAGGGGCCCTCGCGCAGTCAAAAAGAAATTTCACCGTCATCTTCAGCCGAGTGGTGTGCCGCGCGAGTTTGTCGCGCATCATGCTCGAGCTGATGTTCGTTAGTTGATGTGCTACTAACTAATGTAACTCAGATAACTCATTATGACATAGTTGAATTGGGATTGAAACTCGGTACCTCTCGCTTTGCATCACGTCACTTATTCCAGTTACTTGTACACACGGAAAATAAAGTCTCCTATGTAGACGAACCTTTTCTGTGAGCTAGGGTAAGCGGCACACGAACTTTTGCTGTTTTTGTCGTCTGTCAAATAACACACGCTCGTATTTTTCACCTTTTAGGCCACTGTCAATGTTTTGCAAATCCGAGCTTGTGACGTCAGAATACGTGCAAAAAATTGTGCTGGCATTAAGACGCCTATTTTGGGATTTTGTAGAACGATACTTTAGGGTGTATTAAATGATTTGTTATTATTTGGAAAATGTCAACTGGAAAAAATACCAATACAAGTCAGGGTGCGGGGGCCATAACAATTTAGTGCTCCAAACCATTTGTAAGAAGAAGATACAAGTTATGCAAATAGTTCTGCTTTTTTTAATCAGCCCATATACATCCCCACGGAGGGGCTAGGGCCTTCCTTTGAAACATGAAGGGGATTTAGGCCATAATCTACCACGCTGGCCCAATATAAGTTGGTGGAACGCGCGCCTTTCGAAAACTAATTTCAATACAATATGTTTTTCTTCACCGCTGAAGTGATAAATTAGTGAAAAATCAGTACATAAATCCGAAAAGTCAAATTTTGGGGTAAGTTGCGCTCCATGTTTGTTGGTCTGTTTATCCAATAACTCATGCTAAATCATGAAAACGGACTTAGATTTCGAATTTCGATTTCGATTTTTCGGATTTCATCAATTATTTACTTATTAAATTTTGATAAGCAAATAAATATTCTTACTATTCACATTTACTTATTCTCATATTTGAACTAATATTGACATTTATAAAATAACTAGTTTTGCTGTTTTACTTTTAGACTTCTACTTTAATATTAATGCAATTAATGTTAACATAATTTCATCTGAGCTTAATTTATGACTTCATAACTTCAAACGCATGATGCTTTTTGAAATTGATTAAATAAATAAATAATTAAACAAATCAATTGGCAAAAATACAAGTCTGGCTGCCATTCTACTTTTCAATGCCAGACAGGGTTCATATGAATCCACATAAACCAAAATAGGTGACACTTTAGCTAGCAAAAATTACGTAAAATTATATTATTAGGAAGTCCATCGCCATTTTTTTTGGAAGGTTAGTATCCTAACCGTGCAAAGAATAGAATATAATATAATAGAAATAATCATTTTTTAGGACATTCAGGTTGCCAGTTAGAATAAGTCAAGATAACATTTCATACATACAAACATACATTAAAGAATTTCAATACATTCATACACATTAGTTCTTTTGACTCTAAAACGGGTTGGATCGCTAGTTTCCTTATAATACAGAATATAAAATAAAATCTAGTTACTATTGCAACAATCAATTTCAAAACAATATTCAAAAACTACAGATATTTTATGATATTATACGAAAACTCTTACTGATTTGATCGATGGCCCAAAAATACTACCGATTCCGAAATGGAGGCTTATCAATCATACATTCGATATTTTTCGATCGAGTAATCAAAATGCTTTTAGAAGTTAGCGTTTTTAGAATAGCCACCGCGTGGGAAAGATTACTGGAAAATAAATTTCGCCAAAGCTTTCTTGTTTATGAAAAACATGTTATATTGGATATGATATTTCATACATACGTATTTTTGGTTCTTAATTTATTTATATTTTTGGGAAACACACACAGTTTAAACAATTACAACATGAACATAATTATATAAATAAATAAAAAATAAAAAAATAATCTTTATTTCTCAAACAGCTTATACATTAATTCCTAGTCTAAGGAAAACTCACCATTAAGCAAATTAAAGTTTTACTTGTGTTGGGAGGTTCCAGTAAATGAAGTACATAACAAAATAGTGTAAATGTGATGGCTCGGAGAAACAGTTGAGATAGATTCAAGATTCAAAACAACTAAACAACATAGGCAAGCAACTTAAATTAATATAATATAACTTAATTTTATGGTGTGTGTGTGTGTGTGTAATGATGTGTTGTGTAGTATTTGTGTGGATGTGCGTGGGTGTATGAATTTATTATTTATTATATATATACATATAACAAACTAGCATTCCACCCGGGACTTCATTCCCGTAGGAATTCGGGAAAATCATGTACACTATGTCCATCACGGATAATGTAGGATTGTAATGGTGAAAGAATTTTCCAAATCGGTCCTGTAGTTTCGGAGCCTATTCAATGCAAACAAACAACAAATCAAATCTTTCCTCGTTATAATATTAGTATAGACGAATGAACAGATATTACAGTTTCCACAGATGGTTAATACGAGTATACACAACAGCACATCAGGCTATACACATTGACCTTAAAGTGGTTCTTATTGCTCTCGTAATAAAGAAAATGCCAGCTTTCATAATTCAATGGGTAACCTGATGTGCTGCTTTCTGTACATATTGTTGCAAAGTAGCGTGATGCGTACAAAATCATTTAAATATTGTCTGTTAAAAACCAAATAGGATCGATAATAACTTTTTTGCAGCGTGGAAGAAGTTATTAAAATTATCAAATCCCTTAATTCTACTAATGCCGTGGGTTACGACGGTATAGCCACTAGAATATTGAAATCCTGTGTATATGACATTGCTCAAGTTTTAAATTACTTAATAAATATCTCATTTTTGACAGGTAAATTTCCATCAGCTTTAAAAATAACGACAGTTAAACCGCTTTACAAAAAGGGTGCCAAAGAGGATATTAATAATTATCGCCCAATTGCACTAGTTTCTGTTATATCCAAAATCTTTGAAAAAGCCATGCATGCAAGACTCACAGAATATTTATCATTTCATAACATTATGAAAGAGGAACAGAACGGATTTCAGAAAAACAAATCTACGACATTGGCGAGTTACTTATTGGTAGATGAGATAACCCGACACATAGACAAAGGAAAGCAAGTTGCTGTAGTATACTTTGATATGAGTAAGGCATTTGATTATGTGAATCATAAATTACTTCTAAGTAAATGTGAACGATTTGGTGTAAGAGGTGTCGCTAATGAATGGCTTTCTTCCTATCTCTCTAACAGATCACAAAATGTTGAAATATCAAAATTAGATAAAAATTCAAATCTTGTTACTTATAGATCCAGATTTAAAGTCAATAATCATGGTGTGCCTCAAGGAAGCGTCCTTGGGCCCCTTCTGTTTCTCTTGTATATAAATGACCTACCAGAAATAATAAATTATAGATTGGTATTATTTGCGGACGATGTTTCGCTCATTATTCCTTGTAATAGCAAAGCTACTTTTGAAACAGAAATTAATAACACTATTGATTTAATCTACGATTGGCTACAATTTAACAATTTACAGGTTAATATTAGTAAAACGAAATATACAATATTTCGAAATTGTAAAATGAAAAAATTGAGTCTTAACGTTAAATGTTGCGGTCATGATCTAGTGGAAGTCTCAGAGGCCACTTTCCTCGGTATAACTCTGGATGAGCACTGTACTTGGGCCTCTCATATTGTAAATGTGTGCAACCGAATAAGTAGGTTCGTATATGCCTTGCACAGAATTCGCTGCACTACAGATATTGACATAGCCCTTATGGCTTACCACGGCTATGTTGCATCTATCTTAAGGTATGGTTTGGTGCTGTGGGGAAATTCCGGAAATTTGTATGATGCATTTGTGATACAAAAGAGATGTATACGGGCACTTTGCAGTGCTGCACCTCTTGATTCCTGTCGCCCACTTTTTCGTAAACTAAGAATTCTACCCTTACCTTCTTTATACATATTTGAAGTGGCCTGCTTTGTAAAGAAACATACGCATCTATTCAAAACTAAAATGCAGGTCAATAAATTCAACTCTAGGTATCCAAATAAACTGGTGCTACCAAGCGGAAAAACCTCCTTATATGACAAAAACTGTCCTCGAATGGCGGTAAGAATATATAATATTTTACCAAACGACGTAACAGATTTACCTTTCGCGATATTTAAGAGAAGACTATTTAACTGGCTGTGTGATAGGTGTTTTTATTCCCTTAAGGAATTATATGACTATAAGGTTTATAAAACATACTATTAATTGAATTATTTGTAAATTTTGAATATTTGCATGCCATACGATTGGTGGATTATGAGACGCATTTCTTTTAATATATTATCATTGTAATTACCATTATCCGTGCAAATAAAGACATTTCATTTCATTTCATTTCATTTAATTTATAATAAAAAAAATGTATCACATACGAAATTAGATTGCTTTTAATTTTGAAACGGCTTAACCAGTTTTGACGAAATATAGTTAAGGTATGTATATAAATATAGATTACGTTAGCTTTCAAACATAAAAAATGCATTGAAATCAGTCCGTTCATTTAGGAGCTCCGGTGCCACAGACACACTCATACACACAAACATTATCTTTATAGATCTCGAAAAAATAATTATATCATAAGAAACTTTTCAGTTAATGTTTGCTCCATTTTGTGTTCACACAAAATAAAATAAAAAATCTTCAGAAAATAAAATGAAATTTATATTATTATTGAATTTATTAAAAATTCTAAACTTGTGGAGAAGTTGCCCCGAAAATCGGGACTTCCATGAAATATCCTTTCGGAAATTGAATTCCGCGTTCACCGCTGTAAGCACTTTGTCAAATCCGCCCTTGTGATAAATGACCATTTTCCCGGCACGTTGCTTATGTCTATTATCTTTATTTCGCAACTATATTGGCGTAACAAAAGATGGGTAAAATTGTAAGGCGTAAATAAATGGAAGAAGAAGAGTGAACAAATATAAGCTGATTGCTGATATTATGAGTGATTGCTTTATTATAAGTTGGCTGAAATATGTTTTGCAAGAGATTTTGTAACTCAGACTCAAGTTACGGAGACTCAAGTAAAATTGGGTGACTTTAAGTTAATGATCGTAACTTAAGGATGTAAATCATCCTTAACAACTTTACAATACAAATCATAACTCTTTATTTGCACACAATAAATACAAGTCCAGGAAACATAAACATACAAACATTGTGATACAAAAAGACGGCCTTATTCCTAGGCAGCAATCTCTTCCAAGCAACCGGAAACATATCGATCGTTAAAAATGTCGAGCGGGGTGCATAAAATAAAAATAACTATATATACCTAACCTACTACATAAATACACATACTATAATAATAATAATAATATTATAACCAACCCAAATGATGCCCACTTGGCTTAGGCCCGTGGACATCATCATTTACCGGTGTTACTACGCCGAGCTGAAATATCATTTCAAAAACAATAATAATAACAAAACAGAATATCTAATAGACATAACCATATCTAAAAGCCATAATCTCCAAACTGCAATAGCTGATAAACTTAAATTTGCCACGAATGTTCCTTAGATAACGGAGGCGAAAACTAAGAAAATACACTAGAAATCTCATATATCCCACACAGACCCAAAATAATACGTAATACTACATTATGGGCTGAAAGCTGTCAATATTATAAAAAACAAAAGGAGTTGAAGGTTCCAGCCCCTTCCAAAACTTTAATCAGATAATGGGCTAATTTGAAAAATCTATGCAATAACTAGACAGTTTAAACAGAACATGTTTCTTAACTTTTACTGTAACACACGAGACTTGGCACAAGTCTCGATAGTCGTTTTGACTTATGGCTCTTGTTCCGTGTTGCGCCTAAATAAGTGATGTTATAAATATCTTGACTACATCGCAATACATAAACAAAACGTTTACGGTCTTAATAATAAAACTTATTTTATTAAACAATATGTATAACCTTCTTTTTTTGGTTATTAACGATACAAGAACGGACGTTCAACGGTTTACAATGCAGTAGCCGAGGTAACAAAACTAAAATTTTGTCAAAAATTACATTAATTAGATACAACCAAAGTTCTTGAAAGATAATAATTATTACAATATAATTAAAGTTCACTGAAAACGTGTTTCATGTTTACACTTAAACAATGTACACTACATTTTACGACTTCAACACAAACATTAGGGAATCAAAATTTTATCACTCAAAAAATTTTTTTTTTAAATAATTTCAAATGGCGGGGAAAACAATGGCGAGATAATTCTTTTTTCAATATTTATGAGGCAAAGGCTTAGCAATTAAAATGCTAATGACGCGTACATAAAACTATAAATAGTTAATTTTCTTGTGAATATTACGATTTGTTTTATTAAAAACATGAAATTATTTACTTTTTATAATATTTTATTACACTGAAAAATCAAGATTTTCGTCAAAAATGATTATTTTGTCGGACATAAGAATCTCTAGTTTGCCTTATCTTTGCTGTTATTCTATACTGCCAGTATGAAAGCTTATCGAAAAAGTTTTACTCTTACTTGTCAAAAGTGTCACTAATCAAATCAGCGCTCGTAGCCCAGTGGCTCTCGCTGATCTCAATCGATTATTGAGGTTAAGCAACGTACACAGAGGCAGGGAACCTGATGGGTGACCAAAGTGGCAATTTATCACGAGCGTTTCCGTGCTTTAGAGGGCACGTTAAGCTGTCAGTCCCGGCTGTTGTCGATTGACTACAGTCGTTAAAACCAAGTCAGAGGCCATTGTGCGGTTTGAAAACTCTGACACAAGGGTTAGCCAATACTGAAGCGATATTTTAAAATGGGATATTTGCTGATTAGTTCAAATTTTTTTTTTCATTTCAATATCTTCTCTTCGTTTTGAAATTACTTCATAGACATAGAAAAAATAAGTAAAATACCACAATTACTTACGTGTGATTAACAGGGTAGGAAACCCGCTCTCCATGGCCATGTAACGGGGCCATTTTCGAGCACAGTATTGTAAAATATATCTAAATATATAAAAGTAGAAACTGACTGACTGACTGACAGACATATCAACGCACAGCCTAAACGGCTAAAAGTAGGCACTTGAAATTTGGAAGGGACGTAGCTTAGGTACCGTAGAGGTGCAATTAGAAAGGAATTCCCGAAATTCCCACGGGAACGGGAATTAGCGGGAAAATCCTTTTGTATGAAAAATCTAAACCGCTTAAGTTAGACGCTTGAAATTTAGCGTGCAGGTACCTTAGTAAACTTAAAGCTTAGTTGCAACAGGATATTGCAAAATTCCCACGGGAACGGAAGTTAGCGGGAAAAAACTTTTGTATGTAAAAATCTAAATCACGTAAGATAGATGTTTTCAATCTAGCATGCATGCATACCTTAGTAAATATAAAGTTTAGTTAGGGCTGTATTTTGAAAAATTCCCATGGGAACGAGAGTTAGCAGGAAAAAATGTTGTATGAAAAAATTTAAACTGCATAAGTTAGATGCTTGAAATTTGACATGCATATACCTTAATGAACGCAAAGTTAAAAATTCCCCTGGGAACTCGAAACGAGTTAGAGGCTTGAAAATACTTGAAATATATGAGGTGGTGATATTCACAACTAGCGGCTCTAGCACGATAACTATTTAACGATAAACTCGCGCTCGGCTCACGCTGAAACTTAACTTTGATTGCGCGAGGGTCCCGCGCAAGGGCTTGCTCGTCCTATGGCGTTGTCAATGTTGACATTTTGACATAGGACCGCGGTGTTGTTGCGGCGCTGTCACTATCGTACTCGGCCTGCTGACGCAAGATTAATATTAAATGAAGTGATTGTTAAGTAAACATTTCATATGTCACAAAAGTGAAAGTTACTGTTAAGATTGCTATGCCCTACAGGGTCTACAATGTTAGGAATACTTTAATTGTACCATCTTAATTTACTACTGTAAAATTGCAATGAATACAGGGTTGCCCAGCGGGTGACGTCCAAAAGACAAATTTGGATGTTCCGTGCCAGGGGGCATCCAGATCACCCCTATGTATGTTCCGCGATTTTTTGTAGTTTAGAAGTTATTACACATTTAATGATTTTTTTGAAATGTTCCACCCAGCATCGATTTTTTATTTTTTTAAGCTATTGCATAGCTTCTATCGCGGGCCTTGAGCGCGGGGACCGAATCCAGAAATTCCGTAACGAAAAAAACCTAACGCTCCCCCCACTCCGACGGGCACGGATGTGTGGCTTGAAGGCCGTGCATCGTCTAACGTCGTTTCAGTTCGGCAGTCTTCGACACGGTGTTTGTGTGCGTGCAACAATAATAATAATATAATAATAATGGTTTTTCTCCAATAAAATAATAATAATAAAATGAAGTTGCTCCGATCCGGACGAAAATCGGTATCTGGGGGGTTTGGGGGTCGATGATTCCGAATATCGGGTCACTTTTTCGATTCCACCATTTTCCAAGATGGCCGCCATACAAGGAGTGGTGGGGCGAGGCCGCAGGCCGAGCGGAACCACGACGCCACGCTGCGAGGCGAGGTCGTAGGTCGAGGCAAGCTGCGTAAAAAGCGAGGCCGAAGGCCGAGCTCCGCGTAGGGCGTAGCCCGGAGCGTCCCCACCCCCCAAATCCAAGATGGCCGCCATACAAGTTTAGATTCTAAAGGTGAGGCGAGGTCGAAGACCGAGCCTAACGCGCGAGGCGAGGCCGAAGGCCGAGTCGAGCCGCGTATAGGGTGAGGCCGAAGGCCGAACTCCGCGTTGGCCGTACTCTGCGTAGGGCGAAGCCCGGAGCGTCCCCCCCTAATTAAAGATGGCCGCCATACAAATTTAGATTTTTAAGGTGAGGCAAGGTCGCAGACCGAGCCGAACGCGCGTGCCGAAGCCGTAGGCCGAGGCGAGCTGCGTATAGGGCGAGGCCGAAGGCCGAGCTCCGCGTAGGGCGAAGCCCGAAGCGTCACCAAGCATATTACCCGCCGACCGCCATCCGAAAATTTCATATCCGCCATCTTGGATTTTAGTTGGGGGAATCCCCCCACCAAAAATCCAAGATGGCGGATATGAAATTTTCGGGCATACCGACATGGGTGTCGTTTAATAGGTTTTCGGGGGTTCTGATTCCGAAAATGATATCCATTTTGAAATCCAAGATGGCGGACATGTATTTTTTGTAAAAACCGTCATGGGTGTCGTTTAATAGGTTTTCGGGGGTGCTGATTGCGAAAATAACATCCATAAATCCAAGATGGCGGCCGTAAAAAACAAAAAAAAATTGTAAACTTTTTTGAAATTTTTACATAGCATTTTGTATCAACTTATGCAATTATAATTAAAAGTAGAGGGCTACCTTTAATTATAATTGCATAAGTTGATACAAAAGTAGAGGGCTACTTTTAATTATAATTGCATAAGTTGATACAAAATGCTATGCAATAGCCTTACCGCGGCAGTCCCCGAGTGCCACACGTCTATTTTTTGTTTTTATGTTTAAGATTATTAAAAATATTTATGGTAAATACTTATGGAAATATCAGCTAAATATCAGCTACTATTAAAAAAATTGGATGTCTCTTGTCATTATGGAATATGGTTTAAATGTTACTTAAAAGTTAAAATTGGTACTTCAGTAAAATCTTTTTAAAACTTCAATTTGGTAAAAAAATAATTGAGATGGACCTGCAAGTTTCAAACAACTTTTAAGAACTTCGAAAGATATTATGCTTTACGAAACATACAAAAAAAATATACTAAATACGGCTTTTTTACGAGTAATTCGCGTTTAAAGTTAAGCAGGCACCATCTTAGGCGGTTTTACAAAGAACATATTGTTTTTGAAAATACCATAGACATGCCCAAAAAGTTGTTAAAACGCTTGTAAATGAAAATTAGACAAGTTATAACGATTACTCAATCTTCACGCTATATTCCTTGTATGGTGGGGGGCACAAAACTTGCTTTTTCTTCCAGTCATCGATCGTTTCTAATCCCCTAGGACGGAGCATCCAAATTTTTCTTTTGACGTCACCCGCTGGCCACCCTGTATATTGATTATTGAGATAGCAAAGAAATAATAGGTCTTTATTGAGATATCAAAGAAATAATATACCTATGAAATTGCTGATTTTTTCTCAAGCTTTATTTTATTCACAATTTATTTGATTGAATAGCTATTACTCAAATTGTTTTTTATTTAAAACCTTGGCAATATAACGGAGATATTGAGTTAAATTAATACATATTTACTTTAGATTTATTTGCTAAAAAAGAAGCAAAAATATAGCTCGTTTCATCCGTTGCCCGTTTCATTGTTTATTTTTGCTGTAACGTTGTTATAGTTACAACTTTCAATAAAGTAAGTATGATGAAAATTAACTTAATGTTGACCAAACCTTCCCACAAAATTTTGCTAAATTTGGATTTCGCATTTCCGAGAAAAATCCAAAAATGTTAGTATGGAAAATTCAGTTTTCCAAAACTAATGTATGAAAAACGGCAATTTCATCGGTTGCCGTTTTTCATACATTATATGGGGTGGTACAATTCTCAAACCGATCGCCAGATGGTATGAAAGATATGGGGTAGTGATATTATCAACCGATCACCAGATGGCAGGAAAGACGTGTGGTGTTAATATACTTCATCCATATACATGACCGTTTTTTATGGGGCCGATCTGGGAGTAGATGCTTAAGAATTAAAAAAATATATATTGAAATCGGTTCAGAACTAAAAAAAACTTTTTAAATCGGTGAAAAAAAAAACAAATGACGGATTTTTGAGGTAACAACTATGAAAAATAAAAATAAAAATTCACCCGGATTGAGAATCCCCTCCTTTTTTTTGAAGTCGGTTAAAAAAGAAAAAATAGTTAAAAAACGGCTGCACTTCCTCCCACAAAAAGTTCACCTCACTTACATCACAGGGTTGAACTCAAATTCAAACAGTTCCACCACCCACCACCTTGAAACTAATAAGCCGGCACCTATTCTTTCTGACGAAGACGCAGATAGCAATACCATTGGACGTGGCGTACCTTAGTGACCTAGGGTACTCCCTTGAACATAACTTCAGGAGAAGCGCCGTGTTCTGTGTGTATGTCCGCGATGACGTTTGCTGTAAGGTCTTTCCATAGCTTTGAAAAGTCCGGGTTTTCTACTGTCTGTCTTATAATAGACTAGCTTTCCGCCCGCAGCTTCGCCCGCGTGGACTACGGTTATATCGTGCCCAGTTGTGAGATAAAATGAAACCTGTGTCCTTTCCCAAGGTCTAATCTATCTCTGTACCAAATTTCATCAACACTGGTTCAGTAGTTTAGGCGTGAAAGCGTAACAGACAGACGCGTACGATCGCTGCTAATCATAAAGTGCTATAGGGCGAAGCGCGGCCTTTCGACGCGTTATTTATAGGCATAGGCAAAATATTAAATTTAAATTAAATTCTGTAAAGGGTCATATATGGACGTATATGGGCTGGAAAAAAAAGGGCCATATTGATCTATATTAAATGCACAATATATTTAAGGTTCTTAATTGGATAAGAATTAATGCTGTATTGCTTAAATTCGCTGCGTAAATGAGCCATGCCTGAAATAAAACTATTTTTTATTTATTTTTATTTTATTTGGGCCGGTTTGGTCGAGTGGTAGTGACGCTGCCTCTTGATCGGCGGGTCCTGGGTTAGATCCCCAGTCGGGGCAAACATTTGTGTGAAAAGCAGATGTTTGTTCTCGGGTCATGGGTGTTTGTGTTTGTCTTTATGTGTGTTCCGAGGGACCCACGATACAAGGGAAAACCTTAGTGTGGGCCTTTGAGTATGTAGCGTTTATTTATTTATTTGTTTATTTTTATTTTAGGTAGATCTGTCAGCGCAATCAATATGTATGACCATACCAAATCTCAGCTCTGCAGTACCAATGATCTAATATTAGTAAATATATTCTTATTAATCCCAACAATGTTTGGGACCTGGTCGAGTATTACTCGCAAACTTGAACGGCAAACTGTGTGATAGTTTTCCTTTTAATTTCGTTGTATATTGTACTTCGGTGAATTTTTTCATATTTTCAAAAATTTGAAAGACATATATATTCGTTACTTTGTTTAAAAGATACGTAATTTATGTACGTCCATTACGTTTTTCCTCTATACACACTTTAAACAGCCATTTCAGGGTTTAAATTTCAAAAAATTCTTTCTTATTCCTTGCCTAAATGTAAAGTATACCTTTTCGTAGAATTTCAGTTCGCTAAGTCAATGGTTTCAGCTGGGCGAAGATAAATCAGTAACTGATTCAGGACCTTGCATTTTTAATTTTATTTTACCTAAAACCTAAGGACGATGTTTTAGGGGATAATTTTCGAAAAATCGCGAAAAATGTGTCCGTTTATTTGCTTTAAGGTATATCTTTACAAAGGTTTGAGCCAAAATGTCCAAAAAAATTTTTTTTCATCATACAAACTTTGAACCCCCCTTCCACCCTTTTATGGGTTAAATTTCAAAAAAATCCTTTCTTAGTGGTTTCCTACTTTACAAAAGACACCTTTTTGTCAAACTTCAGCTTTCTAGGTCTAAGGGTTTGGGCTGGGCGTTGACCAATCAGTGAGTAATTCAGGACCTTGCAATTTAATTTAATTCAACCCATTTATACCCCTCAGGAAATGATTTTCGAAAAATTGCGAAATACGTGTCCGTTCATTAGCCTCTAGGTATATCTTGACGAAGTTTTGAGTCAAAATGTCCAAAAAATATTTTTACCCATATAAACTTTGAACCTCAATTTCACCCCCTTAGGGGTTGAATTTTGAAAAATTCTTACTTGATGCTTGCCTAAGTCATAAAAGACACCTTTTTGCCAAATTTCAGCTTACTAGGTCTAAGGGTTTGGGCTGGGCGTTGATGAGTCAATTAGTCAGGACCACCAATTTTATATATAAGACCTATAATTACCAATTTTATATAAAATTTTATATTCCCAAATAAAATACGTAAATATCGAATTCACGGTATTTTATTGAGTGACGTTGTCACATCCAAAATGCAGAACAGACAAATTATATATCAAGGAGGTTTTGATGGTAAGAAGAATATATAACATAAACTAAAACACTAAACTTTAAACGAAAACAAAACAATCCGCTAGAAATATTTAGGTATAGTATGTACTATTAAATACGGCGACCAATCATCATCGGGTATATGTAACTCAGTGAAAACACAACGGTAGCGAGTGTTATCTTTTCTAGCTCTTGTCAACCAGCAACAAACTAGTAAAGCTAGTCCTCGCCCGCAGTGTGAACAGTCAGCGATCAACAATTTGTATATGCATCTCTTTTGTTTACGCGGAAGGTATATTTATTGTACGTTTCTTTAGCGAGAAAATAGCCGGTAGTTAGTCTTTTTCTCGTCGGCTGTGGGACAACTGCCTAACGTTAAACGAAAATTACTATTATTTTGTATGTTTCCTAAAGCTGAATATCTTCCTAAGTTTTGAAAGCTGTTTGAAACCTGCAGGTCCATCTTACCAACTTGAAGTTTCGAAAAGATTTCGCTAAAGTGCCAATTTTAACTTTTAAGTTAAATTTAAATCATGTTCCATAATTACGAGGGACATCAATTTTTTTTTAAATGGTAGCTGATATTTCCTTTATTATCTACCATAAAGATTTTTTTTAAATAATCATAAAAATAAAGGGGAAAAAAACAAAAACCGATGCTGGGTGATAAATTTCGAAAAATTCAATAAATGTAAATAACTTCTAAACTACAAAAATCGCGGAACATACATTGGGGTCCAATCGATAGGTATTGGTGTCCCCAAACCACAGACTTTCGCTGGTACAGATTTCCTGGGACACCCCGAGTATATGCTACATTTTATTTAGAAATTTTGAACATTTCCTTCGGGTACTTGATATAAACGAATTCCAATAGCGAAAAGTTTGCACAACTATAAAATTAATAGTAAATACAAATTCTCACATTTTCAATCGAGTTAAACCACGACAAAAAAAATCAATTTTTTTCGTGAAATTAACCTATCAGCTACTATGCATAAGTGTTAATGAGTTTATGTTTAATTAGAAACGGTGCCCTAGTCTAGAAGTATGTTTTCTTAAATAAAGAACTGATTGGTTAGTAAGTACAAAAGTAACTTCAAGATGCGTATCACTTGTGCTTTGTTAGCAACTGCCGTTACGATTTTGGTAAGAAAATCGGTTTACTATTATTTACCATCCCTATATCAGACAAAGTGGCATCAATTGGTTTTAAAACTGCAGATGCTCGGCCTACCCCGATAAGGGTAGGATCTTTTACAGGATTTGCATACACCATGCAAAAAAATACATTCATCTGGTAAATACACTTTGACATCTTCCGATGTTTGCAAATGTGTACGCAAATCCTGTTAAAGATCCTTAGCTTTTGTAAATAGTAAAACGCAACTTTTAGCCGATTCCTACTGCCGCAAATGCAAAGGTCCAATGTATGAAATAATAAAAGATTAGAAAAGAGTAGAAATACTCTTTTCTTGTATTATAATTCCATTTAATAGAAAAAGAGTTCCGCTTATATTATTAATAACAAATTATTATGCAATCGGCCCAATGTTGGCAAGTCATCGTCGGTGTATTCTAAATAGGTCATTAGAAGAAATTGTATACCTACTTACGAGTATCTACACACTGCACTTAACTAAATACAAAAAACCGGCCAAGAGCGTGTCGGGCCACGCGCATTGTAGGGTTCCGTAGCAGCATGGTTCAAATATGCAGCTGGCTTCTTAATTCTACAAGCATATTATCATAGTTTATGTTAAAATCCCCAAATACTATACTTAGTATCATAAACAAATGTATTAAAAAGTTTGGCCTAAATATAACAGAATGGAAGTGTTTAATGCGCGAGCGAAGCGAGCGCAACTTTTTTTTTTTGCGACAATTTTATTGTAAGGAATAATATAATAATATCAAGCTAAGCAGGTGTATATTTTTAATGTCGTTTTCGTAACTAGCACCCACAAAACCCTATTAAACGACACCTGAAGTGTCAATATGTTACAGCTTGGCTTTCGGCTCGCCTCACTTTTAGCGTGGAACCTTGTATGTCAACCATTTTGGATTAGGGTACACTTCGTCGTAAATGCTACCCTCGTGAATTATTCCACATTTTTTTTCATTTTAAAAATCAATGTTTCCTAAACGGATTGCTGAATCGAAAAACGTTTGTAGTAAACCCCTTCTATCTTTTAAAAAGCTATCCTATGATAACGCACTCGATGATATCGGCTAGAAAAAAAACCATCGCCCATTCACGTTAATGGGAAACACACGAAAACATTTTTTTTCTACCATTTTATTTTTTAGATTTGTCACCACAATCAATAGGTATGTATGACCATGCCAAATTTCTGCTCTGTGCTACCAAGGGTTTCTTAGGAAACCTGCGGACAGACAGACATGGCGAAACTATAAGGGTTCGTAGATTACTACGGAACCCTAAAAACAAATGTATTATTAAAGAGTTTGTAATTTGGGAAATAATTTTTGTTTTGGTCTAAATGCAACCGAATGTAAGTATAAAATTCGCGAGCGAAGCGAGCGCGAATTTTTTTTGTTGTTTTTTTTTTGTTTTTTTTTTTTTTACGGCAATATTACTGTTAGAAATAATATCAACCTGCTTTAAAATAATTTTGATGTCATTTTCGTAATTAACACCCCCAAAAAACTATTTAACGACACCTAAAATGTCAATATGTTACAGTTTGGCTTTCGACCTCCCCTCACTTTTAGCGTGGAACCTTGTAAACATATTCTTATTAATCCCAAAAACGTTTGGTCGACTATTACTCGCAAACTTGAAGGGCCAACTTATGTGTGATAGTTTTTCTTTTAATTTCGTTGTATATTCTATAACCGTGAATTTTTTACATTTTTAGAAACAACTGTTTAGCTGGTAGTGTCCCCCCCGGAAACTTGTTTTTAACAAAAAAATTCACTTTAAAAATATTTTTTTCTCAAACAGAGTGCTGAATCGAAAAACGTTCTTAGTAAACCCCTTCTATATTTTAAAAATCTATCTTATGACATTCAATTCGATGGTATCGGCGAGAAAAAAAAATCCATCGCCCTTTCACGTGTATGGGAAACACCAGAAAAAATGTTTTTTCCAAAATTTTATATTTTAGATCTGTCGGCGCAATCAATATCTATGACCATGCCAAATTTCAGCTCTGTAGTACCAAAGATCTTATATTAGTAAATATATTCTTATTAATCCCAACAGTGTTTGGCACTTGGTCGACTATTACTCGCAAACTTGAAGGACCAAGTTATGTGTGATAGTTTTCCTTTTAATTTCGTTATATAATCTACCAACGTGAATTTTTCCACATTTTTAGAAATAACCGTTTAGCAGGTAGAGGGGGGGGACACTTGTGTTTGACAAACATTTTCACTTTAAAAATTTATATTTCGCAAACGGAGTGCTGAATCGAAAAACGTTCTTAGTAAACCCCTTCTATCTTTTAATATGCTATCCTATGACACCCCACTCAAAAATATTGGCGAGAAAAAAAAAAATTCATCGCCCTTTCACGTCTGTGGGAGACACCCGAAAAAAATTTTTTTTCTAAGATTTTACTCTACAGTTCTGTCGGCGTAATTCATATGCATAATCATGCCAAGTTTCAGCTCTGTAGTACCAAGGGTTTCTTAGGAAACCCGCGGACAGACGGACAGACGGACAGACGGACAGACGGACAGATGGACAGACGGACATGGCGAAACTATAAGGGTTCGTAGATTACTACGGAACCCTAAAAACGGATCTAAATGCGCGTATATACCTATATGATGATGTATATAAAATATGATGTATGTATACAGGGCTTTAGATAAATCTCTTTCAACCTCTCGGGTTGCTAATCAGTCCATGAAACTGTACAACTTTCCCCAAGGAACATAGGTCAAAATACAAAAAAAAAATTGAGTTCCCATATAAACTTCATCAGCATATAGCGCATTTTGTATGGGAGATCAAAATTATTTTTTCGTATTTTGATCTATGTTCCTTGGGGAAAGTTGTTCAGTTTTATGGACTGATTTAGCACCCGAGAGGTTGAAAGAGATTTACCTAAAGCCTTGTATATGATGATGCGAGTATATATATGTACAGGATATCCCAAAAAATAGTGTCAAGCGGAAGTCCTGAGGTAGACCATCACTAGGGGCATCCAAATAGCCCCCATGTATGTTCTATGATTTTTTGTGGTTTAGGAGTTACAAGGCATTTTATAACTTTTTTCATAATTTCTACCTGGCTTCGAATTTAATTATTTTTCTCTTTCTTTTAAACATGTATGAATATGACTTTTGACGGTAATTGATAGTTACAATATCAGGTAATACCAAAAAAATTAAAAATAACCTTGGCATTGTGAATCATGGTTTAAATTTAACCCAAAGTTCAAAATTGGAGCCGGAACACAGTCGTCCAGGAAATTAAAGTCGAAAAAAAATATATAAAAAAATCGCTCCACAAGCTTCCGAGATCTTTTAAAAACTTAAGCAGACATTTAACTTTCAGAATAATGCAAAAAAAATGTACTTAATGGGATTTTTTTTCTCGTAAACCGCGTTTAAAGTGAAACAGTGACCATTGCAGGAGCTTTCCTAGTTGCAATTACTTGGAGAGCGCTGTTCTTAAAATTACAACAAATATCCTTAAAAAATGCGCCAAATGCATAAAAATGATCCTAAGGCAAAAAAATAACTGTTAAATTTCACGCTACATTTCTTGTGGGGTAGGCGGGGTACCACTTTCGCTTCTTCTTTTCAGTCTTGATTTTTGATTTGAATTACAAAAGTCTCAACTACTGGACTTTGGTTCTTGTTTTTTTCTATTCATTGTTTTTGTTCTTTTAATTTTTTTTACAATGAGGTTCAAGGACAGAATGCAAGTTACAGAAATGAATTTTGTGGTATAACTGATTATTAGGTATAAAATATGATTTTGTTTCGTTAATCTAACTCGAACATTTAACAAAATAATTGTGACACTTTAAGTGATACCCGGATTATTTTACATTGTCCTGAATAACTCCAAAACAAACGACGATCGAGGACTGATATTAACACCCATATTCTTAGAAGTTAACTCGAGATTTCCTCGTCTCCACTCAACCTCTGTCAAGGATTTTGACGTTTTTATTTGACACTTCCGTCCTAGACTTTACAATTTTCCTCAGTGAATTCGAGGATGATTTGAGTAATCAATTGTCAAAGTTAAGGAACCTCGCAACCTACCTTAAGATTTTCTTAAGATTGCTTGAGCTTGTTGTATGCTACTTTTTCATATGAAAAATGAATTATTTTAAAGATTTCGTGGATTATCTTTATGATAATATCGATATATTATTAATATCTAATAAAGATATACGCTAGCTAGTGCCATTTATCGTCAAGTAACTGAATTGCCACGTTCAAGGAATCTTAAGGTGACAATTAAGAATACCAAATTCGAGGTAGTTTCGAGGATTTCCTTAGCTGAAATTGAGTGGAAGAAGTTTCGAGTTAACATCCTAGAATACGGGTGTAAGCATAGAGTGCTCTTAGAGTCTGCCTGTACACAACCTGAGATAATGACCAAAACCATCGTTGGGGGCCACTCTTGTTCGTTTAGACTTCTAGACCCTTTGACCAATTTTTCTGTTGCGTGATTCGCTCAACTCATTAGGTTTTCTATCTCGAGGTTTTCTATCATATGACGTAGGAAAACTTATCCGGTTTTTTGTATCTTTGCCACTTTGGCAGACGTACTTCCGGTCACTTCAAGACTGACAGACTTATGTTTACCCTCTCAAAGTTTTGCTCAACGATTTTAAAAACAAAGTTTTGCTCAACGATTTTAAAAGTAAGATGACAACGGAGGTTGTTAAAATGAGGACACACGAGAAACATACTACAGTACAACTTTTACTCTGTCTCATGTTCTGTAATGTTGGTGTGCAATAAAGTATATTTGTATTTGTACATCCGGTTGAACAGTTGTACTACAAAAAGGTCACTATTATGTGTAGTAAGTGCGATCTCAAGGTCAAATTGGGGTAGCCTGATGACTGTTGTGTGTACATATATTTGAAATTGACTTTCATTCATTTTATCATTATCGTGCAGGCAGGATTCGATCACATTTTCCTTTTAAATATATTTAAAATCTAGTACTTACATTTTTACACCCACTTTTCCTTTTTTTACTTCAAATTCCTACATTTACTTGCCCTAGATTGTTGTTCGTTTAATAATTTAGCACTACTACGTCTGTAGGTCGATAATCCTTCATAATTTGTTAAATTATGCGCATTAAACATGATTCGTTCACTTTTACCTATCAGTTAAAAAACACCTTTGAAGGACTTCCGGCCAGATCTGGCTTGGCAGACTTATATATTGTTGAAGATACAATTACTCGTATTCCATAACGTTTATGATAATTTTCGTCACTGGGCAATACTGAAATTAGAGGTATTCCTCTGAAAGGGCTGTAGAAGATGCTGTTTGCAGTGTTTTTGTAAAGGAGTACTATATGCGAAAGTGAACCATTTCAGAAATGTTTGAAAGTCAGTTATTAAAAAAAAGTCAATTTCGGATTCAAAAAAATAAAAATAAAAAATAAACTTGGCAGCATCTTGATATTTTTTGATTAGTTTTGTTTCACTGACATTTCATCAAATCTTATAAAACACTATTGCAAAACGTTTGAAAATTCAATTATTTAAAAAAATATCAAAAATTTTTAAATAATTGAATTTAGAAATATTTTATTTTTAAAAAATTGAAAGACTCACACAAAAAAGCAAGTATTTAACAAAAAGTCACTTAACAATGTGCCGTGCATATAAACATTAAAACATCTACATTTTATCAGCTTTTAAATGAGGTATAACAATCTCAAATTGTCACAGGAAAACCAAAGATATGACCAATAAAATAGGAGTAAGTCGAAAAGAAAAAAAAAATCGGTGGATTGGTAGAGGCGGTCCAATGCCTTGGCCAGCGCGCAGCTCTGACTTGACACACTTGGATTATGTCTCGGATCATATGAAGAATATTGTGAAAAGTGAAATGCGGAAAAGAATGCGAATTTGTAGTCGATATAGGGGTAGTCACTTTATTTGTTTTATTTATTTTTACTTTTCGACTTGCTCCTATTGTATTGGTCATATCTTTGGTTTTCCTGCGACAATTTGAGATTGTTATACCTCATTCAAAAGCTGATAAAATGTAGATGTTTGTATGCATGGCGTATTTTTTTTTTTTAACTTGCTTTTTAGGGTTCCGTAGTAATCTACGAACCCTTATAGTTTCGCCATGTCCGTCTGTCCGTCTGTCCGTCTGTCCGCGGGTTTCCTAAGAAACCCTTGGTACTACAGAGCTGAAATTTGGCATGGTTATAAATATTAACTACGCCGTCAGAACTGTAGAGTGAAATCTTAGAAAAAAAAATTTTTTCGGGTGTCTCCCATAGACGTAAAAAGGGCGATGAATTTTTTTTTTCTAGCCAATATCATTAAATGGGGTGTCATAGGACAGCTTTTTAAAAGACAGAAGGGGTTTACTGAGAACGTTTTTCGATTCAGCACTTTGTTTGCCTAATATAAATTTTTAAAGTGAAAATTTTTGACAATTACAAGAGTCCCCCCCCTCTGCCAGCTAAACGGTTGATTCTAAAAATGTGAAAAAATTCATGGTGGTAGTGTATACAATGAAATTATAAGGAAAACTATCACACATAAGATGGCTATTCAAGTTTTCAAGTAATAGTCGACCAAGTGCCAAACTTAGTTGGGATTAGTAAGAATATATTTACTAATATTAGATCCGTGGTACTACAGAGCTGAAATTTGGCATGGTCATACATATTGATTGCGCCAACAGATTGAAAAAATAAAATTTTGGAAAAAAAACAATTTTTCGGAGGTTTCCCATACACGTCAAAGGGCAATGGTTTTTTTTCTCGCCGATATCATCGAATGAGATGTCATAGGATAGCTTTTTAAAAGATAGAAGAGGCTTACTAAGAACGTCTTTCGATTCAGCATTCCCTTTGCGAAAAATTAATTTTTAAAGTGATATTTTTTATTAAAAACAAGTGTCCCCCATTACAAGCAAAACGATTATTTTTAAAATGTGGAAAAATTCACGGTGATAGAATATACAACAAAATTAAAAGGAAAACTATCACACATAAGTTGGCCCTTCAAGCTTGTGAGTAATAGTCGACCAAGTGCCAAACGTTGTTGGGATTAATAAGAATATATTCACTAATATTAGATCCTTGGTACTACAGAGCTATAATTTGGCATGGTCACACATATTGATTGCCCTGACAGATCTACAAAATAAAATAGTTTCCCATACACGTAAAAGGGCGATGGATTTTTTTTTCTCGCCGATATCATCGAGTAGGTTATCGTAGGATAGCTTTTTAAAAGATAGAAGGGGTTTACTATGAACGTTTTTCGATTCAGCAATCCGTTTGAGAAACATTAATTTTTATAATGAAAAAAATGTGGAATAATTCACGAGGGTAGTTAATTTCTATTATTAATTTCTATCATTATTCTATTTATTTTTTGACATTTGTAAAATACTAACATAGGTTAAGTTTTACTAACACATAATGAGCCCCTGTAGCTTAAATAAATAAATAAATTATTATTAATTATTATTATTATTATTTACGACGAAGTGTACCCCAATCCAAAATGGCTGCCATACAAAGTTCCACGCTAAAAGTGAGGCGAGCCGAAAGCCAAGCTGTAACATATTGACATTTCAGGTGTCGTTTAATAGATTTTTGGGGGTGCTAATTACAAAAATGACATCAAAATTATACACGATCACCACGCGACCTGCTTTAGCAGTAGCTCGATATTATTATATTATCCCTAACAATAATATTATCGCAAAAAAATCAAAAACCAAAAAAACAAAAACTAAAAAAACTATTAAAAACAAACAAAAATTCGCGCTCGCCTTGCTCGCGCATTAAATACTTCCATTTCATTCTATTTATTTCTTTTTTTTCTCACCGATATCATCGAATGAGATGTCATAGGATAGCTTTTTAAAAGAAAGAAGAGGCTTACTAAGAACGTCTTTCGATTCAGCATTCCCTTTGCGAAAAATTAATTTTCAAAGTGAATTTTTTTAGTAAAAACAAGTGTCCCCCATTACAAGCAAAACGATTGTTTCTAAAAATGTGGAAAAATTCACGGTGATAGAATATACAACAAAATTAAAAGGAAAACTATCACACATAAGTTGGCCCTTCAAGCTTGTGAGTAATAGTCGACCAAGTGCCAAACGTTGTTGGGATTAATAAGAATATATTTACTAATATTAGATCCTTGGTACTACAGAGTTAAAATTTGGCATAGTAGTAATATTGATTGCACCGACAGATCTAAAAAATAAAATGGTGGAAAAAAATTGTTTTTCGGGTGTCTTCCATACACGTGAAAGCGCGAGGGATTTTTTTTTCTCGCCGATATCATCGAGTGGGTTATCATAGGATAGCTTTTTTCAAGATAGATGGGGTTTACTACGAACGTTTTTCAATTCAGCAATCCATTTGGAAAACATTAATTTTTATATAAATAAAATGTGGAATAATTCACGAGAGTAGCATTCACGACGAAGTGTACACTAAACCTTGTATGGCGGCCATTTTGGATTAGTGTACACTTCGTCGTGAATGCTACTCTCGTGAATTATTCCACATTTTATTTTTATAAAAATTAATGTTTCCCAAGCGGATTGCTGAATCGAAAAACGTTGGTAGTAAACCCCATCTATCTTGAAAAAAAGCTATCCTATGATAACCCACTCGATGATATCGGCGAAAAAAAAATCCCTCGCGCTTTCACGTGTATGGAAAACACCCGAAAAACAATTTTTTTCCACAATTTTATTTTTTAGATCTGTCGGCGCAATCAATATTACGACCATGCCAAATTTTAGCTCTGTCGTACCAAGGATCTAATGTTAGTAAATATATTCTTATTAAGCCCAACAACGTTTGGCACTTGGTCGACTATTACTCACAAGCTTGAAGGGCCAACTTATGTGTGATAGTTTTCCTTTTAATTTTGTTGTATATTCTATCACCGTGAATTTTTCCACATTTTTAGAAAAAATCGTTTTGCTTGTAGTGGGGGACACTTGTTTTTAATAAAAATGTTCGCTTTAAAAATTATTTTTTCGCAAAGGGAATGCTGAATCGAAAGACGTTCTTAGTAAACCTCTTCTATCTTTTAAAAAGCAATCCTATGACATCTCATTTGATGATATCGGCGAGAAAAAAAATGAAATAAATATAATGAAATGGAAGTATTTAATGCGCGAGCGAAGCGAGCGCGAATTATTATTTTTTTTTAATAATAATATCGAGCTGCTGCTAAATCAGGTCGCGTGGTGATCGTGTATAATTTTGATGTCATTTTCGTAATTAGCACCCCCAAAAATCTATTAAACGACACCTAAAATGTCAATATGTTGCAGCTTGGCTTTCGGCTCGCCTCACTTTTAGCGTGGAACCTTGTATGGCAGCCATTTTGGATTGGGGTACACTTCGTCGTATACCCTCGTGAATTATTCCACATTTTTTTCATTATAAAAATTAATGTTTCTCAAACGGATTGCTGAATCGAAAAACGTTCATAGTAAGCCCCTTCTATCTTTTAAAAAGCTATCCTATGATAACCTACCCGATGATATCGGCGAGAAAAAAAAATCCATCGCCCTTTCACGTGTACGGGAAACACCCGAAAAACAATTTTTTTTCCACTATTTTATTTTGTTGATCTGTTAGGGCAATCAATATGTATGACCATGCCAAATTTTAGCTCTGTAGTACCAAGGATCTAATATAAGTGAATATATTCTTATTAATCCCATCAACGTTTAGCACTTGGTCGACTATTACTCACAAGCTTGAAGGGCCAACTTATGTGTGATAGTTTTCCTTTTAATTTTGTTGTATATTCTATCACCGTGAATTTTTCCACATTTTAAAAACAATCGTTTTGCTTGTAGTGGGGGACACTTGTTTTTAATAAAAAATTTCATTTTAAAAATTATTTTTTTGCAAAGGGAATGCTGAATCGAAAAACGTTCTTAGCAAACCCCTTCTGTCTTTTAAAAAGCTATCCTATGACATCTCGTTCGATGATATCGGCGAGAAAAAAAAAACCATTGCCCTTTCACGTGTATGGGAAACATCCGAAAACTTGTTTTTTCCAAAATTTTATTTTTTTAATCTGTTGGCGCAATCAATATGTATGACCGTGCCAAATTTCAGCTCTGTAGTACCAAGGATCTAATATTAGTAAATATATTCTTATTAATCCCAACTAAGTTTGGCACTTGGTCGACTATTACTCGCAAACTTGAAGAGCCATCTTATGTGTGATAGTTTTCCTTATAATTTCATTGTTTACACTACCACCATGAATTTTTTCACATTTTTAGAATCAACCGTTTAGCTGGTAGAGCGGGGGGACACTTGTGTTTGACAAAAAAATTCACTTTAAAAATTTATATTAGGCAAAGAAAGTGCTGAATCGAAAAACGTTCTTAGCAAACCCCTTCTGTCTTTTAAAAAGCTATCCTATGACATCTCGTTCGATGATATCGGCGAGAAAAAAAAAACCATTGCCCTTTCACGTGTATGGGAAACATCCGAAAACTTGTTTTTTCCAAAATTTTATTTTTTTAATCTGTTGGCGCAATCAATATGTATGACCGTGCCAAATTTCAGCTCTGTAGTACCAAGGATCTAATATTAGTAAATATATTCTTATTAATCCCAACTAAGTTTGGCACTTGGTCGACTATTACTCGCAAACTTGAAGAGCCATCTTATGTGTGATAGTTTTCCTTATAATTTCATTGTTTACACTACCACCATGAATTTTTTCACATTTTTAGAATCAACCGTTTAGCTGGTAGAGGGGGGGGACACTTGTGTTTGCCAAAAATTTTCACTTTAAAAATTTATATTAGGCAAAAATTTATATTAGGCAAACAAAGTGCTGAATCGAAAAACGTTCTTAGCAAACCCCTTCTGTCTTTTAAAAAGCTGTCCTATGACACCCCATTTAATGATATTGGCTAGAAAAAAAAATCATCGCCCTTTCACGTCTATGGGAGACACCCGAAAAAAATTTTTTTTTCTAAGATTTCACTCTACAGTTCTGACGGCGTAGTTAATATTTATGACCATGCCAAATTTCAGCTCTGTAGTACCAAGGGTTTCTTAGGAAACCCGCGGACAGACGGACAGACGGACAGACGGACATGGCGAAACTATAAGGGTTCGTAGATTACTACGGAACCCTAAAAAGGAAAAGTGAGTGTAAAAATGTAAGTATTAGATTTTAAATACATTTAAAAGGAAAATGTCATCGAATCCTGCCTGCACGATAATGATAGAATGAATGAAAGTCAATTTCAAATATATGTACACACAACAGTCATCAGGCTACCCCAATTTGACCTTGAGATCGCCCTTTTATTAATGAATGTAAAAGGGGAACTTAAATTACAGAGTGCGCAAAACTTTTCTTTTTTTTTACGTTAAATTTATACATTTACTTGGTATTATAGTATAATTTTGCACTACCACGTCTGTAGGTCGGTAATACTTCATAATTTGTTAAATTATGCGCAATAAACATGATTCGTTCACTTTTACCTATCAGTTAAAAAACCACTTTTGAAGGACTTCCGGCCAGATCTGGCTTGGCAGACTTATATATTGTTGAAGATACAATTATTCCATAACGTTTATGATAATTTTCGTCATTATGTCATATGACGTAGGAAAACTTATCCGGTTTTTTGTATCTTTGCTACCTTGGCAGACGTACTTCCGGTCACTTCAGGACTGACAGACTTATGTTTACCCTCTCTACAATTAAATGCCTAAGTGATGTCACGTGACGTAAATATGTCCTTAAAATTTTGACCAAAAGTAAAGGATTTTCTCAAACTTCCGGCCAATTTTATTTGTGATAATCTTCTGATCCTTGCTCAGCACAGTTTTTTCGACCGTGTGCACAGTTTTTTCGACCGATGCATTTCATCGTGATGTCATATGACGTAGGCAATTCTGGAGTGGGCTCACGGACAATGAGTATATTATTTTGTCTTCAGTTAAACATCGAAGGCACCGCCGGTCATGCTATAGGTAAGTAGTAAAATAACTGTGGTCAGAGGTGTCACAGCCTCACAAATAAAAATATTTTTTTGTTTGTTGTAACCTATTTGCTTTGGCTTATCACATCACATAAAACCAATACTATAAAAGAGAAAGTTTGTGAGTACATAATATTTGTGTATGTTTGTTACTTCTTCACGCTTAAACGACTGGATTTTTTTGATTTGCTTATTTTTTTATATTATGTATATAATTTTCCTGAATTCGCATAGGAACGAAGACCCGGGAGGAACGCTTTTATTGTTTTTTATAATGTGCACTGCTCATGATTGGCACTTTTTATCCGCTGCGTTATTCGTATTTCCTAGTTCATACAACCCGAATCACCTTAGAGAACAGGTGAATAGATTACTTCTGCAGCTCGAGTACGATGGTGATAGCGCGCGTAATGCGCCGCGGTCCTAAGTCAAAATGTCAACATTGACAATGCCAGAGGGCAAGCAATACAAGTGAAGTTTCAGCGTCAGCCAAGTGGCGTGCTGTGCGAGTTTGTCGCCATCGTGCTCAAGCTGCTGGATATGATTGCAACTTAATACTAACGCTAGATAGTGGTCGAGGGCGAACCCAGGCCGTGTAGACAATATTGAGACTACCGTAGAAGTAACCCTGTCGTTTTAGATGAGGCTAATGAGCTAACTTATTATCTTTGAAATATTAAGATTTTACTTAAAGAATATTTATTTTTTGGCAGGTGATTTAGACTGCGACGTTGGAAGTAAATGGATCAGGTCCAAGGTTATCAACGGAAAACATGAATGTCGCCAATGTTTATGTGACACGGATTATGGCTGGTTGTGCTATATAAGTGAACAACCATGTGTACTACGTAAGATATTTTACTGTTTGCCTTAAGAGTTCTAGAGAGGCCTCGCCTTACCAGTATTTTTATGGCAGCCATCTCAGGCTAGGGGAAAGGAAAGGAACGGGGAAAGGCTTCGCACATGGCAGAGTTTTACCTGCGGCCTTGCTTTACTTATCTTTTTTTTGCCATTATCTTGGTTTAAAGGGGACGCTCCATGTGTAGTGCTCGACCTGCTGCTTCACCTCACTACTATTTGCTTGACGGCCAAATGGATTAGGGGAAGCTCCGGGAATTGCCCTAAGCGAAGCTCGGCCATTGCTCTACGCGAAGCTCGGCCTAAGGTCTCGCCTCATCAGTATTTGTTTGGCAGCGGTCTTGATTTGGGGGTAGACGCTCTGGGCTTCGCCCTCCGAGGAATTTGGCCTACGGCCTTGACTTACCGATATTTGTTTGGGTGCTATCATAATCATCATAAACTGAACGCCGCTTCGGTCTCAACCGTACTGCCTCCACGAGGACCAGGCAGAATTATCAGCGCCAGAGTCTGCTGTGGCACCAAGCTGTATCTGATCCGTTTTACGGTCACATGCATTCCACTTGCGGCATGGTTCATTGTCTCAAAAGATTGTAATTTTTGTTTTGAATAATCTATTGTGAACTGCATGTAACAGTGAATGAATGATTTGTCTGTCTGTCTATATTGAATTTGGAGGATGTTTCAGACAATGGCTCGCGCGGGGCTAGGCCTGTTGCCTTGCCTCGCCTTGCCAATCTTATCATAACGGCCATCTTGGAAGAAAAAAACAATGGCCCGGGGCTTCGCCCTGTAAAGAACTTTGCATCCAGCCTCGCTTTTTTAATTTTGTTTGATCACCTTATACGAAGCTTTGTCTACGGCTTCGCCTCTCCAGCCTTTGTTTAACGGACGTCTTGGATACGGGGTAACCCTTCAGGCTTCACCAAGGCAGAGCTCGGTCTGTGGCCTCAACTCACCAGTCTTTTTTTGGCTGTTATGTCGAATTGCGAGGATGTTCCGGCCTTCGTCATTTGCAGAGCTCAGCCTACGGCCTCGCTTTGCCAGTGTTTGCATGATGGCCATATTAAAGGAAAAGCTGATGGTTCTGGGCTTCGCGCTATTTTTAGTCGTCTGTTAAATTGGAGGGATGCTCCGGACATGTCCTACTTTAACTCGGCTTGGCATATGCCACTTATTTATTTTTTACTATTTGAACGTATCGCATTCATAAATGGTCATTTCCTAAGCAGGGCTAAGTATAACGCGTAATGAGTGTTGTTTTTGTGATTATGTTTTTTTTTTGTGTATGCAATATTGTATTTTATACCTGTAAATAAACTACATTTATAAAAACTTTTAATTTTCTTTACAAAAATAAAATAAAAAACTGCAACTATACAGGGCGTCCCACGGCTATGCCACACGAAGGGAAAGTACCTTAATTATTGTAGATGGGACATTTTACTAAAAGAAGACTTTATTTTAATTTTAGAAACAATTTAAATTGCATTCAAACATTTTTTAAACATTGCCTGGTTGAACCAGGAATCGAACCCGGTACACGAGAAAAAAAATCATTCTATAGTTTTCTCATATCGATCGGGAAGTCTTCATCATAAGGATTATTTTTTGCTAAATAACACAGCGTCAAAGACCATGTATTTTAACATTTAATGTAAAACTACGAGTATGTTCAGAAAAATGAGAAGCTGACTCATTTAAATAGATAGATAGATAAAAGTTCTATCATTTTGAGCAATTTGATAAATTAAATTAATTTATTTGAAATTTGAAATTTTGAAATTATGGTCTTCCTTTTATTTCTGATACAATGTTATTAAGCAAAAAATAATCCATATGATGAAGCCTTCCGATCGGTATGACAAAACTACAAGATGATTTGTTTTCTTGTGTACCGAGTTCGATTCCTGGTTCAACCTGGCAATGTTTTAAAAATGTTTAAATACAGTTTAAATTGTTTTAAAATTAAAATAAAGTCTTCTTTCAGTAAAATCATCTACAATAATTAAGGTACTTTCCCTCCATGTGGCATAGCCGTGACTCCCTGAAAGCATTCGACACGTTATGTGACTATCTGCTCGTAGCCCAGTGGATCTCACCGATCTCAACCAATCATTAAGGTTAAGCAACGTACACATAGAGAGAGAACCTGATGGGTGACCAAAGTGGCAATTTATCACGAGCGTTTCCGTGCTTCGGAGGGCACATTAAGCTGTCGGTCCCGGCTGGTGTCGATTGACTATACTCGTTAAAACCAAGTCAGAAGCCATTGTGCGGTTTGAAAACTCTGACACCAGGGTTAGCCAAGTTCGCCACATACTTGTCTATACCTACATGATAAGAAGAAGATCTGAAAAACATTATTTATAATGGTTTGCAAAGTCTGCGATATTATTTATTAATACCATAGTCTTGTTTTGCAGATACCGGGTAAGTACGAGTACATTATATTCTATATTTAGGTTTCTAAGCAATTTGCCTTTTTTTAATTTGAGTAAGGCTTGTCTCCTGGCTATGATCATTAGCGGGTCAGGAATTTCCACGTTTTAATCACGGCAGGAGTGCAATATATTTCCTTCCGGTATTCACCTGTACTTTTATTTATTTTGGATGAAAATCCTTGATCACTAATCCCAATCAAAAACATTAGCAAAAGCCTTGCATACATTTTCTGTATTTTTTAATTGTATGTCTTATTTATTACAGAATACAGACACTCGGGTACGTTAAACAATCCCGAAGTACAAAATACCAAATATTATAATGCCTATGGACGATATCTTAAAATATCAAAAGTTCAAAATCCCGAAGGCTGAACTACCGAAGACTAAAATACAGAAAACTGAAATATCGAATAGGGTAGAGTGTCCATAAAATATTCAATAATAAAAATGTTTTATTTTGACTGTTTAGATGACAAACGGAACTGCAATGAGTAGGTTTGTTAGTAGCCTTAATGGGTTGGTTGGGTTAGGTAAAGTTAGAACTGCGAATCCCAATGGACGAACTGAGCGACCAAAGCAAGCGTGCCACGGCAGCGGCCGGCAAAGCGCCCGAAGTGACTGCGGTTGCATTTCAACTTTCAGCATTTTGAATATCGGTATTTTAAACATAGATATTTTGTGTATCGGTATTTTGAACTTTCGGCACTTTAAACCTTCGGTTTATTGAACTTCGGTGTTTCAAGCATAGGTATTTTGGCCATTCGGTATTTCGTCTTCGGTATTTCAATCGTATTAGGTATTATGAATTTTTGGTATTCTAATACTTACCTGAAATTGGGAGAAAACATGTAACTATTTCATTAGTACTTAATATATAAATTAATTGTTAAGCCCTAAAACCAAATAAAATCCTTTACAAACTGATAAAATAATGCGCATCAATGTTCTACGTTTGGTAATTTTAAGACTATAAAGGGGTGAAATGCTGACATTCGGAAATATTTAAGTAAAACTGTTGACGATTTGCTAATATACTCGTAATTTACAAAAAACATAAAATAATTTGATAGGAATTTTGTACAAATTTTTCTTATCGGGTGCGATTGTTTCCATTTTTCGACAAGTTTTGTTCGGTAGTCTAGGACAGGGTTCATTATGGATTCTATTATTTTGTATTAGTACCTAGATGTAAGATCATCTACATATCACAATAGATCATCTTAAATGGTAATTTAATATCTTTTAATTTACAGGTGGATTGTAATGTAAGTTTAAAAAACCTTTTTATTTAAATAATTAAACCGCGGAAATAACTGAAAAGCAAGAAAAAATTAACCTTTTTCCTTTAACCCTAATGACTAAGTTCTTATACTTATTCCTAGCTGTCCCTAAAATCGAGAGGACTTTAATAGGCAATGTTCAGAGGACCTCCCTCTACACAATCCTGAAACTTTTGGAACTACACGAATTAATTCCAATTCTGACACTAGTTGATCTATTTTTTGCGGACAGTATCAATACAATGGATAATTTTCCACTTTAAGGAAACGTATGACTCATCGACTTTAATCTCAATAAAAGTTCGAACAAAGTAGATAACTGGATTTTTTTGCAGATTACAATGTCTATTAGCAGATAACCACAAACGAAAATGTCACTGATTTATTTAGATGATGTTCTGGTTTGAGTATATTTTTGTTTTTTTTTTTATTTTTTTAAAAGTGCTGAATCAGTTTTGATAAAATTTATATCGGACCACTTCTGGTGTATACTTTTTAAACAAGAAAATAATTTCGAATATCGGTCCATAATTGGCGGAGAAAAAAAATACATACAGTCGAACATAGAAGCTCCTCATTTTTTGAAGTCGGTTTAAAAGGGAAATAATCATATGGAGGTTGAGTGTGTTTGTGTTCTGTAAGTTTTTAAGCCCCGACGAAAAGGAGGGATGTTATAAGTTTAACGCGTGGATGTGTATATCTGTGTATGTGTCTGTGTGTCTGTTTGTAGCATCGTAGCTCCTAAACAAGGGGACTATTGCTCCGGTGTCGGAACCTCTTTTAGCAAGTATATCAGTTGCGTCATTACATCTGGTTCCGCTATATCCTTTGATCCATTGTAGGGTGATATTGTTGTTGTTGCTACATACCTTCATTTAAGCACGGTAGCAATTATATATGAGTTCTGGGTACCTACCACGACCGTTTAAAAGCATTTCTGTTTAGGATCCAACTTTGAACGGCTTCGCCATTGGAATGTTTTTTAAAATGGTACCATGATGGTGCTGCTTTTTAACTGCTCGGTTGTCTATGGTCAATTTTAAATGTCTACATAGATTGTCACTGGTGTTCCTTTGAATCGCAACAGCGCCAAAATTGATTCGCTTATAAGCCATCATGGTACGAATAAGCATTGCAGACTTGTTTAGATCCTAAATTTGATTGCGCTAAGCGATCATGGTAAACCTCCTGAGTTCATTGTATTGCTGTCTAGAGCCTTGAGTACAGCTCGACTGTCTAATACTATCCTAATTGACTGTTTGATTATCTTCCTGTCTTTGATAGCTTCCATAGCAGGGATTATGCCAATGCAATCAGCCTGGAGGACTGTGTTGTTCTCGCCAAGTGGACAGGAGATGTTAATTTTCAGGTCCTCTGAGAATACTCCGGAACCAGTATCTGTGTTTGTCTTTGATCCATCCGTAAAAGTTCTTAAGTCATTCTAATTAAGTTCTTCACGGTGATTGTCATGTAATTATATCTTGTTTTTTTCTCAAATACATACGTTTTGTATATCCTGTCATTAATGGGACCCATTATAGGTAGCTGCTGGATAGCAGTTTGCAGGATATTTGCATGTGGGGCCCTGCTGTTCTTCGCCCAGAGACCTAGTGTTGCCAGCTCTTTAAAAATAAAAGTGACATAAAAAGAACGAAGGTAGATTGGCGACCGGCGGGCAGTCGGTTATCAGCTGTCAGAGGGAGCAGTGTGTGCGTTTTTGTTTTTGGAAATATATTGTAACTGAATAAGGTTATAAGGTGTTTTAATTACACCCCTCAAAGTAGTTAACATCAGAAGTGGTAAGAACGTCGAAGAAACAACAAAGCCTTCGCCTGGGTTGCCACTTAGTGCCTAGCTACTCGAAGTTATTTGACAGATATGTCAGATAGATCAGCATATACTCCTCCTACGACATATGGTAGACCAATTGATCGGCGATCTAGAAGCCCAACCCGTAAGAAAAGCTCTAGAAGACGACGCAGTGTTTCAAATCCTAGAAGTCAAAGACGCAGAAGGCCGCGTGATACATACCGTAGCCAGTCACGTCGCAAATTAAGAAGCAGTTCTTCATCTATAGCCTCAAAACGTCACCGCCATCGCAGTGGGGAGCGACGTCGTCGTAGGTATCACCGTAGCCGCTCTTCGCGCTATTATCGCTTGAGCTCTGAGACCAGTTTCAGATCGTCAGTCAGCACTGATCGACGACGACGATGGCGGCAGGATGATTCACCTTTGTCAACGGAAACACTTTTAAGTGATAGGTCGTCCATGAAACGGTCTCGTGAGAGATCTAAACATGTAAATCGGAAAAGGAAAAGGCACACGAGGTCAACTGATCGATCTATCAAGCGCAGAAAATCGTCCTCACCTTCTACGGACTTCCTCAAAAAGTTCGCTAGAATAATTATTGGTAAAGCTAAAAACGCCCCATTTGAGGGCGCTCAAAATGTTATCCCTGACTTTGACCCTAATGCCAATGCGCAAACAGCAGCCGAATGGATAAGAAAAGTAAACGATACTGCTGCTGTCTACGGTTGGAGTGAAAAGCAGATAATATATTATGCCATCCCTGAGCTTTGTGGATACGCTAAAAAGTGGTATCAAGGGCGTAGTTCTATCAATTTAACTTGGCGTCAGTGGCAACGTGAGATACTGAAGACATTTCCGGACGACAGGAATTATGCTGATAGACTTTATGAAATATTAGATCGTAAGAGTCGCAGGGAAGAATCTCTAGAAGAATATTATCACGATAAGGTCAGATTAGTAAAGATGTGTAATATTAAAGGCAGGGATGCAGTTGATTGCATCATAAATGGTATTTTTGACAATAATATTCGATTAAATGCTCAGGGATCCAACTTGGATAGGCCGTCTCAGTTATTTACCTATTTAAGGCGTATTTCTAAGAAAACCAATCAGATAAAAAGACCATCACACGGAGTAATAGCTCAAAATGATTCTAAAGATGAAGGCACTACCCGTTCGAACAATAGTTCAAAGTCTGCAGATATGTCTCGTAACAGATTTAGAAATACACGTTGCTTTAACTGCTCAGAATTTGGCCATACAGCTCAAGGATGCCCAAAACCAATAAAGCGATGTGATAAATGTTCACGACTAGGACATGACACCATTAATTGTTTTCGGTCTAATATGCGCCAACAGCAGCAAGTAACGAACAATAAGAACACGGTACCGGAAAAAGCTGAAACTAAGAAGGTGCTTCAAATAAGCAACGATAAAAACAATGATGGCAAGTATTTTAAAACTGTTAAAATTAATGGTACTCAGAGAACAGCATATATAGACTTCAGTAGCCATTGCACTCTCATTAAGGAGAAAGTGGCCAAGGAGTCTGACTGGGTTTTGGATAAATCTGAACTTCCCATTATGAAAGGATTCGGCCTAAGTCGCATCGTTCCTATTGGTCGAGTTTTTGTTACTGTTGAAGTAGATGCAGTTAAAGCGGATGTATGTGCCTATATAGTAGACGATACGTTTTTAGATGTAGATATCCTAATTGGGCAAACTCTCACGGAACTGCCATCGGTGACAGTTTATAAGACTAGTACTCAGCTTATTTTATATTGTGATGATGCTAATGTAGAACGATTAGGGATAGTGATTTCTGATAAAATTAGTTTCGATGGCTTGGCAAATATTGAAGTACACACAGAAGAGAAGTATACGGGATTGTTATATATTCCTGGTAGTATATGTTTACAAGTTAATAAAGAATATTGTTTAATGCAAGGAATATATCATTTTACAAATGGTAATGGAACAATACTCATAGTAAATCTTTCAGATAAGACCGTGACTTTAGATACAAATAGGTTGGTCTCAAAGGCTATCAAGTTCCCTCACGTCGGAACTGAAACGTTTCATAATAATTTATCTACGCTTGATGTCAAATCTATCAATTCGGATCAATTAATAAATTCTCCTGAAATTACATCGGAAGACGAAATGTCACCTATAACTATAGACATGGTCACAGTCGGGCCCAAAGTGACACATGAGCAGACGGAAAAGCTTCTTGCGCTCCTTAATAAGTATAGAAAATGTTTTGCTTTTAACATGCATGAACTCGGAATGACTAATATTACCGAAATGATTATACGTCTAAATGATGATACTCTTGTCACGTATAAGCCCTATCGATTACCTTTTAGCGAACGGGCTGTTGTTAGGGAAATGATAGGTGAAATGCTCGCTAATAACATAATAAGAGAATCACATTCCCCCTATGCAAGCCCGATCGTACTCGTACGCAAAAAGAACAATGAGTATCGGCTGTGTGTAGACTACAGGGCTCTGAACAAAAGAACAGTAAAGGATAGTTATCCAATGCCAAACATTGACGACCAACTTGATCGCTTAAGTGGAAAATCTCTCTTCACAAGTTTGGATTTGGCGTCTGGATACTATCAGATTCCTGTAGCAGAGTCCTCTCGTCATCTGATAGCATTTGTAACGCCCGATGGGCATTATGAGTATACACGGATGCCCTTTGGCCTCGTAAATGCACCCGCGGTATTTCAAAATATGATAAATAAAGCTTTGGGTAATCGACGGTTTGATCTGGCCATCCCTTATTTGGACGATCTGTTAAGTACTGGTCGGGATTTTACAGAGTCTTTCAGTAAATTGGAGGAAATACTTGAGCTACTTTCAAAAGCTGGTCTTACTCTGAATTTAAAAAAATGTTCTTTCTTCCAATCAACGGTCGATTATCTAGGCTATGAAATATCAGAATCTGGATTAAGACCAGGAAACAAAAAGATTCAAGCAGTATCTGAATTCCCAGTTCCAAGCAATGTCCATCAAGTTCGCCAGTTTGTAGGACTGGCTAGTTTTTTCAGAAGATTAGTTTACAATTTTGCTACACTGGCCAGACCTCTTACAAAGCTGACAAAGGCCGATGTTCCGTGGCAATGGGGACAGGAGCAACAATCCGCTTTTGATGAAATAAAATCCAAGCTGGTCACGAGACCAATTCTTGCCTTATACAATCCGGATTTCGAAACAGAAGTCCACTGTGATGCAAGTAAGATAGGCGTAGGCGGGGTTCTACTTCAAAGATCGGAACCGAGTAACCCTTTTCGTCCAGTGGCTTACTTTAGCCGACAAACAAGCCGTGAAGAGTCATTTTGGCATTCCCATGAATTGGAGACTATGGCTGTAGTTCTGTCGCTAAAGAAATTTAGGGTTTATCTGATCGGCATAGAATTCAAGGTCGTAACAGACTGTAACGCACTACGTACTACATTAACGAAACGGGATCTTTTGCCAAAAGTTGCCAGGTGGTGGCTAATGCTTCAAGAATTCAATTTCCACATTGAATATAAACCCGGTCATAATATGCAGCACGTAGATGTGTTAAGTCGTAATCCGGTTTTGCCAGCTAATGAAATTGAAGAAGTTGATGTCTTACATATTACTGCTAATGATTGGTTGCATACGGTCCAAATGACTGACCCTAAGTTAAAACATATAAAAACCATTTTGGGTACTGATGAGGCGGAGTTCAAGGACATTAAAAACAACTATATTTTACGGGATGACAAATTGTACAGAAAGGTAGGTCGTGGACTTAAATGGGTTGTTCCTCAAGGCGCACGTTGGCGTATCTGCCAACTTAATCACGATGAAGCCGGCCATTTTGCGGTGGACAAAACATTAGACAGAATAAGTGCGGACTATTGGTTCCCGAAAATGAAACGCTTTGTGCGAAAATATGTAGCCTCGTGCATTAATTGCGCATATAATAAAGAAATGTCTGGTAAAAAGACAGGATATCTCCACCCAATTCCAAAAGTTGCTAGTATTTTCCACACCGTACACATGGATCACTTGGGCCCCTTTATAAAAAGTAAACGAGGTAACACATATATCCTTGCAGTAATAGATGGGTTTAGTAAGTTTATATTTATCAGGGCCGTACGAAATACTAAATCCAAAACAACCATAAAAGCTCTCGAAGAAATATTTTCAAATTTTGGCTGTCCTAAAATTATAATTTCCGACCAGGGCACAAGCTTTACGTCAAATGAGTTCAAAACCTTTGTTGAGTCTATTGGCATCAAACATGTCCTCAATGCAGTAGCGACTCCCCGTGCCAATGGACAAATTGAGCGATACAACAGGACAATTCTAAACTCGCTTACGGCAATGAATCATGGCCTTGACGAAAAGGATTGGGACACCAATGTTCTGAAATTACAATGGAGTTTAAACAATACCAGAAATAATGGTACGGGAAAGTCTCCAGCAGAAATCGTGTTCGGCAAAAGAATGGATGGTGCGTCTGAAAATGTTATAAAGGCAGCACTAGAAAACAAAGAAGAAGACGAAAGAGATGAAATAAGGAAATCTGTAGAACTAAATATTGCTGAAAACCAATCAAAAATGAAGGCAAATTTCGATAAAACTAGGGCTCCGACAAAACAATTTAAAGAAGGAGATTTGGTGATGATCCCTAATCACAACCCAACTAAAGGTCAAAGTAAAAAGTTAGCGCCTCGGTATCGCGGACCTTTTAAAGTTTCAGCAGTCCTCCAAAATGACAGATATGAAGTATCGAATATAGATGGCCATTCATGTAAGAAATATAAAAACATATATCCGGCTGATCAGTTGAAACCTTGGATCACTTTCTCTTTGTCCCCCCCAGCAAGCAACAATGAGAGTAGCGATGAGGCTAGCGATAGCAAATAAAAACTAACTTCCCTTTTCCTTATCCTTTGCATTTACAGATTAGATGTAATAAGGTAGACTAATCAATGTGGCTGTCGGCAATCATTGGAACTACATGTATGTATATTATGATTATAGTTACAAAATGGTGAGAAGTAGTTGTCAAATAAGCAAACACTTAAATATAATGTCTGTAAATCTCTGTTGACAGGCCGTGTCCCGATGGTGGCAAACGGAAGTCAATATCATCAGCAACAGCTAGCAGGCCGTGACCCGATGGTGGCAAACGGTAGCTAATATCATCAGTAATACCAATGTATACAGCAGACCGTGTCCCGAAGGTGGCAAACGATAGCTAGTATACACAGCAGGCCGTGTTCCGAGGGAGACAAACGGTAGCTGGGCTGTGATGGCAACAATTTTAAGCGAGCATCAACACCTTATTGCAACGCAACACCAGTGATTGAAGTTAACAGTTATTTATTAAAATATGGCTATACATAGTTCCAATGACCTATTTGCAAATTGCTCAACAACAAAAAGAAATAAATAATAATAAGTAACTCTATTCTTTTTACATATTTTCAAGTTGAATGTTTATTATTTTAAAGTAAAAATGTAACTACTTATTGTCAATATACCCATGACTTACGATGTGATTAAAAAAAAAAAAAAGTTCAATTTAAGTAATGATTATCAATTTAATTAGCATTGTTTAGAAACTTAAACCCTGTATGTATGAGGCCATACTACTTTTTGGATGGCCGGGACTTGTTTCGGAATGAGGACATTCCTACAACAGGATGGCCGTCTGTTGCCAGCTCTTTAAAAATAAAAGTGACATAAAAAGAACGAAGGTAGATTGGCGACCGGCGGGCAGTCGGTTGTCAGCTGTCAGAGGGAGCAGTGTGTGCGTTTTTGTTTTTGGAAATATATTGTAACTGAATAAGGTTATAAGGTGTTTTAATTACACCCCTCAAAGTAGTTAACACTAGGGTGTTTAAACGTATTGCGGATAAGCACGTTTCCTGCTTAATAAACAGGTGTAAGGCCGATATGTTAAGCATTACCTCCAGAGCCACGCTGGATGTAGTCCTCATACTGCATAAGGGTGGTACCCGGGGTGTGTCTGGATGTCCGGTAGAAGAAAGGGGCAGGCGAAATGAGCTCGTGCAGCTCAAGGGCACAGTCTTCGAAGTATATCTTATAGAAAACACATAGGCAAGCTACTTTGCGTCTATGAGCTTTAGAGTTTATTTTTTACTAGCTTTTTGTTACTAATGAGCCTCCTGGCTCTACAATCCACCGATTCCAAAGCGACTAGCTGATATTTTGCCGAACCATCCCAGAGGTGGCTGCAATACTCCATGAACGATCGGACCTGTGTCTTATAAAGGGTAAGGAGATCATCAGGCGTTAAGTTTCACTTAACCTTAAATGCCCAGCTTTTTGGCCGCAGTTTGAGCTTTGGATTCGATGAAAGTTAGCAGATAACTTCGATAGAAAACCAAATCGTAGTTACTACGAGTAAATATTTAAATAGAAAAGTTATTAACAAAACTTAAAACAGAGCGCTAAGTTTTTAGTAAGATGACGCTAGTTGTCTCAAAAGTAAATAAAATACCATTACACTATCGACCGTTCACTCACGAAGTCAGCTATCTAGCCACAAAAGACGGTAGGAATGCCGTACGCTGGGAGCTTGCTTAGCAGACTTGCGTGCCAAACCCTGTCAAATGCCTTCGAGGTGTCGGGTGATATGGCGAGAGCCCCAGCAGGCCACGCACACAAGATCGCCCATGGATTGTCACTGGCGAAAGCCATATTGATGATCATTGAGCAGGTCGTTATCTTCTAGGTAAGTCAGCAGCTTGCTGTTCAGAACCTTTTTCATAACCTAACAGAGTTTGGATGTGATGGCGATTGGTCATAATTGCAAAGGTCACCACGGCTACCATTTTTGGGCACTGGTTGCACGTTAGCAAGTTTCCAAGACTTGGAAATAGTTACAGTTTGAGTATTGAGAGAAAAACGGTACAAGCTTGTCATTACAGGAAACAACTCAGGACCATAGTGCCTCAGGACTTTAGCAGGTATCCTATCCGGACCATTCGCTTTGTAATGCTCTGTAATGCTCTTCGGACCTTTTTATTATGTCTTGTGCATTGAGAAGTCACAGTGAGGCATAGTCTTTGGTTGTCGAGAGCCAGTGTCTAGACGAGAATTGCTCGCAAAAAGAGATGCAAAGAGATCTGCTTTCTCTTTAGCAAAGAAAGCTAACGATCTATCAAGTTTCTGCATGGGAGGCAACGTTCGACGGCAGAAATTGGTTCCGACAGACTTTGACAGGGACCAGAACTGCTTACTTCCAGGGGGGGTAAGTTGCTAATTTAGTCCCTATTTGCCTAATATTTACTCGTACTCGATTCGAGCTGCAGAAGTAATCTATTCACCTGTTCTCTAAGGTGATTCGGGTTGTATGAACTAGGAAATACAAATAACGCAGCGAATAAAAAGTGCCAATCATGAGCAGTGCACATTATAAAAAACTATAAAAGCGTTCCTCCCGGGTTTTTTATTATTATAAGATAGAGCTTTTGACCTCAATCTTCACCACGGTCATAGAAGAGGTAGATGATGGAGCGAGTTAACCCAGAAAATGCCTATTAAGGCACTGGTGCTCCTTCGCAACGACGGAACACAGCAAGCTGTCTATCCCAGTATCCAACATAAGCCAGATAGTAGAAAACCCGGACTTTTCAAAGCAACGGAGACGCCTACAGCAAACGTCATTGTAGACATACACACAGACCCCAGCACTCCTCCTGAAATTATGTTCAAGAGAGTTCGAGAGAGAGAGAGTTAGTTGAGGTACACCACGTCTGACGGTGTTGCTATCTGCGTCTCCGTAAGAGAGAATAGGTGCGGCTTATAATTTTCAAGGTGATGGTGGACCTGTTTGAGACTAAAGTGCAACCCTCGGATATTAGTGAGGTGCACTTTTCGTTGGAGGAAGAGCAGCCGTTTTTCTACAATTTTTTTTTTGCTTTTCATTTGAATTTGGAATGGGGTATTTATGGAGATGTAATTGAAAGTAGGCGAGAAACTGCTTATGGAACCTCATAAAATAAGACTGATGAAAACAACTGGCGTGTGGAAAACTCATTTGGAGCGCGCAAGAAACCCTTGATACCGCCATTGGGTCCTCCTTTCTAGACACCAACTGGCACGGTGGAGCATAGCGGAATTTTTTGATAAGTGTGCGGAGCAGCCTTTTGCACGTAGCTAGCACACCATTTGGGCCCCCTACTACCTGAGGTACCTGCAAGTCAGAGGCCATCGTGCGGTTTGAAAACTCTGACACCAGGGTTAGCTAAGCTCGCTACACACTTGACTATACCTACACGATAAGAAGAAGAAGAAGAGACTACCTACAGTCAACCTACGAACCCCTTGCTTAGGACCCCGCTACCCTCCAAGGTGAGCTGTCCGGGACAGTGTATTTCATCAATCAAGACCGGCTTTAAGCATTACAACTGACTTCTTCATTACTTCTCCAATGGCACTGCCACTTCCGCGCACCAGCGGAACACAGACGAGAGAGGCTAGACTGCTAGGCGCTGGACTCCGGCGAAAGGATGGTCGCAAGCCAGGCGGCCCGTTGCAACTGCGTTGGGTCTACCACACTACTTTGGGGATCTTCAGCCGTCACCTTGAATGAAATCCAAAGCGACGTTGCCCGGATTGTACTGCTAGGTCCCACTAACTCAAAGTTGAGTTGAGTGTTAAGCACTCTTGAGAGGTTGTTATTGCCTAGCATGCGTTTGTTAGTGAACATTATTACCTCCATTTTGGTTAAGTTTACCGATAACTCTAACTCTCCGCACCACTGTTCAACAATCTTGAGAGCTGATCTGGTTACTTCACAAACCGTACTTGCTTGCTTGCCTGAGATCAATATGGTGAGATCGTCTGCATTGCCTATAGTGTGGCAGTACCTGTTTAACTGCGAGATGAGGCTGTTGATGACAACGTTCCATAGGAGGGGCGATAGTACCCCCCCCCCCCTTGTGGACAGCCTTTTACAAGTTTTACAACCGTCGCCATGCGGGAGCCAACGCCAAATCAGATGACTCTATTACGTACCATGTTGTTAATCCAGTAGTAGCGACACATTATGTTTAGTTTCATATTCGCACACGTGCACACCATTTGTACTGGGTGTGTTCCCCGCGTCCTCCAGTCGTCTCCCTGCTTTTGTGTTGTATTCACGTGCTATCTTTATAACTTATAACTAATTCAATTACGAACAATATAGTCACAAAGTTTTACCTCACTTCATGATTTTCATTTACTCAGTCCCGCGAGTGTAACTTGGAGTCAGAACTAGAGATATCAAATTGCCGTTAGTTTAAGAGACATATTTAACCGCCCATAAACCATCATACAGCAAACCGTAAATTGGAATATTACTTGCTCCATATTTGGAAAGCGCTGTCTTGATACTGGTGTAGTTTGTTTTGTAAATAAGCACGTTCGATATCGATAAAAGTCCCTAGAGAAATGCCTTTGTCATGAATGGCTTCTTCGATCCTCTTGATTACCGGATGTAGATTTACCTGCACTGTACGCATGTTGGTTGGGGTGCAGTGGGTGCATATTTTTCAATTCATTGTCCATTAGTTCTCTGTCACATAGCTTTTCGAGTATCTTCAGCAGGAAGGATGTAATCAGCCGATCAGCCGGCCGGAAGGATTTTGCATTGATGTAGTCATATTAACCTGGTTTAATTATAAATAGTATGTCTACTTCCCTCCATTTTTTTTTGGTATGTATTCGAAATCTGCACGAAAATTCCTATTTCTACTCTACCTGCCCACTGGAGGAGAGCCGGGAAGATCACATCAGGTCCATATGTCTTGTAGGAAACGAAGCTGTCGATTCCCTAGTTGACTTTGTCAGTATTTAGCACTTTATAGGCGTAATTCCAGCTATCCTCTGTCGGACTACCTGTCACCTCCATCCAGTTTACACTCTCAGTAAGATTGCAATCTGGGAAGTGAGTTTGTAGCAGAAGGTTTTGGACCTTTGCCGAGGAGCTGGTGTATGTGTTGTCACCTTTGCGCGATTAACCTATACTGCGGTTGTCAGTATTAGCAAGAATCTTACTTACACTGTTGGCATGTTCGTTAGACTCAATATTATCACAAAACCTACGCCAGATGGCTGAGCTTCTGTTTCTAATGTGTTTTTCGGACTTGGCCTTCTTTAGTTGTCCCAGTCTAGGTTTTCGCTCGTGTTCATTGCCCTGTTAAAGAGTTTCCTGACCTTGTGTCTTAACCTCTCCAGTTCTGGACCTCACCACGATTGGTCGCTTTGCGTACCTTGTGGCGGGTTCTTGAGCGGGCATGCTTCTTCGTAACTGTGTGTCAGGTATTTGGTAAAAGTAGTTACCAGTATATCTGTGGTATCTGGTCTTGGTAGTTGTGGCTTTATTGAACCCTGTATATCATACCTTATCCACCTGTGGTCAGAGCAGGAGGCCTCCTTAGATACGTGTCATCCCTCGACTAGGTTGGATACTTGCTCAGTGGCGAGGGTGAGGTGTATGCTTGTTTTGCTTCTTTTGGTGACAAAAGTTGGTTCTAAACCTATATTAAGAAGATTTAGTTATGTAGAAAAAAGGTATTCAACATATTTGTTAACTTTGTCATTGCTCACACCTCAGAAAGGATAGTGTGCATTGCTATCTGTGGCCATCAAGAGTTCCAGGCCTTTTCACTCGCAGTTGAGGTTGTAGGGGGGAGGATCGTCGTCCGCGTTCATGTAGGACAAGGCTAGCACCACTTCTTGTCGCTCTATATTTCGTGTAGTTGTTGGCACAGAGGTCCCTAGAACAAAATTGTGTCAAGGTTTGCGCCGCAATGTTTTTTAAAGTGTACATGCAGTTCCTGGGAGTGTCTGGATCCTGACAACCATGTAACTTACCATCCAGTTTGTAAAGCCTTTAATTTTGCTACGCCTGACATATGGCTCTTGAGTCAGGGCTATTGCAGTAGAATACACCCCCAGCGATGTTTGCAGTTGAGCTGAAGCACGCTCGGAGGATGTTAATGGCTGAAAAAGTTTAGAATATGTTAATGGCTGAAGAAGGGGATGCCATCTTGCTACAGCAATACCTCTTTTTCCTCCTCTTCTGTTGCGAAAGGCTGACCCAGTTCCCATGCATTCAGATATTGCGGCGTGCTTTATTTACTAGAACACCTCGAACTCATCTACTACTTACATGTGGAAGTTCCTTGGCACTCTAAGTCTTGGCGTGACGTGGCTTAGGCTTTATTTTTAATTTTAAAGAGGAAAAATAAAGGCGACGGCTGTATGGACTTTTCTTTTCCAAAATTATCCGTTTAACTTTAATATCTCTTTTGTCTTTGCAGAAATTCAAATCCACCATACAAATAATCAATTGTAAGTGATCAAATATCTAAATACTTTTCCAACAGATTTTTTTGAAAATTAACTCTTATACCCTATATAAATTCCGAATTAATTTTTGTTCCAGGTAGTTTCCGGCGGACGGTTTTTCACTTGTTGTTTAATCTGTACTTCATCAAAAAATTTGAATTTCAATAAACAAAATTAATTTACGTTTCAACAAATTTGTGTATCAGGTACCATTATTTTCATAGATTTTTTATAAAAAATTTGGCAAAGCCGCTTATGCAAAAGGGGTACACTTGTGGCCACCATTTTTAGGGTTCCGTAGTAATCTACGAACTTTTATAGTTTCGCCATATCCGTCTGTCCGTCTGTCCGTCTGTCCGCATATTTCCTAAGAAACCCTTGGTACTACAGAGCTGAAATTTGGCATGATGATACATATAAATTACGCCGACAGAATTGTAGAGTAAAATCTTAGATATAAACTTTTTTTCGGGTGTCTCCCATAAACGTGAAAGGGAGATAAAAACAATTTTTCTCTCCAAAATCATCGAATGGAGTGTTGTAGGACAGCATTTTAAAATATAGAACGGGTTTTTTAAGAACGTTTTTCGTTTCAGCACTCCGTTTGCGAAACATAAATTTTTAAAGTGAAATTTTTTGTCAAACACAAGTTTCCCCTCTACCAGCTAAACGGTTGTTTCTAAAAATGAAAATCACGTTGGTAGAATATACAACAAAATTAAAAGGAAAATTATCACACATAAGTTGGCCCTTCAAGTTTGCGAGTAACAATCGACCAAGTGCCAAACATAGTTGGGATTAAGAAGAATATATTTACTAATATTAGATCCTTGGTACTACAGAGCTAAATTTTGGCAAGATCATACATATTGATTGCGCCGGTAGATTGAAAAAGGAATATTTAAAAAAAAAATTTTTCGGGTGTTTTCCATACACGTAGAAGGGCAATGAATTTTTTTTCTCGCCGATATGATCGAGTGGGATGTCATAAGATATATTTTTAAAAGATAGAAGGGGTTTACTATGAACGTTTTTCGATTCAGCACTCCTTTTGCAAAAAAATAATTTTTAAAGTCAAAATTTTTGTTAAAAATAAGTGACCCTCCTCCACCAGCAAAACGATTGTTTTTAAAAAGTGAAAAAATTCACGGTGATAGAATATATAACGAAATCAAAAGGAAAACTATCACACATAAGTTGACCCTTCAATCTTGCGAGTAATAGTCGACCAAGTGCCAAACGTTGTTAGGATTAATAAGAATATATTTACTAATATAAGATCCTTGGTCATACATATTGATTGCGCTGACAAATCCATGGAAAAAAAATTCGTGTGTTTCCCTTACATGTAAATGGGCGATGGATTTTTTTCCTCGCTGATATCATCGAGTGGGTTATCATAGGATAGCTTTTTAAAAGATAGAAGGGGTTTACTACGAACGTTTTTCAATTCATCAATTCGTTTGGGAAACATTAATTTTAATAATGAAAAAAATATGGAATAATTCATGAGAGTGGCATTTACGATGAAGTGTACCCTAATCCCAAATGGCTGCCATACAAGGTTCCACGATAAAAGTGAGGCGAAGTCGAAAACCAAGCTGTAACATATTGACATTTCAGGTGTCAATGAATACTTTTGTGGGGGTGCTAATTACGAAAATGATATCAAAATTATACACGATCGTCACGCGACCTGCTTTAGCAGCAGATCAATATTATTATATTATTCCTAACATTTATATTATGGTAAAAAAAAAATCGCGCTCGCTTCACTCGCGATTGAATACTTCGATTCTGTTGTATTTAGGCCAAAACTACAGTTATTTCTGAAACTACAAACTCTTTAAACTTTTCTTTTTGATACTATAGTATTTGGAGATTTTAACATCGACAATGACAATACGCCCGTAGAATTAAGAAGCCAGCTGCATATTTGAACCATGCTGCTACGGAACCCTACAATGCGCGTGGCCCGACACGCTCTTGGCCAGTTTTTTTCAATCTTAATAGCGGCGACCCAAATAGCACATTAGTGAAATTTTACGCTTATTTTATAGCCTTATTAAGTTCCACATGAGTGGCTTAAAAGTGTTCAATAAAACTTAAAGCTTCGAACACAACTTAAATCGGTATAAAATATTTTTATTACTCTTATAGCTTAACATTTATATTTTGGTTTCTTATTTATTTCTTACGGTGGCATGAAGTCCAGTGGCATACTAGTTAAGATAATAGTTACTTTTCATTTAGAAGCAAAAGAGGTATATCAGGGCTTAAAACCACTTAAATGGAACACTTACGTATAACAGTTGATATGCCGTCATTTGGCACTTCTGGTTCTGAATGAGTGGGATAACAGAGTAGGACATGATCTGAAGTGGGTATAAGGATCATTTTATAACCATAATGGAACATAACGCAATTCCAGCTTCACGAGCACTGGGAGATCTACAAAAGCAAAAAAAATAGTATTCTTAGTTACTATTAGAAATGAGATCCCCTGTTTTGCCATAACATCACACAAATATTATTGATTTTTAGACAATATTGTTCCAAATAGAAGCAAAGAAGTGAAAATATAAACTAAGAAATTCTTTGAACATCGCCATGTTTACAAAATGGAATCCTGGAAAATGCTTTGTTTTGAATATAAACGTATCACAGTGATGCGTAATTACACAATAAAAATGGTTATGACTAAGTACTTTAATATTGTACCTAACCTAAAACCATTACCTGAGATGCTTAACACTTTTTTCAACACATTTGCTCATAAAGTGGGTCTTATTGTTTTAAGGTTCATAATGATATGTATTACCCAGCCCGTGAATAATAAAATAAAGCACAAGTACGTAATGGTTTTTTTTTCTAAATTTCAGCAAAGAGATCAGATCTTATTTTTATATTTAAAATTAAGAGTAAATATTAAAAATATTTGTAAATAAAAATATAATTCCACTAAATCATTTAAATTTAACAGTAAATTATTTATGCTAAAACGTGAAAATATATAGTTAATTATTTTTTTATTATTTGGCTGTATGGCATAATTGTAAATGTGAATCTCATTTTGCGAGCGAAAAAAGAAAAAAATAATCGCGCCTCTTTTCAGATGTTTTCACTTGGTTTTCACAAACGGCATTTGTATTCATATTGTCAGAAATACAACACAAAAAATGTCTTCTTCAAGTGCAGAACCTACGTGGGTACACCGCCAGAAATATTTTCCGAGGCGCAACATGCAAGTGATAGTTTGTTGCCGTTAATATCAAAGGAAAGTTTTTATTTCTTTCTTTTCTTGCAAATGTGTTGAAAAACGTCGTATGACACGCGTGCGCATTTGATATTACATTCTCGGCTCCATTGATCCTAAACTCGCTTCTAATGTAATATCCAACTTAGCACACTTGTGTCGTAATGTACTATAATTTGTGTTATTATTATTTCGCTTATTGATTTAGCAAACGCATCGAAATTTACAAAGAAATCATAGTGTAGGTTCACAATAACAAAATTATTGTGAAACTACAATATTTGCAAGAGTTTTGTGCTATTTCATGCCTGCATAATACGTCGTGAAGTTATTTTAATACTCACCAAAATCCACAAAATAATTCAATGCACCGTTACCACTTCATTTCTTGCCACTCGAACACTCAAAACAACATCAGCGTCTAATTTATCACTAAGAGAATGAACTGAATTGTGATATCGTTCAATAAATCGTTTACTTTGCGCAATTTTTGTGGTATGGTGATCGGTTGAGAATAACACCACCCCATCTCTTTCCGTGGGTGTCGTAACAGGCGACTAAGGAAACACCAATGCCTCCTTGTAATCCATCCCAGGCAAGAACACTTCATTTTTTTCTGAATCTTAGGTGTCGTCCTATGGTCTCATGCGGTGTGGTAGGCTCTGTAAAGGGCCGTCTGGTGCGCGACCACCCTCCTACTGAAGTCCGACGGTCCGGTGCTTCAAAGGGCACGTTAAGCCGTCGGTAATCATTATCAGTTTACTACAGTCGTTTAACGAAGTCAATGGTCACTCACCGGTTTGAAAAACTCTAAAGGCGGGGTTACATTACGAAATTAGTGGCATAAAACTTTTTATAATTTTTTTTAACTAATTTCAAAAAAGCGAAAAATAAATACTACATCACATCATTTGATGTGATGTGCTATTTAGTACCTTTATTCCTACTGCTGTTTGAAGTCGGTGCGAAGGCGTCCTGTCAAACTTTTCTGGCACTGACTTCAAACAGCTCAGTAGGTAGGTACTGTGGTATGCTGACCTTCATGGAGGATCTGGCACAACGTAACTCCTTTCTCATTCGGTCATTTCGAAGAAAATTATTCGAATATAATTTTAAAAGGTTTAAAATGGTATTCGATGTCAGCATTCGAAATGATTGAAGATCTAGTCTTCCGCATTTCATTGTAGAGAGCTCGCAGAATAGGGTCTTGTATGCGATCATAGGCGTGCAAATAGCTTTTTTCCAAGCGTTTCAATAGAAGTTTTTTGTAAGAGATTAAGTAATTCAAGTGTAATATATTGAAAATTGGATGGAAGTGTTTGTGTATCATTAAAATTACACACCTCGCAGAAGAGCTACATGTTTTATTCCTTGTCCCCGGAAGAGGTGCGATAGTACCATATATCAAATGATGATGTATTTATTTTTGGCTTTTTTGAAGTTGGTTCAATTTTTTCCATTTTTAGTAAAAATTACAACCTCTCTCTTTTTTGAAGTCAGTTAAAATATTTAAACCTTTTCCTTAATGTAGCAAATACTTTTCTGAAAACCGCATCAGAATCGGTTCAGCCAAACGCGAGATAATCGCGGACAAACATACATACGTACAATACGTACAATACGTACATACATACATACAGGTCAAACTGAGAACCTCCTTTTTTTTGAAGTTGGTTAAAAAAAACAGACTAGACACTAGTTTCATCAACAATTTCACGTGTCAACGTCAAATTTTACTATGCTGCATGGTTTCATGAATTAAATTTTATGCCACTAATTTCGTAATGTAACACCGGCTTAACACCAATATTCGTCAAGTTTATGTGGTTTCCGTGGGTGTTATAAGAGGCGACTAAAGAAACACAAATAAGATTTTTAATTTATTTTATAGTGGCGTCCTATGGGCCCATGCGGTGTGATAGGCTTTGTAAAGGGCTGTCACGTTCGCGCCCACCCTTCTACTGAAGTCCGACGCCAAAAAGCTTGCTGTGTTCCGTCGGTGCGTGGGAGTACTGTGCCTTAATGGAATTTTCTGGGTTGATTCGCTCCATCGTCGACCTCATTTAAGACCTCGGTCAAGATACCTACCTAAAGTTAAAAATATTTTTAACAAAAAATTGACCCGCCTTCAAAAAGGGTGAAACAATTTTTTTAAACTGTGTTCTCGTGTAAGTAGTGGTTACGGGTAAAACAGTAAATAGGTGAATTCATAGCGGAATATGGTAAATAGAGAGGATTTTTTTTTGACGTCGGCGCCGAACAATTACTCGCATGGTATAACTATCTTATTTTTTATACTTTGAAGGCGGGTAACTTTTTTGTAAGAAATATTTTATTTTATTCTTTTTAAAGGTTATCATTTATCATTTATATAACTCACTTGTAGATTTATTATAAAGCACTAAGTCACGTGAGATTAAAGAGCGATATAGCGATCAATTACTTTCACCCCACCGAAAGATATGAGGTGGTGATATGGCAAGAAAGATACGGGGTAGTACAATTCTCAAACTGATCGCTAGATGGGATCCTGGTGGCCTCTCTCAAAGATATGGGGTGGTGGGTGATATTATCAACCGATCACCAGACGTCAGGAAAGATGTGTGGTGGTAATATACTCTACAGGACACTAAACGGTAGAGCCCCAGGACACAAAGGAGCCCCAAAAAACAACTTATAAGTCTAAGGGAACAACTTCGTTTTTGCTTCGTTTACATTGATAAACACATACATATATGACATTATATTACATTGATGACCACATATATCATCCACTTATATGACCGCAAATTTCTGTTTTAATATTTTTGACCTAAACTACAAAAGCGATTTCGATAAAAAAAATATGGGAAGTAAATGCTTCGGAACAAAAAAATTTTTTTGAAATCAGTGTACAAATGACGGAGTTTTGAGGTAACAAACATAAAAAAAAAACATCCAAATTGAGAGTCTCCTCCTTCTTTTGAAGTCGGTTAAAAATAAACTTCGTAGACCGGCAACTGAAATACGTTTATTTAAATACAAAATTTTTGATAAAATGGAAATGTGAATGCAGTCTAATTATGGTTATTTATGTACCGTAGGTACCTACCTGAGAAAAAAAAACATATGGGTTATTGTAGCGTATTATAACTGCCCCTACCCTTTCATGAACAAAAACCAATAGACAGGTATATTCTTTTAAGATCCAACTCAAGAAACATTTAATAAACTGTTAAAAACTACTTCCTGTAGGTGGTCGGGTTATTCCAACATACCTAAAGGAGCAGTCCAGATTGTTATTTATTTATTTACCTTTTGTATTTATCTGTCATCCTTGTCACACTATCACCGACAAACACACATATCTAGAAGCTCATAATCACACACACAAATAAGCATACATACACACTCACCCACACCACACACACATATACTACAGAACACACACTCACACGCATATGTACATACACTATGCGGATAGCAACACCATCGGATGTGTTGTACCCCAACTACTCCCTTAAACAAAACTTCAGCAGGAGCGCTGAGGTCTGTGTGTATGTGCGCGATGACGTTTGCTATAACGGAGACGCCGTTACTTTGAGAAATCTGGGTAATCTACTCTTTGGCTCTTGTTGGATACAGGTTTAGACAAAAGTGGAATCGACTGTTCACATAGCGGAGACCAGGAGACATCAAAACTTTTTGACCACTTGACTGAGGCGGTTAATATAGCCTGTCTTGTTGTGGGACTTTAATACCATGTTGTCGGTCCCGGCTGATGTCGATTGACTATAGTTGTTAAAACCAAGTCAATCGACAACAACCCAGCTGTTGTCGGTTGACTACAGTCGTTAAACATAAAAAAATAAGTAAAATCGATGCTGAGTAAAAAATTTCGAAAAATTCATTAAATGTGTAATAACTTCTAAACTAAAAAAATCGTGGAACATACATGGTGGTGATTTGAATGCCCCATGGCATGGAGCATCCAAATTTTTCTTTGGACGTCACCCTCTGTGCCACCATGTGTACTGGGTGACTTTTTAATCAGTACGTAAATTTTTGTTACGGTGTTAGTAACATTGATATTACGTAAGTAAGGAGGAAAAAAATTTTTTTTTCAAAATTTTCAGATTTTTATACCCCTTTTTAACGTCTTCGAGGATAAATTTTGTAAAACGCAGAAACACGGGCGTCACTTATTGTGTTGAAGAGTACTATTACCAAGTTTCAAGTCAATTCGACTATGTTTTTTTTTTCCATGGAAAAATTTTGATTTATTTTCATGCTTTAGACTTTAAAACGATATAAAACAAAAAAATACGAGTCTGTTTAATTTCCATACAGTTTATGTATAGTAAATTTGCGTACTGATTAAAAAATAACAGCGCACTCATGTAAAATAAAATAAAACAATTAAAATCTTACCCTGCTAATGACGTAAGTCCTTTTTTGATCCTGGGATGTAAACCCTGTATAAAAATAACGTAACCTAAATTACTAAATTTTAATTGTGTTTTCAATATTCGTACGATAAATTTATTACTTATTGACATCTTACATTAATTAAAGTCTTAAACGAAAATAATATTCTAATCAAAATGACATGAATAAGAAACCTGTTAATTAAAGACTTAGGTCCGTATTATAAAGACCCGTATTGATACTAAATTAAAATTTAAAAAAATGTTCATATGTATAAAATTGGAGGTCCTGATTCACTGACTGATGAACACCCAGCCCAAACCCTTACACCTACAAAAGCTGAAATTTGAAAACAATGTGTCTTTTATGACTGAGGCAAGCACTAAGAAAGGATTTTTTGAAATTCAACCCTTAAAGGGGTGATGAAATGGGGTTTCATAGTTTGTATGGAGAAAACGATTTTTTGGACGTTTTTAGTCGAAACTTTGTCAAGAATATACCTTGAAGCAAATAAACGGACACGTGTTTCGCGATTTTTCTAAAATCATCCTCTGAGGTGTCAAGAATGAAACGGGTGACCAAAACAGTACTTGCGCGAGCGAAGCCGCGGGAAAAGCTAGTAAGTACATAGCATAGGACGTGATTTTTACTACTAATTTTTAACCCCCAACGCAAAAAAGAGGGGCGTTATAAGTTTAACGTATATGTCTGTGTATCTGTATATCTGTCTGTGGTATCGTAGCTCCCAAACGGATGAACCGATTTGCGTTTAGTTTTTTTGTGTCATAGATAATTTTATGTTTTATGAAACATGGCTAATAGGAACACTCGGGCTAAAATTATCTATGACTGGTTGAAAATCTGTTCAGCCCTTTAAAAGTTATAAGCAATCAAATGTCGGTGGTGATTCAAATTTTTTAATTTTAGTGTTATTCAAGCTAGCTCCCATTTAATACATGGTATTGTTAGGATTTTTGAAATAAAAGTTGTTTTCTTCAATAAGACACGTAGTTTTAATTTTCTTATTTTCTTTACAAAATCGCGTGCACTCCATTAAACAAAACCGAACAAGAGAGAAACGTCACTGTCATCGAACCATAACTAACTTAACTTTTTAATATTTCATTGCGCTACTACACAAACTCGAACACCCCCCCTCAATGAAATATTTAATTTTAACAAAAAAAAAATCACAAAACTAAAATAAAAACTCATGACCCCAAACTAAAAAACTTAAAATTTGACACCTTACACTTAAAATTTATCATCTTATATTTATCCTTAACATCTTATCCTTAAAATTAACACCTTATACCTAAATTAAATGTGAACTTAATTAATTTCTCTAGACTTAGTGGTTTTGTGAAAATATCCGCAGTTTGCTCCTCAGTTTTAATGTAGTCTAAACAAATTGTTCCATTTTTAGTTAATTCTTTTATAAAATGATAGCGAATATCCACATGTTTTAATCTTTTTAAATTATCAGTACTTGCGATTGATATAGCTGCTTGGTTGTCACAGAATATTGTAACTGGTTTGATATTATTAATATTAAAATCTTTAAGTAAATTTATAATCCAGCAAGCTTCACTGGCAGCCATACTGACCGCAATGTACTCTGATTCAGCAGAGGATAAGCTCACAGATTGCTGCTTTTTAGAACTCCAAGAAATTAAACAGTTTGAAAACATAAAACAAAAACCAGAAGTGGACTTTCTATCCTTTAGGTCCCCTGCCCAATCAGCATCACAAAAACCCTTTAATATAATATTATTTTCAGTTTTATAAACAAGTTTATAATTTATAGTATATTTTACATATCTTAACACTCTCTTTAGAGCAGACAACAATGTGTCATTTGCTTTACTTTGAAATCTACTTAATATAGAAACAGTTGCACAAAGATCAGGTCTGGTACCACACACAGCATACATTAAACTTCCTATTATTTTCCTGCACTGAGACTCAATTCTCGGATTTAATTCACAATTATTGTTTTCAAAAATTTTGACATTAAAATTTGTATCCATTGGGGTAGACATTGGTTTGCAATCTTCCATTTTATATTTTTTGAGAACTTTTTGTAAGTAAGCTGTTTGACTCAACTCAGTCACCCCATTTTTAAGGTCCTGTTTTACTGATATACCTAGAAATTCTGAAATTAAACCCATGTCTTTTATTTTAAATTTATTCAATAGTGTGGTTTTTAACTGAGCAACTTCTTTTACATTGTTACCGAAAATTAATATGTCATCGACATACAACAATAGGTAGATGTAATTATTTTCATTCAAAGTCTTAGTATATAAACACGAATCACTTTGTGATCTAGTAAAACCTTCTTTGAGCATTACAGAGTTAAATTTGTTATTCCAGTACTTTGGAGATTTCTTTAGGCCATATAAAGATTTTTTAAGTTTAACGAATCTACAGTCACCCGTATAAGCCCCTTCAGGTAATTCTACATACACATTTTCAGAAATTTCCCCATACAAGAAAGCACCTGTAACATCCATTTGATGAATGGGCAAATTTAACTTTGTAGCTACTGAAACAAATAATCGGAATGTTGACAATTTAGCAACAGGGGCATAAATTTCATTTAAACTTAAATCATCTTTTTGTTCAAAACCCCTTGCTACTAGCCTAGCTTTATATTGTTTAACATTATTTACATTTTTAATTTTAAAAACCCACTTACTTGAAACAATGCTGTTAGTGTCAGGCTTGTCACAAACCTCCCAAGTATCATTTTCATGGAGAGTAGCAAGTTCCCTTTTCATGGCTTTTTCCCATTTCCCCGCACTTTTCCTACTCATAGCGTCTCTATAGTTCAAAGGTTCAGTTTCACTTTCACTGTCACAAGTTTCCACATTATTACACTTATAGAATGATGTCTTCTTGCATATTCGCTGTGGCCGTACTTTACGATCACAGGCTGTCGTCTCTTCTTCATCAGAACTTTCTTCACTAAAACATGGCTCATACAAGCTTTCTTCACTCTCATCAATAGTTTCATCAGATCTAGAAGTTTCCTTTTCATTATTCTCTATACTTTCACTTTCCTTCCTTGTTACTGATTCTTCCTCTGGTTCCGATTCTAAAGAAATAATTTCTCTCATCTCAGATTCATTTACTTGCTCTTCCATTAAAAACACCACATCTCTTTTCACTTCAACACAATTTTTTTCTGGAAAGTAAATCCTGTAGCCTTTAACATTTTCTCCGTATCCAACCATGATTCCTTTTTCTCCCTTAGCATCCCATTTCTTTCTCTTCTCTTTTGGGATGTGTACTATCACAGGCGTACCAAAGATTTTCAAAGAATGTATATCAAACGATTCATTGTTCATCCAACTTTCGAAAGGAGTTTTACCTTTTTCATTACTAGAACCAGTTCTATTCAATACATATGCAGCTGTCTGAACTGCTTCTGCCCACAGTTTCTTAGGCAAATTCTTGGAATAAAGCAACGTTCTAGCTGCCTCAACGAGGGTCCTATTCTCCCTTTCAGCCTTTCCATTCTGTTCGGGTGTGTATGTCACTGTCGTTTGGTGTATGATACCTTTCTCTAAGAAAATACTTTGCACATCATTGTTTGTAAACTCTAAACCATTATCACTTCTAAAATATTTAACTGTCTTACCTGTCATGGTTTCAGCTTTATTTAGAAAATCTTTTATGCAACTTTTCACTTCTTCCTTGCTTTTTACAAAATAAACGCTTCTGTAGTTTGAGAAATCGTCTTTAAATAAAATAAAGTACCTGGAACCTCCAACTGATGGTACCTCCATAGGCCCGCAAGTATCGGCATGAATCAACTCACACGGCCTTGTCGACTTTGTACGACTGGTATCAAAAGGTAAACGATGAATTTTTCCTTGCAAACAGTCCCTGCACTTATCCACGATATCATCTTTCACATCGATATTGTTGTTTGCTAAAAACATCTTCACGTGTTGCATGTTTTGATGAGCAAGTTTCTGATGCCATTCACTAAGGAATTCACGTTTATTCGAAGTACTCGCGTTCGAAATGTTACGCAATTCAAATCTCATGTCCATGTAGTACATATTTCCTCGCCGTTTTGCAATTGCACACAATTTATTTTCTTTGAAAAATTCACAATTAGATTCGTTTGTCATCATGACATAACCTCTCTCAATGGCGCGATTTACCGAAAAAAGGTTAGTTTTCAATTCCGGAACGAACAAAACGTTGTCTATGGTCGTGTCAACCCAACTATCGCCATTAAAGACTTGTGCTGCCACCTGGCCGATGCCGAATGCACCAATTTCACTTCCATTTCCGATTATCACTGTTTTTTGTGATAAAACTGAGTATGTCTTGAATAATTCACGGTCACGGCACATATGTTCGCTCGCCCCGGTGTCCACAAGCCACTTTGATTGCTCGAAATGTCCACATGTCGAAGATTCCACCACAAATGCATTACTTTCTTTGTTACATTCTTTGTTTTTGTTACTATCTTTATTGCCATCAGCACTTTCCTTTTTCTTTCTAAAACGACACTCGTACTTTGTATGTCCAGCCTTTTTACAATAGTAGCACTTGATATGACTTTTGCATTCACTCTGGAAATGGCCAAGCTTGTTACATTTGAAACATTTAACTTTTGATTTTTCAAATTTCTTAGCGGCAAAAGCTGATGCAGTAGATGGCTCTTCGCTTTTCTTTTCTTTCATCCGTTCTTCCTCAATTAGCAAACGAGCTATCAAGTTATCAAATGTTTGTTCGTCATCGGGCGCGGACTCCCATGCAGATATAAAATGTTGGTAGCGATCGGGTAATGACATCAAAATCTTGGTGATCACGAACTTGTCAGATATGTTTTCACCCATCTGCTTCATTTGATTTTGCATTTCTTGTATTTTAGAGAGGAAAATTGACATATCGGTACCTTCATCATACTTATATTGGAAAAAGCGCTGTTGTAATATATGAATGCTTGTCTCTGTTTTCTGTTCATACACACTATTCAATTTTCTCCACATTTCAGAAGAAGTTTTACATGAGAGAATGTGGAGCATGACATCCTCAGATATTCTGGTTACCAGGATTGTTTGGGCTTTAGCATCCTTTGTCTCCCACGACTTTAGTTCTTCACCTTCCTTGACGGGTTTCTCAACAGTCCCTTCCACCAGCTCCAGGAGTCGCTGTCCCCGCAGGAGCACTGTGACTTGGAATTTCCAGACATTCCAATTTTTCGAACCCTCAAGTTTGATAACATTTGTGCTCGGTGTAGTGAGCGCATCCATCCTGCCTCCGTGTCTTCCTCTTTCCTCACCCTTGCAGCCAGGTAAGTATTTTTATTCTCCCCGACGACGACCGCGTGGCCGGCTAACCTCAACGACGTCACAATCGGTATTTTTTTCAGCAAAACTGCAATCCTGTAACAGAGTTATGTGCCTGGGCCCATAACCTGTTAGGATTTTTGAAATAAAAGTTGTTTTCTTCAATAAGACACGTAGTTTTAATTTTCTTATTTTCTTTACAAAATCGCGTGCACTCCATTAAACAAAACCGAACAAGAGAGAAACGTCACTGTCATCGAACCATAACTAACTTAACTTTTTAATATTTCATTGCGCTACTACACAAACTCGAACAGGTATTCTACTTGGTTATATTCTCGTAGATCATATTGTCTCAAAGTTAATAAGATATACCACTTTTTTATAAAAATCTAGATTCCTTGAATTAAATTATTTTATGATTGATATTGAGGTCAAGAGTTAACCCATCTTATAATAAAAAAAAAATGTACTCAGTGTGAAAATAAAATCTTTAATTGTCATTAAGCATTTGAAATAGGTATTAAATCAATTATTCAATTGGAGTATCTTTTACCAGAATCTTGAAACCTAGCCCAAAAAGACGCGATGTGAGACATCATAACAGCAAAGAAGTTGGGCAATCTTGCCTGAAAATTTTCACTCACAAAGAATACAGCTCACAGAGCCACAACAAGGACCTTTGTCAGCGCTGGAAAAGCAGATCAAATGACCAAGACGTCCACAACATAGACTGGTGGAACATTACAGAAGAAAGAAATTAAAGTAGTCCCCTTCCCTTAAGCCTTATCCATGGGACAAAATTAACAAAATGGCGTGAGTTTTACTCTGTTAGCGAAACTTTTAAATGGTTTTCCCCACGAAACTGAACAACTTTCCTCAAGGAACTGGCGAATTTTTCATCAAATATTTCAAATTATTTCGAAAAGTTTTTCAGTTTTATGAATCGAAATACCGCCTAAAGTTTCTCTAGCTTATTTACTTAATATCAACACAAATCAAAATGTAAAAGGACTTGTTTTTAAAATTTTTAAATTTTGTTAAACCATACAAATTAAAAAAAACAACGGGTTGCACTCCGTGAGTGCCGGCAGAAATGAATACTTGAACATATTTACTTCCTTGCGGTCTAAAAAGTTTTCAATTCACCCTCCGTCTTACGAATTTTCGATCAGGGCCACGTGACTCAGGGCCACGTGACTTTTCAGAATAAATGAATTATTTATTTAGCTGTACTTACAATTCAGTGCTATTTATAACAAAAAAATTAAATTAATTACAATAAATAATTATTATAGGAGGTTACTGTTGTAATCTTTTCTTAGACAAGACTGCAAGATCTTCCCATCTATTATACCTTTGAGACCAAGATAGTATAAATACATATAGGGTATAAGGGACACACTAAATTCAGACCATAATTTGAATGATTTCCCAGTGGAATTTTCCTATGAAAAATCTTTAATTTTTTGATTTTTTTTTTAATATTTTCTACTTTATAATTAAAAAAAATATTAGAAAACACAACATTTTGCAATAAAAAACCATAATAAACGCGTAAAAAATCCAGCAATCTACATCGCATACGCAGCACGTATGCGGCACAGCACGCGCGGACGGCACGCGGTTTCGCGCTTCATTGTGCAGCGCCAAATTAGGTAAATAAGGAAAACTTCTTAACATGACGAAAAAATAATTATTTGAAGCCGATCATCGTCATGGGTAGATTTAACCATTTCAATATTTACTAAGCTGCTGTCTGTATATATATATTATATATATTTTTAAATTAGAGTTTACAAAACAGTATAAACTCTTAACCAATTTATATCTTGCGGCGAAAAATAAAAATGATAAATAAATATTTATTTTTATCATTTTCACGATATTTAACTTTCCAATTTTTTTTAATACAAATTATTTAACATAAATGAAAACAAAATCAATATTTTAGGTATTGAATTGCATACTATCAAATGGGTGACCTTATTAAACAGCAATATCAACCAAAATATTCCCTAAAATTATTTGTGAATATCAACCAGCATAACAAACTTGGACATGTGAGATAATTTTGTCGAATCTGTCTTGTTCCGGCATCCCATTCTACATGGCTTTAGTTCGGTTAAGATAAAACGACATCGACATTTAAAAATATGTCACAAGTCTATGCTAGTTATGAAACAACAGAAACAATATGAGTACGAGCTTAGTACGAGTACTCATACAAAATATCGGTAAGGCACAATCCATGCGTCACTGATCTTTTTTTTTTCATACACATACACACACACACATACACGTACGCACGCACCGTTACGGGTCCGTGGACCTACCGATTTGACCTACTGGTAGGACCACGGTACACCACTATGTACCCGTGGTCCTACTGGACTAGGGCTTACTAGAATATCGTAGTGTCCATACGCCCACACGCACGTACGCACGCACGCATTAACGGACGAAATCAGGAAGATTGTGGTCAACAGCGAACCCATTGTTAATAAAAAAGGAGCATTTCTTGTTTCCAAGACTTTTGTAACATAAAGATAATTTTGCTATATCCAAGAGGTTAACTTGGAGATGCCTAGAGCGACTAAAATATCTCCATTTATCAAGTATGTGGGCGTCATTGTGTTTGCGTATTTTTTTGTTTTTAAAAATCATACAGTGTTAAATTATTTCAGATATACTTACAACACTCTGTGTAAAATGGGATTAAAGTGACAAACAATATAAGGATAATATTACAATACAGGTAGCTTACTTTTAACAGACTTCACAAAAAGGAGGAGGTTCTCAGTGTTTTATAATTTTATTTTTCAAGTTTGTTACACGATAACTGCGCCAATTATCGTCCGATTTTCAATTTTTTTTTCGATAGAATATACACAAGTGGACCCATAAATTTGACGACGCCTGCCGCGATTTGGGAAGAGTAGGCAGCTGGCACATTTTAAGTTTTTCTTTTACTCCCAGTCCAGCGTGAAATACATCGTATTGTTTGTGTTATTAGTATTTCTGTTCGATCTTTTTTTGTTAGTCTGTACTAATTATTACAAAGAAAGATTTGATTGTTTGGAGCCTAATTAATGGCTCCGAAACTACTGGACCGATTTGAAAAATTCTTTCACGATTAGAATGGGCTATGTACGACATTTTAAAAATATTTTTAATTTCGTTTAATTTTTTATTTAACATAAAGGAATAAGGTCCCGTTTCCTAAAAAAAAATATATAAAAAATCTATCTTTTGAAATAAAAATATAATAATTAAAAGTTTCTCAGTAGGGTAAACTAATCATCAATACGGCATTATACAATCGTGTCTTTGCCAAGCTGTCATGTCAATAAAAAAAAAAAAAACCTATTTCATTTTGTATTTGGTTGTTTATTTTTGAGTTTTATTTTTGCTTTTGGTTAATTTTTTCTGAAGTCTTTTACTGCTACCGCATACCGGATTACGATTTAACTTTGCACGGACTTGTAGCTAGATTTTGACTGATTTTCTCACGACTACACCTTATTCATACCGGATTCCGAGAACTGCTTCAACGATAGTGATTAATACTCTTCGGATTTGTGGAATAACACTAATAACGACAGCGCAGCAGGCTTTGCTACTCAACATGGCATCTGACGAGTTACAGCGGTGGAGAGAACCAAAAAATGTTTTATACCTTTTTGTTCAAACACTGACATTAACTCACCAGATTTGACGTTTGTTACCATTCCAAAGGAATTGAAAGAAAGTTGGTGTAAAATGCTGTGAGGATCATTTAAACGTAAGTACATTGAAACGTATCTCTAGTTAGTCTGTGATTGAAACTTAAATGTTGAACTTAAACTCAAAAACGCAACGGTATAGGTTATATGTCATCCATCTGTCAATCTTTTTTTTTTTTTTACTTTGGCAAAGGAGTTAATCTGTAGAATGCTGTAATAAGCAACAAATCGTAACCAAAATTTTAAAAATTAATTATTTTTATATCTATGATCAAAATTATTTGATATATTTTTTGTTTGAATATGGGACCTTAAGCCTGCTTAAAATAAAAAAATCAAATTATTTTAAAAATCTTGCACATAGCCCATTCTACATTATCCCCGATGAACATAGGCTACCTGATTTTCCCGAATTCCCACGGAAACGAAGTCCCGGACGGAAAGCTAGTATACTATGATAATGTGCATAAACATTTTATTTATGTAAAACTAAGGAATATGGGCCTAAATCTCCTTCGTGTTTCGAAGGGAGGCCCATGCCCCTCGGTGGAGACGTCTATAGGCTGGTCAAAAAAAATGTAATATGGAGTGCAATGCAGGAGACCTAGACTAAGCCTTGCGTGATGGCTGACTGCAGGTTAAATAAGCAACTTTTACTTACATAGGAATTGCCCTTTGAATATAGAATATTAATATTTGTAATATGTTGTATATCTACTATAGTTTTATGATTATATTATATGACAAGTGGTATACTTGTGATCGCACAAACAGCTCAAATCAGTGCGACTACTGTCCAATTGTCCATGAACGATTTTTTTTTAAATTATGAGATGGGTTAACTCTTGACCCCAATCTTGACCTAGGTCATAGATGAGGTCGACAATGGAGCGAGTTAGCCCAGAGAAAGCCAATTAAGGCACTGGTACTCCCACGCACTGACGGAACACAGCAATTTACTTAGCGTCGGACTTCGGTGAGAGGGTGGTCGCGAACCAGAAGGCCTTTTACAGAGCCTACCACACCACATGAGACCATATGACGCCCCCTCAGATTCATACAAACTGAAGTGTCGTTGCCTAAAATGGATTACTAGGAGGCAGGTCTCATTTGTGTTTCCTTGTCGCCTCTTACGACACCCACGGAAAAAGATACGAATTTTGTATTTTGAACATATTGTATTTTACGATAAATGGGGTCAACATCATTTAAATTACCTCATCCATAGTAGCTCAGTTATCTTGTACTCATAATTATTCAAAATTCAAGCATTACTTAGTTTGGGTTTAGATGGCTCTGTGTGAACTGTCAAAGATGGTTATTATATTTATTCTATGCACCGCAATTATGGATATTGTGCTTCCATATTGTATGGAGATTATACTTCCAAAGAAGCGCTCGTAGCCCAGTGGCGCTAGCTGATCTCAACCGATCAGTGAGGTTAAGTAACGTACACACAGGCAGGGAACCTGATGGGTGACCAAAGTGGCAATTTATCACGAGCGTTTCCGTGCTTCGGTGAGCACGTTAAGCTGTCGGTCCCGGCTGTTGTCGATTGACTACAGTCGTTATAACCAAGTCAGAGGCCATTGTGCGGTTTGAAAAGTCTGACACCAGGGTTAGCCAAGTTCGCCACACACTTAACAATACCTACACGATAAGAAGAAGAGGCATGTACTTGAATCACCTAACAGGTGACTAACGGAAATTAGGCGGAAATAAATTCTTACCAATAGCTGAGATAAGGGAAGCCGGACTCGGTGGTCTAACGGCTAGTGGGTTGGACTCATAAGCGAGAGGTACAGAGTTCGATCCCCAGTGCCGCCATGTACCAATGACTCGTTTTCTGAGTTAAGTGCCACCATTGACTCGTTTTCTGAGTCAACGGCACATCAGGTTACCACAAAATGTAAAATTTCCCCAATGGATAGTAAACTCTAATGCTTGGAGATAAAATTGAAAATCGATTGAAGAAGTTTGACAGTTTTGAATAGCATGATGTGCTGTTGTCCCTACATTAGTTGCACACTAACCGATGCTCTTGCGGTGAGGGAAAACATCGTGAGGAAACCTGCACATTCAGGAGACGGAGTGTGTAACCATGATCCAATCCGGTCAGGTTCCCCTGTTAGCAAGGTCACGGAGGTCAGATGGCAGTCGCTTCACTGTTATTTGACCTGCCAAAGCCTGGTTCATGGTCAAGCGTATCCTGAATGAGAGAGATGGACCTAGTAGCGTGACGCACGCGGCTTACAAATATCTGTGCAAAATCAGTGAGGTGATTGCACCTCTATTTATTATGTGTTCTGTAAATCTAAAAAAATACTTTTAAGTCTTCTTTTTTATTAAAAACAAATAAATAAACATTTGTAATACTTACAAAGGCAGTGTTCTGTAATAAGATTAAGTAAATTAGTCTACTAAAAAACTGCAACTTCCCACTGCATTGCTCAAGTTTGTTTATGTTTTTTCCCCTTTTGGGAAAGGCAAAGTAATCTATAGAGCCACTTCTTCAAATTATTTTTTCTTCATAAGCTCCTCTATTCGTCGTAAGCTGAAATTGTTTTGTTTACGAAGAACATTGCATTGAGAAGCACTACTTGCCGCGGCCATCTTTTTCGGAACCAAATTGAGCGAATACACTGTATCACTTTATTATTACTTACTATACTGTTTTAAGTTAGTTAACTGGACAGTACACGATTATTATGTAGAAAACAAAGATTCTATCGGTACAGTAATTAACTTTTTTATTCTCTGAGATTTCGCCAATGTCCACTTCAAGACGAGGAGGTTGCTCCACCTACGCCAAATCTCCGCCAAAGACCCTAAAGTTGACAAACTTTACTGACATTTTTTAAGACTCGTGTTACATAGTCTTAAAAATACCAATTTTATACTTGCAGTTGTAGTGCAGCTGCAGTTTTTAGTAGAATCGATCCGCAGTTATGTATATTACGCAGATGACGATAATTACTCGGACATTGGTTATGGATAATAATACTGTTGATGACAACAGCTTCAGAAATACTCCACACCCCTACTGGATTTAAGGATGAAATTATCTACGAAAAAATTATATTTCTAGATGAAAAAACTGTTTAGTTGGTAATTTGCAAAAAACTATGTGTAACTTCATAAAACATGACTGAAATAACTTTATTCGATTACCTTGAAGCTGACTTTACGCGTTTTCTAAAACGGAAGAAACTGTTTAAAAGAAGCGAGTACTCACCCCGTACCTTTAAAAGGAAACAAAGAAATGAGTAAAATCAAAGACTTTCAATGTACCAACTAGATGTAAATTAGGTTGCGTGGCTGTAACGTCTTATTGGTGATGGAATAGTGACTATTTTATTCATTCAGGCAGTGGAACTAAGTACTATCGAAACCTCATACACTTGATAACAACCGCCCCAACCAGCAGCGCCACCGCCAACTGAACGTTGCAAACTATCAAGCAACTTAACATTCAGTTGGCGGTTGCGCTACCAGCAGCTCGAGCACGATGTGCTCGAGTGCGGAATGCGCCGCGGTCCTATGTCAACATTGACCAAGCGAAGTCAATGTGAAGTTTCGCCGTCAGCTAAGTGGCGTGCCGCGCAAGTTTGTCACGTTTCATGTGCGAGCTGCAGTATTTTAGTATGCGTGGTTACAGTACACATAGGCAAGCACTCGTGGAAGCTCTCAAAGCCCAATAGTGCTTGCTGTTCAGAATCAATCAGAGGAGTTGAGCAACGTACACAGAGCAAGGGCACTTTTAAGGGCCTTTTGAACCATCAGGCTTTCCAATTGATAAAGAATCTTTAAACCAAAGTAGAGGCTATTTATTTTACGGTTTATAAACTCCAATACCAGGTTTAGTCAAGTTTTCCACTTCCTTAAAAATTCCATACTTCTATTCGACTCCCAAATCTTTTGTGCTTGTAATGACGCTTAGATTATAAGAGAAAATTAAGAACTTTGGGATGATTGTTTTACCCATAATCGACAGTGATAGTATTATAAAGAGGAAATATTTGTATTTTTTGTAATCAATAAACTCAAAAACTACTGGATCGATTTCAAAAATTCTTTTACCACTAGAATGTCATATTATCAATGAGCAACATAAGCTACATGATTTTCCTGACATATGCTACATAAAGTACACGTACACGTACAACAATTTTGACCAGCTCTTCTGCATCCCATGTAGTAGGACTTTTAAGACTAAATTTGAATTTGCAAGTCACAGTTGAGCGTACCATCGCGACAACATCAATCCGAATTAAACATGCTGAGGTCGCCATAGCCGGACACGGCGTGGAGAACAACACAATTTTCCTGAATTTCTACGGGAACAATGTCTTTTTCTTTGTCCTAGCCATTTCCCATTATTTGGGGTCAGCTCTCCTAGTTTTGCGGTGTCAAGACAGTCTGTTCTGAGTTGTCAAAATATTTTTTTAGGCAAGCTCTAAGTCCTTGGAAACGTGGATCACCAGGTGGCTAGTGGGCGTCCTCTACCTCTCTTATTAATTTGGCAGTGCTAAGGCCTGTTTTACGACATGGCCTTCACGGCGTCTTATGACATGATCAAACCATCGTAGGCGGCTTTTGGTGAGTTTTTCTGCCATAGGCGCGACCTTGAAACTTCCTCTTATGTGCTCGTTTCGCACTTTATCGAGTGAAGTTACGCCTGCTGCCCATCTTAGCATCTTCATTTCGCTTACGGGCATTTTTATGACCCAACACTCGGCACCGTACGTCATGGCTGGTCTGACTGCGGTCTTGCAGATCTTGCCTTTTGTTTTAATCGGCGTTCTTGTATCACATAAAACCCCCGTCAGAGCCCTCCACCTCCGCCATCCCACGCTAATTCTGTGGGCAACATCAACCTCAATGTTCTCGTAGGCTGTCAGCATCGCACCACGATACTTGAATTGGGATACGTTTGGCAGTGGATTCCCGTCAATTTTAATGGAGTTGGAGTTGTTGGTATTACCGCGCGCTCCAAGTATTCCGTTTTAGTTCTGCTGATTCGAAGGCCTTTGTTTTCCAGCGCGTGTCTCCACTTCTCGATGGTACTTTGGAGTAGTTCGGCATCTTTATCTATGAGGACTATGTCATCTGCGTATAACATACACCATGGTTATTTTATGTTTGTCGGGCGTTTTCCGCACTTAGCCTCTCACTATGGTAAGGGAGACTGAATGTTAGGTAATCCATTATCATGTTAAAGAGAAGTGGGCTCAGGAATGAGCCTTGATGGACACCTACTTTGACTTCGAAGCTATTGCTTAGTCTTTTCCACGGGAACGAAGTAACGAGCAGAAAGCTAAATCACAATATTTTACTTGATTTTTTAGGTGAAAATATACTTAGTCAGTTGCGAATTGTTTAATAGTAAAATGTCTTACCCATTTCACAAGGTTGTTGGACTTGATAGCATACCCAACCCATGTTCGGGTCGCAGACGCAGTAGGTACATCCATGCTGTCCGTCTATCACTTTCGACCTTATCCCACCTACTTGCAGGGTCGCAGGTCTCCATTTCAGCTGACGAAAATAAAATGCTCTAAGCGACACAGATGGTTTCGCGGCAATCATGCGAAAACTCTATACTTCGCTGCTCAAACGAACTCGAGCCAGCCCCTACAGTATACTAAAGGTATTAAATAAAATAAATAAATGCTACTCACACTCAAAGGCCAATATTAAGGTTTTCCCTTTTTTCGTGGGTCTTTTGGAACACGTACAAAGACAGACACTAACTTGTTTATTTGTCTTTCTGTATCTATTCTATTAATTTTTCTAATCCTTTTTGTACTTTACGCCTACTCATCAAGATTTCTTCTCAATGTTCGTTAGGTTGACTGGAAGAGATCCCCTAGTGGGATAAGTCCGCCTTTGTACCTTAAATGTATTCTAACTTTAAGTACCATATTTTGCTCCTGTAAGAATATTTATTGTACAATAAAGGATTTACATACATACATACATACATATCATCCATGATTCGAGAAAAAATATCTGCTTATTACGCAAACATTTTCTCAGACCAGGAATCAAACCCAGGATCACGAGGCAACGCCACTACGACGCGACTCAACATACTCGGATAGGTGAGACTCCCCCCTCTTAAAAAGGTGGACGGAGCTACCTTATTTATTTTATGCCCATCTTTGTGTTAGATACTAAGATTAGCTTTAAGTTATCAAATTATTTTTAATTTAATTTAATTTTCAGTTTTTTTATATATTTGGTTCTCCCCTTTATATATTGTAATATCATTGATCATTGTTATATAGTCAGTTATTCATGTAACTGTGTCAGTGTTAGTACTTACTAGAAGATTGACCAGTGGTGCTGTCGATGTTTATCTGAAAACCATGGATTTATGCAGAAATTTTTCTTTTCTTCAATTTTAACTGACATTATATTAAGTGATATTACATAATGTGTAAGCAAATATGTAATTGACATTAATTGCAAACAAAATTTTAGTTTATAATATTATAATGTATTTCAGTATTATAATTAACAGAAATAATAAAATACGCTGAAAAATAACTGTTTGTTATCTTATTACATAATTTTAGCTTATATGTCGTTGTATTATTGTATTTTTTATGTTACCATGTGTTACTTTATGTGACCTTATATGTCCTTTTTGTGTTATCGTATTTTTTGTGTGTGAAATAAACCTATTTTAATATTATGTATATTAATATATACATACGCTCACGCCCATAATCTCTCATGGGGTAGGCAGAGCATCAGTGGTTCTAAAACCACAAGATGCCACGTTTGACCCAAATTTTGAGGGTTATCAGATGAAACAAGTTGCATAATGGTGAGAGGTAGTCAGCCTTTCGCCCATTATACATCAAAACCCTTGCATCCCTCTTACAGACTTTTACTGTATACCTAGGAAGAGTAGGTAGCTGGCACATTCTAAATTTTTCTTTCACTCCCAGTCCAGCATTGAATTTTAATATAATTTCTGTGATTATGTTATACTAGCGTATTTTTCTCAGTATATTTTCCGGAAATTTTCTTGCAAAAAAAGTTTCTGCATAGCAATCCTAGACGCGTGACAAAATATGGAACAGGCAGAACGACATCGATATGAAATAACTATATAATTTAAAATTATATTAAAATTATTTGTCAAAATCAATTATTACAATATACATTATAATAAAATGTCACAACTGAAAACTAATTAAATTAAAAAACAAAGTTCAAGTCAAAATCCGGCCCGAGTCTCACCCGGAGCAAAGGTCCCCATCAGGCTCGCAGCGTTCTCGCGTTAAATCGCGATGGAGAGTCTTTGCACCAGGAAAGACCCACAACGCGGATCACCCCCGCTGTCCATAATCTTTTGCCGATGTCCCTGACAAACGCCTTGGTCTCACTGCCCCAGGGACCCGCAGTCTCAAACGTGACGGTTACAAAGTTATAAGCGGCTTTTAGAGTCTTATATAATTAAAAATGTTATTACACCCCCGATATTAATCGATTATAATTATTTAAGAACGGAACCAATTTTGATTTGATACAGCTATGAGCCATCTCAATGATGTCAGCTTTAAAATACAAACAACCGCATCGAAATAAATCCATTCGTTTAGGAGCTACCATGTCACAGACGGGTTCAGTACGCCTTATCAAAACACGCTTAGCCTTGTTACATTTATACTATGACAAATTGAGACAATAAGTACCTACATACGCCAAACTTACAACACCCATTTTTATCAGGGGTTAAAAATTACGTTTCATGTCTACTGTATGGCGTATAAGAATTAATGAAATTCACTATTTTGACTTATTGTAAGTAACATCCTTCCTTACTTCCTCAATCTAGGTATACTAATATTATAAAGAGGAAAGATTTGTATTTTTGTATGTAACGAATAGGCTCCGAAACTACTGGACCGATTTCAAAAATTATTTTACTTTAGGATGTTACATTATCCCGACGTCCCGAGTGGGATGCTAGTAATATTATGTATGTATGGATGTATATTTGTATGTATGGATGTAGGTTTGAATGTTTGGTCCTCTTTCACGCTCCAACGGCTAGACCAATTTTAATAAAATTTGATATGTAGGTAGTATGGATTAACACATAGACTACATAATTTTCACAAAATCCCACGGGTACAAAGTGCCGAAGCTAGTGTGTTCTATAAAATAAAACTATTTTTAATAGACTTCTAAAAACAACAGTAAGTTTACCAACTAAAAAAGAGAAAGTTCTCAATTCAAATGTCTGTTTGTTTATTTATTCCCTTTCGACTTTTTTCTTTTTTCACTTCTAGTCTAGAATAAAATAAACTTAAATGTCTTACTGATATAATAGATCCAGTTACAAACAAAATACACATGAAATTCATTTCAAAATTATTTTTCAACAAAACCAAACTTTTTTCTCATTTAGGCACCATGTACACCGTTTATAATTTAACATAAACCCATTATTTCAGTTAGTCTTCAATTTGATTGATTTGTGAATTAAATAACATTTATGTCGGGCGAAAAATTTTAAACTAAGAAAATACATAAAATATTACAACAAATCTATATCTATACTAATGTTATAAAGAGGAAAGATTTGAATTTTTGTATGTAACGAATAAATACTGGACCAATTTCAAAAATTCTTTCACCATTAGGATACTACATTATCCCTTAGTTACATGGATAATGTAGTATAATGTATGGGATCGAAGAAACGAGCGGAATGCTAGTCATCTATAAAATTGAAACTCCTGACTGACTTCATCCATCAACGCTCAGCTAAAACTGCCTGCACCACCCGTATGCATCATTCTACTCGAATCGGATATTCGACAAAAATATACCCATCACTGTCATCTAGATACCGCAAGAGAGGGATGCACTCGGTTTTAAGTCAAATGGTGTAGAATACGGGTGCTGTGCCATATACGGCTCGTCCACGCCTCCGCGATTTAGAAAAATACTCTAGGGATTGGGCAGACAAAGGCCAATTCAGATCGGTTAAATTCTCCATAAACCTAACCACGTAACCCAGGATTCCTGCTAGAGGCATGCAAGAACGTTGAGAAATAGCTAGCCCGAAACATCACGCACGTTTCCCTCTTGAGACTAAATGCGGAAAATGCACAACAAACTCAACAGCAATAATAGTATTGGAGATAAAAGTCCTACCGATATAATAATCTTCCATGGTAAACTGGAAGTGAAAGAAAAACTTTGAATTTTCCAGCTATCTACTCTTCTTAGGTATACAGTAAAAGTCTGTAAGTGGGATGCGAGGGTTTTGCTGTAGAATGGGCGAAAGGCTGACCATAGAGGTTTAAAGATCTTTATTTCTTATTCAATTATACAACTTGTTCCGTCTGAAAACCTTCACAATTTGTGTCCAACGTGGCATCTTGTGGCAACCACTGATGCTCTAGCTACCCCGTTAGGGATTATAGGCATGAGCGTATGTATGAATGAATATAATAATTTCAGTCACAAACTAAATACACATGAAATAATAAAGGCATCTTAAACGTATTTTTCAACAAAAACTTTTTTGAATTTAGGCACATAATGCACCGATTCTAATTTTACACAAACTCATTAATTCTCTTTATTTCGTGTAGTCTTGGTGTTAATGTTCATAATTATAAAACGGCGATCACTGCAGAAATCGATTAGTGAGGCTTTCAGTTCTCTTGAAATTGATTTTAAATAACTCCTAATTTCAGGGTCAATGTGATGATTATTGATGGATTTAAACTCCTTTACAAAGTCGCCGTTAAATATCTAATTCTATTGATTCTGAAAAACAGCACAAGCATCTTTTTTCGTACTTAATAACACCAACCCTGCTGCTTCTGTCCTTTTAACGGATTTTTTTATCAACGGTGAGCTTTATAGTTGATCGAAGACGGTGAGAGTCCAAAATCACGGGGCGCTAAGTCCGAGCGCGCTAATCCAACAGTATGAATCCCGATTGCATTAAAAACTCCTTGGTTTTGTTTGCCCGATGCGATGGAAATGCCTACAATAGTGCCGAGTCAGCAATGACTGTCTTCTTTGTATCTAAGATCATCTTTATAATAAGTTCTCTCATTGCAAAAAAACTGCAATCATTCTCTTTTTAGCTGATCTCTGTGGTTGAATAACAACCGGCCCGGTTCGTCTTAATACAGTTTTGAATTACTTTTATTCCAGTTTTTACGATTGAGTCTACGCTTTAACGGTCTGAGTCAAATATTTTCATCATTTCTTATACCAATCTAAAGCGCTGTTCGCTGTTTTTGATTGAATTTTGTGATTAATTTGTATTCTAAGTGATTTGTTTTTTTTTTATTATTAGTTAAGCTAATCAAAATATTTAATTACTAATCTTAGAATCATCATTTTAATTACAATTTAAGGTCATCCAAATCAAAGGAGTAAATAATTGATTTTTTCTATGATAATGGTAAATGATACAAATAAAGACTGATTATTTTTATGTTAACAACAGTTTTTCTTTTGACTGCAGTTACTTTCAAAAAAGTGAATCAAAAATTAAAAGTTGTTAAAAATATTAATTGGCAGGGGATCCGATTAGGGGATCGGAACGAAATAACTCGTGTTTGTGCCTTTTATGTTTTTAAAAATCATACAGTGGGAAGCTAACTTAGATTTTACATACAGTGCGATATTACTGCACTGTATAACGATTCAACAATATTTCATTTTACTTATTTTTCATTGTTTAAAATTAATTCAGCTAGTCTATTTTATAATAAATTATCCACCAAATTTTTTTTAGATCGCATATAAAGCGATTTAAGTATAATGTATTGACGGCCGGTTTGGTCGAGTGATAGTGGCGCTGCCTCTTGATCGACGGGTCCTGGGTTCGATTCCCAGTCGGGGCAAACGTTTGTGTAAAAAGCAGATGGTCATGGGTGTTTGTGTCTTGTCTTTATGTTCCGAGGGACCCACAAGACACAAGGGAAAACCTTAGTGTGGGCCTTTGAGTGTGTAGCGTTTATTTATTATTATTTATTTATGTATCCACTATGATTTTGATTTCCGGTTTTACCACAATCTACCGTAAAAATTGTAGATATGGCTCAACATAATAAATTCCAAATAGGTGTAGTGAATACTTAAATTATATCCAAAATATATTTTTTTAAGTATTTTCTGTTAAAAATTACTTCTTTCTAGGTCCAAGGGCGTTGATTAGTTATGAAGAAAGTCCATATTTTTATTTACATATATCTTGCTCCCCCGCCCCCGGCATTCAGGGAAGTAAGTGACTACTTACAGATATCATTACAGCATAGGTTTCAAAACCTACCATGTAATGTTAACATTACAGCATAGGTTTTGTAATTTGAAATAAGAACTGTCATACTCATACAGCAAGAAGAATATTTTTAAAAGTTTTTTTTTTCTCGGTATCGATTATTTACTCGAATCGGAATCGAGACAATTCATATTAGAATTTATGAAGATTTTATTTTAAATATCGAACTATTTGTTTCGCAGTCACATCGTATGTTAGTTGAAATCGATTTAAAAATCAAACTGGCCAGCACGATTTGACGCGCTTGCGTGCCATAAAATCGTGAAGAGTAAAAAAGGCAGTCGACTAGCTAGGCGCGAAAGTAAATATTTTTCGTGTTTTGGAGTTCTTTCTCAAAAGTTTTGAAAAATGTCAAGTGACGAAGACATGGATCTAACCCCCGATTTTATAAAAGAACAAGCAAAAACAGTTTTAGAAAATCTATTACCGCAGAACTCGAAAGAAAGATATGTAAAGGCATACGACGAATTTATGAAGTGGCGGTCAGAAAAAAAAGTTAAATCTCTTTCTGAAAGTGTTTTTATATCATATTTTAATGAATTATCTAAGAAGCTACAACCTTCTAGTTTATGGTGCCTTTAATCCATGCTAAAAGCTACAATGATGACAAAACATGACGTGAATTTGAAATATTTTTCTAAACTTACTGCTTTCTTGATAAGGCAGTCTGACGGCTTTAAAAGCAAGAAATCGAAGGTATTTACTGCAAAAGAAGTACAAAAATTCTTAAATGAAGCTCCGGATGAAATTTATTTAGCAATAATGGTTCGTATTTACTTGCATTTTTTAATAAGTTACCAAAATATTTCATAAAAATACTATGCGGATTTGGTGCATATAATACAACTTATGTCTTTTTTTACAGGTTGTTCTAATTTTTGGGATATCGGGTGCCTGCAGAACCGTGGAATTGACAAACTTGACAATAGAAAATGTAGAAAAACATAACAAATTACTACTCATAAAACTGCCTAACACGAAAACTAAAATTGACAGGTCATTTGTTGTGCATGAAGAATTTGCAAATGATGTTGAAAAATATCAAGCTCTTCGGCCTGAAAACATGGATACAAATCGTTTTTTTCTTAATTACAGTAAAGGAAAATGTCACAGAAAAGTAATAGGAAAAAACAAATTTGCAGGCATGCCAAAGCAAATAGCCACATATTTAAAACTGAGTAACGTAGAGTTATACACCGGGAATTGCTTTCGCAGAACATCAGCGACTCTATTGGCTGATTCTGGCGCCAACCTCACTCTGTTAAAAAGGCACGGCGGCTGGAAGTCCAGCAAAGTGGCCGAAGGTTATATCGAAGATTCGGTGAAAAACAAAAGCAAAATTACTTCTAAAATAACAGAAAATATAAACTTGAAATCGCCACGTCAAAGCACATCATCTGAGCTATTTTTTACTGAAGAAAATAGTACCAGTCAACTGCCGCCATTTACGATGCAAGAACCTCAAGTCACTCAAACTCAAGTCTTATCATCACAAACTCATACTCAAACTGTAAATATTCCTAAAAAGAACTTGACCATATCTTTTACAAATTGTTCTAATTTTACAATACACACGTTTCCTTTAATAAATGTTCATAGAAACCTGCTTTCTTGTTTTTTTACTTACCTCACAATCGATATGTAAAGCAGAGTGTTTATCTCGGGGCCCTTGGTTAACAATCTACTATTGTTATACTAGCGAATGAAATTATAGCGGATATTTATATTAAAATACTTACAGTATTATCTATATATATATATATACATATTATAAAGAGGAAAGATTTGATTGTTTGTTTGTTTGTTTGTTTGTTTGTTTGTTTGTTTGCATCGAATAGGCTCCGAAACTACTGGACCGATTTGAAAAATTCTTTCACCATTAGAATCCTACATTATCCGGGATGGACATAGGGTACATGATTTTCCCGAATTCCCACGGGAACGAAGTCCCGCGCGGGAGGCTAGTTTTGTAATAAACAAGTAACTGCAGTTATATCTAGCAAAGCTTGTCGCGTCACACCACCAGCACAAGCCGGTACTTATTATTAAATTCCCGCCAAAGAATCTCAATTATGCATAGACATAGAAAAAATAAGTTATACACTTGATGTCAGTGCAATTATGGTAACTTGACATTAATATTTTTTTAAAGCTCGGAATAACGTCATTTAGCCAATAATAAAACGGGCAAGTGCGAGTCAGACTCGCGCACGAAGGGTTCCGTTCCGTACCATTACCTATAATAAAACCGGCCAAGTGAGAGTCGGACTCTATAAAAACCATTACCTCTTTAAAAGTAATCTGTGTATTACGTATTTACTCAGTTTGCATTTGCCAATTAAATTAAGAATATTAAAAAAAGTATCGAGTTTGACATAAAGTAATTACCACCTACACGTAGATACCCCGGCGGAGCGGCGTCAGGTTCGTTGCTGTACAATGAGTTAATAATGACAATTATATTCTGCTTGATGGCATCAAGCATGCGTAGGGCGTGGTAACTGATAACTTACATACTTTAAATATATAAATATGTATACAGAGTGTTTCAGAATAAATATTGTTTATTGTACAATAAAAGATTTACATACATACAGACAAATACTCTATAAAGAGAATATCTAGAAATTAGAAAGGAAGAGATTGCCTGGAAAAGATTGCTACCTAGCAATAAGGCCGCCTTTTTGTATCACATCACTTATATGTTTGAGTTTCCTGGACTTGTATATTATTTTTTGTGTGCAAATAACGAGTATTGTATTGTATTGTAAAAAAATAGATTAATACTCAGCTCTATTTCGAATGTATGTGAAAATAAACCTGTTGGAGCCTTAAGGGATGTACGTAATTACTGATTATGAAGTTAATACAAAAAAAAAAGATTAATACCTTTAAATTACAATTTTATTTTATTTTTTTAAATTTTAAATTATTCCATTTTTGTAAATAATTGCGAATCCCTAAGTTAAAGCAAACTCATTTGTGCCATCGGTGGTTCTAAATCTCATTTAAGATTAGTCTCTGACGTGTTGCTACGCAACGGTTGTTGATTAGATGTCAATGTAATAAATAAGTAAATGACTTGTTAAAAAATCACGTTTGTTCAATGACTAAAGAGTAAAAGGACAGGAAATTTCACAAAAATATGCGTGCCTGTAGTAAGCACATGCTAGGGTAACAAAATATCGATACTTGTTCAAAGTATCGATATTTTGTTACTTGTTCAAAGTATCGATAGGTGGTACAGAGTACGGTTACTTTATGATAATTGAAAAATAAACAAAATCACAGCATTTATTTACATTTATTTACAATTTGTCAATTTGAAAAAAAAGGCCAGTTCACAAAGTACCCAGAGTTTATAATTTTACTAAAGCTTTGACAATTTTACGGTGACATATGTATGTGTTTTATTGTACAATGATCATACAAAAGATATTTTGTTTAAAATAAAAGCCGCCATACAAAATCGTGACACGAGACCGAAGACCGAGCTCCGCGCAGGGTTAAGCCCAGAGCGACCACCCTCTCAATTCCATGACGACCGCCATATAAGGTTCACTCTAAGAGCGAGGCGAGGCAGCAGGCCGAGGAAAACTGCGTATTTGGTGAGGCCGAAGGCCAAGCTCTACGTAGAGCGACGCAGAGCGTGACGTTTCACCCAACCTAAAATTCAAGATCTCGGATATGATCTTTTGCAAACCTGATATTTCGTGTCGTTCAATAGCACCCGAAGAAATGCTTATTACAAAAATGACACTCATGCACGCTATTGAAAAAATCTAGTTTTAAAAGTGGAATCTGTTGCCAATATTATTAAAAGATACGCAAAAGCTTGCGAATAAACCAACATGTGATCGTCGAGGTTATCAATCTCCTCGAAAAAACAGACAGAGTAAGGAGGTTAAAGAGTATGTTAGTGTCAATTTAAGGTAGCATTGCAGGCAGCAAGTATTTTTTGGTGACTTATAAAATTAGTAAGCAAAACTTAAGGATGTGAATCCGCCTTCTAAACTGAACAACTTTTCCCAAGGAACATGGAAATACAAGATATATATATATATATATATATATATATATATATATATATATATATAATATACATATTTTAGTTGTGTTATTATTAGCATCCACAGACTTTATGTCCGTGCCTTTGTCTAGATTAAGTTTTCTTGTTAATACTTGATTTTTAACTATAATACAATACTTTCCATAGAGGTTTACAATTAATAAATAAGTATAATAAATATATGAATACATAATGTTCATAATATATATTTAAACTAGTGACGGTTCTTCGCTGTTGCATTCAGACCTCAAGGCATCTATGACGGCTGTGTCTCGACTTTTGATCGCCATTTTGAGGTTGTAATTGACCACTTTTCCCCTGCCTGCCGTCTCTGCTTCTTTGATGAATCTGCCTATCGCATCGTTACCATCATCCGCATAATATTTGCAACTGGCGGTATGACGCGATATGGCAACTACAGCATGTGGGATACTGTCGTGTAGCTCCTGCCTGGTCGTTGTAGTACGCACGATCACCACCTTTTCGTACGTCAACCCTTGAGCCTCGTGTATGGTGAGGATGCGTGACCCGGTGCCCGATCCGTATCCCTGGTTTTGTAGAGTTGTCTTTTCTACTTGTGTATGAACAAGGTACAGGGTTTCGGACTGGGTTCGATCGACCTATGCATCTGTATACCTTTCAAGTTTTAAGGAGTGCGTACGAAGTTTCGACGAGTAAATGCCACTGTAGACTTCTCTAAGGGCAAATGCTACGTAAAAAAAATATATTTAGCTTCTCCATTAGCTTACAATTTGCAAGGTTTTATTAAATGCTGATTCCTCGAAATGTAAAGAGCATAGGTGGAGTACTTTATGAGGTTTCAAATTATCTTTCCCAATAATGTCAAACCACTTACGTCGTAACGCTTCTTTTTTTGGGAACCTGAAAACATAATCAAACCAAATACTTACGTATTAATACTAATAATCCTCTCACTTGGTAATGTAGTTTAAAAGAAAAACAAATTTCTAAGGTAAAATAATCATACGGAATAACATTAATTAAATTAATATATTTTATAAACGTAGGTAACTATAAAATCTTAGCTATGATTTGATTTCGCCATTTCAGTTTTTAGCAAAACTGTCCCTTTACACCTTGAATACAGAAAGTGATAGTATAGATAGTTAAAAAACAGCTTCTTATCTTATTTAGCTTAATGTGTCCCACCGCTATTTTAATATAAAAAAATATTGTAACTGATCACTCGTACAAATATGCTCTGTAACTAATACAGAATCATCGATATAAATTCGATAGCCATTATTATTACATCACTAATGTCATTTGTATAGAAATTTTTGTTATGGAAAATATTATGTAAAGTTAGCCAGAAAGGTAATTTAGGGTGTAATAAATGTAAAAACTATAAAATATAATCTTAGTAATAAAGGTTTTAGAAGTATTTTTGGGTTTAATAGGCGTATTTCAACAAAAAACGGTTACTTACTGATGCACAGTCGTTTGCTTGTTATTTTTGTTAGCTCTGTAGCTGCACTGTTTTACAGAGCACGTAGCCGTTTTGCTACCTTGTCATCCAATGTTCTGACACTATACAAAACCACAAAACAACTTCTCCTCAACAAAAAACACAATTTTTCACTAATGTTGCTATTCACTTGACAGCTCAAGTACTCACGAGTGAAATGTAAACAAACTTAACAAAAATGGCGGCCGGCCACGCTTCATAAGTATGTATATGTCAAATATTGCGCCTCCATATAAACAAATACTACATACTCAAAGCGTTTGTTGTACATATGGGAACCCCCTTAAATATTCAATTTATTCGAATTTTTAGTATTTGTTGTTATAACAGAAACCAAAATGCATCATCTGTGAAAATTTCAACTATCTAACTATCACGGTTCATCAGATACTGCCTCTGACAGACTTTCTATAAAAACGAGAAAAAAAATCACGTTTTTTGTATGGGAGCCCCCTTAAATATTTATTTTATTCTGGTTTTTAGTATTTGTTATTATAGGGCACAAAAAAATACCTCATCTGCAAAAAATTCAACTGTCTAACTATCTGGGTTCATGAGATACAGTCTGGTGACAGACGGACGGACTTAGTAATAGGGTCCCGTTTTTTACGTGATTTACATTGATTTAATTTTACATTACGTGATCTGCCAAATCATTGGTCATAGACGAATGAACAGTCAGTTTCAATCAGAATGGATTTCATTAATCTGAGGTTTCAATGATACAACGATGATTGTCTATGAAGCTATGTAAATTTTTTAAATTGTTACTAAACTATAAACTGTATTAATATTCAAAAAAATATGTGACTGTCTAAAACATTGCTGAAATCAGCAGATCTAGCACGATAACGACAAACTTGCGCTTGGTTTACGTTGAAACTTCACTTTGATTGCTCGAGGGTCCCGCACAAAGGCTTGCTCACCCTACGGCGGCGTTGTCAAAGTTGACATTTTGACATAGGACCGCAGTGTTGTCGCGGTGCTGTCACTATCGTACTCGGCCTACAGTTTATCTCTATTTCATAGGGATAACTTTGAAGCTAACTGTACGTGATTAGAAATCCTTTAGTTACTCCAATTCATATTCAACCAGAATGATATTTTTTATTTGCATATGCAATCCTACGATCTATTAATGGATGGCAACCTAAAATTTCACGACCATGTTCTTGACTTAGTTCGTAATTGTTTTTACAGGCTAAAAGTCCTGTATAAAATAAGATATTTTATTACGACTGAACTTCGTACACAATTGTGTGAATCACTGATATTGTCTAAATTGAACCATTGCCTCACTGTTTATGGGCCTTGCCTTCTGAAAAAATCTCTTGCCGTGGCAAAACGAGTACAAAACGCCTGTGCTCGTTTTTGTTTCAATATCCCTCCCAGAACACACGTCACACCTTACCTAGATAAAGCCAAAATCCTAAAAATTGAGAATCGAGTAAAATTACATTTGGCGTCTCTATTATTTGGTGTTATAAAATCAAAAAAACCTGAGTATTTAGCACAAAAGCTAACCTGGCGTTATGCAAACTACCGTTACACAACTAGGGCATATTCATATCAACTTGTTATGCCATCTCACACGACAACTTTTTTCCGTGGGAGTTTCAGGTACGCGGCAACAAAGATATGGAATAATATTCCACCCCCTCTCCATTTAAAGGCGTCAGTGTACAGTTTTAAACAAGGTTATAGATCTCACCTTCTGTCGCTCCAAATGCCCGCTTCCTGAAACGCTCAAATTTTAATTATTTAATTATTACACACACACCAACACGCACCCACACATACACACACACACAACCCATACACACTGACACAAACCACACACACACACACACACACACACACACACACACACTTACGCACTCATACATACGGTTGTATTATTGCTACACTTTGGTTGTTTGCACGTGTCGGTTGTGATTAACGTTTTGACTTAATTTTGTTTTGTTTTGTTTATTTTGCATGTGTTTTATGTCTTTCATGTGTATGGTATTGTATATGTCTAGCTGTCTTGAAATCGTGCTCGACGCAACAACACACTGTGGTACTGACTGAAAATCAGCGCTTTAATCTAGTGCTACAGCACATGCTGAGTCAGCGCCATTTTGACTGCTTTAGATAAGTTTTATGTTGTTCTACTTGTTTGTATTGTTTGGAAGCAGTTAAATAAAGTTATATCTATCTATCTATCTATCTATTAGTGATTATGTAGGTAAAACGAGAGAAACTGCTAAAACGAGACGACAGATAATACTCACCCCGGATCTTTATTAGGAAACAAAATTATAGTGCAACAAGGATCTTTTGGCAGGTGGTGCCAATTGGAACTAACGATTGCTAACGCCTTCACCTTGGAAACGCCATTTGTTGACAGATTGTTGAATTTTTAGTTTGTTGTGGCTATTCAGCGCTTTTTAAAAACATGCCAAAGTGGTGTGAGAGGCGTGGCTTTAAAAGTGAAAGAGTACAAATGGATTAAAAGTAATGTGGCTCCCCTATAGAACCATTTGAAATCGTAAATAAGCGAATTGCAGCAGCGATAGGTAAGTAATACCATACCGAGGTAGATATGGTATTACTCAGTTTCCCTTACCCGAACTTATTAATTTAATTATATTTAATAGGTAAGTATAGGTCGCGCCACGTAAATAGAACGCTGCATAACAAACATCCCTAATACCACCAAATAGACCAGTAAATTCCTTCTAATGCGCAGCTTGACCGCCAGCATTTTTTTTACGTGACGCGATCTGTAAAGGTGTTTACAATCAAATGTTATTGAAATATTAAAAGAAAATATGAGGAGTATCTTGACGAACGATTAACAAGGATTGGAAAAGAAATAAGATTGGTGACAGCGTCATCTACTAAAATAGTGTCGCCAGGGAAAACAGGAAGACGACGAACAACAAAATTATGAAGTAATTTAGACATGAAAAAAGAAAAATAAAAAAAATAGTAAAGAGGAAAAAAACTAAAACATATCGTCCTTGTCTTTGTAAATTATGTTCTTGTGTGTAAAGAAAGTATTATTGTTTTTAACCGACTTCAAAAAAAAGGAGGAGGTTCTCAATTCGGGTGAATTTTTTTTATATATTTTTTTTTATGTTTGTTATCTCAAAACTCCGTCATTTGTAAACCGATTTCAAAATTCTTTTTTAGTTCGGAAGCATCTACTTCCAGATTGGTCCCATAATTTTTTTATCGAAATCGCTTCAGTATCAATCAATCAATCAATTTTGAGATGTGGCGTTTCCATATGTGATTTCGCCAATGTCAAAGTGTATTCTGCTGCGTTTAGTTTAGATTCTGCTTGGCGTCTTGAAAGTACAAGGGTATCTTTAAAAAATAAATAAAAAATAAAATAACATTCCTTATGGGCCTCAGCGATGCGGATAAGTAACCTAAAACAATGGACAAACACAAAATATAAACGCTTATACAAATTAGTTAGTAAGTTAGGTTAGGATACATAATTAAGTAGGTAAATATAAAACATATTAAAGCCTAATGTTATTGCAATTAATATAATTACACAGAATCTCAATAAATGGCGTATTTACAAGAGAAAGAAGAAAGTTAAAATTAACTGGCCGAGGAGTAGATGGAGGCAGAGAGTCATACAGAGAAGGAAATCTAGGGCAGTCGAAAAATAAATGATCGGTGGTACCCTCGTCGAGGCCACACTCACATAGCGAACTGTCTTTAATATGAAGCTTAGCAAGAAAGACGGGGGTACATGCATGTCCCAATCGTAGCCGACAAATAGTAGAAGTAACCCTTTTACTAGCCTCTCTAAACTCGGAAAACCAAGGTTTGGAAGGAATAGTTTTCTGAATATCAGCAAAGTGCTTGCCTTTAAGACGGCTCACCGATCTCCACTCTGATTCCCAGCAAGAAATCAAACATTGTTTTGCTAAGGGAATTAAATCATGGCTAAGTACGTTGAACTTGGAGGGAGGGCCCAATTCTATGGCTTGTTTAGCGCAGAAGTCAGCTGTTTCATTTCCATGAATACCACTGTGCCAAGGGTGACCTGGCGACCCGCAGTCAAACAATTAAATAGAGTTTTCCTGATTTCGAGTATAATAGGGAATTTGGTCTTCGAGTGAAACGGATTTGAACCTATCGCCTGCACACAACTTTTAAAGTCTGAAAATATAACTGACCTTGGGATGTTGTGAGAGTCGATAAAACGTAAGGCTTCCAAGATAGCCAGGGATTCCCCTGTAAAAACAGATGAAAGAGGAGGAGATTTCAGGTTTATTATTATCTTATATTTAGGTATCCAAAGAGCAGAACCGACACATTTCTGGGGAGAGATTTTCGATGCATCTGTATAGAACAAAAGACAATCTGGGAAATGTTCCGCAACAAATCTCCTAAACCTAGAATCGGCAGAGGGTGACCCTTTTTCTACTCAAAGATCAAGCAAAATGTTTGGACGGAAAGTAAGGGCCTCGAAAGGAGAATCAAATAAGGGGAAACGTTGTCATTGGAAGACGGGGCAAGGTAGACGAAGATATTTGACAAAGCTATTAAAAAGTCATGGAGAGTCTTTATGCCACCAACAATCACCAGAAGAAATAAAATCAGAGAGAGTGTGTAATTATGAAATCAGGGGATGAGAAGAAGACTGAATAATTCTAAAGAAAAATCGGTCGGCCAGGTATTGACGTCTCAGATAAAGGGGAGGATCGCAACACTCAATCTGTAGAGCACTAATAGGGGACGATCTCATAGCACCAATAATGATACGGAGGCATTTGGACTGAATCATATCCAAGGTCTTTAAAGCTGATTTATTACATGGTTCGAGTAGGAAAGAGCCATAGTCCAAATGGCTCCGTATTAAAGCATTATATAGTAATTTTTGGGTGTATGGATGAGCACCCCACCATACGCCAGAGAGGGATCGAAGAATGTTAATATTTTTTTCACATTTTTTGGCTATATGGTTGATGTGGTGGAGACCAGACAGCTTACGATCAAGAACAACGCAAAAAAATTGAACTCTATCCTTGTTCGGAAATACTTGAGAATCGAAAGAAATAGAGACCACAGGGGTGGATCTTGATCTAGAGAAAACAACAACTGAGCTCTTAGGAATAGAAAGTGTCAGTCCATGGTCCGAGAGCCAATCAAAGAGATATCCGATGGCTGAATTGAGAAAACCAAAAGCCTCTAAAATGTCGCTGGAAGAGGAGTAAAGACAAATATCATCTTCATATTGCAGAATATTGCAGAAGGAATTCACGGAAAGTTCCAGGTCTTAAGTGTATAAACTATACAGTAAGGGGCTCAAAACAGACCCTTGTGGAAGTCCCTTCCAGATAAGTCTGGAAGGGGCGGAAAAGTTTTTGTGGCGAAACTGAACAGATCTGGACGATAGCAAATTAAAGATAAAATTGACCAACCTCACGGGCAAACTCAGATTAAGCGAAATATATAAAAGGAGAAACTGACTGACTGACTGACTGACATATCAACGCACAGCCTAAACGGCTAAACGTAGGCACTTGAAATTTGGAAGGGACGTAGCTTAGGTTCCCACGGAAACGGGAATTAGCGGGAAAATCCTTTTGTATGAAAAATCTAAACCGCTTAAGTTAGACGATTGAAATTTGGCATGAAGGTACCTTAGTAAACTTAAAGCTTAGTTGCAACAGGATATTCTAAAATTCCCACGGGAACGGGAGTTAGCGGGAAAAAAATTTTGTATGTAAAAATCTAAATCACGTAAGATGTTTTCAATCTCTGTACAAAAAAAAAATTAACACGCAAACGAAGTTGCGGGCATCAGCTAGTTTTTAAATAAAACAGAAGAAACTAAAAAATGGGTCATTTAAGGGGGCGTAAGGGAAGGCCACTGACATTGACATCCCGGGGGTGGAATATTTATAGAGTTAACTTAAATGGCCCAAGAATGTCCATTGTTCATGCCAAAAATCGGCATTCACCTTTATAGTTGAACCTAATTGAGTTGGTGAATTAGTCTCTTCGTTTGTTGCAAAACAATTTTTTGTGATTCTTATCTATCAGTGACTAACTCTATAGCGGTGAATGCATACACAGTATGCAAAGGGACAATTTCAGCTTTCCGGCGAATTGCTGAATTTTGTATCCAAAATTATGAGTTTAGCCGTCAATTATTTCTTACCCCAAAAACTTCATGAAATCGTACGTTTTTGGTCTTAATCGATTTGTAAGCGTATAAATTGATTAGGACCAAAATCGTATGCTTTTTCCAGAATTGTCCTTAGTTTTTCGACAGTAATCTCTTAAATGTTGACAATTTTTTTGACGAAAAATTTTGACTTTTAGTCTCAAATATCTTTTTTTCTACTCAAAATATCAACAAAAAAATCAAAACGTACAGACATAGTTTATGGTGATTCTGACACAATATCAAAATTTGATGAAGATCCGTTGATATTTAGGGGGTGGAATCCATTGACGCCGTTTGTATGGAAAAAAAATCTGAGACGATCCTCGGCGTCTCCATAGCTTTGTAAAGTCCAAGTTTTCTACTGTTTGTCTTATGATGGATAATGGGATAGGCAAAACTGTCTACGCCTGTGTTCTGTTTGTATGTCCGCGATAACGTTTGCTGTTAGGCATCTCCATTGCTTTACAAATTCCGGGTTTTCTACTATTGTCTTTTGATGGATAATGGGATAGACAAAACTCTCTACGCCTCTGTATACCATGTGATCAGTACCAGGACACCAATTACATGCAATCAAAGCGGAAACTAGGAGACGAGCAAACTTTTTGACCACTTCATATAGATAGACGCTAGATAAACCCTAACAACGGTACCTAACGTCCGAACTTGTCTTTCTGCCATAGCGAATGATTATTCCCGTCCTTGAAACCAGATCATGCTGGAAGAGAGCCACGCCAAGGATTATGGGTATTTTGATATCGGTATTAGTATGGAACTTGGTACCGGCACCAATTGATTCATTTTCATCACGTTTTCACAAATTTTAAGTAAAACAAAATTTATTGACTAGAATTGAAAATGCAGGTTTAGCACTTACTCGTCTGAAAATTATAGCTCTCCATGTATCTCGAGTATGCTTTTATAGCTTCTCAAATAGATCACTTTTGTATGAAAAATCGTGCAATATCCCTAGACCGCGTTGATGTGTGTAGTAGGCATTTAAAACTCCTTGTGTTCCCTTGAGAATAACATAAACATTCGCAAATTAGATCCACACTAACATTTCAAATACATGGGATATAGCGTGAAGATTGAGTTATCGTTATAACTTATCTAAGGTTCATTTACAAGCGTGTTAACAACTTTTTGGGCATATCTGTGGTATTTTAAGAAACAAACCGCCTAAGATGGTTCCTGCTTAAGGCAGTTGTCCCACCGGCCACGATGAACGAGTAGCAAGTAGATCTAGAATGTAGAAACGAGTCGCGCGGCGTGCCGCGGGGAGCGAGTGCGTAGTTCCGATAGTTTTGTATAGCTCGGCTATAAGCGAGTGTGCGAGTGAGCGAGTGTGCGAGTGAGCGAGTGTATTTTCAGATCCGCACTGTAGTGAAATGACCGCTGGTTGCTCTCTCGGCGTGAGTTCTGATCGCTGAGCAAGTATCACTGAGCGAGTGTTATCTTTCCTAGCTCTTGTCGACCAGCGACAAACTAGTAAAACTAGCCCTCGCCCGCAGTGTTAACAGTCAGCGATCAACTATTTGTATATGCATCTCTTTTGTTGACATGGAATGTATATCTATTGTACGTTTCTTGAGCGAGAAAATAGCCGATAGTTAGTCGTTTTCTCGCCGGCTGTGGGACTACTGCCTAACGTTAAACGCAAATTACTATTTTTTTGTATGTTTCCTACAGCTGAATATCTTCCAAGATTTTAAAAGCTGTTTGAAACCTGCAGGTCCATCTTAATTATTTATTTACCAACTTGAAGTTTCGAAAAGATTTCGCTGAAGTACCAATTTTAACTTTTAAGTTAAATTTAAATCATGTTCCATAATGATGAGGAACATCATTTTTTTTAAATGATGGCTAATATTTTCCTTATTATCTACCATAAAGATTTTTTTTAATATTCTTAAACATAAAGAGAAAAAAAAATCGATGCTGGGTGATAAATTTCGAAAAATTCATTAAATGTGTTTTAACTTCTAAACTACAAAAAATCGCGGAACATACATGGGGGTCAAATCGATAGGTATTGGTGTCCCCAAGCCACAGACCTTCGCTGGTACAGGTTTCCTGGGACACCCTGAGTATATGCTACATTTTATTTAGAAATTTTGAACATTTCCTTCGGGTACTTGACATAAACGAATTCCAATTGCGAAAAGTTTGCACAACCATAAAATTAATAGTAAATACAAATTCTCACATTTTGAATCGAGTTAAACTATGACAAAAAAAATTATTATCTGCGTGAAGTTAACATATCAGCTACTATGTATAAGTGTTAATGAGTTTATGTTTAATTAGAAACGGCGCCCTAGCCTAGAAATATGTTTTCTTGAAATGAAGAACTGATTGGTTAGTAAGTACAAAAGTAACTTCAAGATGCGTATCACTTGTGCTTTGTTTGCAACTGCCGTTACGATTTTGGTAAGAAAATCTCTTACCAAAAGATGGTTATTATTATTAACCATCTATATATCGGATAAGGTGGCATCAATTGGTTTTAAAAGTGCAGATGCTCGGCCTACCCCGATAGAGGTAGATCTTTTACAGGATTTGCATACACCGTGCAAAAAAATACATTCATTCGGTAAATACACTTCGACATCTTCCAATGTTAGCAAATGTGTACGCAAATCCTGTAAATGATCCTTAGCTTTTGTAAATAGTAAAACGCAACTTTTAGCCTATTACTACTGCCGCAATGCAAAGGTCTAATGTTTGAAATAATAAAAGATTAGAAAAGAGTATTTGTATTCTAGTTCCATTGAATAGAAAAAGAGTTCCGCTAATATTATTAATATGAAATTGTTATGCAATCGGCCCAATGTTGACATGTCATCGTCGATGTATTCTAAATAGGTTCATTAGAAGATATTGTATACCTACTTATCTACACACTGCACTTAACTAAATAATAAAACGAGTCTAAATGCGCGTATATATATGTATATGATGCATATAAAATATGATGATAAATCTTTTTCAACCTTTCGGGTGCTAAATCAGTCCATGAAACTGTACAAATTTCCCCAAGGAACGTAGGTCAAAATACGAAAAAAAAATTGAGTTCAGATACAAACTTCATCAGCATATAGCGCGTTTTGTATGGGAGATCAAAAATTTTTTTTTCGTATTTTGATCTATGTTCAGTTTCATGGACTGATTTAGCACCAGAGAGGTTGAAAGAGATTTACCTAAAGCCCTGTATATGATGATGCGATTATATATAGGGTGTTTGGTAGATGGTCCGACAAACGGGAGGTTGTTGGGTTTATTTGGAACAATTCGTACTTACATTTTTTTCCCTAAGTCTTACTATTTTTTTTAGTGATTTTTTTTTCTAGTCTGTCATGTATTCCCCATTTTTAAGTAAAGTAATAAGGCTCAAATTACGTCGATCTACCAAGTTGGACTCTTTTGAAAGTAAAAAAAATATTTTTGAAAAATCGGTCAACTTAATTTTGCAAATAATTAAAAAAAAACTGAAACCGGTTGGGAACTTCATTGGTTAAAAAAATTGCTCTGTTTAATACTCTTTTTAACGATATATCACATGTCCCATAAAACTTCAGTTTGTCTAACAAAATTTTCGATTCACTCTAGAAGGGGCATTCCGATGATGGTGCATTAATTTACATAACTTGTATTGCAGCTTTTATTTGGTTTAAAAAGTAGCAAGCGATCACTAAACTGTATTTTAACACATAGTGCAGTATGGAGCACCACTAGAGTGGGTACTTAGAGAGGTTAAAAAATTGAATAAAATAAAATTGGATCGTTTGCGGTTTTATTTGGCTCAAAGAATTTGTAATTAAATTAAAATTTATTACAAATTCTGCTTAAATTTAGTACCCCTATTGCATATACATATCCGACATCGTCTACGTATCTCAACTGTTGTAGTTCAAAGCCCATCTCCTGCTTCAGTGTGGTGTGGTACAGGACGTATTAATTCTTTGTCTTAATTCCTCTTCACTCGTTATTCTAATATCATAAATGAGTTCTGTCTTTCGCCCTCAGACAAAAAATCTAGTAGAATAAGGTTTTGGGACCTTATGGGCCATGCAATTGACTCAAATCTTTCTATCCATGAATCCCTAAACAGCCATAATTTTGGAAAACGATTGATCTGTCTTCATCCATAATAGGAACTTCACTCATCAGTTCCGGAAGATCGTTATGAAGAAAATGTAAAAAAAAACTGTTAAGTTTATTGGGCAAATACTGGGGGCACAAGGTCCCCAGACCTTACTCCCCTAGATTTTTTTTGTCTGGGGGGCGAGCGAAAGAACTCGTTTATGATATCGAAATAATGAGTAAAGAAGAATTTAGACAAAGAATGTATAAAGCCTTTATTACAATGTGGGTGATGAGGCATCGTACTACAACAGTTGAGATACTAGATTTCAGGCGTGTATACGCAATAGCTCAATTTAAGCTGGATTTGTAATAAATTTTAATCCAATTCTTTGAGCCAAATAAAACCGAACTGATCCAATTTTATTTTATTTTATTTTTTATCCCCTTTAAGTGGGTACCTCCTGTGGTTCTCCGTACTGCACTATGTGTAAGAATAGAGTTTAGTGATCACCTGCTACATTTAAAACCAAATAAAAGCTGTAATACAAGTTATGTAAATATATGCACCAACATTATCGGAATGCCCCTTCTAGAGTTAATCAAAAATTTTGTTAAACAAAATGAAGCTTTATGGGACATGTTACATATCGTTAAAAAGAATATTAAACAGAGCAATTTTTAAATCATTCAAAGTTGTCAACCGGTTTCAGTTTTTTTTAATTAGTTTCAAAATTAAGATGACCGATTTATTTATTTTTTCTTTTCGACTTGCTCCAATTGTATTGGTCATATCTTTGGTTTTCCTGTGACAATTTGAGATTGTTATACCTCATTCAAAAGCTGATAAAATTTAGATGTTTTTGTGTTCGTATGCGTGGCACATTATTTATGGACTTTTTTTTAAACCTGCTTTTTTGTGTAAGTCTTTCGATTTTTGTAATGAATTTTCAAACGTTTCGCAACAGAGTACGTACTGTTTATGTCAATCTGAGAACTTTAATGGCTTGATTAGATTTAATAAAATGACAGTTACACAAAACTAATCAAAAAATATCAAGATACTGCCAATTTTATCTTTTATTTTGGTTTTGTTAAATCCGAAATCGACTTTTTTTAACAACTGACTCTCAAACATTTCTGAAATGGTTCACTTTCGCATATACTTCTCCTTTAGAAAAACACTGCAAACACCATCTTCTACAGCCCTTTCAGAGGAATACCTTTAATTTCAGTATTGCCAAGTATATTGTTGAAGATACAATTATTTCATAACTTTCATGATAATTTTTGTCATGATGTCATATACGTAGGAAAACGTAGATATCTGGTTATTTGTATCTTTGGCACCTTGGCAGACATACTTCCGGCCACTTCAGGACTGACAGACTTATGTTTACCCCTCAGATTAATGAAATCCATTCTGATGGATTTCATTAATCTGAGGTTTACCCTCTCTACAATTAAAGGACTAAATGATGCCACGTGTCTCGTAATTATGTCACATGACGTAAATATAACCTTAAAATTTTGACCGAAAGTGAAGGATTTTCTCAAACTTCCGGCCAATTTCATTTGTGATAATCTTCTGATCCTTGCTCAGCATAATTTTTCCGACCGTGTGCCATGCATTTTATCGTGATTTCATATGACGTATGAGTATATGCAGCTAATACAACATTTATAAACAATTATTTTGTCTTCAGTTAAACGTCGAAAGCACCGCCGGTCATGCTATAGGTAAGTAGTAAAATAACTGTGGTCAGAGGTGTCATAGCCTCACAAATAAACATATTTTTAAGTTTGTTGTAATCTATTTGCTTTGGCTTATCACATCACATAACACAATACTATAAAAGAGAAAGTTTGTGAGTACATAATATTTGTGTATGTTTGTTACTTCTTCACGCTTAAACGACTGGATTTTTTTGATTTGCTTATTTTTTTATATTAAGTATATATATAATTTTCCTGAATTCCCATAGGAACGAAGACCCGGGAGGAACGATTTTATTGTTTTTTATAATGTGCACTGCTCATGATTGGCACTTTTTATCCGCTGCGTTATCTGTATTTCCTATACTAGAATCAAGTAGGTATTTAAAAGAATGTAAACAAACTTAAGCTGTCAAATCAGACAGTTTTGCAGGCTTCAGATTATCCGGTAGAATTAAAAATCACCAATTGTTAAATATGGTCGAAGCAAAACGGGTACTCTTAAAATTGTTCGTAATTTATTTTTCTGTCAAACCTAGAATTTGGTGTTTTTTCGGTAACAGGTTTCTAATTAATTATCTTATTAAAAAACTGTTACTAAATTAATTGATTAAAAACGTTAAATTTGTAGTTTATTGGAGACGAATAATATATTTTTATGTCTGTGAAAAGTGATACATGAAAAAGTATTATTTTCCGATATTGTAAAATACAACGTATAAGAATCAAATGTTGTGAATGTGTAAAAACCTTTTTCGTGTTGTTTACATTCTTTTAAGTACCTACATGATTCTAGTTATAGTTCATACAACCCGAATCACCTTAGAGAACAGGTGAATAGATTACTTATGCAGCTCGAGTACGATGGTGATAGCGCGCGTAATGCACCGCGGTCTTATGTCAAAATGTCAACATTGACAACGCCAAAGGGCAAGCAATACAAGTGAAGTTTCAGCGTCAGCCAAGTGGCGTGCTGTGCGAGTTTGTCGCCATCGTGCTCAAGCTGCTGGATACGATTGCAACTTAATACTTACGCTAGATAGTGGTCAAGGGCGAACCCAGGCCGTGTAGACAATAACGAGACTACCGTAGATGTAACTCTGTCATTTTAGATGAGGCTAATGAGCTAACTTATTCTCTTTGAATTATTAAGATTTTAATAAAAGAATATTTATTTTTTTGCAGGTGATTTAGACTGCGACGTTGGAAGTAAATGGATCAGGTCCAAGGTTATCAACGGAAAACATGAATGTCGCCAATGTTTATGTGACACGGATTTCGGCTGGTTATGTTATATAAGCGAACAACCATGTGTACTAGGTAAGATATTTTACTGTTTGCCTTAAGAGTTCTAGAGAGGCCTCGCCTTATCAGTATTTTTATGGCAGCCATCTCAGGCTAGAGGAAAGGAAAAGGAACGGGGAAAGGCTTCGCACCTGGCAGAGTTTTACCTGCGGCCTTGCTTCACTTATCTTTGTTTAGCCATTATCTTCGTTTAAAGGGGACGCTCCATGTGTAGTGCTCGACCTGCAGTTTCACCTCACTACTCTTTGCTTGATGGCCATACGGATTAGGGGAAGCTCCGGGAATTGCCCTAAGCGAAGCTCGGCCATTGCCCTACGCGAAGCTCGGCCTAAGGCCTCACCTCATCAGTAATTGTTTGGCGGCGGTCTTGAATTGGGGGTTCGCCCTCCGCGAAGTTCGGCCTACGGCCTTGACTTACCGATATTTGTTTGGGTGCTATCATAATCATCATAAACTTAACGCCGCTTCGGTCTCAACCGTACTGCCTCCACGAGTACCAGGCAGAATTATCAGCTCCAGAGCCTGCTGTGGCACAAAACTAAGTCTGATCCGTTTTACGGTCATATGCAGTCCACTTGTGGCATGATTCATTGTCTCAATAGATTGTAATTTTTGTTTTGAATAATCTATTGTGAACTGCATGTTACAGTGTCAGTTTGTCTGTCTGTCTATATTGAATTTGGAGGATGTTCCAGACGCTGCCTCGCACGGGGCTTAGCCTGTGGCCTCGCCTCGCCTTGCCAATCTTATCATAACGGCCATCTTAGAAGAAAAAAACAATGGCCCTGGGCTTCGCCCTGTAAAGAACTTTGCATCCAGCCTCGCTTTTTTAATTTTGTTTGATTACCTTACACGAAGCTTTGTCTACGGCTTCGCCTCTCCAGCCTTTGTTTAACGGACGTCTTGGATACGGGGTAACCCTTCAGGCCTCACCAAGGTAGAGCTAGGTCTGTGGCCTCAACTCTCCAGTCTTTTTTTGGCTGTTATGTCGAATTGCGAGGATGTTCCGGCCTTCGTCATATGCAGAGCTCAGCCTACGGCCTCGCTTTGTCAGTCTTTGCATGATGGCCATATTAAAGGAAAAGCTGATGGTTCTGGGCTTCGCGCTATTCTTAGTCGTCTATTGAATTGGAGGGATGCTCCGGACATGGCCTTACTCAACTCGGCTTGGCATATGCCACTTATTTATTTTTTACTACTTGAACGTATCGCATTCATAAATGGTCATTTCCTATGCAGGGCTCAGTTTAACGCGTACTATTGTATTTTATACCTGTATATAAACTACATTTATAAAAACACAAAAATAAAAAAAATAAAAAATGCAACTATACATGGCGTCCCACGGCTATGCCACACGAAGGGAAAGTACCTTAATTATTGTAGATTGGATGTTTTACTAAAAGAAGACTTTATTTTAATTTTAAAAACAATTTAAATTGCATTTATACATTTTTAAAACATTGCCTGGTTGAACCGGGAATCGAACCCGGGACACGAGAAAAAAAAATCTATAGTTTTCTCATATCGATCGGGAAGGCTTCATTATAAGGAAATTTTTTTGCTAAATAACACAGCGTCAAAGACCATGTATTTTAACATTTAATGTAAAATTATGTTTAGAAAAATGAGAAGCTGACTCATTTAGATAGATAGATAGATAAAAGTTTTATCATTTTGCGCAATTTTATAAATTTAATTAATTTATTTGAAATTTAAAATTTAAAAATTCATGGTCTTCCTTTTATTTCTGATACGATGTTATTTAGCAAAAAAATAATCCTTATGATGTAGCCTTCCGAACGGTATGACAAAACTACAGGTGATTGGTTTTCTTGTGTACCGGGTTCGATTCCTGGTTCAACCAGGCAATGTTTCAAAAATGTTTGAATACAGTTTAAATTGTTTTTAAATTAAAATTAAGTCTTCTTTCAGTAAAATGTCCCATCTACAATAATTAAGGTACTTTCCCTCCATGTGGCATAGCCGTGACTCCCTGTATGTGCAGTAGGGTGGAGTGAAATTCTTGTTTTTAAATTTTCTCTAAGGCATACCTGCAAAAAGCTGCGTGGTAGGCACAATAAGCGGAAGTGAAAATATATTTTGTTCAGGTTTATATTTAAAGGTGCCCCCGTTAGGACAAAGTTTTGAAAAAAAAAACCGAAACTTGTCACTGTTTGATGGTGCAAAACCAAATGCAAAACTCCATAAAATGTCGTATAAATGTTTTCTTTTGTTTCTTAAGGTATCTAGTCATTATTAACTTTCAAATGTGACAGTTATTTTAATACAAGTAAGCGCGTTCTCCTAGGAAACAAATGTTCGTTTTATTGATAGTAACGGTGTAATTTGACAAAATTGATTTTGAAACATTTGGTCAGTAAAATTGGTAATTATAATGTTATTTCATTCAATTATGTTTGTAATAAAGACATTTATGAATTTTAGTAGGTTCGATTTTTGTTGTTTACAGTAAAAATGACTCAAGGTACAATTCGTCAAATTATTAAATGTCCTGCGTTTGGCACGCCCGAAACAAGAGGAAACATTACCCACTTCTCAGTTACCGACTAACTTTGATGTTATGAAATACTATCTTTTGATCAAGCATTAGTTTAAAACCAGAATAATCATCTAAAGAGCCGACTGTTCAAGAAATCTCAGAAAGAGTTGCGACTCGTGTTTTAGGAATTTGGCATAAATCCTCGCTTCCAATAGTCAGTTTAAAAAGAGTATTGTAAATTATTAGAGCTTACCACCAAAAATATATAAATTTAATTAAACTTTTTGAAGAGCTTCAGGGCAGTAAAAACTATACATAGAAAAATAAACAAATTCAAAGAAAAATTCCCAAAAATTATTTGGCATCAATAGCAGTAAACGTGAATGGACTATAGTTGTCGATTGTAAGTCTGGAAAGAGCAGTTGTATACCGAAAGAGAAAATTAACTTCATAATAGAACATAGAACTACGAGAAAAATGATGGTCGGAGGCATTTATGTAATCACAACGAAAAAAAATCCAGAAGAACGAAAAGAAAAGGAGTCATCTCGTTTGGAACAGCTTTAAAATTATAAAAAAAACTTTCCTGCTAGTAGCAGTAGTACTAGCAGCAGCATTTCTGATAATTTACTTTTAACGGTGTCTTCCTCTTATCAAGTACCAACACATGATGTTGTTAAGCCGTCTCTTAAACCGATGCGTTTAAATCTGCCATCTTTAAATCTGCTCTCGTATTATACTGATATTATTGCTTCGAATCACGATAGTCAAATAAGTAACTGTTACCGAGCCACCTTTAACTAAAAGTGTATCTAATGAAAGTTTAAAATAAATTATAGAAAACGGTCTTGAAACGAAAGAGAATAAAAGACCCTTTCCTTGTCACACTCAAGCCGTGGAGCGGTGCATCAAGCTCGTAACTGAAACTTCAGGTACTGTATATGGAGAGGAAAAAGTGATGGTTTTATCAGGGCCAGACTTTCATCGCGTCAGTTGATGATTTTTCTAGTTAATTGGCTATTTTGTAACATTTTCTTGCATCTATATTCGTAAATATAAATAGAATTTTTATTGCAAAATTCTTGATTTATTTATGTTTTAAGAGGATTTGGGGCACCATGAATTCAAATTTTTATAAATATTTTTTAAATAACACAAAAATATAGGTTTTGAACAACAAAGAAATAGCTATTCCGATACCCTATTATTGTTTATATACATCTAAATGAACTGTCAAAAATGAATGAAATCATCCTTTTTTAAAATTTATTTTGTGCTGGGGGCACCTCAAAACAATGTAATACATGAATGATTTTAATATACTTTATTTACATATCCATAGGCAGCTTTTTATCACTATGCTAAAACAAAAAAACAAAAAAAAATCTCCATACATTTTCACTCCACCCTAATGTGCAGCCCTGAAAGCCTTCGATATGTTATGTGACTATCTGCTCGTAGCCCAGTGGATCTCACCGATCTCAACCAATCAGTAAGGTTAAGCAACGTACACATAGACAGAGAACCTGATGCGTGACCAAAGTGGTAATTTATCACGAGCGTGTAGCGTGTGTAGCGTGTGTAGTGTGTAGCGTAGCGTTTCCGTGCTTCGGAGGGCACATTAAGCTGTCGGTCCCGGCTTTTGTCGATTGACTATAGTCGTTAAAACCAAGTCAGAGGCCATTATGCGGTTTGAAAACTCTGACACCAGGGTTAGCCAAGTTCGCCACTTACTTGACTATACCTATACGATAAGAAGAAGATCTGAAAAAAATATTTATAATGGTTTGCAAAGTCTGCGATATTATTTATTAATACTATAGTCTTGTTTTGCAGATACCGGGTGAGTACGAGTACATTATATTCTATATTTAGGTTTCTAATCAATGTGCCTTTTTTAAATTTTAGTAAGGCTTATCTCCTGGCTATGATCATTAGCGGGTTAGGAATTTCCACGCTTTAATCACGGCAGGAGTGCAATATTTCTCCTACAGCTATTCACCTGTACTTTTATTTATTTTGGATAAAAATCCTTGATCACTAATCCCAATCAAAAACATTAGCAGAAGCCTTGCATAAATTTTCCGTATTTTTTAATTGTATGTCTTATTTATTACAGAATACAGACACTCGGGTACGTTAAACAATCCCGAAGTACAAAATACCAAATATTATAATGCCTATGGACGATATCTTAAAATATCAAAAGTTCAAAATCCCGAAGGCTAAACTACCGAAGACTAAAATACAGAAAACTGAAATACCGAATATTTTGACTGTTTATATGACAAACGGAACAGCGATGAGTAGGTTTGTTAGTGGCCTTAATGGGTTGGTTGGGTTAGGTAAAGTTAGAACTGCGAATCCCAATGGACGAACCGAGCGACCAAAGCAAGCGTGCCACGGCAGCGGCCGGCAAAGTGCCCGAAACGACTGCGGTTGCATTTCAACTTTCGGTATTTTGAATATCGGTGTTTTAAACAAAGATATTTTGTGTATCGGTATTTTGAACTTTCGGCACTTTAAATCTTCGGTATATTGAACTTCGGTGTTTTAAGCATAGGTATTTCGGCCATTCGGTATTGCGAACTTCGGTGTTTTTAAGTGTTGGTATTTCAATCGTATTAGGTATTATGAATTTTTGGTATTCTGATACTTACCCGAAACTGGGAGAATACCTGTAACTATGCTGCTACATTTGGGTATATTTAAGTAAAACTGTTGACGATTGGCTAATATACTCGTAATTTACAAAAAAACATAAAATAATTTGATAGGAATTTTGTACAAATTTACTTATCGGGTCCGATTTTTTCCGTTTTTCGACAAGTTTTGTTCGGTAGACTAGGACAGGGTTCATTATGGATTCTATTATTTTGTATTAGCACCTAGATGTAAGATCATCTACATGTCACAATAGATTATGTAAAACGGTAATTTAATATTTTTTAATTTACAGGTGGATTGTAATGTAAGTTTAAAAAACCTCTTTATCTAAAATTAAACCGCGGAAATAACTGAAAAGCAAAAAATAATGAACCTTTTTCCTTTAACCCTAATGACTAAGTTCTGAAACTAATTCCTAGCTGTCCCTAAAATCGAGAGGACTTTAATAGGAAATTTTCAGAGGACCTCCCTCTTCACAAACCTGAAACTTTTGAAACTACACGAATTCATTCTAATTCTGATACTAGTTGTTTTGTTTTTCGCGGACTGTATCAAAACAATGGATAATTTTCCACGTTAAGGAAACGTATGAGTCATCGACTTTAATCTCAATAACAGTTCAAACAAAGTAGATAACTAGATTTTTTTGCAGATTACAATGTCTATTAGCAGATAACTACAAATGAAAATGTCACTCATTTATTTAGATGATGTTCTGGTTTGTAGTATATTTTTGTTTTTATTGAGTGCTGGATCAGTTTTGATAAAATTTACATCGGACCACTTCTGGAGTATACTTTTTAAACAAGAAAATAATTTCGAAAATTGGTCTAAAATTGGCGGAGAAAAAAAAACATACAGTCGAACATAGAAGCTCCTCCTTTTTTGAAGTGGGTTTAAAAGGGAAATAATCATATAGAGGTTGAGTGTGTTTGTGTTATGTAAGTTTTTAGCCCCCGACGAAAAGGAGGGATGTTATAAGTTTAACGCGTGGATGTGTATGTCTGGGTATGTGTCTGTGTGTCTGTTTGTAGCATCATAGCTCCTTAACAAGGGGACTATAGCTCCGATGTCGGAACCTCTTGTAGCAAGTTTATCAGCTGCGTCATTACCTCTGGTTCCGCTATATCCTTTGATCCATTGTAGGGTGATATTGTTGTTGTTGCTATATACCTTCATTTTAGCACGGTAGCAGTTATATATTAGTCCTGGGTACCTACCACGATAGTTTAAAAGCATTTCTGTTTAGGATCCAACTTTGAACGGCTTCGCAATTGGAATGTTTTTTTAAAATTGTACCATGATGGCGCTGCTTTTTAACTGCTCGGTTGTCTATTGTCCATTTTAAATGTCTACATAGATTCTCGCTGGTCTGCCTTTGAATCGCAACAGCGCCAAAATTGATTCGCTTATAAGCCATCATGGTACGAATAAGCGTTGCAGACTTGTTTATTTCCTAAATTGAATCGCGCTAAGCGATCATGGTAAACCTCTTGAATTCATTGTATTGCTTTCTAGAGCCATGAGTACAGCTAGACTGTCTAATACTATCCTAATTGACTGTTCTTTATTTTTATTTTTATTATAAGATGGGTTAACTCTTGACCTCAATCTTGACCATAAAGGTCAAAGATGAGGTCGACGGTGGAGCGAGTCAACCCAGAAAAATGCCCATAAAGGCACTGGTACTCCCACGCACCGACGGAACACAGCAAGCTGTTAGGCGTCGGACTTCGGTAGGAGGGTGGTCGCGAACCAGACGGCCCTTAACAGAGCCTACCACACCGCATGAGACCATAGAACGACACCTCAGATTCAGAAAAAAAATGAAGTGTCGATGCCTGGAATGGCTTACTAGGAGGCAGGTCTCATCTGTACATAGATGAGACCTGCCTCCTAGTAAGCCATCTGTGTTTCCTTAGTTGCCTCTTACGACACCCACGGAAAGAGACGAGGTGGTGTTATTCTCAACCGATCACCACACGGTATGTTCGATTATCATCCTGTCTTTGATAGCTTCCATAGCAAGGATTATGCCCATGCATTCAGCCTGGACGACAGTGTTGTTCTCGCCAAGTGGACAGGAGATGTTAATTTTCTGGTCCTCTGAGAATACTCCGGAACCAGTATCTGTGTTTGTCTTTGATCCATCCGTAAAAGTTCTGATTAAGTTCTTCACGGTGATCGTCATGTAATTATATCTTGTTTTTTCTCAAATACATACGTTTTGTATATCCTGTCATTAATGGGACCCATTATAGGTAGCTGCTGGATAGCAGTGCGCAGGATATTTGCATGTGGGGCCCGGCTGTTCTTCGCCCAGAGACCTAGGGTGTTTAAACGTATTGCGGATAAGCACGTTTCCTGCTTGATGAACAGGTGTAAGGCCGATATGTTAAGCATTACCTCCAGAGCCACGCTGGATGTAGTCCTCATACTGCATAAGGGGTGTGTCTGGATGTCCGGTAGAAGAAAGGGGCAGGCGAAATGAGCTCGTGCAGCTCATGGGCACAACCTTCGAAGTATATCTTATAGAAAACACATAGGCAAGCTACTTTGCGTCTATGAGCTTCGGAGTTTATTTTTGACTAGCTTTTTGTTACTAATGAGCCTCCTGGTTCTACAATCTACCGATTCCAGAGCGACTAGCTGATATTTTGCCGAACCATCCCAGAGGTGGCTGCAATACTCCATGTACGATCGGACCTGTGCATTATAAAGGCTAAGGAGTTCATCAGGCGTTAAGTTTCACTTAACCTTAATAAGGATGCCCAGCTTTTTGGCCGCAGTTTGAGCTTTAGATTCGATTAAAGTTAGCAGATAACTTTGATAGAAAGCCAAATTGTAGCTACTACGAGTAAATATTTAAATAGAAAAGTTATAGACAAAACATAAAACAGAGCGCTAAGTTTTTAGTAAGATGACGCTGGTTGTCTCAAAAGTAAATAAAATACCATTACACTATCGACCGTTCACTCACGAAGTCAGCTAACTATCTATCTATCTATCTAGCCCTAAGCTAGATTGTGGTCAAGAGCGAATCCATTTTTAATAATAAAAAAAAAAGATGGTAGGGATGCCGTACGCTGGGAGCTTGCGTAGCAGACTTGCGTGCCAAACCCTGTCAAATGCCTTCGAGATGTCGGGTGACTTTAGCAGGTATCCCATCCAGACCATTCGCTTTGTAATGCTCTGAAATGCTCTTCGGACCTTTTTATTATGTCTTGTGCATTGAGAAGTCACAGTGAGGCATAGTCTTTGGTTGTCGAGAGCCAGTGTCTAGACGAGAATCGCTCGCAAAAAGAGATGCAAAGAGATCTGATTTCTCTTTAGCAAAGTGAGCTAACGATCTGTCAAGTTTCTGCATGAGAGGCAACGTTTGACGGCAGAAATTGGTTCCGACAGACTTTGACAGGGACCAGAACTGCTTACTTTCAAGGGGATAAGTTGCTCATTTAGTCCCTATTTGCTTATATTTACTCGTACTCGACTCGAGCTGCAGAAGTAATCTATTCACCTGTTCTCTAAGGTGATTCGGGTTGTATGAACTAGGAAATACAAATAACGCAGCGAATAAAAAGTGCCAATCATGAGCAGTGCACATTATAAAAAAACTATATAAGCGTTCCTCCCGGGTTTTTTTAAATTATAAGATGGGTTAGCTCTTGACCTCAATCTTCACCAAGGTCATAAAAGAGGTAGACCATTGTCTACCGTGTTAACCCGCGAGTTAACCCAGAAAATGCCTATTAAGGCACTGGTGCTCCTACGCAACGACGGAACACAGCAAGCTGTCTATCCCAGTATTCATCATAAGCCAGATAGTAGAAAACCCGGACTTTTCAAAGCAACGGAGACGCCTACAGCAAACGTCATCGTGGACATACACACAGACCCCAGCATTCCTCCCGAAGTTATGTTCAAGAGAGTTCCCTAGTTAGTTGAGGTACACCACGTCCGACGGTGTTGCTATCTGCGTCTCCGTAAGAAAGAAAAGGTGCGACTTATTATTATCAAGGTGATGGTGGACCTGTTGGAGACTAAAGTGCAACCCTCGGATATAAGTGAGGTGCACTTTTCGTGAAAGGAAGCGCAGCTGTTTTTCTACAATTTTTTTTGCTATCCATTTGAATTTGGATTAAGAATGTTTATGGAGATGTAATTGAAAGTAGGCGAGAAACTGCTTATGGAACCTCATAAAATAAGACTGATGAAAACAACTGGCGTGTGGGAAACTCATTTGGAGCGCGTGAGAAACCCCTGATATTGCCACTGAGTCCTCCTTTCTAGACACCAACTGGCACGGTGGAGCATAGTGGGATTATTCGCTAGGTGTGCTGGGCAGCCTTTTGCACGTAGCTAGCACACTATTTGGGCCCCGCTGTTTGGGCCTGCGGTACCTGCAAATCAGAGGCTATCGTGCGGTTTGAAAACTTTGACACCAAGATTAGCTAAGTTCGCCACACACTTGACTATACCTACACGATAAGAAGAAGAAGAAGAGACTACCTGCAGTCAGCCTACGGCGAGAAAACGTGCTTAGGACCCCGCTACCCTCCAAGGTGAGCTGTCCGGGACAGTGTATTTCATCAATCAAGACCGGCTTTAAGCATAACAACTGACTTCCTCATTACTTCTCCAATGGCACTGCCACTTCCGCGCACCAGCGAAACACAGACGAAAGAGGCTAGACTGATAGGCGCTGGACTCTGGCGGAAGGATAGTCGCAGGCCAGGCGGTCCTTTGCAACTGCGTTGGGTCTACCACACCAGTTTGGGGATCTTCAGCCGTCACCTTGAATGAAATCCAAAGCGACGTTGCCCGGATTGACCGCTAGGATCCCACTAACTCAAAGTTGAGTTGAGTGTTAAGCACTCTTGAGAGGTTTTTATTGCCTAAAATGCGTTTGTTAGTGAATAATACTACCTCCGTTTTGGTTAAGTTTATCGATATCTATAACTCTCCGCACCATTGTTCAACAATCTTGAGAGCTGATCTGGTTACTTCACAAACCGTACTTGCTTGCTTGCCTGAGATCAAAATGGTGAGATCGTCTGCATAGCCTATAGTGTAGCAGTACCTGTTTAACTGCGAGATGAGGCTGTTGATGACAATGTTCCATAGGAGGGGCGATAGTACCCCCCCTTGTGGACAGCCTTTTACAAGTTTTACAACTGTCGCCATTCGGAAGCCGCCGCCAAATCATACGACTCTATTACGCACCATGTTATTAATCCAGTAGTAGCGACACATTATGTTTAGTTTCATATTCGCACACGTGCACACCATTAGTACTGTGTGTGTTTCCCGCGTCCTCTGTGAGATTGCAATCTGGGAAGTGAGTTTGTAGCAGAAGGTCTTGGACCTTTACCGAGGAGCTGGTGTATGTGTTGTCATCTTTGCGTAATTAACCTATACTGCGGTTGTCAGTATTAGCAAGAATCTTACGTACACTGTTGGCATGTTCGTTAGACTCAATATTATCACAGAACCTACGCCAGATGGCTGAGCTTCTGTTTCTGATGCGTTTTTCGGACTTGGCTTTCTTTAGTTGTCCCAGTCTAGATTTTTGCTCGTGTTCATTGCCCTGTTAAAGAGTTTCCTGGCCTTGTGTCTTCACCTCTCCAATTCTGGACCTCACCACGATTGGCCGCTTTGCGTACCTTGTGGCGAGTTCTTGAGCGGGCATGCTTCTTAATAACTATGTATCAAGTATTTGGTGAAAGTAGTTACCAGTATATCTGTGGTGTCTGGTCTTGGTAGTTGTGGCTTTATTGAACCCTGTATATCATAACTTATCAACCTGTGGTCAGAGCAGGACGCCTCCTTAGATACGTGTCATCCCTCGACTAGGTTGGATTCTTGCTCAGTGGCGAGGGTGAGGTGTATGATTGTTTTGCTTTTTTGGTAACAAAAGTTGGTTCTAAACCTATATTAAGAAGATTTAGTTTTGTAGAAAAATGGTATTCAACATATTTGTTAACTTTGTCATTGCTCACACCTCAGAAAGGATAGTGTGCATTGCTATCTGTGGCCATCAAGAGTTCCAGGCCTTTTCACTCGCAGTTGAGGTTGTAGGAGGGAGGATCGTCGTCCGCATTCATGTAGGACAAGGCTAGCACTGCATCTTGTCGCTCTGTATTTCGTGTAGTTGTTGGCACAGAGGTCCCTAGAACAGAATAAGGTTTGCGCTGCAATGTTATTTAAAGTGTACATGCAGGTCCTGGGAGTGTCTGGACCCTGACAACCATGTAACTTACCATCCAGTTTGTAAAGCCTTTAATTTTGCCATGCCTGACATATGGCTCTTGAGTCAGGGCTATGGCAGTAGAATACACCCCCAGCCATCATTGCAGTTGAGCTGAAGCACGCTCCGAGGATGTTAATGGCTGAAAAAGTTTAGAATATGTTAATGGCTAAAGAAGAGGACGCCATCTTGCTACGGCAATACCTCTTCTTCCTCCTCTTCTGTTACGGAAGGCTGACCCAGTTCCCATGCATTCAGATATTGTGGCGTGCTTTATTTTCTAGAACACCTCGAATTCATCTACTAAGTACTTACATGAGGAAGTTCCTTGGCACTCTAAGTCTTGGCGTGACGTGGCTTAGGCCTTAATTTAATTTCAAAGAGGAAAAATTTACAGCTGTATGGACTTTTCCTTTTCCAAATTATCCGCTTAGTTTTAATATCACATTTTTCTTTGCAGCAATAAAAATCCACCATACAAATAATCAATTGTAAGTGATCAAATATCGAAATACTTTTCCAAAAGGTTTTTTGAAAATTATCCGTTATACCCTATATAAATTCCGAAATAATGTTTGTTCCAGGTAGTTTCTGGCGGATGGTTTTTCACTTGTTGTTTAATCTGTACTTCATCAAAAAATTTGAATTTCAATAAACAAAATTAATTTACGTTTCAACAAATTTGTGTACCGGGAACCATTATTTTCATTTTTTTTTATAAAAACTTTGGCAAAGCCGCTCATGCAAAAGGGGTACACTTGTGGTCGCCATTTTTAGGGTTCCATAGTAATCTACGAACTTTTATAGTTTCGCCATGTCCATCTGTCCGTTTGTCCGTCTGTCCGTATGTTTCCAAAGAAACTCTTGGTACTACAGAGCTGAAATTTGGCATAATGATACATATAAATTACGCCGACAGAATTGTAGAGTAAAATCTTAAAAATAAATTTTTTTTCGGGTGTCTCCCATAGACGTGAAAGGGAGATGAACTTTTTTTTCTCGCCAAAATCATCGAATGGGGTTTCGTAGGACAGCTTTTTAAAAGATAGAAGGGGTTTTATAAGAACGTATTTCGTTTCAGCACTCCGTTTGCGAAACATAAATTTTTAAAGTGACATTTTTTGTCAAACACAAGTGTCCCCCCCCCTCTACCAGCCAAACGGTTGTTTCTAAAAATAAAATTCACGTTGGTAGAATATACAACAAAATTAAAAGGAAAACTATCACACATAAGTTGGCCCTTCAAGTTTGCGAGTAACAATCGACCAAGTGCCAAACATAGTTTGGATTAAGAAGCATATATTTACTAATATCAGATCCTTGGTACTACAGAGCTGAAATTTGGCAAGGTCATACATATTGATTGCGCCGATAGATTTAAAAAGAAATATTTTGAAAAAACTTTTTTCGGGTATTTCCATACACGTAAAAGGGCAATGGATTTTTTTATTCTCGCCGATACCATCGAATGGAATGTCATAGGATAGATTTTCAAAAGATAGAAGGGGTTTACTATGAACGTTTTTCGATGATTTAGCACTCCTTTTGCGAATAAAATAATTTTTAAACTGAAAATTTTTGTTAAAAACAAATGACTCTCCTCTACCAGCAAAACGTTTGTTTTTAAAAAAGTGATAAAATTCACGGTGATAGAATACACAACGAAATCAAAAGGAAAACTATCACACATAAATTGACCCTTCAAGCTTGCGAGTAATAATCGACCAAGTGACAAACGTTGTTAGGATTAAGAATACATTTACTAATATTAGATCCTTGGTCATACATATTGATTGCGCTGACAAATCCAAAAAATAAAATGGTGGAAAAAAAAAATCGAGTGTTTCCCGTACATGTGAAAGGGCGATGTTTTTTTTTTCTCGCTGATATCAATATTATCGAGTGGGTTAACATAGGATAGCTTTTTAAAACATAGAAGGGGTTTACTACGAACGTTTTTCAATTCAGCAATTCGTTTGGGAAACATTAATTTTAATAATGAAAAAAATGTGGAATAATTCACGAGAGTGGCATTTACGATGAAGTGTTCCACGATAAAAGTAAATAAATAAATATACGCTACACACTCAAAGGCCCACACTAAGGTTTTCCCTTGTGTCGTGGGTCCCTCGGAACACACATAAAGACAAACACAAACACCCATGACCCGAGAACAAACATCTGCTTTTCACATAAATGTTTGCCCCGACTGGGGCAAAGGCAGGTGATGACAATATTGGTCTGAATATGGTTCAACCTATTTGTGATCTTATTGCGCCTTTTCTTTCACACATTATTAATCACTCTTTCGCTACTGGACTCTTTCCTTCTATTTGGAAACGGGCGCATGTTATTGCGCTTCCAAAAACTTGACCTCTGGTGTTCCGCAGGGTGGCGTTCTTTCTCCTATTCTTTTTTCCATCTTTATTAACAGCATACCTCTACTCTTTCTTCCTCCTATCACCTCTATGCTGACGACTTGCAGATTTACTCTGCGGCTTCATTCGACCACCTTGACGACGCTTTTGCAACCATTAACGCTGATCTGGATCGTATCTCGAAATGGTCCCGTGATTTTGGTTTACTGGTCAACGCGGAGAAATCTCAGGCAATAGTGATAGGTGGCCATCATTCGGCTCCCAAGTTTGAACCTGCCCCAGATTATTTTCAATGGAACTCCTATTTCTCTCTCCTCTACTGTTAAGAATCTGGGAGTCAGTATGGATTCAACTCTTTCTTGGGCCCCTCACATTAATGAGATCAGTAGAAAACTTGAAAATCAAACGAACTTGCAAAAGTGAAGTTCGATGATAATTATGTGAACAGCTTCATTCGAAGCGATTTATTGTTAACGTGTTGTAGAAGTGCCCCACGTACCAGCCTTGCACGGATTTTAAAGCTAAAACGATTTTTTTTTTAATTTTTTTTAAAAGGTTACGATTGAAGAAACTCCCGCTCTCCCTACTACTATCGGTCGCCCGTCATTGGGTCGACCGCACCTCGAGCTTCATTTCGTTTATAGCTGTATTTCACATGTAATATAGGGTAGGGTAGAACTTGATTCTAGGTGATATTTCTAGGGTGGGTGTATATAAATCGCTTCGAATGAAGCTGTTCACATAATTATCATCGAACTTCACTTTTGCAAGTTCGTTTGATTTTCAATTATGTTTCACAGCTTCATTCTTTGCGATTTATTGTTAACGTGTTGTAGGATGCTTAGAGCAGTAAAAGATGTGAAATACGTCATGTGAATATTTCCAATAGTTAATTTGACGTAAGTAAATTAAACAGGTAAGTTATTTAGGTAATCATTTATTAAACTCCAAATGTAAATTCTACAAACAAAAAATAAATTTTATGTTCTACAAAACAAAAATAAATAATTAAGTTTAAGCAATTTATCACAGATCATCATTTGCAGACAAAATGGAAGTTGCAAATAAATCAGGGTTAGAAACCAGATCTCGTTTGTAAAACTTGGCGAAGACCGAAGATGATTCGATCCAGCCAGCAGTTTTTCTAATAAGATCGACGCTGACAACAAGTCGGCTGGCGGCAGAGGTGGCTGCGTGCCGTGTGCTGTGACTGTTAAATATTGATGTATCAATACCGCTGCTACTTAGTGTATTTTTAATCCAACGACTTAGTGTTTGTGATGTAACTTTAGAATAAGGTTTTTTATGACTAATAAACAATCGTTCCTCTTTATTTCGCAAATTTTGTGTTTTATATATATAAGGATATATTTCTGGTCGAGAATTAAAATAAGGTAGTCTTAGTATATTTATGGTTATGGTGTATTAATTTTTGATGTTTTTATTGGGTCTAAAATTTTTATTATTATTAAATTTGTCTGTTGAATTATATTACACAGTTTAATTAAGGAAAATGTTTGTAATCTGTGCGCAGTCACCAATGCCAGGAGGATTAATGTCTTTTTTGAAAGAGTTTCTAGATTAAGGCTTTCATTGGGCCATTGTCTTGCTAAAAAATTAAGAACTATATTTAGATCCCAAGTTAAATTGTATCTTGCGTTAGAAGGTCTTAATTTGGAAACTCCTTTCATAAAACGCTTAATTTTTTCGTCTTCTAATTCACTTCCAAATAACAACGATAGTGCAGATTTGTACGAGTTTATAGTCCCATATCTGGCCCCTTTTTCAAATATTTCTCTTAAGAAATTCAATACAATGAGAACTGATGCGTTAGTATAATCATACTTATTTTTGGTACAATAATCTACCCATGCTCTAATACAACCATCATATTGTTTGTAAGTTGAATCAGACAAGGAAGCCAACATTATTTCAATTGACTGAGAAGAGATTGATTTCTTCAGTAACGTTTGCCGGAAAGCCTCGCGGCAACTAATCCTAGGGTTTTGTGAAGCTGGTGTACGTTCCTGAAAGGAGATTTTAATAAGTTAGGATTAGGTTCAAAAAATATAGGTTTTGATACAATCAATTTTTGAAATAATGGAAACCCGGGCTGAGTAGGCCAATAAGGGGCAACGACAATCCCTTCTGCTTTGTCATTAATTATTTTTTGAAGGATTTTGGTTAAGAGTGCGAATGGTGGAAAGGCATAAAAATAAATGTCTCGCCATGATAATGTGAACGCGTCGATCGCTTTAGCCTCAGGATCCATTTTACAGGTTACATAATCTGGACATTTAGCATTGCATCTACTTGCAAATACATCCATCTGTGGACTACCAAAGTTAGAAACAATTTCTTTGAAAGCGTTCTCATTTAATTCCCATTCAGTGTCTTGGAATTTCTTACGAGACAAAAAATCTGCGTCAAAATTATCTTTTGTGTTTATATAAGAGGCAAAGACAGTTATTCGACGTCTTTCACACCATTCCCACAACATTCTGGTGATTTTGTTGAGGTGTCTATATTGGAAACTCCCCATTCTGTTGATACATGAGATGGCTGTTACATTATCAATCCGTAACAGTATAGAAGAATCACGCAAGTTTTTTGCAAAGCATTTCAAACCGAGAAAAGCTGCTTTTAACTCCAGTTCGTTTATGTGTAAGTCTAACTCGTCAGTTTTCCAATGTCCAAAGCAATCATTATCATCACAGAAAGCGCTCCAGCCTGTCTGGGATGCATCTGTGAATATTATTTATTATTTATTTTATTTATTTATTTATTTATTTAACTCTTTATTTGCACACACATAAATAGAACACAGACAAAAACAAACAAAACAAGAAAGTGTACAGAAGGGCGGCCTTATTGCTAAAAAGCAATCTCTTCCAGGCAACCTTGGGGTAAAGGAGAAATAATAAGTAAGTAAAACAGAAGCGGGTGGTGCAAATATTTGATTAAAAATGAAAAGCTTAAGTAGTATAATAGGTACCTATTTAAAATACGTAGACATACTAATCGAATATAAGTATATTAAATAAATATAAGTTTATAACTATAAATATATATTATATATACATATATATATATATATATATATATATATATATACATACATACACACATACATACATACATAGCGTAAACAAGAGGACGAGAGAAACACGAGTTGATAAAATAAATAATTACTTCAGGAAATGCGCTTTAAGGCGATTCTTAAAGGAATCCAGAGAAGGAGCCCGCCTAATTTCTTCTGGCAAAGCATTCCACTTACGGATGGCTTGGACTGTAAAGGAGTGAGAGTAGAAATCGGAGGAATGGGAAGGAATGTCGAGCGTTAGGGTGAGAGAAGTGCGAAGTGTGCGATTTAAAGAACAGGATCGGTAAGAGAAACGCTCTTTGAGGTAATTAGGAGATCATAAGATAATATTTAATATTTATATATATTCGTAATATTTCGAGATCATAAGTAACAGAACCTAACTGCGTGTAACCCGAATCAATGTGATCTAACCACCAAAATAAGTCCGACTTCAATGAGTCGGAAATGTGAACAGTTTGTTCATATGAAGGATTTTCATGCAAACATTGGTACTTGAAATATTCAAATTCCTTTGTATATAAATACGAGTATTTAATTGCTGCGCAAGCAGAAATCAATAAACCGACCAAGCTGGCAAATTCCCTTAACTTGCATTTGCGTACTTTTTTAATAAAAAAGTTTATTCGTTCTTTTATTTTTATTTTCTTTTCTGAGGGTAGTGTAAGAATCATATTTTTAGAATCAAAAACAAAGCCTAAAAATTTGCAGTGAGTTCTGGGGATCAAACAGCTTTTCTCTGTATTTATCACGAAACCTAAGTTTTCTAGTAAAGTTTTTGTCGTTTGTACATTTGTCCTGCATTCTGAATAATTTTTACCTATACATAAAATGTCGTCTAAATATATAACTGATAGTAAATGCTGTGTACGCAGATGTTGTGCGACTGGTTTTAGTATTTTAGTGAATACGTATGGAGCAGTGCATAAACCGAATGGTAAACAGTTAAATTCATATAAGATACTGTTATATTTAAAGCGAAGGTATTTTTTGTGTGAATTATGAATCGGAATAAAAAAGTATGTGTCTTTTAAGTCTACGGAAGCCATGAATGAGTTTTTATTTACTAATTTTGCTGCGGTACGATAGTCCTCCATTTTAAAGTGTTTGCTTTCAATGAATTTATTGAGTGATTTCAAATTGAGTATACCTAAACCTTTTTTCACCATTCGGTTTAGGCACAAGGAATATTTTTGATACGTATTCTCCTGACTCGTGTTCACACCGTGAAATAGCATTCTTTTCTAATAATTTAGTGATGGCAGTAATAAAATCATGTTCTTGTTCATTTTGTGGTATAACATTTGGGCAAGTAGAACATTGTGGAATCCTGGTAAAAGGTATTTTGTAACCTTTTATCCAGGATAATATGGTGGTATCGTTAGTTATTTTATTCCACTGTTCAGTAAAATACTGAAGTCTGCCTGCATAACCTACTTTGTGAGTTATCTGTTGTAAGTCCTGCGTTGCGGCGGCGGCGGCAAGCGGCGAGTGTTCCGCTGGGTGCTGCGCGGCGGCGCTCGCGCCAGCTGGCGGCCGCGGCTGCTGTCGGCGCTCGGCGCTGGCTTGTCGTCCGTCTTGCGATGTTGAGGCTTGTAGTTTAAACGACCTTTGTTGTTTTTGTTAGTCTGATAATTGTTGCCTTTTGATCCCGTTTTTTGTTGATTTTTCAAATCATTGCCGGTTCTTTGTATGGTTTTGGCAGCTTTCAACTTATTAGATATATTTTCTCCAAACAACCAGGATTTATCACGCACCGAGGCAATCAAAGTATCTTTTAGTTGCATATTTGTTGACGAAATAACCAGGTTTCTTCGTGACTTGGTATCCAAATAATGATTGTCGCATACAATTCTACAAGCATCGCTGATTAGTTTTAGCAATTATTGTTTTGATGTTTCGTTGGCCAGTATTAAGGAAATAGCTGAGGCCAATGCAGATAATGCAATCCCAAGCTGTTTCTGTTTTTGCGTTAAATAAGCGTCTCTTTTAACCAACGTATCCGATAAAGCTGCTTTCGCCTCGGGGTTGAGGGTAGGAGCAATTAATAGGTCGCAATTACTCGGAACTAAATATTCCTCGAATATTTTATCCTTGACTTCTTTCGTCAAACCTTCGGCTAGGATTTTTTGCCATCTACTAGCCACATCCTTATGGATGGCCGGGCCTAGAGGAGTTTCCAGTTTAGGTGCATCACCTAATAATTGCAAAATATCTCCTTCTAGTTCAATATCTTCAGACAAAGCTTCTGTTTGGTTTGACGATTCTGGCGGCGCAGACGGAGCTGGCAGCGGGGACGGAGCGGGCGGCGGCGGCTGAGCGGGCGGCGGTGACGGAGCAGGCGGCGGGGACGGCGGCGGCGGCGTCACCTCTACTGGCTCGGGCGACGAGGCGCCGTCGGCCGAGTCTTGGGGCATCGGTGATGGGGCTTGTCCCGAACCTACGATGAACACCGTCATCAGTATTGCGTTTTAAAATAACAAAGGGGGCAACCTGTATGTCGGAAGACCACAAATGCTATGTTCACGAAGGACACAACCTTTGAGTTGGAGGCTCACATCGCTTAATAACATAATTGAAAGTGATTTTGCAAAGGAGGTTACCTCTAAAACGGTAACTCACATTGCGTGTAGCACAAAGAAGTAGGTAGTTCACTTTCAATAATTTTGAAATATAATTAAAGCAAATATTTGAAATATAATTTAAGCAAATATTTGAAATATAATTTAAGCAAATATATTTTGTAGGTACTTACTGTTCGCTTCTTCGTCGGTGGAGTAAATAATACGCCGATTTTTTGACTTTTTCAAAAGTTTTCTTTCCTATTTCTTTATTTTTCGCCTAATTTCTTCTTCACTGTCACTGTCTTGTTTTCGTTTCCTTCCCATACTTAAAACTTGAAATTAAAATTTCAAAAGTACTTTAGGTGTTTAAAAAATTAAACTTTTATTTTCACGCGGGAGTCGGACGTGAGAAGGCTTGAGCACGGAGATACAGAATGAAGCTCGAGGTGCAGTCGACCCAATGACGGGCGACCGATAGTAGTAGGGAGAGCGGGAGTTTCTTCAATCGTACCCTTTTTTAAAAAAAAAAAATCGTTTTAGCTTTGAAATCCGTGCAAGGCTGGTACGTGGGGCACTTCTACAACACGTTAACAATAAATCGCAAAGAATGAAGCTGTGAAACATAATTTATGCTTCTTTTCACTCTCTGCCTACAGAATTTCCTTCCTATGGAAACAAAAGCCATGTTAGCCCGTACTCTGCTCTTGCCGCTACTAGACTATGCTGATGTTGCTTTCTTAGATGCCACTAAGGAGTTGTCCGCCAACCTGGAAAGACTGCAAAATACGTGCATACGTTTTGCATTTGGACTGCGGAAATTCGACCAACGAGTATCGTTGCAGACTAAATTGGCTCCCAATTCACTTACGTAGGGAATCACATGTTCTATCGTTTCTGTACAACATTCTTTTCTCTCCTTCTGCTCCTAGGTACCTGCGTGAAAGATTTTCTTTCCGATCTGAGATCACTGGTGACCGTCTACGTTCTGGCAAAAATTTATCCTTGTCTATCCCTCCACACAGCTCATTCACATATACCAGGTCGTTTACGGTCCACGCCGCGCGGCTGTGGAATAACCTGCCTGTGTCAGTCCGTGAGGCCCCATCGCCCGCCTGTTTCAAACTCCGACTGAAAAAACACTTCGGTTACAACGCTGATGTTTTGAGTTGAGTTGACGTACGACTTATTCATCTCACTTCTGATATTATATTTCTTCTTTTCTTCATCAGCCCATATAAATCTATCATGTTTACTAAAAAAACAAATATAATTAATTATTCATATTCATTATGCAATACTCCTCTAGAACGTGTTACTACTATTCGTGATCTTGGGCTCCTATTAGATTCAAAATTACACCTCGATAAACATATAGATCACATTGTTAATAAAGCATTCCAGCTGTTCGGTTTTGTTTTGAGAAGTTGCATTGATTTCAAGCGCCCTGAAAGTTTTCTATATCTTTTTAAAACATTAATTAGGTCTCAAGTGGAATACGCCAGTAATATTTGGAACCCTTTTTATGAAAAATATTCAGATAAAATCGAACTCATCCAACGCAAGTTTCTTAAGGCCGTTCAATATGGATGTTTTCATTGTAGAAAATCATATGTTAAGTCGCTCGAGCAGTTTAATCTGCCTATGCTGAAGACTAGAAGGTTGCTTCTGGATTCCATGTTCCTGTATAAATTATTGTGTAATTATTTTGACTGTCCTGAATTGATAAACAGAATCAACTACCGTATGCCTAGTAGTTCTCAACGTATCAGAGAGCAGTATCCTCACCGTCTGTTTATGTCTAATACTTGTAATACGCATGCTGGTGAGCGTCTACCGCTTCAACGCATTTTGAATATGTATAATGATAACTTACTTCATATAGATATTTTTTCTTTGTCATATTATTCATTTAGAAAGATCGTGTATCAAACCTTGCTAAGTAATCAATAAAAATGTAAAGATTAAGTATGTCATGCTCTGGGAGTTCTAAGTAACGCTTTAAACATTCACTAGAAAATTAATTTTGTTATATTTTAGTAAAAGTGTTTCTATCTATGTTTCTTAAATCACATATTTAGATTGTTTGTGAAAACTGTGTGTAAAGTCTCTTAAGTGTTTATATTTAGATGTGGAAAACGATGCTGGCTGTACTATTAATCATAGTTATTGTTATTTAGATAAGTAAGTACATATAGTATTGCTGTTTGTTATCCTGAATAAAATAAAATAAAATAAAATAAAATAAATTACGTCCCCACTGCTGGGGCACGGGCCTCCCTCAATAACGTGAGGGGTAAGAGATTAAGTAATTCAAGTGTAATATATTGAAAATTGGATGGAAGTGTTCATGTATCATTAAAATTACACACCTCGCAGAAGAGCTACATGTTTTATTCCTTGTCCCCGGAAGAGGTGCGATAGTACCATATATCAAATGATGATGTATTTATTTTTGGCTTTTTTGAAGTTGGTTCATTTTTAGGGTTCCGTAGTAATCTACGAACCCTTATAGTTTCGCCATGTCCGTCTGTCCGTCTGTCCGCAGGTTTCCTAAGAAACCTTTAGTACTACAGAGCTGAAACTTAGCATGATTATACATATGAATCACGCCGAGAGAACTGTAGAGTAAAATCTTTAAAAAAAAAACTTTTTTCGGATGTATAGACGTTAAAGGGCGATGATTTTTTTTTTCTCGCCAATATCATTGAATGATGTCATAGAATAGCATTTTAAAAGATAGAAGGGGTTTACTAAAAACGTTTTTCGATTCAGCACTCCGTTTGCGACATATAAATTTTTAAAGTAAAAAATTTTGTCAAACACAAGTGTCCCCCACCCTGTACCTGCTAAACGGTTTTTTCTAAAAATGTGAAAAAATTAACATTGGTAGAATATACAACGAAATTAAAAGTAAAACTATCACACATAAGATGGTCTTTCAAGTTTGCGAGTAATAGTCGACCAAGTGCCAAACTTAGTTGGGATTAATAAGAATGTATTTACTAATATTAGATCCTTGGTACCTACTACAGAGCTGAAATTTAGCATGTTCATACCTAATGATTGCGGTGACAGATCTAAAAAATAAAATGGTGTAAAAATTTTTGTTTTGGGTGTTTCCCATTAACGTGAAAGGGCGATGTTTTTTTCCTCGCCGATATCATTGAGTGGTTTTTAAAAGATAGAAGGGGTTTACTACGAACATTTTTCGATCCAGCTATCCGTTTGGGAACCATTAATTTTTATAATGAAAAAAGATGTGGAATTATTCATGAGGGTAGCATTTACGACGAAGTGTACCCTAATCCAAAATGGCTGACATACAAGGTTCCACGCTAAAAGTGAGGCGAGCTGAAAGCCAAGCTGTAACATATTGACATTTTAGTTGTCATTTAATAGGTTTTTGAGGGTGTTAATTACGAAAATGACATCAAAATTATACACCTGCTTAGCTCGATATTATTATATTATTCCTAACAATAATATTGTCGCAAAAAAAATACAAAAAAACCAAAAACCCAAAAAAATAATACACAAAAAAACAAAAAAAAATAGTATAAAAAATAAAAAATAAAAAATTTGCGCTCGCTTCGCTCGCACCTTCAATACTTCCATTCTGTTTTAGTTAGGCTAAAACAACAGTTATTTCTGAAACCACAACCTTTTTAATACATTTGTTTTTGATGATAAGTACGGGATTTTAACTTTAACTATGACAATATGCTTGTAGAATTAAGAAGCCAGCTGCATATTTGAACCATGCTGCTACGGAACCCTACAATTCGCGTGGCTCGACACGCTCTTGGCCGGTTTTTTTATAAAAAAAAAATTATTTTTCCATTTTTAGTAAAGATTACAACCTCTCTCTTTTTTTAAGTCGGTTAAACTATTTGAACCTTTTCCTAAATGTAGCAAATACTTTTCTGAAAACCGCATCAGAATCGGTTCAGCCAAACGCGAGATAATCGCGGACAAACATACATACGTACAATACGTACATACATACATACAGGTCAAACTGAGAACCTCATTTTTTTAAGTCGGTTAAAAAAAACAGACTAGACACTAGTTTCATCAACAATTTCACGTGTCAACGTCAAATTTTACTATGCTGCATGGTTTCATGAAACAAATTTTATGCCACTAATTTCGTAATGTAACACCGGCTTAACACCAATATTCGTCAAGTTTATGTGGTTTCCGTGGGTGTTATAAAAGGCGACTAAAGAAACACAAATAAGATTTTTTATTTATTTTATGGTGGCGTCCTATGGGCCCATGCGGTGTGGTAGGCTTTGTAAAGGGCTGTCTGGTTCGCGACCACCCTTCTTCTGAAGTCTGACGCCAAAAAGCTTACTGTGTTCCGTCGGTGCGTGGAAGTACTAGTGCCTTAATGGAATTTTCTCTGGGTTGATTCGCTCCATCGTCGACCTTATTTAAGACCTCGGTCAAGATACCTAAGGTTAATTAAAATATTTTTTGCAAAAAATTGACCCGCCTTCAAAAAGGGAGAAATAATTTTTTTAAACTATGTTCACGAGTTAGTAGTGGTTACGGGTAAAACAGTAAATAGGTGAATTCATAGCGGAATATGGTAAATAGAGAGGATTTTTTTTTGACGTCGGCGCCGAACAATTACTCGTATGGCATAACTATCTTAGTTTTTATACTGTGAAGGTGGGTCAATCTATTTTTTTTAGAAATATTTTTTTTAAAGGTTATCATTTATCATTCATATAACTCCCTCGTAGATTTATTATAAAGCACTAAGTCACTTGAGATTAAAGAGCGATACAGTGATCAACTACTTTCACCCCACCGAAAGATATGAGGTGGTGATATGGCAAGAAAGATACGGGGTAGTACAATTCTCAAACTGATCGCCAGATGGGATCCTGGTGGCCTCTCTCAAAGATATGGGGTGGTGGGTGATATTATCAACCGATCACCAGACAACAGGAAAGATGTGTGGTGGTAATATACTCTACCGGACACTAAACGGTAGAGCCCCAGGACACAAAGGAGCCCCAAAAACAACTTAAAAGTCCCAGGGAACAACTTTGTTTTTGCTTCGTATAAATTGATGACCACATAATATCATCAAATCAAATATACTTTACTGTACACACAAACAGAAAAATAACTAAAAATAAGAATAAATTTACATAAACCCAAGGCATATACAATAAGGCGGCCTTATCGCTTTCAGCGATTTCTTCCAGGCAACCTTAGGGAAGAATTTGTCATATATCATCCACATATATGATCGCAAATTTCTGTTTTTATATTTTTGACCTAAACTACAAAAGCGATTTCGATAAAAAATTTATGGGACCAATCTGGAAGTAAATGCTTTCGAACTAAAATTTTTTTTATGAAATCAGTCTACAAATGACGGAGTTTTGAGGTAACAAACGTAAAAAATAAAAAAAAAATGAAAAAAAATTCAGCCGAATTTCGGACAATCTGAGGTGTCGTTGCCTAAGCTAAGATGGATTACTAGGAGGCAGGTCTCATTTGTGTTTTCTTAGTCGCCTCTTTCGACAGCCTCGGAAAAGATACGAATTTTGTATTTTAAACACATTGTATTTTACGATAAATGGGGTCAACATCATTTAAATTACCTCATCCATAGTAGCTCAGTTATCTAGTACTCATACTTATTCAAAATACAAGCATTGCTTAGTTTGGGTTTAGATGGCTCTGTGTAAACTGTCAAAGATGGTTATTATATTTATTTTCAACCGACTTCAAAAAAGGAGGAGGTTCTCAATTCGACTGTTTTTTTTTTTTTTTTGTATATTTGTTACGCGATTACTCCGGCAAAGAGGTCCCATATAAATTTTATCGAAAATGATTCAGCGCTTTTAAAAAAAATCAACAAAAACAAAATATACTACAAACTAGAACATCATCTAAATAAATGAATGACATTTCTGTTTGTAGTTATTTGCTAATAGGCATTGTAGTCCGCAAAAAACTAGATATCTACTTTGTGCGAACTGTTGTTGGGATTGAAGTCGGTGACTCATACGTTTTTAACATGGAAAATTATATGCACCGCAATTGTGGATATTGTGCTTCCAAAGAAGCGCTCGTAGCCCAGTGGCGCTAGCTGATCTGAACCGATCAGTGAGGTTAAGCAATGTGCACACAGGCATGGAACCTTATGGGTGACCAAAGTGGGTATTTATCACGAGCGTTTCCGTACTTCTGAGGGCACATTAAGCTGTTGATCCCGGCTGTTGTCGATCGACTACAGTCGTTAAAATCAAGTAAGAGGCCATTTTGCGGTTTGAAAAGTCTGACACCAGGGTTAGCCAAGTTCGCCACACATTTGACAATACCTACACGATAAGAAGAAGAGGCATATACTTGAATCACTAACGGAAATTAGGCGGAAATAATTTTTTACCAATAGCTGAGAAAAGGGAAGCTGGACTCGGTGGTCTAACGGCTAGTGGGTTGGACTCATAAGCGACAGGTACAGAGTTTGATCCCCAGTGCCGTCATGTACCAATGACTCGTTTTCTGAGTCAACGGCACATCAGGTTACCACAAAATGTCACCCTCATTTCACCCCCTTAGGGGTTGAATTTCGAAAAATCCTTTCTTAGTGTTTGCCTTCGTAAAATTCAAAAACGTAAGTATAAAAAAAAACAGTTTTTATAAAAATTGTACAGAGAAAGGCAATTTCATATTACTACAACAGTTCTAAAAATTATAGCTTAGTCAGCGCATAAATAGATATTTAATTGCGCTTGTGTTGCTGTATAGGCAAACATAAACAGTATAGAACAGTATAAACAACTTCTTAAATACGTCTTCTTCTGGAAATAGTTTGGAATCTTGATATATTTTATAAAAGGGCCACGTTCATTCTAATTTGAATCTCTATTTAATTCAATTCAATCATTTATTGCAATTCATATGTACAGAGTATAAAAGGTCTTAATCTAAAATATGTGCTTCTATATACATATGATACATATGTTGGGCATTGCAAAAGTAGAACGGCAGGCAGACTGGCATTTTTGTTTATTTATTTGTAAAATACATTAATTTTTTGAAATAGTGTATTTGATTCTCTATTTCGAAAAAAACGTCATGCATTGCTAGATATTAAGTCATTAAAATAAATATGAGATGTCAATATTAGTAATATTAGCTTTATTGATTGTTGTGTGTGAAAGTCAATGTTAGTTAAAATTAAAATGTCAGAATAAGTATAAATGTAAATAGTAAGTATGTCTATAAATTGTTAATTAAAATATAATTAGTAAAGAATTGGTTTATGTCAGAAAATAATATCAGTTACAAATTAGAAGTCAAACATCAAATATAGGCGCTAATTATAATAATTGTGAATGTCAAAATAAATTATGTGTTAAAATGTTAAAATTTCTCAGATAAATATTCGTCTAAATTATAATAACATTTTTCTAGTAAGAAATGTTTTAATTTACAGCGGAAGGATGTGTTGTTTGCTTGGTTTTTAGGGTTCCGTAGTAATCTTATAGTTTCGCCATGTCCGTCTGTCCGTCTGTCCGCAGGTTTCCTAAGAAACCTTTGGTACTACAGAGCTAAAACTTAGCATGATTATACATATGAATCACGCCGACAGAACTTTAGAGTAAAATCTTGGAAAAAACAATTTTTCGGGTGTCTCCCATAGACGTGAAAGGGCGATGTTTTTTTTTTCTTGCCAATATCATTGAATGGGGTGTCATAGAATAGCATTTTAAAAGGTAGAAGGGGTTTACAAAGAACGTTTTTCGATTCAGCACTCCGTTTGCGAAATATAAATTTTTAAAGTTTAAATTTTTGTCAAACATAAGTGTCCCCCCCCCTATACCTGCTAAACGGTTTTTTCTAAAAATGTGAAAAAATTCACGTTGGTAGAATATACAACGAAATTAAAAGGAAAACTATCACACATAACTTGGTCCTTCAAGTTTGCGAGTAATAGTCGACCAAACGTTTTTGGGATTAATAAGAATATGTTTACAAGGTTCCACGCTAAAAGTGAGGGGAGGTCGATAGCCAAGCTGTAACATATTGACATTTTAGGTGTCTTTAAATAGGTTTTAGATTATTTTAGCAGCAGGTCGATTTTATTTCTAACAGTAATATTGTCGCAAAAAAAAACCAAAAAAAGCAAAAAAAAATAATACTTACATTCGGTTGTATTTAGACCAAAACTAAATTTATTTCCGAAACTACAAACTCATTAGTACATTTGTTTTAAGGGTTCCGTAGTAATCTACGAACCCTTATAGTTTCGACATGTCCGTCTGTCCGCAGGTTTCCTAAGAAACCCTTGGTACTACAGAGCTGAAATTTGGCATGGTCATACATCTATATTACGCCGACAGAACTGTAGAGTAAAATCTTGGACAAAAAAAATTTTTCGGGTGTCTCCCATAGACGTGAAAGAGCGATGAATTTTTTTTTCTCGCCATATCATCAAATGGGGTGTCATAGGACAGCTTTTAAAAAGACAGAATGGGTTTACTTACAACTTTTTTCGATTCAGCACTCCGTTTGCGAAACATAAATTTTTAAAGTGAAAATTTTTGTAAACACAAGTGTGCCCCCTCTACCAGCTAAACGGTTGTTTCTAAAAATGTAAAGCAATTCACGGTGGTAGTATATACAACTAAATTAAAAGTAAAACTATCACACATAAGATGGTCTTTCAAGTTTGCGAGTAATAGTCGACCAAGTGCCAAACTTAGTTGGGATTAATAAGAATATATTTACTAATATTAGATCCTTGGTACCTACTACAGAGCTGAAATTTAGCATGTTCATACCTAATGATTGCGGTGACAGATCTAAAAAATAAAATGGTAGAAAATTTTTTGTTTCGGGTGTTTCCCATCAACGTGAAAGGACGATGGTTTTTTTTTCTCGCCGATATCATTGAGTGGGTTATCATAGGATAGCTTTTTAAAAGATAGAAGGGGTTTACTACGAACGTTTTTCGATTCAGCTATCCGTTTGGGAAACATTAATTTTTATAATGAAAAAAGATGTGGAATTATTCACGAGGGTAGCATTTACGACGAAGTGTACCCTAATCCAAAATGGCTGACATACAAGGTTCCACGCTAAAAGTGAGGCGAGCCGAAAGCCAAGCTGTAACATATTGACATTTCAGGTGTCGTTTAATAGGTTTTTGAGGGTGTTAATTACGAAAATGACATCAAAATTAAACACCTGCTTAGTTTGATATTATTATATTATTCCTAACAATAATACTGTCGCAAAAAAATACAAAAAAAAAACAAAAACCCAAAAAAAATACACAAAAAAACCAAAAAAAAAAATGGTATAGAAAATAACAAAAAATAGAGTCGGTATACGGGCGAAAGTTTTACGTGACAACGACTTTGAGTGGTAAAATAATTTTAGCGGGCTAACCATGCCCGAGTGGAAGGGACGCGTGCCTCTCACTCGGGGAGAGAGACGCAAGGCATTCGGCGGGCCTCTCTCTCGTTCGGTGACTCATCGTAACGTTACCGAGCGTTACACTTTTTCATAAGTGACTCCCAGCCGCAACCGAATTTAAGACGTTGTCACGTCAAAAAATTCGCGCTCGCTTCGCTCGCGCCTTCAATACTTCCATTATGTTTCAGTTAGGCTAAAACAACAGATATTTCTGAAACCACAACCTTTTTAGTACATTTGTTTTTGATAATAAGTATGGGATATTAACTTTAACTATGAGAGAGAGAGAGAGAAATACATTTATTCATGACACGACACATGCAACATATCTACAACACAACACAAAAAAAAAACAATTAACGAATAAAGTTAAGTAAACATGTAGGTACGTACATGTACCGCATCGGTGAATGGGCTTTGGCTCAGCTTAATGTTGTGACAGTGCCACAATGCTGTTAATTCTGCCAACACCCAAAGTGCTTCGGAACGCTTCCCATATTAATGTATAACAATAATAATACTGTAAAAAATAATAAATAAAATATTAATGTAAAAGTGTACGAATCAAGGTAAGTAAAAAATATAATACTTAAGTTAAAAATTAAAAATAATTATGTATAATAAAAACAAGACTAAACTGAATGAATAAATAAATAACGCACAAAACTGAGCTTCACGTCGGTCCGGACATTAAAATTTGTTCGTTCAACAAACTAACTTTAAGTTTATTTTTGAACGTCTTTAAAGACTTTATGATGCGTAAAGGGGGAGGGATATCATTCCAGCATTTTGTAGCTCTATAACGGAAACTTCCGCGAAATGCTGCAAGTTCTGTGTTGAGGTACAATTAGTGGGATGGAGCAAAGTCTTACAGGACAGTTGGGTTTATGTTTACGCCAAGTGAGTTTTGTATACAGATAAGCCGGCTTTTTGGTCTTAAGTATCCCAAACAACATTCAGGCAAGATATAGTTTCTGTCGTTGTTTCATTTTTAAAAAAACAGAATTATTTAAATATGGTGTGACATGCGTTCTGGGGGGTATTTTAAAGCAGTAACGTGCACAGGCGTTCTGCACGCGTTGAATCAAACGCTGAGATCTTTCTAATAAACATGAACCATAAACGGACAAGCAATGATTTAGCTTCGACAAGACAAGCGCCTCGCAAAGCTGCACCCTCAGGTCGACACTCAAATGATCACGACACCGGTAAATAATTTTTAGTCGGTAAAAACAGTTTCGCACAATGTTAAGTACATGATTCTCGAAACGCAATTCGCTATCCATGACAATGCCCAAGTTACGAGACGTATCAACACGTTCAATATCCGAACCCATCATCTGAACTTTAGGACAAGATTCAGTTACTTTTTTAACCATATTTTAATGAGCCAAAAACCATGTATTTTGTTTTATTGGGATTTAAAACAAGGCAATTGGCTTGTGACCAGTGAGCTATTCGATTTAGATCCTCATTGAAGTTTTCCACTGCTGAACCTACTTCTTTTTCATGAAAATCAAGGTAAACCTGGAGGTCATCCACGTAAAGATGATAATTGCTGTTCCTAATACACTTCACCACGTCAGAGGTATAAAGTATAAATAAAATAGGTCCAAGAATGGAACCCTGCGGCACACCTCTGCTAACAAACTCTGTTTTGGACTTGGATTGAGATCCATCCAAGGTGGTGACAATAACTTGCTGCGAGCGGCCACTTAAATAGCTTTTGAACCAATTGACTGCTGATTCATCAAATCCATAGTATTCCAACTTGGTTAGTAAGAGTGTATGATTGATGGCATCAAAGGCGCGGGAATAATCCAAGAGAACAAGTATTGAAGCTCTGCCTTTATCTCTAGCAGCAAGCACATTATCTATGACGTCGAGCAAGGCAGTAGTGGTACCGCGGCCTTTTCTAAACCCTGACTGGTGATCTGGAAAGATATTATTTTCCTCGCAATACTTCACTAATTGAATGTAAACAACCCTTTCAAGGATTTTTGATAGATAAGGTAGAATACTTATCGGGCGTAAATCTTTAATTTCAGAAGGATTGTTGTTCTTTGGAATTGGACGAACCAAAGCTGTCTTCCACAATGTGGGAAATGACGAAGTTTCAATTGATTTATTTATCAAGGCAGTAATAACTGGAAGCGCACTGGGTAGTGAAAGTAGAACCATATCCCTACTCAAACCGTCTACACCGATCGCATTTGATTTAATTGAGAGAACGATTTTTCCTATATCAAACTCACTAACAGGCGAAATTTTGAAAGTACTTGAACTGTAACGGCTTGAGCTGAAAAATGACAAATCCGATGTCTTCACCACATTACAGGAACATCCAAAAAATGAGCATTTATTGTATTAGGATCGTTTAAGTGAGATGGGAGATCACAAGAATGTGAATCAGGGATAACAAAGCGTTTAAGATTGGTCCACAGTCGTTTCGGATGGTTAATGTTACCATTAATGTGTGAATTGAAAAAAGCCTTCTTCTCAGAACTCATGCTAGTTAAAGCCAGACTTTTTAGTGATTTGTAGTGTGCCTTCAGTTTCCCTTTGACATATTCGTCAGACGATTGACGAAACTTTGCATACGCTTCATTTCGCAAATGCATTATATAACGAGTATTACTATTTATCCAAGGGGCTTGTCGGTCCCGTATGCTGTGCGACTTCAGTGGTGCATGCAAGTCCAGCAACTGTACCAGGCAGGTAGTATACTGATCTACCATTTCGTCGACTGTGTCTGCCCTCACAATATAGTCCCAATTGATTTGAGAAGTATCAGCATTGAAGGTGTTCAGATCGATATCTTTCAAAGGCCTATAGGTAATTCTGCGGATAGGAATTCTAGGTTTACGAACTTTCAACTGTGCCACAATAAAAGCATGCTGACCCAAATCGGGTATGTGATCAACTAGGACATTAGAAATAGGGCCGTCGGAACAAACGAGATCAATAAGAGTCTCAGTACCACCAGTGAAGTGCGTAGGCTCGGTTACATAGTTCTCAAGACCACAGTGCTGTAAAAATTGCTTGATGCGAATTGTGTTACTGTCGCTATCGTGTAACAAATTGATATTAAAATCACCGAGGAGAATCACTCGGTCAGACTGCGAAAATGACATTAAGGACTCGGTCAGAGAATCTAGGAAGTAATCAATGTTTCTAAGCCAAGGAGGACGGTATGCTGTACCTATGATAATGCGAGTCGAACTGATGGACAAGGATAACCACATCTGGTCAATCATAGTTCCACCAGTCTGAGAAGTTGGATGTGAACACACCCGTGCAGTCACTCCCTTTTTGATATAAAAACCAACGCCTCCACCCCATCGTCTACCCCCGGTACCGGGAGGTCGCGGGATGTGGCGCAAACGATAGCCAGGGACTACAGGTACGCGCCCCTCTTCACCAGCATTGAGCCATGTCTCATTTATAGCCAGTATATCTGGTTAATTACTTTGAACAGCCAGTATGAATTCTTCATGTTTCGTGGATAGTGAACCAGCATTAAAAAGACCAAACTTGAAATATTTGTTTTTCATAATTTTTGTAAACAAATGAAATCGTGAAAAAATAAGAACACTATAAACAAAAAATAAAAGGTGAAATCGAGTTTACTGTGTCCATCCCATAATGCACGAACCATAAAAGTGATTATGATAGTAATGACAGATAAATACAATTTATATTTATGTGTAATTAAATAATTATAGAAAGTGCATAATATATAAAAAAACATATTTTGATTGGTTAAACATTAAATAATATGTTGTGAAATTTGAAAAATCAAAATTAATAAGAACATTAATACATGATATAATAATATTCCATGTATTGCCAAACGAAGCATAGTTAGTAGATGTTAACAAAATTACTGTCAACCCAGCCACTAACGCAGCACATGTAACATCACTACAAATAAAAAATAATATTAAATAGCTTATTACATTAAAAACCTCAGCCAAAAGCACAGAAGTAACATGAGTGAAGGGTACAAAACTATCCATCACCATGTCCACTATACAGTTAACTTCATTCTTTACAAGAGTGGGCAGCAAATTATGATCTACTCCGAACAGACCGTCGCACCAGCAACAAGTTATTTTGCAGCTGTGAGACTTTCTTTTCCCACAAAACAAGTAAATGTGACCGGAAAAGTATGTCGGTTTTACAAAGTTATTACTGCGGTTAATCAAACCGACTATGTTAGCAGTATCACTTCTTTGCAGATGATTAGCGCCCGGTTTGGAATGGATTATACTGTTAACACTAAAAGAAGCATGCATAATAGGCGTTAAGAAATATAGAAATATTAAATCATAGTTATGGCCATAACACATTACATAGGCGCGTACAGAAATTACTAATAATTTTACAAATAATTCAACAATATGAAAATAAAACTCGAAACTAGAGTGGCTCACAGACTTGCATACCATATTATTATTATTATGTTCAGGTGAAATAATAGTAAAAAGTAAACCATGACTGTAAGTTTTTGAGACATACACAATTGACAATATAAGATTTAATTTAAGCGTCTGATTATGACATAAGTTTACAATAAAATCAGTAAATCCATATAGGTAGTTGTTACCAGACAACGAGACCAACATAAGTATAAAAATAACATGATTCGAAACAGTAAATAAATAATAGTCTAAGCGGGTAGGTAAAAGCGGTTAACCCGAGCCGTGCGCAACATGAATCAAAACAAGTTACGTAATAATTAGACTGTGAAGCTAGTGCATCTTTATGCTCATTACAGACATCATCAAAAATCCTTCTATATAGAATATTAGTTAACAGTGTTTGTAAGTGAGTTTGGTGAAATGACAGTGAGCTTATAAACCTATTAAAATAGTAATAATTGTTATAGGAAAACTGAAAAATAACGAGTGCAAACAAAATATAAAATTGTGGATGTGATTTATTTATAAAATGTCGAGTTGAATTTAGATACACAGTGAAATCGTTGTTGTAGTGTATCTGTCGTCTCGTGCGATGCACCGGCGGGGGGCGGGCGCGCGGTGGCAGTGGCAAGCCGACCGGGAGCGAGTGAGGACGTTCCGCCGTGCGGTGCATGCGCTCAGCGAGCCGATATAATATGGATCTTATTATTAAAGGAGGGACACAACATTGGCGACGAGGATTAATTGTGAGTTTTTAACTACGTGGATACACAAAAAGAAATGATCTCATTATGTAAAAAGGGGAAAATAGTGAAGTTAATAAAATAAGGATACGCAGTAAGTTAGGTACCTACTTTTACATTTTGTAGGGTACAATATGGTATAATCCTAGGAATAGGCCAGGCAAATCAAGAAGTCTCCGTTATTAGAATTAATGTAATAGCTATCAAAAAATATTTTCATCTACCTCTTTTAGAAATAGTGAGTTAATAAATCAGTTTAAGAAGTAAAATAAATAATGGAGTAGCTAATATTAGTACCTACCTACCTATAATAATACCCCAATGTGGAATACCTAGGTAAAAGTATTACCCTACAAGACATAATTATTTGCTATTACGGCAACATACATTAACATACCTATTTCAAACTGCTTACATAAATTCTCTTCTAGTGCTTTCGAATATTATTGATAAGAAGTTAAATACCTATATATTTTTCTCAAAGGCTTATTTTTAGTTAAGTATGTACTTACTTAACTAAGGCGGCCGGTTTGGTCGGGTAGTGGTGGCGCTGCCTCTTGTTCGGCGGGTCGTGGGTGTTTGTGTGTGTTCCGGGGTACCCGCGACATTGTGGAGGACCTTGGTGTGGGCCTCTGAGTGTGTAGCGTTTATTTATTATTTACATATGAAAAAGTATAATATTTTACTTCCGTGGGGGTATTCGAGTATCAGATTTTATGGAATACCTACATTTAGAGTACGATGGTGATAGTGCGTGTGGTGCGCCGCGGTCCTGTGTCGAAGGGTTGGCATTGACAGCGCCGGAGGGCGAGCAAGCTTTTGCGCGGGGTCCTCGCGCAGTCGAAGTGAGGTTTCGGCGTCAGCCGAGTGGCGCCGCGCGAGTTTATTTTATTTATTTATTTATTTGAGGTACATACAACAGATTACAACTAATATTACAAATAACCTTTCAGAAAACTTATATAGATCTAAGTTGAAATCCTTACGAGTACATACACAGCATGCAAACTATTTATGTTCCAGTTATGTTAGTTTGTTGCCATCGTGCTCGAGCTGCTACCTATTTTAGTTAACTTCATTACACTGTACTTACTGAAATTACATTTCATATTTCGGACGGAATATTAGTTTATGCCTGGGTGGGGCTAAGTTTGTACACACGACAGCAGATTGGGTTGTACATGTTAATCTTCAAGTTTTTAACCGTTTTGTCATAGTACCGCGTTTTGTGGCGCGAATTAGTAGCCTGACCCGGACATGCTGCTGTTGTCTGTACATTATTTTAATTTCTTTTTGTGTCATTCATGTTAGCATAAAAAAGGAGGGCCCTGGTCCGGGCAGTATACGCACTTATTGGAGTGCATAAAAAAGGAGGGCCCTGGTCCGGGCAGTATACGCACTTATTGGAGTGCATAAAAAAGGAGGGCCCTGGTCCGGGCAGTATACGCACTTATTGGAGTGCATAAAAAAGGAGGGCCCTGGTCCGGGCAGCATACGTACTTATTCGAGTGCATAAAAAAGGATGGCCCTGGTCCGGGCAGCATACGCATTAAGTGGTCCAAAGTGGTTGCCATAATCTGGCAGTAGAAGCACAATAGGTGGAGGCCAGTTATAGGGTGAAAATAATAATAATAATAATAATGATCATCATCATAGGCCTCTGCATCTTGACGGATGATTTGGGCAGCGACTGTGTGAGATCAGCAATGCCGCTCGTGACTAAATAAACCGATTCTAGAGTGACACATCCGTCCGCACTTGTGGCATGCGTACTGAGGAATAACAATACAGTTAAAATAAATAAATTGATAAATAAAAAAAATAATAATAGATCAATGAACAAATAAATTAATATATACTATATACCTAACCTACTTAACTAAATACATTTAAAAAAATCAATAAATAATGATTCTTAGGAATAATAAAATTACAGTTGTCTTTTAACGAACAGGGTCATCATTAGACAACCGAGGAGGTTCCGCTATATTTGCTCGTAACAATTTGAAATTTAAAGAACATAATGACATAGTAAGCTTGTCTGTTGAGCGCACTTCTTTAATAGCCTGTATAGAGCTTGAGCAGCTTATTGTATTAAACGTGTACACACCGCCTAATTCCTCATACGAATCCTTTGCAAAAAATCATGGAGGAAGCATTATTAAAAATAGGTAATAATAATAAAAAACGTTTTTGTTTGTGGAGACTTTAAAATTAACTTACTAGAGATTGTTCTCTTAGTAAAGGAATCCTTGTTTAAGTGCTATAATTTGCTCAATCTTTTCTTCTAAGATCTAAAATCGCAACTTCTAAAATCTGTCTTGATAATATTTATAAACATTTTGATCCCTTAGAAAAATCTGTCATCCATAAGTTACCGTCGGATTACTCAGGCCAGCTAGTTTCCTCTGCGCTCCGTGGAGAGGCTGTAGAAATAGGTATAAAATATGTGCCTATTAGTGACTTAAGCCTTGAGAATTACAGAAGTAATATAATCACCAAATTACCAAATCTAAGGTTTGAGAGTGATGATCCTAACAAACTTTAAAATTCTGTACTCAGTTTACCTATGCAAGAATTTGACATTGTGTTTAAAGCTAAGACACTAAAAGTTAATGACTCCTTGAAGTTAGTGACTGGGCGACATTGGGAATTGGAAAAAGCGGGGAAAGGCTGTATGATCTCTATAGTGAGTAGTTAGAGCTTATTCCTAAACTTTTAAACGTGTGTGTGGCGAAGGTTATGTTTGTCAGAAACAAAATCAAAAATAGTAATAATATCATTAAGACTTCATGGAAAATTATAAGTAGTGAAACTGGAACAGTTAAGGCGCACAACATTGATTTTGAGCTTAATATTAATGTAAAATCTTATCATCCGATGTACCTACTTATTGCTGCAGAGTTTAAAAAGGTTTTCACACATTAGATTGAAATTATTAAAACTTTTAAAATTGTTCCTGTTTTGATGAAACAGTAAAGTAATTTCCCTGTTTAAAGCTGGTGGTATGTCTGATCCCACCAACTTTAGTCCGATTTCAATACTACCAGTACTTAGCAAGATTTTAAAAAAAATATATCCTTAGTCAAATTACCACTCACTTTTACGCTAATAACCTTATGAATATTAATCAATTTGGATTCACGCGGGGTCGCTCAGCAGCCGGTGCCGGTGTTGGGCTCATTCGTCGCATTTTGGGGCCTGGGAGGATTCACTTGATGCCTTTGAGTCTTCTGTGATTTGTCCGGGGCTTTCGACTGTGTTAGCTATGGGACTCTGATCGGAGAATTGCATCACTATGGCATAAGGCTTTTGGAATCTTGTTTCAGTGATGGATTCCGGAAGGTTGAGGTTAGCGGCACTGGATCGCCTGGGTCCATCTGTGAGGGCGTCCTACAGGGTTCGGTTCCGGGGCCGTTTTTGTTTCTCGTGTACATTGGAGACTTGCCTTTTCTTGTTAAGGAGGCCCATGTGGTCGTATATTGTTTGCAGATGATACATCACTCTTATTTAAAGTGGAAAGAAACTCTGAATGTGACGGCGAGAATACGGTGACCTCTGAGGTGGTTGATTGGTTCAATGTAAATGGCCTGTTCTTGAATGAAAAAAAAAAACGTGGTGTGTTGAGTTGGCTTGCCCGGTGTTAGACAAATTGCTAGCAGTGTGGAGTTTAGGAATGAGGGGCTGAAGGTTGTAGAGTCTGCTGTGTTTTTGGGTATCTCTCTTGGTGCGGGGCTTTAGTGGGGTCCTCACAAGCAGACTCAGTTTGGCGGCTTGCGTGGTTGAAAGGATCCGTCAGCTGTTGTCGGATGTTGAGGCCGCGGGAATCGTGTGTTTTGGTTACTTTCACAGCCTATAATGTCATATGGTATTTTACTGTGGGGTAAAGCTGCCAACATTATTAGTATCTTTGTTCTGCGGAAAGGGGCTGTTCGCGCGATTTATATTTATATATCGGATGGGGCCCGGAATGTCTCTTGGAATTGGATTTGGGAAGTGGATGTATTGACATTTGCGTCCCAGTATATGTCTTTCATATAAAAAAAAATTGCGGGTGTTCGGGAGGGATTGTGATAGGCAAACATTGGTATACACTACGAGGCAAGCATGGATTGGATTTGCGGGACGGTTGTCTCCACAAAGTAACAGGCTTTTTGAGGGTCGGTGTATGTGCTTCTATAATGGGATTCCCATTAGTGTTCAACCTTTGAAATTTGAGAAAATTGAACAAAACTTTGTGTAAGGTTCCATGAAAATCAACACTTTTGAGTTTGAGTGAGTTTGAGCCAAGTAGGCGTCTAACGAAATGGCACAACCGTATACATTGGACAAATTTGATTACGGTGGGGAAGATACCTCTGTCAGTGTACGATGGGTGAAGTGGAAGAGAGGATTGTACATTTACTTAGAGGCAGCTAGCATTGAAGGCGAAAAGAAAAAGGGAAACAATACTCTGATCGGAAGAGACGTGCTGCAGAATATCATTTGGAAGCAGGTGACAAGGTATATTACTAATATAAAGAACATAAAAAAAAACAATAAATTGAGTATACATTTTGAACCGACGACTCATACTGTAGAATCTAATACAACGGAGACGTTCAACTAAGAAACGATGAGACTAGGACTTTGATTAGACGAAACGTGGTAGGTACACCTAAAGAAGGTAGAAGGTCAGAGGACGGTTTTAGACGGACAGAAGATTGTATAGAACAAAGTGAAAATATCGAAGATGAAGGTTATGACACTAATCAAATCAGTAAAAAATTAAAAATTAAAAATAAATAAATAAAAAAGAGTTGAAGGAAAACACAAGTTGATTGTTGATTACTCTGGTTGAATATTTTCATTGCTTAAAGAGTTTAATTCACTAACAACTGGGATTACTTTGTGTAGGTATAACTTAATTCCGTAAGTAGTTGTTTTCAGTTAGAAGTGAGAATAAAGACAATTAATTAAATCGTAATTTATTATTCATGAATAACTATCAAATAAAAAAATAACAATATTTAAAAAATAAATGATAAGGAAGGGATGTAGTGTATCTGTCGTCTCGTGCGATGCACCGGCGGGGGGCGGGCGCGCGGTGGCAGTGGCAAGCCGACCGGGAGCGAGTGAGGACGTTCCGCCGTGCGGTGCATGCGCTCAGCGAGCCGATATAATATGGATCTTATTATTAAAGGAGGGACACAACAGTTGTGCTTCGAAAAATCGGGTATGGAATTTGTAGGGCGAGTTCCATTTAAAATAACAAAAAGGACGTAAAATTCATTGGTTGTTAGAAGCCGCCTGCGGGCTGAAAACCCGCTTGAGATCATCTTCTGTACGAATACGGAAGAAACGTGAGTTGGGTGAGTCCGACATTCTGGCATAAATTTTACCTTCCTTTGTCCAAATAAACCTCCATCCGGCGGCAAGTCCGATTTCACGAGTCTTGGCGAAAAGAACTCTGTTCATTTTTGTCAATCTCTCATTTAAGTAAAATGGTTTCGTCTGATGTGACGGGAGACCTACCTCCGCCGTAGTGACATTTTGGCGGACGCGGGCCGCTCGCAGGAGTTCATCCCGGAGGGCACGACGCGCCAGGGTGACTACAATGCGCCGGGGGCGGGTAGTCTCGCTGCCGGCAGGACCAGGACGCGATGGAGCTCCAAGACGTGCAGCACTGACCACGTCACGAGGCTCAAGGGTCACTCCAAGCTTAGCAGCGGCGGTCGATACAATATGGAGAGTAGACTTCCCAGGGAATTCAGGCACACCGGCAATCTCAATGTCATTCAGGCAGGCTGCTTGCTCCCTGTCATTTAGATCAAGTTGCAGTTTCCCAATGGTTTCCTTAAGTGAGCGTTCCTCATTTTTACCTATTGCACTTGCTTTGAAACTCACAAGCTCGGCCTGTAACTTAGAGTTTTCGGACTCAAGATTTTTCATGCGACAACATACTGAGTCCAACTCTGCCTTCATGTCACCAATCTGGCCACTCAGAAACTCAGTAGTGTGGGAGAATTCATTTTTTAGTTGCTCGATTGACTTACCTAGCTCAACTTTGAATTCTTTCGAAAGAGATGACTTAAGATTTTCAAGATTGACATTTAATTTATTAAAACGGGCGTCGAACATCGTCTCGAGTCGTACTAATAGATAATCTAGATCATCAGGGTGTTGTCGGTGCTGTGGCTCAGGTGTAGTAGTACGTGTAGGTGTAGGTGACTCATTACCTTCAACGTTTTGTGAGTTTAGCGTAAGGTTTAAGTCGCAACTCATGTTGATATCCGTAGACGGGGAAGGACCGAGTTGGTGTTGAGACCTAACAGGGGTGTCATCAGTCCTCCTACGTCCAGTGACGTTGGAGCAAGGGTCACAGCGCCATTTCCACTTCAGGTCATAAATGACAATATGCTTGTAGAATTAAGAAGCCAGCTGCATATTTGAACCATGCTGCTACGGAACCCTACAATTCGCTTGGCTCGACACGCTCTTGGCCGGTTTTGTTAATTTAATTGTTTTATTTATTAATTTGTGCCTAATGCTAGAAAAGTATATCTATGCTTTTGCCATCGCTATGCTAACCGTTTTTCTGTCTCCCGCATACAAAGGTCCGTATCGTGTAGTAAAAGTTATAGGTAACAATTGGTACAAGGTGGCTCCTACATCTGGATTTAAAGGGATGAAAAATAAACGTACGGCCATGGTTGCCACTGAGATAATGCAGTCGTGGATACATATAGCGGCACTAGAGGTCAATGATAATGCGGACGAAGTCGATACTGTAGATGAAGAAGTTGCCTATTATAAGTGAGGAATTTTTACTCTAGTTGATTTATACTTGTGTTTATTATATTATTTTGTTTAAAGTTGGAATATGATGCTTAGTCCACTTATGTATTTGTTTCAGGTCATTGGCGGATGTCGAAAGGATAAGGCTACCGTCTGGCCTGGGACAAATACACAGATATAACGGATTGGATGGATAATTGGATGGATAATTAGATGGATAATCGGATGGATAATCGGATGGTTAATTGGATGGTTAATCGGATGGTTAATCGGATGGTTAATCGGATGGTTAATCGGATGGTTAATCGGATGGTTAATTGGATGGTTAATTGGATGGTTAATTGGATAGTTAATTGGATGGATAATTTAATTGATAAATGGATGGATAATTTGGATAGATATCGGATGGATATCTATCCAAATTATTAATTATTACATTATTATTTCTTGTTATTGTCTCATCATTGTATTTCTTGTCTAATTGTGCAATAAAGTATATTGTATTGTATTGTATTGTATGGATAACTTGATGGATAAATCGGTTTAATATCCGAATAGTTAATCGGATAAGGAAATAGATAGATATTTGATAAATAAATAGCTATAAGTGTACCTATTTGAGTATTAAGTAGTTTATGACCTTTTGTAATTTAATTCCAAAAATATATACTTTTTCTAACGTTGTATATTCACAAACAAAATTATCATTAACAGCTAATCACCTAATCATAATTATGGTTAGATATGACATGTCAGTACTTGTTTTGTAAATTGAGTTAAAATTTTTGGTTGGATTAGATGTTGCACTAAGTTAAGTAGCGGTAATTTAGTTAAGTAGCTATTGAATTGTAAAATTTTGTTCGTCTATACAACAATCTGCGTTAAGATAAGTTGAGTTTGTATTATTAGATTGCTATTTTTATTCATTGCTATTTATTGTTGGACTGTTTTTGAAGTGAAAACTTCTTTAGCAGCGTGTGCACTTTGAATTATGGGTGGAAACCCGGACGAATGGCAGCCCTATGGCAAAATTATCTCTGTGACAAATGTCAATGATTATTCGCACATAGTGCGATAGACTACTTTACTGAATTGAAAGTAGACAGTTTGGTCGAGTGGAAAAGTTGCCAGATTGTAAGCAACAGGTCGAGGGTTCGAATCCTGCGAGAATAACGGACTCTTTTTGTGTATTTTGTTTTATTTTTATATTAATGCACAACGTCAATGTTCTAGTTTTCACTTCTGCCGGCACTCCCGGAGTGCAACCCGTTGTTTTTTTTTATATTATTACGTAAGTAGAAAACGTAACTAACATCAAATATATGTATATACTTTTGATATGTGTACTTGGACAATTCAAAATATTTGTTACTACTGGTTAGGGCTAGAAAATCATTATTAGCTAAAGTACAGGGATGTCCTAATCAGCCAAGTGTAAGGTTTACAACGGTGCGTGTATGAGGTCATACACGTTATCAGGATGGTCGAGTGTAAGGTTTCGTTACACATTTTAGCAATTTTTGCACTTTTAAAAATATTTTTAAATGTTTAACTTAAATTAAATAGTTCGGTGAATGACTTTTTCCGGTACAACTACTGACAGACAAAACAGTAGGTAGCAAAGTTTAGTGACTAACTTCATGCAAAATTCAAAAACGGAAGGGGAGTTTGGCTGTCGGGGACATTCGTTGCCTGGCAGTTCAGGAGAGTAGTCGTGTCCTTAGAAAGTGTAATTTACGGAAGTGTCCGTTAAAATAGTGAGATCTAAAATATAATTAAATTGTACATTACCATGAAGTGTAAATATACGTTTAAAGAGGATTGGTGTTTCCTTTGGATTGATGCACGTTTCACAGTTGAAGTAGATTATAATTTTGCTGGTAAAATTTTAGTATAGTTTATACTTTGTGTTGTTGCTTCTTGATAGAACTCCATATAATTACCAATGAAAAACATGATTTTTACACTAGTTCCACTTGTTTATTTATTATTTTTATGCAACCGGTTTCGATTACACACCTGAGATGATGTAATCTTAACCGGTCGCATAAAAATATTAAATGAATAAGTGGAACAATCAAAAAATCACGTAAAATCAAGTTTTTCATTAATAATGAAATTGTAGTACCTACTACGGTTTTTGCAATTTTCCGGTGACATATCGCTGCTTTGAAACTAAAGGGCCACAATTCGGCCTTCGGCCCGTATTCATGAAGGCGTCTCAAGTGTCAATTTGAACTCATAACATCTAAGACTAGATTTGAGTTCAAATCAAATATTAAGCATTATTGATCTTATTAAAGAAAGCATTTCAAGTTGAATTAAGTCAGCTGTCACCTGAGACTCTAAGGCCCGTATTACAGAAAGAGACTCTAGTCTTGATCTATACTTAAGTATCAATTGTCTCTTTCTCTGACTATCAAAATGACAAAGACGACTGCTACTTGAGTATAGATCAGAGTCTGAGTCGCGTTCTGTAATACGGACCTTACTCACTCACATGTAAACAAAGATCAGACCTGACATCTGCTGGGTGACATTATAAAATGTCACCTGAATGTCGTTCAGCAAATGTCACTCAGTGGAACTGATGCTCGATTCACGACTGAGACGCCTTCATGAATATGGGCCAAAAGCTTGTTTCTATCAGGACACCAAGTTGATCATTTGGTTTTTTTGCTTTTTTGGCACTCAGACTTACAATGATTTTATGTCATTTTATATCATTCGATGTGTATTTTAATCTCCTATACCTTGTTTATTTTAACCCATATAGGCCCAGAACTATTTTTGTCTCCGATATCTTTCATTTTTGGATATGTGGGTACTTGAAGGGTTAAAATCTTTGCGTCAGTATAAACATATTTATTTTGTACAACTTTAGAGTTGCAGCGCGGTTGTCAAAAAAAAATATCCAACACTGTCAAAACAGGTTTTTTGCGATTTACTGGTAAACTACACATCTGGCGGTAAAAAAAGTGAGGTAAAAAAAACCGCAACAAAAAGACAAACAAAATGAGTTTTGTTGAGTCCCGATCGGTTAGGTAGTTTTTGCGCAATCCGCAAAAAACCGCGTTTTTTGGCCATTTTTTCGAAATTCAATAACTCTCGTTGTATATTATGTAAAAAGCTGAAATTTAGAATGAAGGTAGATATTACAGCTTTTAATATCTATACTAAATTTTAGCTCGATCACATTTAAACTTTTTACAAACCGCAGCAAAAACTGAAAAAAGGTCCTCTCGTAAATGGCCTTAAAAAGTTTGTAGACTCTTAAAGACTAACCTCTTATTCTCTTTTTCTAATCCCTTTCTACAATAAGTCAAAGTTTCATAAAGTTTAAGGAAGTGCGAATCCCTAAAACGTTGATCACAAATAGGACCATTTTTCAGTTTTTTCAAAAATGTACAGTTTTTGCTGCGGTTTGCAAAAATTTGGTACAGATGTTAAACACTACAATATCTATCTTCAGTCCAAATTTCAGCTCTTTGCATAATATACAACAAGAGTTGTTCGATTTCGAAAAAAAACCGCAGCAAAAACTGAAAAATGCTCCTCTTTTTTATCAACGTTTTAGGGACTTGCACTAACTTAAATTTTATGAAACTTTGAAATATTGTAGAGAGTGATAAGGGAAAGAGAGTGAAATGTTCCGAAAGTCTCTACGTGGTCTACAAACTTTTTTAGGACCATTTTACGAGAGAACCTTTTTCCAGTTTTTGCTGCGGTTTGTAAAAAGTTTAAATGCGATCGAGCTAAAATTTGGTACAGATTTTAGAAACTATAATATCTACTTTTAGTTTAAATTTCAGCTCTTTATTTAATATACAATGAGAGTTATTGAATTTCGAAAAAATGGCCAAAAACCGCGGTTTTTTGCGGATTGCGCAAAAACTACAAAACCGATCGGGACTCAACAAAACTCATTTTGTTCATCTTTTTATTGCGTTTTTATTACATAACACTATTTACCGCCAAACGAATAGTTTACCAGTAAATCGCAAAAAAAAACAGTTTTGACAGTTGGAATAATTTATTGATAGCCGCGCTGCAACTCTAACGTTGTACAAAATGAATATGTTTATACTGACGCAAAGATCTATAGAAAAACATTTTTTAATTGCTGGTTACAATTTCCCAGATTTCAGCACTGTCATCGGCTATTTCTGCCGGACTATCTCCTTTGTTGACCGCCAAAGATCCTCAGATTAATGAAGTCCCTGGTAAGGATAAACAAATACTACATACTCAAAGGGTAAGGAATAGAACATGATATTAGTAGTTTTCTTCCATTCATTATGATGTGCAAAGGACGGAGCCATACAGCCAAATATTTTTCGTTTTGAAAATAATAAGTTTTTTTTATTACTATTTTTTCGCAAAGGAATCTATATCCGTGCAGACGGATTTCAAATTCAATGGAAATCGACATTTGGAAAAGCAGCGTGCTAGCTGAAGTCTAAAATGCACGGAAACTTCCACCTTAAATCAAAAATAAGTACCTATTTGTGAATTCGTATGAAAATCTAAATAGTTCTAAAATAAGAACCAACAATAAAAACATTAAAATAAGCCATGCTGGACTAGGAGTAAAAGAAAAACATAAAATGTACCAGCGGCATAATGTAAAAATCAGTAAGTGGGACGCGAGGGTTTTGTTGAAGAAACGCCGGTAACTTGTCACCACTTACATAACATTTCATCTTATGACCCTGTCATCAAGGGGTTATAAAACCACTGATGCTCTGCCTACACCGATAGGGATTATAGGCGTGAGCGTTTGTACGAAACAACTATGTTTGAGTTTTGTCTTCATGTCCAATGTAATACAGTATGGCCAAGTTTTCAAATAAAAAAAACATTTTTAGCAATCAACGAAAATATGAACTAAATGGTGCTTGAAAAAAAACGACAATTTCATGTATAGTTCCGTCAATGTAGTGTACTCTGTTCAACGCAACGAAGTTGTGGCATAAGCTAGTTTTATCATAAGGTTTCTGAACATGTCTGTAGAATTAAATAAATTATAATTAACTAGCTTTCCGCCCGCGACTCCGCCTGCGTGGACTACAGGTTATATCGTGCCCAACTGTGGGATAAAATGTAGCATATGTCCTTTCCCAGGCTCTAATCTATCTCTGTACCAAATTTCATCAAAATCAGTTGAGTAGTTTAGGCGTGAAAGACGGACAGACAGACAGACAGACAGACAAACAGACAGAGTTACTTTCGCATTTATAATATTAGTAAAGATGTACAACATTTTATTGTATCTACTATTAAGAAATAAAGCTCTTTATTTCTTAATAGTAGATACAATAAAATGTTGTCATTTATAATTTGTTATAACAGAATATCTAAAATTTTGTTTCTGTGTTTTTTTTAGTTTATAATTAGGTTATTGATTTTGTGTTTATGTTTGTTAAATTAATTGCTTAGCCTTATTATTATTAATAACTGTTATTTTTTGCTATTTTTATTTGTATATGTGGTTAAACGTTGCGACTAAAAATATTGTATGCCGTAACTGGTATGTCGAGTATGTTTCTGTTACAAAATAACATCCACATTGTACTCTCGATACACAATAAAGATATTTGATTTGATTTGAAGATCATATTCTACTCTGTTGTCCCACTCATTCGGAACCAGAAATGCCAAACGAGGGCATTTATTGATGTTTGTAAAAGTTCCTTTTTAAGTGATTTTAGGACCTCATACCACTATTTCTTCTAAATTAAAGATAATTATTATTTTAACTTGTATGCCACCGTAAGAAATAAAAAAGAAATGTTGACCAACTAAGAGTAATAAAATGACTTTTATACAGATTTAAGTTGTGTTCGAAGCTTAAAGTTTTATTAAACACTGTTATACCACTCATGTGGAACTTAAGGCTATAAAATAAGTGTGCTACTGAGGTCACCGCCTTTAAGGATAAAAAATAAATTAAAAAAAAAATGGCGGCCAAAAGAGTACCCCTTTTGCATGAGCGGATTTGTCAAGTTTTTATAAGAAGTCCATGAAAATAATGGTACACAAATTTGATGAAACGTAAATTTATTTTTTTAAAGGAATTTTAATTTTTTAATAAAGTAAAGATTAAAACCAAATGAAAACGTTGAAAGTACCTGGAACAAAAGATATTTAGGTATTTACTTAGGGTATAAGAGTAAGTTTTTAAAAAAATCTGTCGGAAAAGTATTTCGATATTTGATCACTTACTCGTACAATTGATTATTTGTATGGTGGATTTTTATTGCTGCAAAGAAAAAAGTGATATTAAAGTTAAGCCGATAATTTGGGAAAGGAAAAGTCCATGCAGCCGTTAATTTTTCCTCTTTGAAATTAAATTAAGGCCTAAGCCACGTCACGCCAAGACTTAGAGTGCCAAGGAACTTCCACATGTAAGTAATAGATGAGATTGAGGTGTTCTACATTTAAGGATTTAAATAAATACATACACATTCGTTCTTTTGACCCTACTGACTCTACGCCTATCCGTAAAGGTGCAGTCTTCCCCAGCGAAGAATAGGCAAGAACTCCGAGGGTGCTCTTTCTAATCGCATTACAAATTTTTTATTTTCTTTTTTAACTAAATCTGAAATAACTCAAGAGCGGAGCAGTTCATTCCCATGGCTGCTTGTCTGATAGATAATCAAGCAGATGCTTAAACCTGGGGACTTTGTGAGATAGTTTGGTGTTACCATTGTTTTTGTTTTATTTAGTTTTTGCTTCATTTAGTTTATTTTAATTGTTCTTCTGCAGCTCCAGCACGATAGCGACAAACTCGCGCTCCAGCTCACGCTGAAACTTCACTTTGATTGCGCGAGGGCCCCGCGCAAAGGCTTGCTCGCCCTCTGGCGATGTCAATATTGACATTTTGACATAGGACCGCGGTGTTGCCGCGGCGTTGTCACTATCGTACTCGGCCCCCTGCTTGCGTGTAATTAAAATCATGTCTTATTCACAAATAATGAACCTATTTGCATTGTTGTGTCTTAAAATGTTGAGCACACTGTTAAGAGATGCACTCTTTAATAATTACTGTATTCATTTTTCAGATTAAGTGTTTTTTTGTAACTTGTGTGTTTTGCCAAATAAAATTAATATATTATTAAATAAGTAAATAAATAAAAAACAGAAATCCTGTAATAGGCCTTTTTGCTATGTTTTTGTTTAATTACTGTTTTAAATTTGTCCAAAGGTAAAGAATACACATGGGAATCTTATTATACATCCGTATACATTGACTCATAAAAGAGTTCATGACCTTGTGGAGACGACTGTCTAGTACATACTAGTAAAATGTATACATAATATACTAGTAGTCCTAGTATATGTACACATTGTGCCTATCACTATTTTTCTTAAACAAAAGTTCATTTTTCTTCACATATGAAAGATTGTTACATATATATTGGGATGCAAAAGTCAGAATATCGATTTCTTTAAATCTTTGCCTTAGAGATATTCTAAGTCTCATTTGATAAATCGCGCGAACAGCGCTTTTCTGCAGAACAATCATTTTATGATCTTATTGATACCCTCCTACCGAAGTCCGACGCCAAATAGCTTGCTGTGTTCCGTCGGTGCGTAGGACTACCAGTGCTTAATAGGTATTTCCTGGGTTAGCTCGTTCCATCGTCGACCTCATCTATGACCTTGGTCAAGATTGAGGTCAAGAGTTAACCCATCTTGTTATTAAAAAAAATATCCACAGCAATGCCATATGAACATTAGGCTGTAAAAATAACTGAAATATACGTTCTCACGGTTTCAACGTCCGATAGTTAGATAGATAAAACGTTTATTCCATGACCAGCAACTTTGACATAAAAATAAAACAAACAACTTCACACAATACAGAAATATAAACACAGAAAAAAACATCAAGGGGAATTGTGATATGAAACGCTGGTCAAGGAAGAGGTCCTGACTCATAGTGTTGTGGTTGGAGCCACAACGCTGATATTCTGTCAGTGCCCTTAAGAGGAGCGTCTCAGTTTGGACTAGCGTCTCAGTTATTTTTCATGCTGTCTCGATGTCGACCACCCGCCTTAGACTTGTGCGAAAGGGACAATTGCAGCTTTCCGGCGAAATGCCGAGTTTTATTTCCAAAATTATGAGTTTAGGCGTCAATGAATTCCTACCCCAAAAACTTAATGAAATCGTACGTTTTTGGCCTCCATCGATTCGTAAGCGTATAAACGAGGTTTTTTCCAAAATTGTTCTTAGTTTTTCAACAGTCACCTCTTAAATGTTGAGAATTTTTTTGGCGAAAAATGCTGACTTTTAGTCTCAAATATCTTCTTGGTTACTAAAAATAACAAAAAAATTAAAACGTATGGACCTAGTTTTTTGTGTTCCTGACACTATACCAAAATTTCACAAGGATCCGTTGACGTTTAGGGGATGGAATCCATTGACGCCGTTTGTATGGGGAATAAACACTGAGACGATCCTCTTAAAAAATATACGCGCACTTCGACGAATAAACAAAGAAAAACAGGATTAAGCGTAGGAATATAAGTAAGAAAAGGAAAAGAGATGGATAGTAATGTTTAAATAATATATAGCTAAAAATTATAGAAAATAAGTAGCTAATTGCACGAATAAACATAATATTATGTTAATAAAACAATAAATTAAAATTTGTAAATAATTAATTTAAATTAAATTGGTGAGTCTGTTCCAAGTGATGGATTTTTTTAGCTGCTGAATTCAGACCATTCTTATGAGCCCCGACACGCAGTAGCCACTGCAAGTTTTGAGCAGATGGGTATCCCGAAGACTACTTAATGCTACATCATCAGTTAAAGAATAGCATGTCTGGGAAATACCACCGAAGTAACAGTTCACCAAATTTCAAATCAATCCCTTTTTTCGGTAAGGAAATGAGCGTATGATCTGTTTAAAAAAAACCTTTGAACAAATCTCAATAAACTATCGCTAAGAACCATCTCAATTACGTCAACTTTTAAATAAAAAAACCGCATCAGAATCGGCCCCCTTGTTTACTTGTTTAGGAGCTAGGACGCTACAAACCCCATATCTTTCCGTGGGTGTTGTAAGAGGCGACTAAGGAAACACAAATGAGACCTGCCTCCTAGTAATCCATCCCAGGCAACGACACTTCATTTTTTTTCTGAGTCTGAGGTGTCGTCCTATGGTCTCTGTAGGCTCTGTAAAGAGCCGTCTGGTTCGCGACCACCCCCCTACCGAAGTCCGACGCCGTGTAGGAGTACCAGTGCCTTTATAGGCATTTTCTGGGTTAACTCGCTCCATCGTCGACCTCATCTTTGACCTTCATGGTGAAGATTGAGGTCAAGAGTTAACCCATCTTATAATAATAAAAAAACAGACACACATACACAGACATACAGATCCTTATAACATCCCTCGGGGTTAAAAAATACATAAAACAAACACACTAAACCTCTATCTGACTAATAGAAACCCTTTTCCATCCGCGAAAAGTAGATCAACTAGTGTCAGAATTGGAATTAATTCGTGTAGTTCCAAATGATAAAGGACTGTGTACAGAGAGGTCCCCTGAGCATTGCCTAGTAAAGTCCCCTCGATTTTAGAGACAGCTACGAATTAGTTTAAAAACTTAGTCATAAGGATTAAAGAAAGAATGTTTATTATTTTTTATTTTCAGTTTTTTTTCCGCGATTTAGTTTTTTTGTTAAAAAGGTTTTTAAACTTACAGTACAAAATACAAATACAAAATAATGCCTGTGTTGGGAGAGGGTAAGTTATACAAGATATAATCACAAAATATCTATTCTTTAAAATATATACCAACGTTAGATATAATTCTTGATTGATATAATATTCAGTTAATATATCAAACCAAAAATATACTTTTAAAATATATAATATTGAATAATATAACAATCACATATAATATTAAACTATTGGTATACCTTACAAATAATATAAAACTCAAAAAATATACTCGTTATTAAATATAATAAACTTTTGACATATACATTATAAAATATAATACTCAATGTATATAAAAATGTATTGATATACGATTTACAAAATATAATTATCATCTGATATAACAAACTTTTGATGTAACGCGAATAACTTACCATGTACTCAGAACAGTGCTGAGACATGGCACCACAACGCTTCCACCAAATCATCGATAAAGTGAAACTTAGATTTTATCACTTAGTGTAGGAGCTCTACACGAATCACAGAAAATATGTGCTGATATCAAGTGTTTAAAAAATGGTGAGAAATCTCCTAAACTCCAGAAGATATTTCTGAAGCAATAAGATCGACTAGACATTATATTGAATCTTAAAGCAGAATATTTAGAGTGCGAATTCCTCCGGGCTATGGCAACTAATTTCAGTTCAATAAAACATTTAGTATTTGGTATCCCTTTTACCTAAAATTTTGCAAACTTTTCGGCGGGAAAAATTTTGGATTCCCCACACAAAATGCGCGCACATTTTGAATGGGGTACCCAAAATTTTTGTTTATTGGATGTTACTCAAAATGAGCACACGCGTTTTGAATGGGGAACCCAAAATGTTTATTTATTGGATGTCAAAAAAAAAAGGAAAAAAGGAGGAGGTTCTCAATTCGGGTAATTTTTTATTTTATTTTTTAATGTTTTTTACCTCAAAACTTCGTCATTTGTAGACCGATTTTAAAATATTTTTTTAGTTCGGAAGCATCTACTTCCAGATTGGTCCCATAATTTTTGTATCGAAATCGCTTCAGTAGTTTAGGTCTAAAATAAAATAAAAACTGAAACTTACGGTCATATATGTAGATTAATAATAGGTCATCAATGTAAACGAAGAAAAAACGAAGTTGTTCCCTGAGACTTTTAAGTTGTTTTTGGGGCTCCTTTATGTCTTGGGGCTCTACTGTTTAGTGACCAGTAGAGTATATTACCACCGCACATCTTTCCTGTCGTCTAGTGATCGGTTGATAATATCACCCACCACCCCATATCTTTCATGCCATCTTGCGACTGGTTATGAATATCACCACCTCATATCTTTCCTTGGGGTGAAAGTAATTGATCACTATATCGCTCTTTAATCTCGAGTGATTTAGTGCTTTATAATAAATCTGCGAGGGAGTTATATGAATGATAAATGAAAACCTTTAAAAATAATAAAATAAAATATTTTTAACAAAAAATTGACCCGCCTTCAAAAAGGGTGAAATATTTTTTAAAGCTATGTTTACGAGTAAGTAGTGGTTACGGGTAAAACAGTAAATAGGTGAATTCATAGCGGAATATGGTAAATAGAAAGGAATTTTTCTTTGACGTCGGCGCCGGTTTGAACAGGACCTAGTTTAATGAAATAAGTATTCGCACAAGCTTTTTTTTGGCAGTATAAAAACTAAGATAGTTATGCCATGCGAGTAATTGTTCGGCGCCAACGTCAAAAAAAAAATTACTTTCTATTAACCATATTCCGCTATGAATTCACCTATTTACTGTTTTACCCGTAACCGCTACTTATTCGTAAACATAGCTTCAAAAAAATATTTTACCCTTTTTGAAGGCGGGTAAATTTTTTGTTAAAAATATTTTATTGTTTAATTAGACATCTTCCTTTAATATAGTAACCAAGATTCCTAAAATATGAACACGTAATATTAAACCTTAATGATAACTGCTTACTTATGAAGGTATATATCCTCTAAACTTATTTAGCACGAAAAAAAGTTAGGTGCATTTGTATTTTTTCAGTAATTGTCAATTTATACGTTTTGACTGGTATATTTTTTGAATGGTATACTTTTTAATTAGTATAGTTTTTGATCGGTATACATACTTTCTGATAGTTATACATTTTAATCAGTATACTTTTTGATATGTATACCACAGAAGTTTTATAACAGGCCACATTTAGTTTTCATAAACGTTATATAAAATGATTTTATACTTTCTGGCAGTTAGATATAATGACTATTATAGTTATTTAAATTATATACTTACTCTGTCAGTTATATCTTATGACAGTTATATCTTATGAACGTTATCGAAATGAAAATATATCTCGTGTAATGAAAATATAATGAAAATTTAATCGATTTATATCAACCAATACGCACCCGTTGGGAGACTCCGCTCTTCACTACAAAAACATTGTATGTAAGTCCAGCCATCTGTAAATAAAAATATATTAAAGTACCGGTTTCAGATCATCTACTGTGACATGTAATAGGGGTAAGTAACACAAGATATAATCACAACATATCTATTCTTTAAAATATATACCAACGTTAGATATAATAAATTCTTGATTGATATAATATTCAGTTAGTATATCAAACCAAAAATATACTTTTAAAATATATAATCTTGAATAATATAACAATCACATATTATATTAAATTTTAGAGATAGCTAGGAATTAGTTTAAAAACTTAGTCATAAGGGTTAAAGAAAAAATGTTTATTATTTTTTATTTTCAGTTTTTTTTGAAATTTAGTTTTTTTGTTAAAAAGGTTTTTAAACTTACAGTACAAAATACAAATACAAAATTATTTATTTCCAAAAAAAATGCTAACAATAAAAGGTAGAATTGAGTCACCCTTTAGGCAAATGTAATGCCTGTGAAAATATATCTCGTGTATTTATATCAACCAATACGCACCCAAGTAATAGTCGTACATCTAGGTACTAATGCAAAATAATAGAATCCAAAATGGACCCTGTCCTAGAAACAAAACTTCTAGAAAATTGAAAAAATCGGACCCAATAAGTAAAGTTGTACTAAATTCTTAACAAACTATTTTATATTTTTGTAGATTTTAAGTATATTAGACGATTTGTCAACAGTTTTACTTAAATATTCCCGTATGTATTTCACCCCTTTTAAGGTCTTAAAATGACCAAACGTAAAACATTGATATGGATTTAGGGGTCAAACAAAATTATTTATATCAAGTTCAAGTACCAATGAAATAGTTACAGGTATACTTCCAATTTCGGGTACGGATCAGAATACCAAAAATTTCATAATAACTACGATTGAATACCGACACTTAAAATACCGAATAGTCGAAATACCGGTGCTTGAAATACCGAAGTTCAATATAATGAAGGTTTAAAGTGCCAAAAGTTCAAAATACCGATACACAAAATATCTACTGAAAGTTGAAATGCAACCATACTCGTTTCTGGCACTTCGCCGGCCAATGCCGCGGCGCGCTTGCATTGCTCGCTCGGCTCGTCAGTTAGGATTCGCTGTTATAACCTAACCTAACCCAACCAACCCGTTAAGGCTTCTAACAAACATTTTTATTATTGAATGTTATTTTATGGTTATCTTATTTGGTATTTCAGTTTTCTGTATTTTAGTCTTCGGTAGTTTAGCCTTCGGGACTTTAGTTCCGGGATTACGAACTTTCGGTATTTTAAGATATCGTCCATAGGCATTATAATATTCGGTTTTTTTCTACTGCGGGATTTTTTTACGTACCCCGGTTTCTGTATTCTGTAATAAAAAAGTCACAAAATTAAAAAATACGAAAAATGAACGCAAGGCTTCTGTTAATGTTTTTGATTGGGATTAGTGATTTAAGATTTTTATCTAAAATAAACGAAAGTAAAGGTAAATACCGTAAGGAGAAATATTTCACTCCCGCCGTGATTTAAACGTGGAAATTCCTGACCCGCTAATGATCATAGCCAGGAGATAAGCCTTGCTCAAATTAAAAAAAGAAACCAATAGAATATAATGTACTCGTACTTACCCTGCATCTGTAAAACAAGACTATATATTAATAAATGATGTCGCTGACTTTGAAAACCATTAAGTATAAATAATATTTTTCAATACAGTCGCATAACATGTCGCAGGCTTTCAGGGCTGCATATATAAGCTGTTAATCTAGAAGTGCATAATATTCATAGATTCAATAGTAAATCATGCTATCAATATGATGGCGGCCGGCGGCGCCGGCGGAGGCGCGGGCGGTGTAGCATGCAACAGAAAGCTAGCGCATACGTGTCTTTACAATACAATATTCTTTATTGTACACAAAAAACATAAAACATAACATTAAACAAAAATAAATGTTTATAATGTAGTGTACAATCCGGCGGCCTTATTGCTATAGAGCAATTTTTTCCAGGCAACCGGGTCTCGCGTGCACTGGCTGGCGATGGCGGCGCGTACCGGCGCATAACCGAGCGAACTGCCGGCCGGCCGCGGTGCCGATTAAAAACTAATAAATCAAATTTTCAATAAAAAAAATGTTTAATGTTATATTTGGGTTTAGAATCAGTAGTATTACCTCGGAAAATATGACGCACTTCTAGATTAACAGCTTAATTGTATATTGTAGTTTTTATTTTATTTTTGAAAAGAAAGCCTGAGAGCCTGGAACATTCTCCAAATCCAAGATGGCACCCTTACAAAGATCAGTAAGTCAAGGCCGTAGGCCGAACACCGCGGAAGACTCAGAGCGTCTACCCCCAATTCAAGACTGCCGCCAAACAAATACTGATGAGGCGATAGGCCTCAGGCTGAGTTTCGCGTAAGGCAAATCCCGGAGCTTCCCTTAATCCACTTGGCCGTCAAGCAAAGAGTAGTGAGGTGAAGCTGCAGGTCAAGCACTACACATGTATAGTCCGGAGCGTCCTCTTTAATCCAAGATAATGGCTAAATAAGATAAGTGAAGTACTTTCCCCGTTCCTTTCCCTTTCCCCTAGTATGAGATGGCTCTCATAAAAGGACTGGTAAGGCGAAACCTCTCTAGAACTCTTTAATAAGAATAGGTTAAAGCACAAACAGTAAAATATCTTACCAACTTTACAAGGATTTCCAGTTAGATAGCACGACCAGCCAAGTTTTGTGTCACAGACACATTTGCGACAATCATGCTTTCCACTGATCGTAGTTGATTTTTGCCATTTACTACCAGGTTCGCAGATTTTATCAGCTGCCAAAAAAATAAATAATTTTAACATCATAATTCTTTAAAGAGAATAAGTTAGCTCTTTAGCCTTATCTAAAACGACAGGATTACTTACTTCTACTACCTACTACATCAAGCGGTAACCTCATTCTTTTCTGCACGGCATGGGTTCGCCCTTGACCACTATCTAGCGTAAGTATTAAGTTGCAATCATATCCAGCAGCTCGAGCACGATGGCGACAAACTTGCACGGCACGCCACTAGGCTGACGCTGAAACTTTACTTTGATTGTGCGAGGGCCCCACGCAAAGGCTTGCTCGCCCTATGGCGTTGTAATTTTTGACATAAGACCGTAGCACATTACGCGCGCTACCACCATCGTAAGTGATCTATTCACCCGTTCTCTAAGGTGATTTGGGTTGTATTAACTAGGAAATTCAAATAAAACAGCGAATAAAAAGTGCCAGTCATGAGCAGTACACATTATAAAAGACTATTTAAAAGTTCCTCCCGGGTTTTCATTCTTTTTGGAATTCAGGAAAATTAAGAAGCATCGTGTTATTCAAGCAACACATCAAATCAAAATTAATCCAGTCGTTTAAACGTGAAGAAGTAACAAACATACACAAATGCTCACAAACTTTCTCCTTTATAGTTATAGAATTGGTGTTATGTGATGTGATAAGCCATAGCAAATAGGTTACAACAAACAAACAGAAAAAAATATTTGTGAGGTCGCCGTTATTTTTCTACTTACATAAATCTTGACCAGCGGTGCCTTCGAAGTTCAACTGAAGACAAAATAATTAATGATTAAACGAACTGACCTGTACGTGAAGTTCAATCATAATTATACGAAGGCTTCGTCCGTAACACATGTAGTACCGCGTACTAGTAGCCACTTTTACAACTTAAATTTCTTATGAAGTTAGGTTGCAAGGCTTACACCTCAGAGCAACCATCGACCATTTGACCTCATTTAGTTTGAGCTATGGAGAATTTTATAAATATTTCACAACAAAGGGGTGGAAGTAATAGACTGGGAGGGAGGGATGCTAATCTCTTCAGACGAAGCCTTCGTATAATTATGATTGAACTTCACGTACAGGTAAGTTCGTTTAATCATTAATTCGTCCTCTAGATTAGCATTAACACATGTAGACTTTTAGAGCCCAAGATTGTTGTGAAATATTTAAGGAGTGCTATCTTGAATAAAAAGATGTAGGTACTTTGTATAACAAATCAGTATATATTTTAAACAAAAAAAAATAAACAACTCATAATTTATCAATCTTTGTTTAAATTATTTAGATAGATAGATAGATAAATAGATAAAACCTTTATTAAAAACAGTTTTAGCTAAAGAAATGTTCTATGCATTATGATTAACTAAAAGTCTATTATAGAACCTGAAAAAGATACTAGAACTACCGCTCCAGCCAGCAGTTTTCTTAATGGATTCAAGACTGACACCCAGCCGATGAGCCGCTGAGGTGGCAGCGTGTCGTGTGCTATGCGCACCGAACATAGACACGTCAATACCACTCTCCTTAAGAGTGCATCGTACCCATCGACTGAGAGTCTGAGTTGAAACCGCTACATAGGGTCGACGAAGGCTTATAAATAAGTTTTTTACATTTACACGCAATGCGGAAGTTCTAGACAAGTAGGATCTTAATGTTCTTCCGGGACATTAAGATCCTACTTGTCTAGAACTTCCGTAAGCAATCTTGGCAAGATCATCCGCCCATTTCATCGGTGGCGTACCCACAAATCTTCATTCAGTACAAGTTTTCTACTCTAGTACTTTCCTGCCTTATCTTAAGAACTGCCAACTAGATTAGTAGATTGTATTCCTGAAACCTTCAGGCGTATAAAATATCCAGACAGAGACCTCGCACTCTGCAAGTTGTATACCTATGCTTATCCCCTCTCTGTTTATTTGCGTCTAAGTTTTGTCTCACGTATAATGCTATATAAGAAGACAAGGCAAGGTAAGAATATCGAGAATAACTAAGTATGGTTTAGAAGGTCAACAGCGATGATGATCTGTCAGCACTTTTTAGATGAAGTGTAATGCAAGCACGACACTTACATCCACTTTAACTCTAAAAATCAGCAATCTTATAAAAAAAACGCATTGAAATCAGTCCATTCGTTTAGGAGCTACGATACAGATAGACACACAGGTACACAGACTCAGACATTTATGTCGTCAAACTTATGAAAACCTTCTTTTTTTCGGGGGTTAAACATTATAGAAAGCACCCACTGTCATTCCCATCTTTTTAAAAAATGGTATGCTCTGTAGATTCTCGAAAATCAGTGTCTACTAAATTTTCATAATATTATTAATAACATTCATGATCAAATTAATGCTGTTTTTGATATTTCACCCTCAATAAGTGTATTAAATGTTTGTTTTATATTCAAGATGCGTTTTCTATTACTGAAAGGATCAAAGTAAATAGGATTAAGACTTTGACATAGTGACACAATCAAATCAGATCCTCTGTAATGTTATTGCATTGTATACTTTTAAATTTCATACATATTGACATTGGAAATGTCTTTTCGTTCGCTCCAGTTTAGGCTCCGATTTCACGAAAAAGTGCGATGGCTTCAGTTTCGGCCGAAACCGAAACTCATGTAGTCAAGTATAAAATTCCTTAAAAATACTGAAATTTGGTGCATTTTATCCATCAAAACATAACCTCTAAATAATGTTTGCGTCGGGCGATAACGCACTGACTAAGTTGTGTTGCTACAGAGCTATCCGAATGGCGCACGACAATTCCCGGACAGGGCCGCCAGCGTCCGCTAAAACGTTGCCGCGAGAAACGAAGTTAGGCAAGCGTGTACGACAACTTCCGAAGTTAGTTTCGGTTTCGGCAAAAGTTTCGGCCAATTTTGGCCGAATCCGAATCTGCCACCGAAACTTGATTTTTGGCCAAAACTCGGCCGAAACCGAAACCGAACTTTCGGTCGGACCATATTAATAGTTGCTTTATAGCAAATGGCTATAGATTTCACTCGCACACGCTTCTGCTCGAAGCCAGTCGCTGCCGCTCGAACATTGCCGCGCCTCACGCCGCGCCGCTCCGCAAGACGCTCCGCGCCAATGTCGTAGCATGCTAGTAGGAGCCTCATACACTTATTTCTGATGCCACCGCAGAGGCAAGGTGCAGGTCGCTTGTGCGGCTATGTTGTGGCTAAGGGGTTACGAATAAGATTTCCATTCAAATGTACGAAATATATCTACCGCAAGATACTATAAAAAATCGACAAGAAGCCTCTCCCTTCCAGGCTTTTTGGTGTTACTCACTTCTTCCAGGCACTTTTACTTAAATCCGACTCCTAAGGACTATGTTCAAGTCATAAGTAAACTTCTTGAGCTTTTCATTAAAAGATTTAATTATGAATTTTTACTCTTACATCGAATCGTTTATTTGAGAAACCCCATAAGTCACTTTTTCAACGAGGTTGATTTTTTTAATGGTACAAGTTGAATAATTGAATTTTTCTACATTTAATCATTTTAACCGATACTGACATTACTATTTTATAGGATTTTTGAATAATAAATATGCTCAGTTTTTTCAAAAAATGATTTTTTATGTTTTTAAAATCATCCGACGATTCTGACTTATGGGGTTTCTCAAATAAACGATTCTACATGGTCGCAAAAATCTTGATACCGCGATCTAGTATTTGTGCACCTTCTGCCTATGAGACATTTAGCGGCATTTTAACTTTTGACTTAAGATAACTTCAACAGTACCTTATAATATGATCTCTGAATTCAATTGAATTTTAGCGATAGTTATCATACCTAGTTAGGTACCGGCCTGGCTACTGCCTTGGTGGTAGTAAGAGGCCCTTCGACCTCCACTTAAATTCCCAATTCTCCACATTTCCGATTAGACCAAAAAAAAATTATAGCGTTTCTTACTATTTAGGTAGGTACTTAACTAGCTATGGGACAAGTAGACGCTTCAAGTGTTTTTTATCTAATTGTTTGTTTTCAATTTTTAAACTTATCAGTAAGACATTAGTAGTGTTTTTTATAAAATGCACACACAAACATTTCATATAAAAACAACGCTACTAGTATAGATGTGACCGGAAATGTGTGTATACAATTCCTAGGAAATATATAAAATTCCGAGGCTATCTAGGAAATGTATAAAATATTGTTTCAAAGATTTTTAATTACACACACACAAATTCCGAAATTGCCCTAGGAAATGTATTTAACTAATGTTTTGAAAAAAAAGTCGTTAAGACAACCTAACCTAGCTTATTCAGATAAGCGACATGAATTTGTCTTGACCGTATTAAAGGTTTGCTCACTGAAATGGTCACATTTCTTGAAATGTTTCCCTGTTTATTTACCACATCATCAAGTACTTCAGCTGAGCGGAAATGTGACAACCACTTAACGTAACCACAGTCGTTTCTGGCACTTTGCCGGCCGCTACCGCGGCACGCTCGCTTCGCTCGCTCAGCTCGTGCGTTGGGGTCGCAGTTCTCCTTTTTTTTACTTGGGGAAATGCCCACGCATACCTCTTCACCACAGGGGCGGTGGAGGGTTATATCGGACTTAAACCAACTAAAACTCCAATTCGTATGTACCATACCACAGGGAAAGACACTCTTCGGAGATGTCTCGCCGTCAACCATGGAGCAAGCTCCGGTCAACAGCGAGATATCTCCCCCCTCGCGCGTACCAATTGCGCATGCCACCCTTATCGAGCAGCACTCTCGTGCTGCTCGCCTCCCCCTCGCTCGTCCACGTCACTCTCTGCTCATCAGAGAGATGCGTGGAGAGCCCTCTGCACGAAAAGGTCCAACCAAAGCGGTCCCGTTCCGCGCTAGTGTCAGGTTATTTGCCATAGATTATAAGAATTCCGTAGAAAAGTTATTATCTGATGCCCAGGGTGCACCGTCCCAGACCTATTGCCCTTCTCCCTAGCGAATTGAAGAGGAAAAGCGATGCCAGGGCGCTCTTGTCGCAGTTTCGTCTATCGCATTATAGTTGATCGAAGATTGCAATGGAACAAAGAAGTCGAATGACTTTTAAACAGACAAAATCAAACATTTCACACATTTCCGGGCGATTTTAGGAATTGTGTACAATGACGGATTTCATACATTTCCTTTAACATAGACGTAAAGTAGAAATTTATAACGAAGAAAAGAAAAAGAATAACTAGCGAGAAAATGGAAAGGGATCGCAAAAAAAAAGAAAATGCGCCAGCAGCACGCCCAAAAACATTCTAAGCAAGTTCTACTCACCGTTGTTTACCCTAAAAAATGCTGTTTTATTTATTACTAACTTCCTCCTTAACAATCACTGCAGTCGGTACTATTAATGATTATCAATGAAACACGCTTTACCCAAAAAATGTGTCACTTTTGGGTTACATATTTTGTGTAAAGAAAACGTAAAATCTGTTGTGTTACATTAGACAATTTTGGCGACCTTACCCTTAAGGGTAAGGTAATATAATAAACAAAAATCAAATCAAATGAGCCCAAACTCAAAGGGTTTAATAGTAACCATTGAAGAGTTCCACCATCTGTCTCCTCGTGTCATCATCAGATCAGCTCGATGGAACCAAATTATTGTATTGTCATCGATATTACATATGTCTGTAAAATTTCAAGTCATCGCGGCTGCCAGGCTGGGCCACGACACGCGCCATCAATCTATTTTAGACCGTAACACTGCTACACTACGCTCAGATTGGAATGGGCGATTAAGATTTAAAAAAAAATACTTGAATTTTTTCACGAAAAGTGTTAGATTTTGGTATTATTGCCTTTTATTCGGCCTTGTTAGAGAAGTCTGCCATTTTTTATACCTATTACATTTTTGCCAAGCGGTTTTATTTTATTGTTTTTTATTTATTGTTTATTAATCATATAAATGAACAATCGATATACATAGCCCCACAAAATAGGTTATAGGTTATAGGTTATAGGTTATAGGTTATAGCTATATTTTATAAAAATGTACAAAAGTTAAACAAATTTATTTGGATTTTCATAAGTATGCAATCATAAACTGTATCCAAATCGGTTATTAACCAGTTCAACTAATTTTTTTTTCGCATAAACCATTAATCCAAATCAATTAAATTTAAATTTTTTGACAAACAAAAATGAGGGTGATGTTTTTTGGTTGGATTCTGTTACTTTTATATTTGTTACAGGTACCTCTATCATGAAAACTGTTCACTTAGTTACTACTATTTTTTCTGAAAATTCTAGGTCTTTATTCGCATTTTTTTTTTTGAGGGATTTCGATATAATTTTTTAGTTGGAGTCGTAAATATAGTCATTTTAAATAGGATGAAAGACTTATATACAAAATACAGCCTATTGCGAATTAATGTTTTGCCAAACCGTAGTTTTACTGGCGTATGACAGTTTGGTTGGATGAAAGATGTTTCTACAGTGTCCAGGAATATTTAGACTGTAAAAATCAAAATTAAATTTAGTACATTTTTGACATTTAATTTAATTTACGTAAGACTAAATATTTGCACGCCTGCAAGCAGGTTGGATACATTGACTTATATATTATTGTAACACCTTTATGTACTTGTATTCATGTAAATAAATGCTATTCTATTCTATTAGCGGATTTTTTTTCTAATAAATGGAGTTTGAATACAAATACTCGTTTCTAATCTTTTATTATTTCAAACAGTGGACCTTTGCATTTGCTGCAGTAGAAATCGGCTAAAAGCTGGGTTTTACTAATAGGTCTTTACCTATGAAATTCCCGTTTTTCATAGAATATTTTTGGAAAACTGAATTTTCCATACCTACTAACGTTTTTGGATTTTTCTCGGGAATGCGAAATCCAAATTTTGCAAAATTTTGTGGGAAGGTTTGGACAACATTAAGTTAATTTTCGTCATATTAACTTTATTGAAAGTTGTAACTGTAACAACGATACAGCAAAAATAAGAAATGAAACGGGCAACGGATGAAACGAGCTATATTTGAGCTTCTTTTTCAGCAAATAAATCTAAAGTAAATATGCATTAATTTGACTCAATATCTCCGTTATATAGCCAAGGTTTTAAATAAAAATCAATTTTAGTAAAAGCTGTTCCATCAAATAAATTATGAATAAAATAAAGCTTGAAAAAAAATCGGCAATTTCATACCTATTATTTACAAAAACTAAGGATTTTTTTACAGGATTTGCATACACATTTGCTAACATTGGAAGATGTCGAAGTGTATTTACCGGATGAATGTATTTTTTGCACGGTGTATGCAAACCCTGTAAAAGATCCTACCCCTATCAGGGTAGGCAGAGCATCTGCAGTTTTAAAACCAATTGATGCCACTTTGTCTGATATAAAAATGGTAAACAAATTTAAAAAAAGTAAATAATAATAAACCGATTTTCTTACCAGAATCATAACAGCAGTTACAAACAAAGCACAAGTGATACGCATCTTGAAGTTCTTTTGTACTAACTAACCAATCTTCATTTAAGTTCTTCATTTAAGAAAACATATTTCAAGGTTAGGGCGCCGTTTCTAATTAAACATAAACTCATTAACACTTATACATAGTAGCTGACAAGTTAATTTCACACAGATAATTGATTTTTTTTTGTCGTGGTTTAACTTAATTGAAAGAAATGTGAGAATTTGTGTTAACTATTAATTTTATGGTTGTGTAAAATTTTCGCTTGGAATTCGTTGATGTCAAGTACTCGAAGGAAATGCTCATTTCTAAATAAAATTTAGCATAATAATATACAGTGTGTCCCAGGAAACCTGTACCAGCGAAGGTCTGTGGTTTGGGGACACCAATACCTATCGATTGGACCCCATGTATGTTCCGCGAGTTTTCGAAGTTTAGAAGTTATAACACATTTAATGAATTTTCGAAATTTATCAAATGGTTATAAATGGTAGATAATAAGGGAAATATCAGCTACCATTTAAAAAAAAAATTGATGTCCCTCATCATTATGGAATATGACTTAAATTTAACTTAAAAGTTAAAATTGGCACTTCAGCGAAATCTTTTCAAAACTTCAATTTGTAAAAAATAAATTCAAACCTGCAGGTTTCAAATAGCTTTTAAAAACTTTGGAAGATATTCAGCTTTAGGAAACATAGAAAAAAATAGCACTTAATGAGGCTTTTTTATGAGTAATTTGCGTATATCGTTAAGCAGCAGCAGGCTGAGTACGATAGTGACAACGCCGCGAAAACACTGCGGTCCTATGTCAAAATGTCAACATTGACAACGCCAAAAGGCCAGCAAGACGTATGACATGACATGACACCGCGATAAGCTCATGGCCAAATGTCAAAGCGACTAATTTTAATACTACATACTCAAACTCAGATTAATGAAATCCATTCTGTCCGATAGATGAAGTTTATTCTTACAGGAACCTACGACTGTAATGCTATCCTGGTTACTCAAACGAAAATTTACGGACGAAGAAACAAGAAGACAATATTTTTATCACTGCGTCGATTTCATGCCGCGTACAGCCCTAACTGTCAAAAAAGTGTCAAATGCTCGTCAAAACTAATATTTTCACGGGAGTTTTCTTTGTTTCCAGAATGCGATCTGCAACCGCGCACGATGCAGGACATTTTCCTCGTCCTCAGTCCCTGTTCTGGTACACCAACACACCACAAACTTTACGAAATCTGTTTTTAAACAGCAAATCTCATTACCATTCTAACTGTATAACTTGTGTATACCGACGCAAGTGATAACGCGACCAAATTGAAAAGTTGGAAATATTGCCATCGTAGAATTTTTAAAGTGCCTTTCTTATTTGGTAGCATGGATAGGAGTCCTTAGGAGTCGGAATGACGTTTTGGGTAGTACGGTGTGACGTCATCAAGATTTCATCTATTGGACAGAATGGATTTCATTCATCTGAGTACTCAAAGCTAATTTTGTTGCCATTTACGAATTAATTATGAAGTTATTTGTCATAATGGGAAGCTGTTTGACATACATTTGACTTACCATTTCAACGTCAATAAGTTGTTTACATATTGAAAATATTTTTATAAAAAAATTTAAGTAAATAAGTATTAAAATGAAAAGCTCATTTATATTTTCAACAAATTGATTGCTTACAACAACTTATGAGAAGCGCCGTTGTTTATTATAAAGAAAACTTGGTAATTTCCCAATAAAAAGTAAGTGTTAAAATATTTTTTTGCATATTTAATAAGGATCGTCATTTCAGCTGCAACTTTCACTGCTGGGTTCCCCCAAAGATCAGGTCCAGGGTTACCTACCACAGCGGCTATTTCACGGCCTTTGCCAGATTGTTGGTCCACTTGGGAAGCCTTCCTTCGCTGCGCCTTCCGGAATTAGTTAATATGACTTATATTTCAGCGCGAAATGATGAAATATTCAGAAAATCTATTTTGTTTGCCTGATACAGAGTTTGAAAGAAACTACCGGAGAGTCAGTTAGGGGAGACATTTGCCCAGCAGCGGGACAATATAGGTTAAAAAAATCACTCTTTCAACCAAACATAATTTTGATGTACTCACTCACAGATGTGGTTCAAGATATAATCCGAATTATATCAAACTGGGTGGTAGGTTAGGTGCTTTTTAGATGATTCGGCAAAAAATATCCTTAATCTTGTAAATATACATTTAACTTCTTAGCCTTAATTTAAAAAAAAATGTTTTCTTGAAAATCTATTTCAGGATTGATAAACATGTCGCGCTGTGCCGGTGCTGTGAATTTGAAGGAGACAATCCCGATCCGGAAAAAGGATCTTCTACTTCAACAAGAAAAAAATTACGAAATAATTTCAAGGAACCTAAAGAAAAATACAAATCTACGGTTTCGTATAATAATTAGTGTTCACAGTACACAAGCAATGTATGGCGAAGGAACCTCCAGTGATTCCTTGAAAATGAAAAGTCTACGTATTATTGATAGGCACGTCTCCCCCTAGCAGTTTAAATAGCTTAATATATGTATTTGAAAATGTGTAAAAATTTACGGAAGTAACAAAATTATAAAACAAAGTTAAGTTCAGTTTGAACCCAGCAGTGAAAGTTGCGGCCGAAATGACGATCCTTATTAAATATACAAAAAAATATTTTAACACTTACTTCTTTTACCATGTCTCTAACTTTAGCCGTTTCCGTGTACGAGAAGTGGGTCTGCTGGGCTGATATCCGTCCAGCAGACCCACAAACAACGACCTATATTTCTTAAACTATGATGGCACTAGATATGGTTCTTTTGGCATCAATAGGCTTTAGGAAGGCACTATGTATTGGCATACATAGAATACCTAAATTCATTGTTTAAGTTCCGTGGGTCTGCTGGCCTGAGCCACACTGCAAATGAACCTATGACAAGTTATAATGATTACTCAATTTTCACGCTATATCCCTTGTATTTGAAATGTTAGTGTGGATCTAATTTGCGAATGTTTATGTTATTCTCAAGGCAACACAAGGAGTTTTAAATGCTTATTCAATAAGAGTTGTAAGTTCATTATTTGGTTATGTATGAGTAATGAAGAGATTGCTTCAGATTTGAAACGGTGGACTAAATAAAATTGAAAAAAAAACTAAAAAGAATGTTAAGATCAACATTTTCACAGAGCAGGCGCTGAAGCGCATTTAGCTTGCTACCTTCCTCATATTTTCTTATTCAACGTGCAGCCACCCAATTCTAGATTCTGTCTAGATTCTGTCGTTGGTACTCCATATTTTTTTGTCTTGAGGCTTGTGCATTTAGTTCTCCCAAGTAAGCAATTTTGGCAAGATCGTCCGCCCATCTTTTCGGTGGCTTACCTACGACGGTGACGCTTCTTCGTCCAGTTCAAGATTTCTACTTTAGTAGTTTCCTGCTTTATCTTAAGGACCTCCAACTAGGTTAGCAGATTGTGTTCCAGAAACCTTTAGACGTAAATATGCAGACAGAAACCCCGCACTGTGCAGGTTGTACACCTATGCTTATGGCAAATGGTATAAAAAGTGCCCTATTTTGCAGATGGTCGGAGTTGATGCACACATAAAAACAATATTTCATTTTCATCAATTTCCTTCATTTCTCTAAAAAAGATTCAGGAACTTTAGCATTTGACTTCGGAATAATTCCAGCCAAGCTGGAAATTTGTGAACATGTTTTTATCTTCCTGAATAACCTCTGAAAATTCCCAAGAGCCCAGGCGTGGGCATAACTTTTAACAGCTAAAAAACGGTGAAAAAAATGATACTTTTTTGGTTTTTTGCTAATATCTTCGTTCCTGTTTATCCTACCACTATGAGGTGTTTTAATAAAAGAAAGAATGAAAAATTATCTACAAAAAAACTTATGACAGTTCATCTATGAGATCAGTCATTTCCAGGGAAAAAGATGGGAAACATCGGATAGAGTTTCAATACGTCATGTTACAGAATCACGCCTTTGAATTCTTTATTTATTAGGCAATTTGTGATAAATATTATACTTAAATGCGAAAGTTTGTGAGGATGTATGGATATATGGATGGATGGATGTATGGATGTTTGTTACCCTTTCACGCTCAAACGGCTGAACCTATTTTGATAAAATTTGATATGGAGGTAGGTGACACCTTTGATTAACACTTAGGTTGTATAATTTTTTCTAAATTCATACGGAAACGAAGTCCCGGGCGTAAAGCTACTTTATGATTAATCTAACAGTACTTGGATTTACTACTTATTAATTCTATAAAAAGTTTTTAAGACAGTATATTTAATGTTTTGAAATAACCTTTTTACTGTTTTCTGATTTTTTGTTGTTTTTTGGGGTTATCATGAAAACGCACTAAAACAACCATGTAAATGTTTAACGGAGTTTCAATGCTCAATTACGTAAAAACTATTACTGTTAACAATAAACTTTGTGTCACCTTTTTTGTAGAAAATTTTCCATTCTTTATTTTATTACTATACCTCATAGCGGTAAGATCGACAGGAACGAAGATACAGGCAAAAAACCGAAAAAAATGTAACTTTGTTCACCGTTTTTTGGCTGTCAAAAGTTATGACCACACCTAAGCTCTTGGGAATTTCTAGAGGTTATTTGGGAAGCTTAAAGGTATGTGTATAATAATTTTAAGCTCACGTGGGACAAGTCAGGATTTTATGAAATTCCCACGGGAATGAAATCCCGGGATTCCTCCAAAAAGAAATTAAATTTAAAAAAGGTTTTTATTTTTGTCATCAATCAAATGTCACTTGAAGGAAATTAATTCAGTATTGATGAAAGGTTGGTGGCCGTGGTAGGCGGTTAGCCTTTAATGTATTCCACCAGAAAATTAATAATAAATTATACTTTAATTGTAATTAATTCATTAGTTCTACTTGAATTTATTTACTGAAAACGGAGGTAGCTTATTTTATCTTTTGCCAGTTTGAATGCTTGTTTTTAACCCTCGACATAAGAAGAGGAGTGTTATAAGTTTGAAAAGTGCATCTGTATGTCTGTGAGTCTGTCTTTGGCATTGGATTTGATGCGGTATTTTTTTGTTGGAAAGTTGACCTGTTTTAGACGTTATAAACGTTGAATGAGATTTTTTGATTCTCGAAGTTATACACACATCGACACGGTCTAGGGATATTGCACGATTTTTCATACAAAAGAGGTCTGTTTGAGAAGCTACAAAAGCATACTCATAATAAATGGAGGGCTATAATTATCAGATGAGCAAGTTTTAAACCTGAATTTTTAATTCTAGTCAATAAATTTTGACGAAAATGGATCAATTGGTGCCGGTACCAAATTCCATACTAATACCGATACCAAAATGCCCATCATCCTTGGCGCAGCTCTCTTCCAGTGTTCACGATGACTTCAAATTAAATAAGAAATAAAAATAAAAATTTATAAAATTTATAAAATTTATAAACATTGCATATATTTTGAAATATAAATTAATGCATGCAGCCTATGTTGGCGCTAACAATGGAGTGTGGCCAATGCCCGTGAGTCCCTCGCTCTGCCGCTTTAGAGATCCTTCGATAAATGAGTTTGAGCTCCATCATGCCCAGCGTTGAGCGTTGATTTTCAACTGGATCTGTAGGAAGAGGGATATCCTGTTAAATGCCCGCCGTATAGTGCCTTTTGCAGTCTGTATGTCCGCCACTCGAGCCACGCCGTTAGCACCAGGGCGAGTCTTCAGTATTCTGCCTCAACCAGGGGTCCTCTCCAAGTCGAAATTCCTAACTTTTATGATTCAAATCAGAAACAGTTTTTTTTAAACCAAAAACAAAAAAAATAGCGGACAAAACTTTCCCCGAAAATTTTTAAAATCAGCCTCCACGACGCGCTTTAAAATAGGCCTTTTGGCGACCGAAACCTAGTCCCTAAGACGGGTTTATTTTTGATAAGTTCAATGACCCCTTGAGCACGTAATAGATCAAAATAAACAAATTTTACTCTCGACAAATATTTGATTAAATGATCGTATTATCCAGTTATGGTAATTAAATTCACTTTATAAGGTCGTATGATAATAGCAATAATGCTGGAGTCGTAATGAACGCCAAATTTTTAATGAAAAATAAAAATGTTTCCTTTCTTTCCATTCCTTTCAATAGTCCTGCACTAACCGGGGGTTGTCTTTGGGTGTATTTCTATAGTGCATCAAATAAAACAAACTACATTTGAATGTTGTTTTCAGTCAATTAATTCAAGTACAATTTTTAATTTTATTTAAAATTGGAAGAGTTCTGTGACTTCTTTCCCATGGGGATTTTATAGAAATCTTTCTAACTTCTTGCTTATAAAAGAAACTTTTCGAACAAACAGCTTTCTTGGTTTAAGGGTTTGGGTTTAGGGCTGGGCGTTGATGACCTGCAGTTTAATAAATTAAACTGATTAGATTGTGGTCAAGAGCAAACACATTATTATCAAAAACAAGTAAAAGTTTTTTTGTTACTTTTCTTGGCCGTCAATCTAGTTTACGATGACAAATAACGCTTTTCTCTACAAGGAGAAAAACAATTACGATTCTTTGAGGGGCAATGAATCACATGAATGTCGTGTCCTACCGGACGTGGCTCATCCGGGCTCAGGCGTGAGGGTGTCCGGGGTTCCGGGCTACAGAGGGTGTCCGGGGTTCCGCTAGGGCGTCCGGATACCAGGGCCCCAATTCTGTAAATTTAGTTGTGTGTCGATTGAATGGTCGCCATTTTATCCGTTCAGGTGGCGAAATTGAGAACTATCCAAATTTCATACATCTAATGACGGCTGCTTTGACTGGCGGCGCCACCGCCAACTGAATTTTCAGTTGCTTGGTAGTTTGCAACTTTACATTCGGTTGCCGGTGGCACTGCTGGTCGGCGTGGTTGTCAGCAAGTATATGGAAATTAAAAAGTTTTCAATTTCGCCATCTGAACAGATAAAATGGTGACCATCCCATTGACACACAACTGAAGTTACAGAATCGGGGCCCAGTCCGCCCCATGACCGATGCCTTCCGGCCTTAATTGTACCCAAATTTGTCTATTTAACTGTTAAAGTTGACGTTTTAGTATGATGAATAGTTTTATCTTTTTGTAGAGCGTAAAAGACATTGAAATATAATATTATTTACCTGTTATTAATATCAGGTTTACAGTTTTTCGAGAAAATTCACGCTTTTATCCCATAGGAGTACATAGAGACTATAGGTTACATGATATGATCCAAATATATTTTATTGCTTCCCTTTTATCATTAATTTTTTATAGTTAACTTATGTAAGGCAGTAAAATTATTGCCTTACTGATTTGATTATGTTTATACATTGCCACATACCGTTTTGTCCTCCGTATTATTTTACAGTGTAGGTATAATTTTCAAATGTTTGTTGTTGTTGTTTAAGGACAAATAAATGCCGTTTATTATTATTATCGAATCGATTTTATTATTATTATTATTATTTTATTATTTTGTAGTACAAATAACTATAAAATCCTTTTGAAATAACTCTAAAATTAAAAAAATTGCATCACCCTCAACAATCGATTGCTTATAAAATCTAAACAACTGAACCAATTTTGATTAAATATAGCTAAGAACCAGGGCCCTGATTCTGTTACTTCAGTTGTGTGTCGATAGAATGGAGGCAATTTTATCCGTTCATGTGGCGAAATTGAGAACTATTTAATTTGCAAGTTACCTAGCAACTTAAAATCCAGTTGGCGGTAGCGCCACCAGTCAAAGCCGCCGTCATTTGATTAGTTCTTAATTTCGCCACCTGCAGGCCGAGTACGATAGTGACAGCGCCGTGACAACACCGCGGTCCTTTGTCAAAATGTCAACATTGACAACGCCATAGGGCGAGCAAGCCTTTGCGTGGGACCCTCGCGCAATCAAAGTGAAGTTTCAGCGTGAGCCGAGTGCGAGTTTGTCGATATCGTGCTAGAGCTGCTGTTGTCAGTTTCATCGCTTATTTTTAAACCCCAACATAAAATGAGGGGTGTTATAAGCTTGACGAGTTTATCTGTATGTCTGTCCGTCGCAATGTAGCTCCTAAACGGTTTGACCGATTTTAATGTAGTGTTTTGTTTGTTTGAAAGCTGACGTACACGCTCAATATTTATCGTGATCCATGGATCGCGATCCAGGATTGCGATATTTATTGAACGTGTAGTATCAAGTATTGATGGATCGCGATAAATATTGTAAAATTTCTAGATTTCCAAAAATCTAGAAATTTTACAATATTTATCGCGATCCATCAATACTTGATACTACACGTTCAATAAATATCGCAATCCTGGATCGCGATCCATGGATCACGATAAATATTGAGCGTGTACGTCAGCTTTCAAACAAACAAAACACTACATTAAAATCGGTCAAACCGTTTAGGAGCTACATTGCGACGGACAGACATACAGATAAACTCGTCAAGCTTATAACACCCCTCATTTTATGTTGGGGTTTAAAAATAAGCGATGAAACTGACAACAGCACACGAGATAATCGCGGACAAACATACATGTATGTTTGTCCGCGATTATCTCGTGTTTGGCTGAATCGATTTTGATGTTGTTTCCAGAAAAGTATTTGTTACATTTTAGTATTTTAGTATTTTTAGGAGAAGGTTTTAGTATTTTAACCGACTTCAAAAAAAGGTGGGTTCTCAGTTTAAATTGTGTGTATGTAAAATAAAAAATAAAAAAATAATATATTTTTTTAATGATTTGCTTATACTTTGTCAAAGATAACACTTCGTATTAACCGACTTTAAAAAAGGAAGTGGTTATAATTTTCACTAAAAATGGAAAATAAAAACTTTTTTTAAATAGAACCAACTTCAAAAAAGCGAAAAATAAATCATTTGATGTGCTATGTAGTAGGTAGGTACTATATCGCACATGAAATGATATTGTTTTTATATTTCGCTTTTTTGAAGTTGGGTCTATTTAAAAAAAAAGTTTTCATTTTTCAATTTTTTTCCTTTGTTTCCATTTTTAGTATTGTTACGTACACACGGCAAAGGAGATCGGTTTGCATCAAGCTTTCGTAGTTAACACACACCAACGTAACTTTGATCTTTGTGTGCTGTATCTTGAATACACATCATATCAATGTTACATACACACACATACCTACATATTTGTTTTGTTCGGTTTCTCATCTAGTCATTCTCGTTAAAAGTGATACTATAATTCGGCTACTGGTTTAACAACTGAACAGTTCTGTCATGAAAGCGTTGGATTGATAAATCGTGGTTGATCGGTTCGATTCTTGCTTTTATCCTTTTTTTTATAGACAAATAAATCATTATATAATATTCTTTTTGTTTAATTTAAGAGTAAATGAAAAAGAAATAAAACAAAATAAAACAGGAAAAATTCCCAAATAAAATTTATTCACATTATAGGTTACAACCATATTTCATATTATCTAAAGCTACATTATTTCATAAGGTGTATTTTCCCTTGACAAAATAAAGTATATTTTTCAATACTTAATAAGAAGAAGTAGATTTCGCCCTTTAGCGCCCCTTTAATTCCAAATGGTGATATGAATCAACATGTTAATAGTTAGAACTTCCAATAAATTCTAACATCATAACAATAACATCATTCACACATTTGAAATTATCTCTAACCTGTTAAATATTTAAATTGTTATCCTTCAATTTAAAATAAGTAAGATAGTGCACTATGATGTGTAAAAAAATTATCATTCAAACGTTTCCGAGCTCAATGCATTCAAAAGGTAAAAACAAAAGTAATGAAATGTTTTTTTTTTTTTTAACGACATCCACCCCCGATAACCCAAAGCAACGCGACCACTAGCCCTGCACGGTAGAATATTATTTTCATTATAACGTTCACCACTTTTTCTCCACACTATTTTTCTTCCATCTTTATCTGATTTAAAAGTTTTTTCGTCACTAAAAATAACAACGTTATTGCACCAATCAAAGTCCAGGTATTGACGAGCAAAGCGCACCCTATTTAGCCGATGTTGGCGAGTCAATTCGATCTTCTTGGCTGGCCTACGACATCTCAACCCAGCAGCACGCAAATGATTCCGCACTGTTTGTAAAGACACGCCATGTCTTGTTGCTGTAGAACGGGTGCTGAGGAACGGGTCATCAGCATGAGCAGCAACTATATTCAGGTGACGTGGTGATGCATTTATAAACGATACAGGCCTTGGGCCAGGATGACGTTCTTCGATGCTTCCTGACTCGGCGTATCGGTGGACCCATAATTGCACAGTCCTTCGCTGTAAATAAAAATTATAATGAGAAATCATAACCCAGGAGTTTGTTTTCAAAATAAACACTTCCACTCTGGACTGGGAGTGAAAGTAAAACGTAGAATGTACCAGCTGCCAACTGTTCCTAGTCAGTAATATGGACGTAACGGTAATGGTTTTGCTGTATTATGTGCGAAAGGCTGACAACTTCTCACCACTATGCATCATGTTTCATCTAATAACCCTCAGAATTTACGTCCAACGTGGCATCAAGTGGTTTTGAACCACTGATGATCTGTCTACTCTGTATGAGACTACAGGCGTGAGCGTATATCCAAATTACTACAAATTAATGAAGTATGTATTTTATTCTGACTTGGTAAACACGCCTATCCTTACTTATCTTTACTTATATATATATTTATCATATCATATAGTAAGGATATATATGTTACAGCCAAAGTAATTAATCTGGATATTATGTATATTATCTAGCCATTATTTATAATGTCTACTCAATTTAGATAAAGTGATAATTGACACGGAATTAATCACATTAACTAGCAATTTTATATAATATCTTCCAAGACTTGGATAATGTAATAAAACAAGTAGGTACTGTTAAGGTTTTTATTAAGAATTAAAATAACATTGCCATAGATAATAATTCTACATTAAATAAAACTGTTTTAAAGTTATTTAACTTTACAAATTAGAAAAGCTCACTAGTCATTAAAAAAAAAATTAAAAAAGAACACAGAGATCAATAAAAGTACCTATTTGGTATCTCTCTTTAAAGACTATAATAATAAAATATTTAAAATGAACTGACATTCATTAACTGAGTCATAAGTATTATTTATTGATACAAGTAAGGCTCTAGTGACATTTTGAGTTACACAAGAGGTTTGACTTTTAATATTAAGAATTAAAATAAGGAAGTGTCTCCGCTGCCGGTACCGGCAACGACGAAAAATTGGAACGGTTGCCGGAATTTACTGTCAGTTTCAATTTTTGACGTTTTTGACAGCTGACATGAGTTGATTTTGTGTTCTTATCGGGGTCTGTGCTTTAATGCGTTGGTGATTATCTAAGATTGAATTTGCGAATATTCCTAAATCACTATCGGAAATGTATTACTTACATTCGACTTTGATTTTCAGATAAAACTAGTTGTCACATCGAGCTATAGTTAAAACTAGCTATAGTTAAAACTCCTCCCCCGCGGAGATTATATCGGGGCAGAAACTGTAGGTTAGGTTTGTTAGTAGCCTAGCCTAACCAACCCGTTAAGGGTTGGTTAGGTTAGGTTAGGTTAGAACTGCGACCCCCAACGCACGAGCCGAGCGAGCAAAGCGAGCGTGCCGCGGCAGCGGCCGGCGATGTGCCAGAAACGACTGTGGTTGCGTTAAGCGGTTGTCGCAGTTCCGCTCGGTTAGGTTAGGTTGTTTTGTAGGTTTCATATATTTCCGGCACCCGTCCCCACTGCCGGTTCCGGCAGCGGAGGCGCAGCCTTAAAATAACATTGCCATAGATAATAATTCTACATTAAATAAAATTGTTTTAAAGTTTACCGTATTTATTACTTTGGCTAACTTTGACCCGCTATTATGAATAATATCCGGATGAAGTGATTAATTTATCATATTGTCTAGTCAATTTTGTTATTATATATAATGACTAGTCATTATGTATAATATCTATTTAATCACTATGACTGTAACATATATACTATCCTTACTATACAATATTATAAATGCGAAAGTAACTCTGTATGTCTGTCTGTCTGTCCGTCTTTCACGCCTAAACTACTGAACCTATTTTGATGAAATTTGGTACAGAGATAGATTAAAGCCTGGGAAAGGACATAGGCTACCTTTTATCCCACAGTTGGGCAGTATATAACCTGTACTCCACGCGGGTGGAGCCGTGGGCGGAAAGTCAGTAATCAATAAACCAATTTTATCCATGTATTGCTCATTTATTCAATCCATGTATTGCTGAAAATCAATTTGTTGTCTAACATGGGCAACAAGTATGCTGAGTTCTGTGTCCTATTTGCTTCTGCGTCACATATTTCGTTAACTTTTCAAAAATTGTGTAAGAACATCGTATAATGTACATAATTGTAAGAAGCAATAAAGTCTGTCTATCTATCTATCTACTATTTATTGTTACTGCGCGGTACACTGCGGGGGCTGCACTTCCACCTCCAGTTTTACCACTACGCCAGCAACGTCCGTGCGTGAAACCTATTCATATATTTTTTTGTATTTTATACTGCAATATACGAATCTGTTTCGAAATATCTTTTCCTGCATTAACATTTACCATTATTTACCACTACAGACAAATTGGAGTGAGTATCTTTAGTAAACGTATGCAAGGAGTATTGTTTTATAAATATTATTAAACAAGCTAATCTCATATGTTTATTTTTATTGTAAATACCCACTCATGAATCTTTAACGAGCCTGAATGTTGGCTCAGTCGGTCACTTAATACTTCATGAATAATAAAAATTATAGGAGAAAGGTGCTATTTTAATTCGAGGGTTGTTCACGATTTCCCTGAAATGTCATTATCAGATCCTGACTTGGTAACAATGCGATCACCTCCGGTGTTTACTCTTTCGTATAAAAAACATTTTTAAAAATCGGTCCGAAAATGGCAGAGAAATCGGTCGAATATAGAACCTTCTCCTTTTCTAAAGTAAGTTAAAATATATCTAAAAAACCGGCCAAGAGCGTGTCGGGCCACGCGCATTGTAGGGTTCCGTAGCAGCATGGTTCAAATATGCAGCTGGCTTCTTAATTCTACAAGCATATTATCATAGTTTATGTTAAAATCCCCAAATACTATACTTAGTATCAAAAAGAAATGTATTAAAAAGTTTGGCCTAAATATAACAGAATGGAAGTGTTTAATGCGCGAGCGAAGCGAGCGCGACTTTTTTTTTTGCGACAATTTTATTGTAAGGAATAATATAATAATATCAAGCTAAGCAGGTGTATATTTTTAATGTCGTTTTCGTAATTAGCACCCACAAAAACCTATTAAACGACACCTGAAGTGTCAATATGTTACAGCTTGGCTTTCGGCTCGCCTCACTTTTAGCGTGGAACCTTGTATGTCAACCATTTTGGATTAGGGTACACTTCGTCGTAAATGCTACCCTCGTGAATTATTCCACATTTTTTTTCATTATAAAAATTAATGTTTCCTAAACGGATTGCTGAATCGAAAAACGTTTGTAGTAAACCCCTTCTATCTTTTAAAAAGCTATCCTATGATAACGCACTCGATGATATCGGCTAGAAAAAAAACCATCGCCCATTCACGTTAATGGGAAACACACGAAAACATTTTTTTTCTACCATTTTATTTTTTAGATTTGTCACCACAATCAATAGGTATGTATGACCATGCCAAATTTCAGCTCTGTGCTACCAAGGGTTTCTTAGGAAACCTGCGGACAGACAGACATGGCGAAACTATAAGGGTTCGTAGATTACTACGGAACCCTAAAAACAAATGTATTATTAAAGAGTTTGTAATTTGGGAAATAATTTTTGTTTTGGTCTAAATGCAACCGAATGTAAGTATAAAATTTGCGAGCGAAGCGAGCGCGAATTTTTTTTGTTGTTTTTTTTTTGTTTTTTTTTTACGGCAATATTACTGTCAGAAATAATATCAACCTGCTGTTAAAATAATTTTGATGTCATTTTCGTAATTAACACCCCCAAAAAACTATTTAACGACACCTAAAATGTCAATATGTTACAGTTTGGCTTTCGACCTCCCCTCACTTTTAGCGTGGAACCTTGTAAACATATTCTTATTAATCCCAAAAACGTTTGGTCGACTATTACTCGCAAACTTGAAGGGCCAACTTATGTGTGATAGTTTTTCTTTTAATTTCGTTGTATATTCTATAACCGTGAATTTTTTTACATTTTTAGAAACAACTGTTTAGCTGGTAGTGTCCCCCCCCGGAAACTTGTTTTTAACAAAAAAATTCACTTTAAAAATATTTTTTTCTCAAACGGAGTGCTGAATCGAAAAACGTTCTTAGTAAACCCCTTCTATATTTTAAAAATCTATCTTATGACATTCAATTCGATGGTATCGGCGAGAAAAAAAAATCCATCGCCCTTTCACGTGTATGGGAAACACCCGAAAAAATGTTTTTTCCAAAATTTTATATTTTAGATCTGTCGGCGCAATCAATATCTATGACCATGCCAAATTTCAGCTCTGTAGTACCAAGGATCTTATATTAGTAAATATATTCTTATTAATCCCAACAGTGTTTGGCACTTGGTCGACTATTACTCGCCAACTTGAAGGACCAAGTTATGTGTGATAGTTTTCCTTTTAATTTCGTTATATAATCTACCAACGTGAATTTTTCTACATTTTTAGAAACAACCGTTTAGCAGGTAGAGGGGGGGGACACTTGTGTTTGACAAACATTTTCACTTTAAAAATTTATATTTCGCAAACGGAGTGCTGAATCGAAAAACGTTCTTAGTAAACCCCTTCTATCTTTTAATATGCTATCCTATGACACCCCACTCAAAAATATTGGCGAGAAAAAAAAAATTCATCGCCCTTTCACGTCTATGGGAGACACCCGAAAAAAATTTTTTTTCTAAGATTTTACTCTACAGTTCTGTCGGCGTGATTCATATGTATAATCATGCTAAGTTTCAGCTCTGTAGTACCAAGGGTTTCTTAGGAAACCCGCGGACAGACGGACAGACGGACAGACGGACAGACGGACATGGCGAAACTATAAGGGTTCGTAGATTACTACGGAACCCTAAAAATCAGATATATGTACTTCAGATATATTTTAAATGTAAAGAAATATATTTTTTTTAATAATCCAATTTAAATATATCTCTTTTTTATTTTTATTTAACAGTAAACTAAGTCCTAAGATAATGTAAGTATAGAAAATACGTAATTTTATATTTTTCTGTTTTCTTTTTCCCACTTGACACGATACATACAGCAGTGGGTAGCACTTAGCTTTTGATCACGGGCGTTTTTATAATTCGAAAACGGCACGGCAAAATTGTATTACCATTGCCTCCTATGTAATAGTAATACTAGAAGCTGAGAACGTAAGGGGCAGGGGTTATTCAAATTTTAAATGCCGTGCCGTGCCGTTCAAATTATAAAAAAATTTTCTTATAATTTTTATAATTTTTTCTTCCCTATCTACTTCTCAGGCTAAAAATTTCAACAAGTTTGCAAGTCGGCCTTCAGCTTTTTCTGTAGGTTGGTATATTTCCCAAGATCAGAGAGTGATGCTCTCGGAAGCACGCAAACGCTCGTGATAAATTGCCAATTTGGTGACTCGTCAGGTTCCCTGCCTTTGTGTTAGTGGTTTAACCTCACTGATCGGTTGAGATCAGCGAGAGCCACTGGGCTACGAGCGCTACAAGTGCCTTAATAAAAACGCTTCAATTCACAAGAAATTTTTTTCATTGCACAGGGTTATGTAAGTATTTCTAAGTTTGCTTAAGACTCATAAATAATCATAGAAATATTAGAACTGCATATAAAACAGCTAGCTAGCTAGACTTATGTAATCAATCAATTACTCATGTTGAAATTAACTTCGTACAAAACGAATTCTGCCATAAATTATCAAATTAGTAACGCAAAAATCTTAGAATTAGTTACCTACTAAGTATAACATAGAATGGGAAAAATAAAAATAAAATGCGCATTTTTTTTTACCAGCCCATATACGTCCCCACCGCGGGGCACGAGCCTCCCTTCAAAACATGAATGGGATTTTAGGCCATAGTCCACCACTGTGGACCAATGCGGGTTGGTGGACCGCTCCTTTTTCGAAAATGAATTCTCTTGGACGTACGGATTTCATGTCATTATAAATCCGTACACAAATCCGAAATGACGAATTAATTAACTGGGCTATCACTCACATGATAGCCCACAAATGCGCATAAAAAAAAACAAATTTCTTGGCAATTTTAGAAAATAAAGAAAATAATTACAAACATAAACTTTGGTTACTGAGATCCAGTCTTTACAGATATAATAAAGGTTCCACAATGTGTTTCATAAATACCTGATAAAAACCGGCCAAGAGCGTGTCGGGCCACTCGCATTGTAGGGTTCCGTAGCAGCATGGTTCAAATATGCAGCTGGTTTCTTAACTCTTCGAGCATATTGACGGTTAAACCGCTAATAATGTCTAAAAACGAGGTCACAAAGAAAGATGGTAACAAAAGGAGTTATAAATTCCAGCGCCACGAGGAAAATGGAAAACAAATCATCTGTTTTAGAAACACCTCGCGTGGACACAAACGGTTGTATAAAAATCGTTTTTTTTATTATAAGATGGGTTTACTCTTGACCTCAATCTTGATCAAGGTCATAGATAAGGTCGACGATAGAGCGAGTTAACCCAGAAAATGCCTATAAGGCACTGATACTCCTATGAGCCGACGGAACATAGCAAGCTGTTTGACGTCGGATTTTGTTAGGAGGGTGGGCGCGAACCAGACGGCCCTTCACAGAGCCTACCACACCGCATGAGACCATAGGACGACACCTCAGATTCAGAACAAATTGAGGTGTCGTTGCCTGGGGTGGATTAATGGGAGGCAGGTCTCATTTGTGTTTCCTTAGTCGCCTCTTACGACACCAGCGGAAAGAAATAGGGTGGTGTTATTCTCAACCGATCACCAAACGGCGATGTAAAAATCTTCAAATACTATAGTATCAAAAACAACTGTATTAAAGAGTTTGTAGTTTCAGAAATAACTTTAGTTTTGGGCTAAATACATGGAAATATTTAATGTACGAGCGAAGCGAGCGGGAATTTTTTTTTTTTTTTTTGTTAATATTTTTTTTTTATCGACAAAATTATTGTAAGGAATAAAATCGAGCTGCTGCTAAAGAGCAGGTCGCGTCGCGATTGTGTATAATTTTAATGTCATTTTCGTAATTAACACCCCCAAAAACCTATTAAACGACACATGAAATGTCAATTTATTAAAGCTTGGCTTTCGACCTCGCCTAACTTTTAGCGTGGAACCTTGTATGGCAACCATTTTAGATTAGGGTAAACTTCGTCGTATATGCTAAATGCTCGTGACTTATTTCACATTTTTTTTATTATAAAATATAATTTTTCGCAAATGGACTGCTGAATCGAAAAAAGTTCGTAGTAAACCCGTTTTATCTTTTAAAAAACTATCTTATGACATATCACTCGACGAAATCGGTGAGAAAAAAAAATCGCCCTTTTACGTATATGAGAAACACCCGAAAAAATTCTTTTTACAAAATTTTATTTTTTCGATCTATCAGCGCAATTAATACGATTGACCATGCTAAATTTCAGCTCTGTAGTAAAAAGGATCTAATATTAGTAAATATATTCTTATTAATCCCAACAATGTTTGGCACTTGGTCGACCATTACTCGCAAACTTGAACGGCCAACTTATGTTTTATAGTTTTTCTTTTAATTTTGTTGTGTATTCTACCTACCACTGTGAATTTTTCTGCATTTTTAGAAACAACCGTTTAGCTGGTAGAGGGGAGGGGGTGTTTGACAAAAATTTTCACTTTAAAATTTATGTTTCGCAAACGGAGTGCTACTTCGATAAACGTTCTTCGTAAACTCCTTCTATCTTTTAAAAAGTTTTTCTATGACACCCCATTCGATGATATTGGCGAGGAAAAAAAATCATCGCCCTTTCACGTCTATGGGAGACACCCGAAATATTTTTTTTTCTAATGTTTTACTCTACAGTTCTGTCAGCGTGATTTATATGTATAACTATACCAAATTTCAGCTCTGTAATACCAAGGTTTTCTTAGAAAACCCGCGGACAGACGGACAGACGGACAGACGGACATGGCGAAACTATAAGGGTTCTTAGATTACTACGAAACCCTAAAAAGCTATCCTATGACGGCCAGTTTGGTCGAGTGATAGTGACGCTGCCTCTTAATCGGCGGGTCCTGGGTTCGATCCCCAGTCGGGGCAAACATTTGTGTAAAAAGCAGATGTTTGTTCTCGGGTCATAGGTGTTTGTGTTTGTCATTATGTGTTTTCCAAGGGACCCACGACACAAGGAAAAACCTTGGTGTGGGCCTTTGAGTGTGTATTTTTTTTTTATGACACCCCATTTGATGATATTGGCGAGAAAAAAAAATACCCTTTCATGTCTATGGGAGACACCCAAAAAACATTATTTTTTAAGAGTTTACTTTTTTAGTGTGTCGGTGCAATCAATATGTATTAACATGCCATATTTCAGCTCTGTAGTACCAAGGATCTAATATTACCAAATATATTCTTATTAATCCCAACAATGTTTGGCACTTGGTCGACCTTTACTCGCAAACTTGAAGGGCCAACTTATGTTTAATAGTTTTTCTTTTAATATTGTTGTGTATTCTACTACTGTGAATTTTTCCACATTTTTAGAAACAATCGTTTAGCTGGTAGAGGGGGGGACACTTGTGTTTGACAAAAATTTTCACTTTAAAAATTTATGTTTCGCAAACGGAGTGCTAAATCGAAAAGCATTCTTAGTAAACCCCTTTTATCTTTTAAAAAGTTATTCTATGACACCCCATTCGATGATATCGGCGAGAGAAAAAAAATTATCGTACTTTCACGTCTATGTGAGACACCCGAAAATTTTTTTTTATTAAGTTTTACTCTTCAGTTCCGTCGGCGTGATTAATATGTATAACCATACTAGATTTCAGCTCTGTAGTACGAAGGGTTTCTTAGAAAACCCGCGGACAGACGGACAGACGGACAGACGGACATGGCGAAACTATAAGGGTTCGTAGATTACTACAGAACCCTAAAAAGAATCTACAATTAATTTGAAAAGTCCCAACTCTAGCAATTGAGTTCTTGTTTGGAATAGAGCTGAGCATTAATCAAACTTTTTATTAATTTTCGGATTTTATTTTAATTGCATAGTAACAAAAAACGCTATATAATTTAATAACTAGTCGAAGATAGAATGTGATATTTTTGAAAATATACCTAAATGTTACACAACTACACATCCATACGCTCACGCCTATACTCCCTATCGGGGTAGCCAGAGCAACCAGTGGTTCTAAACCAAATCATGCCTTGTGTGCTTGACGTTAGCTAAACATTTTTAACCCTCCGCATACCAGGTGGGGTGTAATAAATCCCAGGCGGTGAAAAATCGATATATTTTCAAATTTTTTTTCAAAAAGACCATTTTTTTAGGGTATGTCACACCCCACCTTGTATGGCATGTTACAAATTTTCACCTGGTATGCCGAGGGTTAAGTCGAAATTAAATTTGTTTTTAATGGCTTAGGCGACCAAAACGTTAAATAAAGATTATTATTTTTTTATGTCGCAGGATTGCGTGAGTATTTAATTGAAAACCTTATTTGTATATTTTTATTATAATTATAGGATGGGTTAACTCTTGACCTCAATCTTGACCATAAAGTTTAAAGATGAGGTCGACGATGGAGCGAGTTAACCCAGAAAATGCCTATAAATGCACTGGTACTCCCACGCACCGACGGAACATAGTAAGCTGTTTGGCGTCGGACTTCGGTCGGACTTTACAGAGCCTACCATACCGCATGAGATCATAGGACGACACCTCAGATTCAGAAAAAAATGAAGTGTCGTTGCCTGGGATGGATTACTAGGAGGCAGATCTCATTTGTGTTTCCTTAGTCACCTCTTATGACACCGGAAAGAGATGGGGTGGTGTTATTCTCAACAGATCACCACACGACGAATAATTTTTGACGTAGGCTATAGAAATGTTTTAAAAATATCCGCTTTATGGCTTTAACTCATTAACTCCCGATAAGAAGAGAGAAATTTACAACGAAAATAAATTTTTATCATTTCTTCTAAACGAATTGACTTATTTCATTTTTTTTTAATATGTATAACTATACCAAATTTCAGCTCTGTAATACCAAGGTTTTCTTAGAAAACCCGCGGACAGACGGACAGACGGACTCGTATGAACTCGGAAATACAGACGCCGGCAGGGAATTCCACTCCCTGGCAGTGCGCAATATAAAAGATGAAGAATAGCGCTCAGTACGTATCCGAGGGATCTCGACAAGATAAGGGTGGTACCCCGCAGTGCGTCTGGACGTCCGATGGAAAAAAGGGGCAGGCGGAATGAGCTCATGTAGCCTCTGAGCAGACTCTCCGAAGTACATCCTATAAAAAACACATAGGCAAGCTACTTTGCGTCTATGAGCTAGGCTTTGTAGCTTATCCTTAACCAGCTTCTTATCATTAATAAGCCTACTGGCTCTGCGATCCACCGAGTCCAGAGCGGCTAGTTGGTATTTGGCCGAACCATCCCAAAGGTGGCTACAATACTCCATGCACGATTGGACTTGCGCCTTATAAAGGGTAAGAAGTTGATCCGGCGTGAAGTATCGCTTAACCTTGTTAAGGATGCCCAGCTTTTTTGCCGCAGTCTGAGCCTTAGACTCGATGGAGGTACCAAAGTTGAGGTTAGCAGACAACTTCATGCCAAGGAGTTCTAGCTCATCGGTAATAGATAAAGATGTACTCCGGAAAGTAGGAGTCAAGTTGAATGGACTCCTTTTAGCGGAGAACAGGCACGCCTGGGTTAATAATGTTTTTTTTTTGTTTGAAAGCTGACGTAATCGAGATAGTTCTTAGCTATATTTGATAATAATTGGTAAAGCCCTTAAAAAGTTATAATAAATCGAATGTCAGCATGTAACTCAAAAACTAAAAATGTTGTAAATCCCCCGATATTCAACGATTATTTTTTATTAAATAAATTTAAGAACCATCTAGATTACATCAGATTTTATTTAAAAAATCGCAAATCGGTTAATTTTTTTAGGAGCTACTTACTATGTCACCGATAGACACGCAGATGTACACGTAAAACTTATATAACCCCTCTTTTGTTGTGGTAGTTTAAAAACTTAGACAAAGCTATATGAGGGACGCTCTAAAAGTAACATCGATGATTTTAATTGTAGGTATTATAACCTAGTGTCAGCTCCTCAAATGACACATTCTTTGGCTCTTACCACAAAATATGGCATTCTGACACACTTTTTGTTATTACAGGATACCACATTTGGTTGTCTTTACTGCAGATAAATATTGAAAAACGAAGGGAAGATTTAAACTGAAAGTATATCCTCGTACTATACATTTATTTACCTACTAGCTTCTCAGCAATTCGTTCCAGTGGGAATCAGGGAAAATTATGTAGCCTATGTCACTCAGGATTAATGTAGAGTATTCTAATGGTGAAAGAATTTTTGAAATCGGTCCACTTATTTTACATACAAAAATACAAATATTTCCTCTATATAATATTAATATAGGTAGTGTAAATTTGCCGTCGGAACTTAGTCGAAAATAAAAGTTTTATTTTTCCTAATCTCATTGCACTGCAATTCTTTTTCAAGAGTTTCCAATCTATATTAGAAATCAGATTCGTTTGCGAGAGGTACCAAGTTTGGTAGCAGCATATTGGCGAAGTCGCCAATATCAAATAGAGATAATAAATCTACACTAATATTATAAAAAATAAAGATTCGATTGTTTTTTTTTTTGCATTGAATAGGCTCCGAAACTACTGGACCGATTTGAAAAATTATTTTATCATTAGAATGCTATATTGTCCCTTAGTAACATAGGCTACATGTATTCCCAAATTCCTACGGGAACGAAGTCCCAGGTGGAATGCTAGTAAAAATAATAAACGCTAAACACTCAAAGGCCAACACTAAGGTTTTCCCTTGTGTCGTGGGTCCCTCGGAACATACATAAAGACGGGAATTTGGCAAAATCATGTACACTACGTTCATCACGGATAATGTAGGATTATAAAGGTAAAAGAATTTTTCAAATCGGTCCAGTAGTTTTGCAGCCTATTCAATGCAAACAAATATACAATCAAATCTTTCCTCTTTATAATATTAGTATAGATTAAATTAACATAAATGTATTTTTTTCACATACATTAACCGTAAAATTGTTTTTTTTTTTAATTAGTAAAACTAACAGAAACTCATTTCTTTTTACATTTTGTCGACTATAAAAAACAAGTTCTTACAAAACACCATTATTCGGTACACAGTAAGTTATTATACGCTATATGCTTCTAACAAAGTTTTAATTAAGCGATCAAAATGTAAATCTTTTGTAAACACTTTCGTACTAATTTACGAGTTCTTATGTCGAAATATGCTTAAAAAATGCGGATGAGAATTGCAGAAAGCAGAATTAAATAGAAAATACAATTTAATTTCAGAATCAGAATCAGAATATTTATTTGCCATGTCACATTGTACGCAACATTTAGTACGTCAGTTACAAAATTACATTAAAATCTTACAAAGTAAATTCTGTGCTACAAGTAAAAATTTAGGTCAGATTAGACCAAGTCAAAAATTATTACTAGGTACTTTACTGTCACGTTTGTTTACTCTGGCTCGTCTTTGTTAATGAGCATTTTGTTAGAGCGTGCCAAATCAAAATATTCATTAATGTTGTAAAGTGGGTTTGCTGTAAGTATATTCTTAACGCGTTTATAAAATTCTATATCAGGAAGATTTGTCAAAGATATAGGCAGCTCATTATATAATTTTATTCTCAAACTATCTCCGTGTTTCAATGTCTTCACAAGTCTTGTTTTAGGTACTATCAGCTTGTCTTTGTTTCTAGTGTTATAATTATGTACATCTCTGTGTCGTTTCAGCTTATCTTTCTGTTTGTGAATGTCCATAAGAGAATTAAAAATAAACAAAGATATAACTGTCATTATTTTATGTTGAATGAAATATTATCTTGCTGAAGTTCTTCTATGAATGCCGCTTATTATTCTTATTGACTTCTTTTGAAGAATTAAAACTCGTTTGATATCAGAACCGTTACCCCATACCGTGACCACATAGTTTATTATTGAGTGTATGTAGGCATAGTACACTGATATAAGTATTTTCTTATCTACTAACGATCTGAGTTATAATAGAGCATAAATTCCACTTGACATCTTGTTGCACACCTGGTCTATGTGGATATTATGACTAATAGTTTCATCGACTATAGAGCCTAAAAATTTACATGTATTTTGGTCCTTAAATTCTTTCTTTCGTTTAGCTGAATAAAATAAGATCTTTGTTTTTTCTTTGTTTAAAATAATACCGTTTGCACTAAACCAGCGTTCTAAAATCAGCAACACCTCCGAAATATTTAGTTTTAACAAAGTTTCACTTTTTTGTTTGATTCCTACATGTGTATCATCCGCAAAAAGACTAAGGAAAGCCCATTCAGGCAAACAATTAGCTAGGTCATTGATATATATTAGGAACAGTATCGGCCCTAATACGGATCCCTGAGGCACACCAATACCGCTTGCGATCGGGCCCGACATAACGCCATTTACGTTAACATATTGAATCCTGTTGGATAAGTAGCTTCTAATTAAATTAACCGCAGCATCGGTAACGCCATAAAAACTCAATTTTCGAAGAAGAATATCATGCCGTAAGAATTTCAACTACTAACACAAGTTAGTACTGTAAGGGGGCCCTTGTTGGGAACGTTAAATAAAACTTATTTCAATTGGTTTACAGAAAGAAACGCTACATACATTAACGCCTATTATTTAGACACAATTTAGACACTCTGAACACTAACTATTAACGCATTGTAATAGTTGTGGTTGATGTAGCGGCTGGACGATGGTAGGGTCGAGCAGGGGTGTAGTGAAACGCCGAGTGGCGTTGGATGAATGTATGTTTATTCGACATGCCGGCTATTTATAGTTTGGCCGGAATGTATTTATAGTTTGGCCGTGGCGATTTTATGTAGCTACCCTACATATACTCCCCCCCCTGGGAAAGAAAACAACTTTCGTAAAAAAAAAATATTACCCTTCTGCGACGCCTAACACATAATACATAGCTAAAACACAGTAGTGCGCTTGAGCCGTTTTTTCGCGACGTTGTGTTGTTGAGCAGGCGCTTGTAGCGGGGTACGGTGGGAGGGTGTTGACGTAACGCAGCGTCATCGGGCCGGTCGCTGGAGCTCGCAGTACGTCGATGTCTTTCAGCCGATGCGCTCGTCGTGCGCTCCTTGCTTCGACGAGTGTTGATTGTTAGTAGCTGTATATTTCGCATAACATAGTGTGTTCGTTGTGTTGCTTGCGAAGTGAAAAATGTTGCTGTGAAGTATACTGTTGCCTTTGGCTGGCAAATAGTATCTAGCGCTTGTGATTCAAGTTGTAGATCGGTGATGCGCTTAGTGTGAATGCGCGCGTTGCGTGTTTGGCGTATGGCGCACAGCGTAGCAGGGTAAGCAGAGCTTCGGTGATGCGTTCTGTATGAATGCGCGTAGTTTGTGCAGCGCCTGGCGTAGTAGGGTAGGCAGAGTTTCTAGTGTGTGATGTCAACTTCCACCTGCCTCTACCGTCCACCTGCCTCTTGATTTCCCTAGCCGGTGAGATCCGCTTGTGGAAGGCCGGTAGGAAAGTACAAGTGGAGGGCTGTAGTCTGTATTAAATGTGTGTGCGGGTATGCTAATGCATGTTCGAATGAGCGAGTGAGGTACTTAGCTATGATGTAAATGTATGTGTGATTTGGTTTGCGTTAAATAGTATGTAGCTATGTATGCAGACATATTATTTAGGTATATAATTGTGTTTATGCGATTGCTAAGTCGGTGCGTACCGAACAGGTGGTTTCGACACTCTGCCTGAGCGAGTTTGTATGACTGTACTCGTTGTAGTCGTAGTCGTCTCGCTTTCATCAGTCTTTTCGTTGAGTATGTAGGCTGGTTTCAGCCTGTCGATCGATATGACAGTTGTTCGTAGCGGTAATTGGATCTTGAAATACTTCTCTTTTTTCTCGAGTACTTCGTATGGTCCGTCGTACGGTGATGTCAGTGGTTTTCTCATTGTGTCATTTTTTATAAAAACATGAGAACATGTTCGTAGATCCTTATGAACGACAGTACTGTGGTTTGTTTTATTTTCGTAAGCAGGCGAAATGTTCGCCATTGCGGTAACTAACTCTTTTACATAGTGGGCGTCGTTCGTGACTGGTTCCGTAGGTAGAATAAAATCGGACGGAATCCTGAGTTGCGTTCCGTAAGTGAGTAGGCAGGGACTCATTTTGCTATCTCTGCGTAATGTAGTCCTTAAGCCTAGTAGCACTGTATGTATGCTACTAGGCATATTTTCCTGACACAAAAAGTGCGGTAGTCACTTTCTAAGGGTATGGAGGGGGTAGCTATGACGTAAAGTATTTTATTTACGCTATATTTAGATAACTACTAAACAGATTTACTTAAATAGGGTCTCAAATGAAAGATAATTTAATCAACATTGTTTTATTCCAAAGATTCATTAGTGTAAACCTAGTAACAAAATAAATATTTTCAAAAAACGACATTTTGTAAAATTTAACTTTTTTTTACTGTGTGAAAAGAACAGAAACCGTTAGGATTACGGTAATTTAGCTCATTATAAAAAAATAGCTACACTTATCAGCATTCTAATGAACCTAAAAACGTTTCAATCGAGCTATTAACAACGGAACTGCAGTCGTCTAAGGGATCATTCAACAATTACGTGATCACCGGAATTGGGGGGGGTCGGGTGCTTGTATATACATCGGATTATTTGAGGGGGGGGGAAGAAGCCATGATTACGTCATCATTTTATAACTTTAATTAACTTAAAGCGAAATGAATAAAAAATTATATTTTAATATTTACGTCCAATTTTGAAGTCTATTACTGGTAACACTAACTATTACATAGATGGAACGGGATTTCCCCTGCTATAGACAAACTGTGGAACAGTGTGACCAGATTCAGTTTTTTTATACTTTTTCGGCATATTTTATCGACTTTTCCAAGCATCAGTATTGCTAATACAGCAAAAATTTTAAACACGGACGGATTACGTAATCAAGGTGAGGGGGAGGGGGGGTTAAAAACAAAAGATTACGCTGTGATTACATAGGGGGGGGGGGGTTAAAAAAACGGCCAAAAATGATCACGTAATTGTTGAACGATCCCTAAGTGAGCGTGGGTAGCGCCGAACTGACTACGGTACTTAGATTTTGGTACGAAGAATCTTGAAAATAACATGACAAAGCGGGTAGAATCACAGCAAAATGAAAAAGTATTATGAACAGGCATTTTTTTTTAACAGGCATCATTTTTTTGTCAAAAAATTTTTCTTCATTTTGTTACGAACTATTTTCAAAAATTCACGGAAATAAAACTCTTCATACTTGCACGTACTTGTGTTATATTTCAAAACAAAGGACTGAACGGATGAGTGCAATCATCCTCCAAGAACAGACAAAAAATTAAACTTAGAGGGTAACAAACTAGTAGCTGTTACGTAGCAACAACATAAAGGCAACAGTTACCCAAGAGTCTGTTTCAATTCATGTATGATTTATTATAATGGGCCAAAGATTCAAATAACTTCATTAATGCTTTTAAACAAGCAAAATTTAGGACTCCTCATGAACCTAAAGAACTTTTTTTATAGGAACCTATATCAAACATCAACTTTTTTTTTTAGTTTTAAAGGCGATAGCAGCGCAATTTCGCAGCTATTGGTACTAACAGTGTCATAAACCTGACCATTAAATGAATGAAGCGACAAGTGCCAAAGTTCACGGCGCAGCACGGTGCAGGGATTCCTCGGAATAAATCTCGGTGTTGCCGATGTAAAAAAAATAATGGTGGCTGTACACTGCCTCGAGTACGTACGTTTACACTCTCATGTCCATCAGTATAGACCAGTACCGTTGAGTCCTTTGTTTTAAAATATAAGGCAAGTACGAGCAAGTATGAAGAGTTTTATTTCGATACGATACGAAGCGTTATTTTTGTTACGAGAATTTTTGAAAATAGTTCGTAACAAAATGAAGAAAAATTTTTTGACAAAAAAAATAATGCCTGTTAAAAAAAATATGCCTGTTCATAATACTTTTTCATTTTGCTGTGATTCTACCCGTTTTGTCACGTTATTTTCAAGATTATTCGTACCAAAATCTAAGTACCGTAGTCAGTTCGGCGCTACCCACGCTCACTTAGATGACTGCAGTTCCGTTGTTTATAGCTCGATTGAAACGTTTTTAGGTTCATTAGAATGCTGATAAGTGTAGCTATTTTTTTATAATGAGCTAAATTACCGTAATCCTAACGATTTCTGTTCTTTTCACACAGTAAAAAAAGTTAAATTTTACAAAATGTCGTTTTTTGAAAATATTTATTTTGTTACTAGGTTTACACTAATGAATCTTTGGAATAAAACAATGTTGATTAAATTATCTTTCATTTGAGACCCTATTTAAGTAAATCTGTCCAGTAGTTATCTAAATATAGCGTAAATAAAATACGTCACGTCATAGCTACCCCCTCCATACCCTTAAAAAGTGACTACCGCACTTTTTGTTTCAGGAAAATATGCCGAATAAGTACATACCAGTAGTTCGTATGGCGGAGGTAAGTCCCACGAAAATCGTTATTTGAAGACTTTTTTACGAATGGGTCCCGCTCTATCGTACTTATGCGTTGTACGCCGAATCGTTTCAGTAGGCAGTTGAAGAGATGCGATTCGAACTGACGTCCCTGGTCAGTTGTAATGCGTAGCGGACATCCGAATCTTCTGATCCAGGTCTCGTACAGTATCTTTGCTACAGTTTCGGCGGTAATGTTGCGTACTGGAACTGCTTCTGGCCACATGGTGAATTGGTGATGCGATCAATGATAGTAATGACGTACCTATTGTCACCTGATTGCGGCAGTGGTCCTACTATGTCGATGTGTATGTGAATTCGAAACATGGACTTAGTATATTTTCTCCATGGTTCGAAACGTTGAGAGGGTGGAAAAACTTGGTGTGCTGACTTGATTTTTGACAGTTTATGCAACTTCGTGTCCACGTACCTATATCTTTATTCATGCTTGGCCAAAAATATTTTAACGATACCTGTTTTCGTGCTGTACGAATACCCGCATGACATAAATCAAATCGTGGTGTGCTTTATATGCTTCGTAACGATATGTCGGTGGTAGGTAAGGGCGAGGTGTACCCGTTGACATTTCGCATGCTATTGTTTGCTTCGTGCCTGGTAAGGCGATCTGTGAGAAACATTAATTCGGTTTTTTAGGGTTCCGTAGAAATCTACGAACCCTTATAGTTTCGCCATGTCCGTCTGTCCGTCTGTCCGTCTGTCCGCGGGTATACTAAGAAACCCTTGGTACTACAGAGCTGAAATTTGGCATGGTAATAAATATTAACTACGCCGTCAGAACTGTAGAGTGAAATTTTAGAAAAAAAATTTTTTTCGGGTGTCTCCCATAGACGTGAAAGGGCGATTAATTTTTTTTTTCTAGCCAATATCATTAAATGGGGTGTCATAGGATAGATTTTTAAAAGACAGAAGGGGTTTACTAAGAACGTTTTTCGATTCAGCACTTTGTTTGCCTAATATAAATTTTGAAAGTGAAAATTTTTGTCAAACACAAGTGTCCCCTCCCTCTACCAGCTAAACGGTTGATTCTAAAAATGTGAAAAAAATCATGCTGGTAGTGTATACAATGAAATTATAAGAAAAACTATCACACATAAGATGGCTCTTCAAGTTTGCGAGTAATAGTCGATCAAGTGCCAAACTTAGTTGGGATTAATAAGAATATATTTACTAATATTAGATCCTTGGTACTACAGAGCTGAAATTTGGCATGGTCATACATATTGATTGCGCCAACAGATTAAAAAAAAAAAATTGGAAAAAACAATTTTTCGGATGTTTCCTATACACGTGAAAGGGCAATGGTTTTTTTTTTCTCGCCGATATCATCGAATGAGATGTCATAGGATAGCTTTTTAAAAGATAGAAGAGGTTTACTAAAAACGTTTTTCGATTCAGCATTCCATTTGCGAAAAATTAATTTTTAAAGTGAAAATTTTTATTAAAAACAAGCGTGCCCAACTACAAGCAAAACGATTGTTTTTAAAATGTGGGAAAATTCACGGTGATAGAATATACAACAAAAATAAAAGGAAAACTATCACACATAAGTTGGCCCTTCAAGCTTGTGAGTAATAGTCGACCAAGTGCTAAACGTTGTTGGGATTAATAAGAATATATTCACTTATATTAGATCCTTGGTACTACAGAGCTAAAATTTGGCATGGTCATACATATTGATTGCCCTGACAGATCTACAAAATAAAATAGTGGAAAAAAAAATGTTTTTCGGGTGTTTCCCATACACGTGAAAGGGCGATGGATTTTTTTTCTCGCCGATATCATCGAGTAGGTTATCATAGGATAGCTGTTTAAAAGATAGAAGGGGTTTACTATGAACGTTTTTCGATTCAGCAATCCGTTTGAGAAACATTAATTTTTATAATGAAAAAATGTGGAATAATTCACGAGGGTAGCATTTATGACGAAGTGTACACCAAACCAAAATGGCTGCCATACAAGGTTCCACGCTAAAAGTGAGGCGAGCCGAAAGCCAAGCTGTAATATAATGACATTTCAGGTGTCGTTTAATAAGTTTTTGGGGGTGCTAATTACGAAAATGACATCAAAATTATAAACGATATTATTATATTATGCCTAACAATAATAGTATCGCAAAAAAAAAAAAAATCGCGCTCGCTTCGCTCGCGCATTAAATACTTCCATTTCATTCTATTTATTTCTTTTTTTTTCTCGCCGATATCATCGAATGAGATGTCATAGGATAGCTTTTTAAAAGATAGAAGAGGTTTACTAAGAAAGTCTTTCGATTCAGCATTCCCTTTGCGAAAAATTAATTTTTAAAGTGAAAATTTTTATTACAAACAAGTGTCCCCCAGTACAAGCAAAACGATTGTTTCTAAAAATGTGGGAAAATTCACGGTGATAGAATATACAACAAAATTAAAAGGAAAACTATCACACATAAGTTGGCCCTTCAAGCTTGTGAGTAATAGTCGACCAAGTGCCAAACGTTGTTGGGATTAATAAGAATATATTTACTATTATTAGATCCTTGGTACTACAGAGCTAAAATTTGGCATGGTCGTAATATTGATTGCGCCGACAGATCTAAAAAATAAAATGGTGGAAAAAAATTGTTTTTCGGGTGTCTTCCATACACGTGAAAGCGCGAGGGATTTTTTTTTCTCGTCGATATCATCGAGTGGGTTATCATAGGATAGCTTTTTTCAAGATAAATGGGGTTTACTACGAACGTTTTTCGATTCAGCAATTCGTTTGGGAAACATTAATTTTTATAAAAATAAAATGTGGAATAAAACACGAGAGTAGCATTCACGACGAAGTGTACACTAATCCAAAATGGCCGCCATACAAGGTTCCACGCTTAAAGTGAGGCGAGCCGAAAGCCAAGCTGTAACATATTGACATTTCAGGTGTCGTTTAATAGGTTTTTGGGGGTGCTAAGTACGAAAATGATATCAAATTTATACAAGATCACCACGCGACCTGCTTTAGCAGCAGCTCGATATTATTATATTATCCCTAACAATAATATTATCGCAAAAAAAAAAAAAAGCTATTAAAAAAAAAAAAATTCACGCTCGCTTCGCTCACGCATTAGATACTTCTATTCTGTTATATTTAGACCAAAACTACAATTATTTCTGAAACTACAAACTTTTTAATACATTTCTTTTTGATACTATAGTATTTGGGGATTTTAACATCGACTATGACAATATGCTCGTAGAATTAAGAAACCAGCTGGATATTTGAACCATGCTGCTACGGAACCCTACAATGTGCGTGGCCCGACACGCTCTTGGCCGGTTTTTTGTTAACTGTTCGAATTCTACACAGTTTTTTGATCTATGGGTAGATTTGAAAAATCTATAGTTGTCGGGCAGGAAATAGTTTGGATTCGTGATAGCCAGTCGGCAACCGTATTTTTGTTGCCCTGCAGGTATACGATGTCTGAACAGAACTGGCTGATGAAACTTAACAGTCGTTACCTTCGTGGAGTGTCGTTTTCACTAGGAAGTTTTGTGAGCACGTTTACTAATGGCTTATGGTCTGTATAGACGATGACGTCATTTCCTTCGATGAGTCGTCGAAATCGTTTCACGGCCGCGTATATTGCTAATAACTCGCGATCATATACGCTGTACCGTCGCTGTGTGTCGCTGATCGTTTTCGAGAAAAATTATAGAGGTTTCCACTCGCTGTCTATCCTCTGTTGTAGTACCGCGCCTATACCGCGATCTGACGCGTCTGACATGTAGCTTTTAAGATGCTTTGTCTGCAATCTTCAAACGCTTTTTCAGCTTAAGATGTCCATTCGATGGGCGTCTAGTCGTTTTTTTTCGAGTTATGTAAGTATTTATTCAGCTCGTGCTGTAATTGTGCTTGTTGCGGTAGGCAATCGCGATAAAAAATTATCATTCTTAGAAATTTACGTAATTCTTGAACATTTGCCGGTTTTTTGTGATTAGAAATAATTTCAACTTTTTCTGCAGTCGGCGCTATTCCCTCGCTTGTCACTTTTTAACCAAGAAAGTTGATTTCGTGTTGGTCGAATTCGCACTTATTTACGTTTATCGCTAACCCGTATTCGTGTAATCGCGATAAGACTTGTTCAAGTACTTTCCGGTGCTCCTCCTCGTTCTTAGAAAAGCAAAGTATGTCGTCTACAAATGGAAACGCTCCTTCTATTCCTCGTAAGACTTCGTGTACAAATCGTTGAAAAGTCTGACTTGAATTTCGTAGTCCGAATGGCATGCATTTAAATTCGAAAAGGCCAATCGGTGTAATTATTGCTGTTTTCTCTGGACTTGCCATAGGTAGGTATCCAATAGTAGGCGCTCTTAAAGTCGAGTTTCGAGAATACCGTCATTCCGTGTAGTTTGTACGTAAAATCCATGACACGCGGTATAGGGTAGCGATCCGGTAGCGCTACTGAATTTAATCGGCGGTAATCGCCACACACGCGCATCGTGCCGTCCTTTTTCTTTACTACGTGAAGCGGACTGGCCCAAGGGCTCTTAGAGGGTTGGCAGATACCCATCTCCAGGCTATTTCTTCGAAATCGCGTTCTTCGCCTGATTCCCATGGTCGTTTTTATTTCTTAAGATATGGTGTAATATGATAGTGTTAGTCAAATTACAGTACAAATCAAATGTATTTATTGAATAGGCACTCATTTAAAATGAAGAGATTTCGAGATATTGACGTTCAAAAATTAACTGGCATGGGAATCAGATTTGGTGACATGGGAATCAGAAATATGATTCTGTCCGTTCATAATTAAATTATGTAAATAATAAGATTTTAACGTATTAAAGGTTTTCTTACCAAGCTGCAAGAATTATTTGAGTTCCACTGCAATAAGAAACCCGACGACAGACCGAACCTATAGATCTTAGTTTAACAATTATCTACCAGCTTCATCCCGCTAGTAATGTTATATTATTAAAAATATATCACAGCAATCTATGAGTAGATACATGTTAAAATTGAGTGATACCCACTCAATCACAGCATACTGAGGAGATACTTCACCAAATCTAAGTGTGATGTGACACCAACCAACGATTATCGCACTATATGTGACAATAAATAGCTGTATATTTTTTTATTTACATATAGAAATGTATTCAAGGAAAATCCCTTGAATACATTTATGATATCAAGTAACCAGGACTATGGTCGATTTATGATTTATGGAAAATCCCTTGAATACATTTATGATATCAGGTTACCAGGACTATGGTCGATTGCCAGATCTATGCTTAAAACACGGCGCTTCAAGGGAGAAACAATGTTTGAGAGGCTGGAGGGTGAAAATGTGTTGCTGGACTTTGAACGACCATCACGCGCTCCCTTAAGGTCCAGCAACAGGTGCCACTTGCTACTTACGTTCCTCATCCACCCTCCGAGCACGAAGCTTTCGCGTTTTCACACGGGCCGACCAGTGAAGGCAATCCAGAGACGAGGAGCTGGACCTTCCCCGGAAAGTCTGGGAGCCGTAGGATTGCTACGTCTTAACAGCTCGCCACAAGCTGTCCTACGTTGATTGACTGCACCCACATAATAATGCAAGTGGGCGGTGAGGTCGTCACGTATTTTTATTGGAAATGGGTTAGCTAAGCCACTGACAGAGACACTTTCCTTAATCGTTCCCTTATTTTCCTGTTCACTCTTACTTATGTGGGAACACAGCTTTAAAATAAAGACCAAAAATTAAGTGTCTATGATAAACTACGATGTCTATGAAAAGTAGAGTGATTTTTTATTATTGCTTAGATGGAAGAGCGTTAGGACAAAAGAAATTTTACGAAGAAATTATAAAATTAAAATAAATAAGTTTATTGAGTTTAAACTTAGTTTTAATGAGCCCTTTCCCCACAATTTATGTAAAAATTATGTTTATTTATGATATGTTAGTCTGGGCCCGATCTGAGGACCAGATAAGGGTAAGGCAAATAGAAAACAATAAAGCGAGTTTATTTCTGAAGTAAAATTCAGCTTATAACTGATTCCCGTGGCAAAAAGGCCACGGGAATCAATGTCACGAGAATCAGAAAAAATCGAAAAATTGAGATTGTCGCGAGTGTATTGCAACTGGTGCTTTAATATTAACATATAAGATAGTAAACCTAAAGTGCTTTAAATTAAGTAAAATGTAATCACGTTGTGATCAAAACTTTAATTTTAAATCAACACCTGGGATCAGTTTGCAGTTAGAACAAATGCACGGGAATCATTTTCTTATCTTCGATTTTAGGGTAATGCGGCACGAGCAGCACCTCTACTTCCCACGGTGCGCGGAGCACTACTTAGAAATAGCGCGGGAGGAGAGACCAGGTATAGAGAGCGCCTTGATAGGGATATACGCGCATTTTAGTGACGTTCCACGGGGATCAGTACTACTATCAGGACATTTTTAAAATGACTTACAAAGCAAAATATACTTTAGTCACACGTTTGATTTATTTTTTTCCTATATTACTGTTTATCTGTTTTGTTTTTAAGAACAAGTTTGTAAAGATAAATCATACAGTTTAAAAAATATAAGCAGTATTGTATCGAAATTTGGGGCGGGGACACGTCACGGGAATCAGTTTTCAGCTGTTTGTAAATTTTTTTAACCCTCTTGTTTTTATATTATACGAAGTTTTTATTATGTCCCAGTCATTTCACTATCTAAATAAAAATATACCATCTTCATGTTAATGAAAAACATGGGTGTTTTGGTCCCGGACAACGAAAATTTCAGCTCCGAAGAATTACCTTCCATCATCTTGGCGAACTCCTCTTTTGCGGCTTTATACTTATCTGGTGGTAGCGGTCTCGCTTTGGAGAATAATGGTGGGCCTGTGGTTTCGATATGGTGTACCACCTCGTGTTTCGAGGGTTCCTTGAATGACATGGGTCGTACCGCGTCTGGATACCTTTTAAGTAAGTCGTAGTACGCATAGCTTTCGGTGACGGTGTGTACTGCCTGTTGGTCCGTTTTCACAGTTACCGTACTTACTGATAGATCTGTGATACGGTCAATGAGTTTTTTTATTATGTAGATCTATTAACAGCTTGAAATGTTTAAGGAAATCGGCCCCTATGATTGACATTTTTACGTCGGCTACGATGAATGTCCAGCGAAAGTTTCTACATAATCCTAGGTTTAGACATATTGAATTTTCGCCGTACGTACTTATAGGTGTTCCGTTTGCGCCATATAGCTTGTACGCGGCTTCTGATTTTTTTTTTACTTTTCGCTGTACGGCCAAGACCGATATTTCCGCACCGGTGTCGATAAGAAACCTTTCGCCTGACTGTCTATCTACTATACATAAGCGGCTATTTTTGCTGACACCGACTCCTGCTATGGCCGGGTTCGAATCTAGTGTTTTGTTGCTAATGCTGCACGGAGGCCAACATTTTTTCGCTTTTTTACCATGCGTTTTGTGATACCAACATACATGCCAGTCAGGATGCAGCGCTGGGGGCTGCATCCTGACTGGCATTGTGTTGATGTATACGGGAGCGAAACCGGTTCTTATCAAGCTGCCGCGAGTCGGAGTAAGAGCGATAGTGACGGTAATTAATTTTTAATTGTTGTATCTTGCGGGTGAGTTCGGCTATTTGCTCAGTCAAACTACCTTCAGCAGTCATTTTACGCGTACCTACTTAGCAATCCCTACTTAGCAAATGAGTGTGTACCTACAATGCGTGTGCCTATAATGTTGATCGTAGTGGGCAATCTGATGGGTTTGCTCGATGTGTTGTAGGTTTCAGTCCCTCGATGGATAGCCGCACCGTGCCAAGGATGCTAACGCGGCTATCGCCGTCAGGAGCGATACCGTGCGGCAAGTTCATATGGGCAAGCAGTACCGTCCACGAAGAGGCAACATTGACAACGCCCTCGCGCAATCAAAGTGAAGTTTCAGCGTCAGCTGAGTGGCGCGCCGTGCGAGTTTGTCGCCATCGTGCTAAGATCTTTGATTTTTGAAAAAATGTGAAACACGTTTCCGTTTTCACCCGAGCTAGGAGGGTTCGTTCGAAGAAGAGGGCATTCAACTCCGCTGCCAAGTCATGCAAACGGGTTATCCGGAAGGCTCGTTTCGACCATATTAGACGAATAGGGACTAGATTAGCATCTTACCCTCCTGATAGTAAGCAGTTCTGGTCCCTATCAAAGTCAGTCGAAACTAATTTCCGTCGTCCATCGTTGCCTCCCATGCAGAAACCTGATGGATCGTTAGCTCACTCTTTGCATCTATTTTTGCGAGCAATTCTCGTCTGGAATCTGGTTCTCGACAACCACCGACTATGCCTCGCTGTGACTTCTCAATGCCGAAAGTCACAATACATAATAAAGAGGTCTGAAGAGCATTACAGAGTCTAGACGTGAATAAAGCGAGCGGTACAGATGGGATACCTGCTAAAGTCCTGAGGCAATGTAGTCCCGAGTTGTCTCCCATACTGACACGCTTGTACAGTCTCTTTCTCAAGACTAAAACCGTACCTAAGTCCTGGAAGCTTGCTAACGTGCAACCAGTACCCAAGAAGGGCAGTCGTGCTGACCCTTGTAACTACCGTCCTATTGCCATCACTTCCATACTCTGTAAGGTTATGGAAAGAGTACTGAACAGCAAGCTGCTGACACACCTAGAAGCTAACGACCTGCTCAGTGATCATCAATATGGCTTTCGCCGGGGAAGATCAACTGGGGATCTTCTAGTGTATGTCACGCACTGCTGGGGCGAAATCGAGAAACACGGTGAAGCTCTCGCCGTGTCACTTGATATCTCGAAGGCTTTTGACAGGGTTTGGCACGCAAGTCTGCTAAGCAAGCATCCTGCGTATGGCGTCCCTGCCAGTTTTTGTAGCTGGATTTCTGACTTCCTGATTGAACGGTCGATCTGAGTAGTCGTTGATGGCTGCTCCTCTGACCTTATGGCTATTAGTGCCGGAGTACTTCAGGGGTCTGTTCTCTCTGCGACTCTTTTCCTGCTGCACATCAACGACATTCTTTTGCCTGAAGTGGTTGCGTACGCAGATGACAGCACAGTCATGGAGAGATATTTGTCTAGTGCAAGAGCTGGTGGGGATGAAATTCGAAATGAGAGGGAGGCAATGGTTGAGCGAGTAAACTCAACCTTAGGTCTTGTCTCTCAATGCGGTGACATGAACTTGATGAGTTTTAACGCCACCAAAACCCAGGCGTGCCTGTTCTCCGCTAAAAGGAATCCATTCAACTTGACTCCTACTTTCCGGAGTACAACTTTATCTATAACCAATGAGCTAGAACTCCTCGGCATAAAGTTGTCTGCCAACTTCAACTTCAGCACCTACATCGAGTCTAAGGCTCAGACTGCGGCCAAAAAGCTGGGCATCCTTAACAAGGTTAAGCGATATTTCACGCCGGATCAACTTTTTACCCTTTATAAGGCGCAGGTCCGATCGTGCATGGAGTATTGTAGCCACCTTTGGGATGGTTCGGCCAAATATCAATTAGCCGCTCTGGACTCGGTGGATCGCAGAGCCAGGAGGCTTATTGGTGATAAAAAGCCGCTTAAGGATAAGCTTCAAAGCCTAGCTCATAGACGCAAAGTAGCTTGCCTACACAAAAATCAATAATACACAAAAATCAATAATATCTTTAAAATACACACAAAATCAACCCGGGAAGTTAAGGCAATCGTGCAAACGGGGTTACAGGATTGGACGTATGAGAGATCGGAGAACTTTTTTATATCTATATTTTCTGAGTAGGTAAAGTTAGTTATTTTTGCATTATTTTGACTTTTAAACTATCTTAATGCCTAACTGTTAAGTATAAGCCGCAACTAGATGAACTGGTAATGTTATTTTGTATAAAATCACCACAAGACAGGCCTAGCCTAGTGTGGGATTTTAGGTAAATCGCTACTGGCTGCAGGGCTGTTAACAAGCAGTTTATTTAAATGTTTTCATGTAGAAATAAGTATTGTAAAATTGTAAATTGCCTGCTTTTTTTGAATAAATTTTTATTTATTTATTTATTTATTGACCATAAGTTTATTGAAATGGAATACAGATACCAATATCAGAGATAAAGTCGTGTATATATCTATGTATTTTTTATAGGATGTACTTCGGAGAGTGTGTTCAGAGGCTACATAAGCTCATTCCACCTGCCCCTTTTTTCCATCAGACGTCCAGTCGCACTGTTGGGTACAACCTTTATCTTGTCGAGATCCCTCGAATACGTACTGAGCGCTATTTCTGATTTAATATCTAAGTCTTTTTCTGATTTAATATTTTATATTTTGTTTTCATTGCTGTTCTTTTTAACCAAAATATTTGAGTTTTGAACCCAGATGTATTCAAATCCCTTTGACTTAAGTTTATTCCCTACTTTTCATAGCAGTTGTCGTTTGTATTTCGGGAGATCTTCATTTATGTATTTTTTGTCATTGCCATTCTTGTATATAATTTGTTATTTTATGTTCCTTTCTGGCCTTAAAACATCCATTTTGAGCGTGCATTTTTTGACCGGAGGGTGACTGAGATTACTCTGGGTCTTGGATCGTCTGGTTTTTTAGCCCCTACCCTCTCTGCATTTTGTATAGCATTAGGGTCCAGTACCAATTTTTGCGCTATTTTTTGCACCAGTTGTTTAGTGTTTTCGTTAGCGTGACACTCTAATCCATGAATTTCTACACACTTTTCTTTCTCTTTTAGTTCCAACTCTTGTATTCGCTCCTCCATTGCTTGACAATATTTTTTCTAAATATATGTTTTTGTGCTCTAGGAATTTTATTTTTTTCTCAGATTCTTCCATAAATTCGATCAAATTTTGGTATTTTTCTGCATAAAAATCAACACTATCAGTGATCTCTTGTAGTTTCTTTTCAATTTTATATAAAATTTCTAGTTTTTTGGTAACTTCTGCTTATATTTTTTCGCCGAACTCTTCATTCAGGTTGACTAATATTCTTGGTCCACCATCTCCTGGCCCTGACGACGTCGTTTGCTGTCTGTGACTGTTTTCAGTTTTAGCACATTCATCACAAAGCTCTCGTCGAAGAAATTTTTTAATATTTCGAACACATTTTTTATGGAACTCTGATTCGCATGCACCTTTACACTTAATGATGACTGTCGTCTTTATTTATCGACAAAAAAGTTTGCACTTTTTACATTGCACCATGATTGCGCAAGTTCACTCGATCAGGTGATAGATAGGCGTAGCTGTCGCATTTGGGGATCGATTTTCAAAATTATTTTTTTTGTTTGAAAAGTATACTCCTCGGGTGGTCCTATTGTCACCAATTATCTGATGGTGTAATCCCAGGAAGATCGAGGGCTACCCTCAAATTTAAAAAGCATTGTAAAAATTACATTTAAGAAATAACAGTATTATTTACACTAAAAACGGGAAAAAAATAAACAGTCTTCAAAAATAAAAAAACAAAAAAAAGACAAAAATACTAAATTTTACTGATCTATTTGAAGTCAGTGTCAAGCCAAATAAGTTTGATAGGCTAGACGTTCCTCCAACAACCGACTTCAAACAGATCACCGACGTACCCACTTCAAACAGATTTGTGGGTACTTAGCCTCTAGAACATCACGGCTGAAATTTATACGCGCATTAGCGTGCTTATACTTTGCTCAGACTTAGCTTACCCTAAACTTGCCTAAGTTCCTGCTCAGTGCAATCTCAAGATTCGAATGTATAGTCTTTTAGGCTAAGAATTGACTTGAGTAAATGCTAAGCAACAGCTCAGGTAAATATTTATAACGTTCTTTTTCAACATAAATCTTCGTAGTAAGTCTTGCGATTCATAATTCTTAATAATTATAGAACAAGTTTTATGATCTATGAACCTGTAAAAAATAATCTAAATGTTATATTTTAATAATTAGTTGCTATAAATAATGTGCTTATCAACAGAAATATTATATCTTAAAATATGAATAGAACGTTTGAAAAATTATTTTTGTTATGTCAATGTTAAGTCAATCCTAACATAAAAGCAGTTTTGGTTATTGTTTACGAGATTAATTTCGTTTAATTTCACATATAGAACTTTTATATTCCGATTATTTTATTCAAAAACTTAATATCTGAAACTTGGATAACCGCACAGACTTCCAATAACTTCGTCTGGATTTGGTGTTACTGGACCAACTGCAATTGAATTTTTCGATGGAAAATATTGAGAGAATAGAAGGGATACTATCTCGAAAAGACAACATTGAAAACATTGGCAGTTCGGCACTGGACAATGTTTTATCACGCATGCCTAAAGTTTATTTTCAAAAATAAAAACTTAAAAAAAAATAGAACCAACTTTAAAAAAGCGAAAAATAAATACAATATCATTTGATGTGCTACGAGTATGTAGTACCTACCTACAATACAATACAATACAGTACAATATGCTTTATTTGCACACAAAGACATACAATACAATTAACAGAACATAAAACATAGCTGTTTGAAACTGAGCTGTTTGAAGTCAGTGCCAAGAAAATTAAATTTGATAGGCCACCTTCACACCGACTTCAAACAGCTCAGTAGGTAGGTACTACATAGCACATCAAATGATATTGTATTTATTTTTCGCTTTTTTGAAGTTGGTTCTATTTTTTTTTAAGTCATGGTTCTCAATCTTTTTTTCTTAATGTATATTACCAAGAAGCTTATATGTATACTAGCTGATGCCCGCAACTTCGTTTGCGTGTTAATTTTTTTTTGTACAGAGTACTTACACAGATTGAAAACATCTATCTTACGTGATTTAGATTTTTACATACAAAAGTTTTTTCCCGCTAACTCCCGTTCCCGTGGGAATTTCGGGAATTCCTTTCTTAGTGCACCTCTACGGTACCTAAGCTACGTCCCTTCCATATTTCAAGTGCCTACGTTTAGCCGTTTAGGCTGTGCGTTGATATGTCAGTCAGTCAGTCAGTTTCTCCTTTTATATATTTAGATTACTATCTTTTTATTTCTCTATGTTGAGAATTATTGTATGCCGAACTGTCGGTAAAATTCAGAGGTACGATTTTGAATGTACATACAGCAGCATGTACAAAGAAAAAAAGCGAAAGAGGAAGCAAGCGGAAGCGAAAGAGGTTTGTTTGGATCGTAGCAAGTGGCAATCTGTGGTCTCTGCCTACCCCAATGGGACAAAGGCGTGAGCTTATGTATGTTTGTGTGTACAGCAGCATATCATTCGCACTACGAAATCTGCCGCTATTACGAACGACTTAAGGCCAACGTCAAGGTCAACATGTATAACCTGATGTGCTGTCATGTGTACAATTTATAATAAAAAATCTTTGAATAGATTCAGAAAAGCATAAAAAGAAAACAGTCAGAAAAGCATAAATTGCGATCAAACAAACAAACTCTGTGTAAAAGCCACTTTCTAGATTAAACTCTAGAAACCAGATGGCGTAAGCATTTTTATTAAGTTTTAGTATTGTTTCTAATTAAATTCTATAGATATTACTGATAAACAAATCTCGAAATATTCATAGAATCACGTAAAAGTGTACACTGAGTTTTCGGTAAGCATTTGCTCAGCGTAAGCAGAGCATATGACTATAAATTTCAACGCGAACTTATCTCGTAAGCAAAGGCTGAGCAAAGTAGCAAGCTCTATAAATTTCAGCCTTAGTTACATTGACTTTACTTTTAGCTTTTTTGTAGAAATCATTTTTTTTTTTTAAAGTTTATCAATCTTCATGTAAATTGAATTTAAAGTTAATGCACCTAATACTCCGAAGTTTGAATGTAATTTGACAGTCCGCTGTTACTACAGCACTCAGTTCACACACACATAATATATTTTTAACCGCATCAATTTTTTCTTGAAGTCTCCCCGTTACTGGACGATTTGACATGTCGTCGTCCTCTAAACAAAAAAAATTAAACAAAAAAATATTTTGAGATATGGCCATCGAAATATGATAGACAAGGAAAGGCAGTCTTGTCCAAAAGTTGCAGACATCTTGTAATATAAAAAATAATAATTCAAAAACGACTAAAACTTGAACTACGACCCCAGGATTAGATCACGTCATGGTGCTCTACTAAGCGATTGAGTTATCGTGTTTTCAAGGCAAGCGGCAACATTTCTCATTCCCTTACTAAGCGCACAAGACTTTCACGCACGACGTAATGTGGGCTTGTCAGAACTGCATAAAGGCTTACAGAATAGATAGGTGTTTGGACTCATTAGAATAGTATTTTCACAAACAATAATTAAACTCTGTTTTACTAAGTACCTGACGGGAACAAATCTGTGAAAATATGAAAAAGTTGTAAATTTTATATGTTTTATTTTTATTATTTCTTCATACTTTATTGTATTCACAGACTCACACACATAATTACAAATATTGTAGAAAAAAATATTTATCAATCAAATTTTTCCTACAGCTGACCTATCTGAGAGGGAGAGGTAGTTGAAGTGGGAAAGCTAATTAGCTTTCTAAAGCTTATAAAGCTAATTAAAAGTGGAGCAGTACTTAAAGAGGAGTTTTTCACAAAGGAATTCTGTATATAAATCAAACATCTAAATAAAGACTTGTTTTTAAAAATGTGCGGTTTGATCAACTAATAATTAATAATAAAAAATAAATTATGAGAGTGTTAAATCTTCACCTCAATATTGACCAAAGCCCCGTTTCAATTAACTCAGAAAATATCATAGACACTGTGGTACTTCCACGCACAGACGGAACACAGCAAGCTGTTTGGCATCGGACTTCGGTAGGAGGGTGGTCGCGAACCAGACGGCCCTTTACATAGCCTACCACACCGCATCAGACCATAGGACGCCATCTCAGATTCAAAACAAATTGAGGTGTGGTCGCCTAGGATGTGATAAGGTATCATTTATATTTCCTTATTTGTCTCTTACGACAGAATTATCGACCACCACACGGCAGAAGAGGCTAGAGACTAGTGCCCTGCAATGGGAAGTAATATATATATATATATATGTATTGCAAATAATTATGTTAGTATTGAGGAATGCCAACTATATTTTTTTACAGTCTTGGTAATATGCCAGTCATATCGAATATGAATTTTACAAATAAACAGCTAGTTCCGATTTTTTTATATGTTATTAGGACCACTACCAGTATCATATATCCAAGTTTGCACCTTTGAAAAACCTGTGCTAATTTCCTGAGAAATCGCAAAATTTTTGCACTTTTTTGGTTTAAAATATTGCGTGAAACGAAATATATTGTTCGTTTGAGATTTGGCAGCCACCTGATCTTATCAGTTTTTTTTATTAATTTCACTTTTTTTTGAATTTTTATTGGGTGAACCACCCAATTATTGACACTTTAAGGAAAGTTACCCATATATTGGTGCTTTTGTCATGAATAATTTTGAAAAATACTGATTTTGTAATTAAATAATTTATAAACTATCGTTAATCAATATTAAATGAAGGAATTACCTAGACAATAATATTTTTTACTTCAATTTCAATGTTTTGTGAAACAACTCCAAAACACCAATTATTGACATAGATCTGCCTAATCTTGACACTAAAGAACCTAGTTATTGACACCCCCTTAAAATAACTTGGACATCGTTAAAACCCGGATTTACTCGTGCTATTTATTATAGGAATTCCATAACAGTAGGTAAAATGTTGCTATGCCTTGAATGTTTTTTTTTTTACTTTTCGGGGTTTCTTTTATGTTTGTTTTTCCCATATTTGCAGAAACATGAATAATCTAGAAAAAAAGAATGTTGAGAGTAATATAAAAAAAAATATTTACACAAACAGACACACACTTCACTTTTTTATTTAAACTAGGATTTATAATAATATAATATTAGATCCAGTTATTAACACCCCAAAAACCAATTATTGTCATGGTGTCAATAATTAGAAAAACCGGCCAAGAGCGTGTCGGGCCACGCGCATTGTAGGGTTCCGTAGCAGCATGGTTCAAATATGCAGCTCGTTTCTTAATTCTACGAGCATATTGTCATAGTCGATGTTAAAATCCCCAAATACTATAGTATCAAAAAGAAATGTATTAAAAAGTTTGTAGTTTCAGAAATAATTGGAATTTTTATCTAAATATAACTGAATGGAAGTATTTAATGCGCGAGCGAAGCGAGCGCGAATTTTTTTTTTGTTTTTTTAAATAGTTTTTTATTTTTTTTTGTTGTTTTTTTTTATTATATTTTTGCGATAATATTATTGTAAGGGATAATATAATAATATCGAGCTGCTCCTAAAGCAGGTCGCGTGGTGATCTTGTATAAATTTGATATCATTTTCGTACTTAGCACCCCCAAAAACCTATTAAACGACACCTGAGATGTCAATATGTTACAGCTTGGCTTTCGGCTCGCCTCATTTTAAGCGTGGAACACTGTATGGCGGCCATTTTGGATTAGTGTACACTTCGTCCTGAATGCTACTCTCGTGAATTATTGCACATTTTATTTTTATAAAAATTAATGTTTCCCAAACGGATTGCTGAATCGAAAAACGTAAGTAGTAAACCCCATCTATCTTGAAAAAAGTTATCCTATGATAACCCACTCGATGATATCGGCGAGAAAAAAAATCCCTCGCGCTTTCACGTGTATGGAAAACACCCGAAAAACAATTTTTTTCCACCATTTTATTTTTTAGATCTGTCGGCGCAATCAATATTACGACCATGCCAAATTTTAGCTCTGTAGTACCAATATTAGTAAAATACATTCTTATTAATCCCAACAACGTTTAGCACTTGGTCTACTATTACTCACAAGCTTGAAGGGCCAACTTATGTGTGATAGTTTTCCTTTTAATTTTGTTGTATATTCTATCACCGTGAATTTTTCCACATTTTTAGAAACAATCGTTTTGCTTGTAGTGGGGGACACTTGTTTTTAATAAAAATTTTCACTTTAAAAATTAATTTTTCGCAAAGGTAAAGCTGAATCGAAAGACGTTCTTAGTAAACCTCTTCTATCTTTTAAAAAGCTATCCTATGACATCTCATTCGATGATATCGGCGAGAAAAAAAATGAAATAAATATAATGAAATGGAAGTATTTAATGCGCGAGCGAAGCGAGCGCGAATTTTTTTTTTTTTTTTTTTGCGATAATATTATTGTTAGGCATAATATAATAATATCGAGCTGCTGTTAAAGCAGGTGGCGTGGTGATCTTGTATAATTTTGATGTCATTTTCGTAATTAGCACCCCCAAAAACCTATTAAACGACACCTGAAATGTCAATATGTTACAGCTTGGCTTTCGGCTCGCCTCACTTTTGGCGTGGAACCTTGTATGGCAGCCATTTTGGATTGGGGTACACTTCGTCGTAAATGCTACCCTCGTGAATTATTCCACATTTTTTTCATTATAAAAATTAATGTTTCTCAAACGGATTGCTGAATCGAAAAACGTTCATAGTAAACCCCTTCTATCTTTTAAAAAGCTATCCTATGATAACCTACTCGATGATATCGGCGAAAAAAAAAAATCCATCGCCCTTTCACGTGTATGGGAAACACCTGAAAAACAATTTTTTTCCACTATTTTATTTTGTAGATCTGTCAGGGCAACCAATATGTATGACCATGCCAAATTTTAGCTCTGTAGTACCAAGGATCTAATATTAGTGAATATATTCTTATTAATCCCAACAACGTTTAGCACTTGGTCGACTATTACTCACAAGCTTGAAGGGCCAACTTATGTGTGATAGTTTTCCTTTTAATTTTGTTGTATATTCTATCACCGTGAATTTTTCAACATTTTAAAAACAATCGTTTTTCTTGTAGTGGGGGACACTTGTTTTTAATAAAAATTTTCACTTTAAAAATTAATTTTTCGCAAAGGGAATGCTGAATCGAAAAACGTTCTTAGTAAACCCCTTCTATCTTTTAAAAAGCTATCCTATGACATATCATTAGATGATATCGGCGAGAAAAAAAAAACATTTCCCTTTCACGTGTATGGGAAACATCCGAAAAATTGTTTTTTCCAAAATTTTATTTTTTCAATCTGTTGGCGCAATCAATATGTATAACCATGCCAAATTTCAGCACTGTAGTACCAAGGATCTAATATTAGTAAATATATTCTTATTAATCCCAACTAAGTTTGGCACTTGGTCGACTATTACTCGCAAACTAAAAGAGCCATCTTATGTGTGATAGTTTTCCTGATAATTTCATTGTATACACTACCACCATGAATTTTTTCACATTTTTAGAATCAACCGTTTAGCTGGTAGAGGGGGGGGACACTTGTGTTTGACAAAAATTTTCACTTTAAAAATTTATATTAGGCAAACATAGTGCTGAATCGAAAAACGTTCTGAGTAAACCCCTTCTATCTTTTAAAAATCTGTCCTATGACACCCCATTTAAAGATATTGGCTAGAAAAAAAAAAATTCATCGCCCTTTCACGTCTATGGGAGACACCCGAAAAAAATTTTTTTTCTAACATTTCACTCTACAGTTCTGACGGCGTAGTTGATGTTTATGACCATGCCAAATTTCAGCTCTGTAGTACCAAGGGTTTCTTAGGAAACCCGCGGACAGACGGACAGACGGACAGACGGACATGGCGAAACTATAAGGGTTCGTAGATTACTACGGAACCCTAAAAACGGTTATTGACACCATGTCATCATTTGGAAAACGTTATTTGATTTTAATCAGTTTTATAAATTCTTTTTTCTTGATGGAAAAACAATGTAACAGCAAAATAACAATTAAAGTAAATTATTTATTCGTCATTTCAATTATTGACACGGGGTGTCAAGATTAGGGATTCGATGTTAAAATTGCCAAATATTGACACCAAATAAATCTACTCAAATATGTTACAAAAGGCAAATTGAATGCAATTAACTATTAAAGAAATTAACAATTATTCAGGGAAAACTAAATGTCACTTCGTTACCTATTCTATATTTATCAAAAAGCTTAATTAAAGGGTACCAATCTGTAGTGAAAACGTTTGTTAATACCTGTTTTTCAACACACAATATGCCCTCACGTCGAACGAATGTTTCTAAGATCCGCCATTTTGAGAATTGTGCTTGATATTGTATTGCCAGTGTAGAAAATAAAATAAAGATGCGTTCAGATTCTTTAAATTATATGGTAAGCATAAACGGAAATTAAGCACCAAAAACATTTTGTTTCGGGTGTCATGACACTAGGGCGCATAGTTTCCGAGATACATCTGAAAAAACAAAAAATGGGACCTTCAAACAGGGGGGGTTTAAAAAAAATCTTAAAAAAAAACTATCGGGCAAAAACGGTTAGATTGGCCAGATCTCATAGCCGATGAATCTAGCTATTCAACCTACTCGTTTGGCACACTCCCTGTATAGAGAAGAGATTTGGTTTTTTGTTTGTTTGCATTGAATAGGCTCCGAAACTACTGGACCGAGTTGAACATTTCTATCACCATTAGAATACTACATTATCCCTGAGTAACAATACACTAGAAGTTTTTCCCGAATTTCGACGGGAACGAAATCCCGGGCTGAATACTAGTTTTCAATAAAAAAGTTTTTAAGAGCGTATATCTCGAAAACTATACAAAATATCGAAAAACTTGAGAAAGCAAAATTGTAGTTTTAATCAGCTTTCATTTTGATCAAGTTTTATAAATTATAACAAAAATGTTTCTATAACAAAAATGTATAATGATAAACTTCTTAACTTGTCAACTTAATTAAGTAGTCCAAATGCTTGTTAAATAATGCTACATACTAAATTGGTAAGTAGGTCAGGTATGCTTAGTATCTTTTCGTTGACTGGAAAATATGAACATTCGTACATTAGATCCACAGTAACATTTCAAATACTTATCAATATAACTTTGTCTATCTGTCGGGTCAGTCCTTTGAATTTTCACGGCGTAACTGCCTAAATTACGAAATTACGTGTGAATAGAGTTTAGGAAATGAGGATGGACATATGCTACATTTTATGTAGAAATTTTGAATTGTGTCTTCGAGAACGTGACATAACCGAATTCCAGCTTCAGGCGAAAAACTGGCACAACCATAAATTGTTACTTCATAAATTGATTGAAATTCTGACATTTTCAATCGACTTCATTTAAGAAAAAAACAAATTTAATCGCATTAACTGCGTAATATGAGTTATAATGAAATAATGTTTAATTAGAAACGACACCCTAGCATGGATTGTTCAAATAAAAAGTCACTTCAAGATGAATTATACGTGTGTTTTGTTTGGGGCTGCAGCTATAATTTTTGTAAGAAATTTGACAGTTAATTATTTATTAGTTACCATCTTATTATTAGCCAAACGGCATCAAGTGGTTTTATAAAACTACAGATGCTCTGGTTACCTCAAAAAGGATTTTAGTTGTAAGCGTATGTATGTATCTACATCAGCCTTAAGCCACCCGCTGGATCTTTTTAACCGACTTCAATACAGGGAAGAAGTCGCTACGACTTTAGTTTCTGTTTTTTGAAGCCGTTTAATTTTTTTAATAGAAAGTTTATTTATTTCAATGTTATTAACGGAAAAATTACATTTCAATAGTAATTCTTAACTTAAATTTAAAAAAAAATTGAACCAACTTCAAAAAAACGAAAAATAAATAGGTAGAATATCATTTGATGCGCTATGTAGTACCTATCTACTGATCTGTTTGAAGTCGGTGCGAAGGTGGCCTATCAAACTTAATATTCTTGGCACCGACTTCAAACAGCTCAGTAGTTAGGTACTACATAGCACATCAAATGATATTGTACCTATTTATTTTTCGTTTTCTTGAAGTTGGAGCTATTTTTTTTAAGTTTTATTTTTCCATTTTTGGTGCAAATCATAACCTCTTCATTTTTTTTTGAAGTCGGTTAATAAAACGAAGTGTTAGCTTTGCATATGTTTAAGCGAATTTTCGATTTTATTTTACATACATACAGTTTAAACTAAGAACCCCCCTTTTTTGAAGTCGGTTTGAATACTAAAACCTTCTTCTAAATGTAACAAATACTATTCTGAAAACCGCATCAAAATCGGTTCAGCCAAACGCGAGATAATCGCGGAAAAACATACATACATACATACAGGTCGAACTGAGAACCTCCTTTTTTTTGAAGTCGGTTAAAAAGAAAATGATTCAGAATATATCGGATATACGGATTGAGTTAAAACAAACAACCTTCGGAGATTCTTGCCTATTCATCCCTGGGGAAGACTGCACCTTTGTGATTAATTAAAATAAATTAAAATAAAGTTAGAATGCTAAAAGTAATAAATTCACTACTTTGACTTATTTTAAGTAACATCGTGAAAGTTCTATGAAATAAAACTTTTTTTTACGTTCAACTCAACTCAACTCAAAAGTGTTTATTTCATTGAACATATAAAATGATACTTGAACACGTCAATAAGATGAATTACATTAGCACTTTTGACTTTGCGCCTATTCGCAAAGGTGCAGTCTTCCTCAGGAAAATAATAGGCAAGAAACTCCGAGGGTCGCTCTTTTTAAGTCAGTCATATAAATTTTCTTAATTTTAATTTTATTTGACTTAATATCTGAATAACTCTGGAGCTGAGCAATTTATTCCCATGGTTGCTTGTCTAACAGATAACTTTGCTGACTTTGACTTTGCTAATAGACTAGGGCTTTTGAAAATTATTAAAAGTTTAAAAAAATTATAGTAGGATGAAACCCATTGGATAAGGAAAAGAACATAACAAAAATTAAAGGAAATAGTAGATTACCCAACAAGTGAAAAAAAGGTGAATTCTTTTCGAGGGATACAAGAGCCGAGATGATTTTTTTTTTAACGTGTTAGGTACTCTACTTTTTACCATTGACTACGAAAAAAAGAAAAAAATTACTCTGTGACAGTAAATTATCAACAATAGATGCTGCTTTAACGCGAAATGACTCTGGAACGAGAGGTTCACTTTCATCACTGGATGTCGAACTTATTTTATGATTTTGAGACAAAAACTTTTAACAGAAACTTTTAACTGTAGGAAAATTGCACAGAAAATTGGCTGAATTCCATAATCTAAATTTAAAATTTTTAACCGAGCCATATTCCATACAGCCAAGTTTTAGTACGTTTTTATAGCGAGAGTATGCACATTTTCTTTTGTTTTCTTTTGTTTCCATTTTCTTTTGTTTTCTTACTAAAATCCGTTTTCTTACTAAAATACGGAACGGAACGTAACTGTGATGTAAAGAAACCGTAGTCACCAATTTAAGATTTTTATGGGTTTTTTACGTGATTTAAGTCACCAAAAGTGCGTACTTACGAAGATCATCATTTCCACCACAACATATATTGAAGATAACACTTTATAACCACTGCACTGGATAATTATCACCAAAGGTATAGATACATTTTCGGTTATTTATAGAATTTTGAATCTAATTGAAATTAAACAAGAAAATTAAAGACGAATCACAACACGATTAACCTCAATCTTATAACCACGATCAGCTGATTGGTCACTATCAACTTTGACAGATTCAGTGTTGCAACATTGAGGATGCGTTCGCGCAGATAACTAGCGCGTTATTGCCTAGTAACGGTTATTCGTCCCAATTCACGCAATTCTATTATAACATTCGGCAAAGAAAGTGGCATTTTAAAATACTTGAGGAAATAAATAATGAATCCGAAAAGTAAAGTCATAAATACCAGAGGCAAAGCGTTAGTAAACTGTAAAAAATGTAATTTTACAGCAGAACAAAGGGACACTGTGTTCTGTTCTTCATGCCATCATTATTTTCACTTTGATTGCGCGGGCTATTCAGAAAAGCTTCACAGGAGTACAGACCCAGCAAAACGCAAAAATTGGAAATGCAGTACTTGTATCAGACTTTTAAATAAACCCTCAAAACATGCAGTACGACACACGCCCTCAACCCCAACTGCATCCACATCTCTGGAAAGATCAGAATTAACTAAGACTGAAGATAAGATAACGCATAGGAAAAAAACTAATATAAATGTCCCTACATCTAATTCCTTCGATTCACTAGAATCTGAAGAAACTGACGATGATGAAGAGGAAAATGAAAATATCAATAACTCTGACAAGGTATCACTCAACAAAACTATGAACCGTAGTTGTCCGGACTTGAAAACAGATTCATATATCGATGAGAATATAGAAAAGCTAAAAAATAAAATTAGTGAATTGGAAGACAAGCAAAAAATAACGGACAAAATTTTATGTAATTTATTGCTTGAAAATGGAGACCTAAAAATAAAACTAACTCAATATGAACAGAAAATTGATAAACTTACTCACATATGCAATACAACTACAAAGAAGACAAAGAACAAGAAGAAAGAGTATACTACAAAAGAATTAAACTACACGACAAGATCTGAACACGAAGAAAATTTGAATACGGCTCTAAAGATGATGAGGACTCAGAGTACTTGAACTTATTTGTTAATGAAAATAATGAAAACAGTGAAAATGACGAAGGAAATGAAAAGGATGAAGAAAATGAAAATGATGGAGAAAATGGAAAAAGTGAAGAAAATAAAAACAATGAACTAAACGACACGAAATTACGATCAAAGCAAATCACAATTTTAGGTGCTTAACAATGTGTGGGCTTAGCATCGCACATAATTCAGTCAAGAAAAAATACAAAATATGGTAACTATACAATAACGTCATCAACAAAACCGTTTGCTACGAGTAAAGATATAGTGAAAGGTTGTGAGTCAACAGAAGCAACATCATCAGACTACGTTATACTAGGTATCGGCGAAAATGATTCTAATCCAGTCCATATCATGTACGAGCTGTCTGCAGCACTTAAAACATTAGAAAAGTCCAAAACGCATGTGCTACTACTAAGCATTAGGTCAAATCGATTTTGTAATACCAGTAAACTTAACAGTAAGCTAAAGATCATTTGCCAAAATTTACCTCATTGTATATTTTTACAGATCACGCATAATAATTATACTAGCAACAATGTTTATTTGACTAGACTTTGTACAAAGATTAATTACATTATTGATTCCTTTGACTATGACGCGAAATATTTACAGATGTTCCAAAACATACAATCTAGTGGTATCAGAAAAGCTAGGACCCTGTATCATAATATATGTCATAATTTTTTTTTGCGATAATAATTATTATTGTAAGGAATAATACAATAATATCGAGCTGCTGCTTAAGCAAGTCGCGTGGTGATCGTGTATAATTTTTATGTCATTTTCGTAATAAGCATTCCCGAAAACCTATTAAACGACACCTGAAATGTCAATATCAATATCAGCTTGGCTTTCGGCTCGCCTCACAACCTTGTATGGTAGCCATTTTGGATTAGGGTACACTTCGTCGTAAATGCTACCCTCGTGAATTATTCCACATTTTTTTTCATTATAAAAATTAATGTTTCCCAAACGGATTGCTAAATTGTTGAATTGCTAGTTTTGGCCTAAATAAAACAGAATGGAAGTATTTAATGCGCAGCGAGCTCGAATTTTTTTTTAAAGTTTTTTTTTAAGGTTTTTTTTGAATTTTTTTGCGATAGTATTATTGTTAGGAATAATATATTAATATCGAGCTGCTGCTAAAGCAGGTCGCGTGGTGATCATGCATAATTTTGATGTCATTTTCGTAATAAGCATCCCCGAAAACCTATTAAACGACACCTGGAATGTCAATATCAATATCAGCTTGGCTTTCGGCTCGCCTCACTTTTAGCGTGGAACCTTGTATGGTAGCCATTTTGGATTAGGGCACACTTCGTCGTAAATGCTACCCTCGTGAATATTCCAAATTTTTTTTCATTGTAAAAACTAATGTTTCCAAAACGGATTGCTGAATTGTTGAATTGCTGAACCCCTTCTATTTTTAAAAAAGCTATCCTAGATAACCCACTCGATGATATCGGCGAGAAAAAAAAATCCATAGCGTGTATGGGATACACCCGAAAAACATTTTTTTTCCACCATTTTATTTTTTAGATCTGTCAGCGCAATCAATATGTATGACCATGCCAAATTCTGGGTCTGTAGTACAAGGATCTAATATCAGTAAATATATTCCTATTAATCCCAACAACGTTTGGCACTTGGTCGACTATTACTCGCAAGCTTGAAGGGCCAACTTATGTGTGATAGTTTTCCTTATAATTTCTTTTTATATTCTATCACCGGGAATTTTTTCACATTTCTAAAAATAATAGTTTTGCTGGTAGAGGGGGACACTTGTTTTTAACAAAAATTTTCACTTTAAAAATTAATTTTTCGCAAACGAAGTGCTGAATCGAAAAACGTTCTCAGTAAACCCCTTCTATCTTTTATAAAGCTATCCTAAAACATCTAACTCGATAATATTGGCGAGAAAAAAAATCCATTGCCCTTTCACGTGTATGGGAAACATACGAAAAATTTTTTTTCACAATTTTATTTTTTCAATCTATTGGCGCAATTAATATGTATGACCATGCCAAATTGCAGCTCTGTAGTACCAAGGATTTAATATTAGTAAAATATTCTTATTAATCCCAACTAAGTTTGGCACTTGATCGACTATTACTCGCAAACTTGAAGAGCCATCATATGTGTGATATTTTTTCTTTTAATTTCGTTATATATACTACTACCGTGAATTTTTTCACATTTTTAGAAATAACTATTTAGCTGGTAGAGGGGGGACACTTGTGTTTGACAAAAATTTTCACTTAAAAAATTATTTTTTCGCAAACGGAGGGCTGAATCGAAAAACGTTTTTAGTAAACCCCTTTTTTCTATTAAAAAGCTGTCCTATGATACCCCATTTGATGATATCGTCCTTTCACGTCTTAGGGAGACACCCGAAAAAATTTTTTTCTAATATTTTACTCTACAGTTCTGACGGCGTAGTTTATATGTATGACCATGCAAAATTTCAGCTCTGTAGTACTAAGGGTTTCTTAGAAAACCCACGGACAGACGGACAGACGCACAGTCGGACAGTTGGACAGACGGACAGACGGACATGGCGAAACTATAAGGGTTCGTGGATTACTACGGAACCCTAAAAATAAATATTTTAAATCAAAAAAAATTACAGTGTATTTGGGACATAAAAAATCAGGTAAATTTTTATATTTTTGTAAAAATTCGTAAAAGATAAATATTTTTGTAAAAGATAAAAATGAAAAACCAAAAACTTGGTTATTTGAATGTTTCTCATAAATTTTGAGGTTATGCAAAAAGTGTAAATAGAAAAGTTATAGATATTTTTATTACCTACAACTTTGCGATTTAACTTTTTTTCATAAGACTTGTAGTTTTTCCGGAAATCGAGATAAACCGTTATTTTCCCTTAGGGAGGTGATCCCTTCCACTTCCTGACCTCTGATCGCCCGTAATTTATTTTTCCTTTAATTTTTGTTATGTATAATTTTAATTTTAATTTTTGTCTTCCTGGACCGATTTGAAAAATTCTTTCACCATTAAAAAGCTACATTATCCCCGATGGACATAGGCTATATTATATTTTCAAAAAAATTTGGGATCCTTACTGAAACTCAATTAATGTAACCCAAGGTGTAAAAAAATTACCTAAAGTATTCTTTACATTGCGTGTGCTGCGTAAACTCTTGATGATAGAATAAAATAATGTACTACGACTTTGCAGAACACATAAATATTTACAAAAAGTGTCGCGACAGCATATGTCTAACTATTGTAGTTATGCCACAATATGTGTTCTTTTTTTAAAAAAATTAATTTAAATGCCGCCCGCTATAAAATGCTCTTTATTTGTATCTTGGTATTAATCCTTATCAAAATAAATTACTTCATATTCAAGACTGCTTCAATATCTTTATAGAACTTTTTGAATCATGCAATTTGGACATTCCATTCAAAAGATATCACGAGTTTAAAAATGTAAGTATTAGAAAAAAGTTTCATGGTCGCCGCTCATCCTGCTTAGTTGGCTAGCTAGGCAGCACCTTATGCGATTTAGGCGTCACTGGGGTACGGGCCGTACGGGCGGGGAGTCAATGTCAAGAAATGAAAAAAAAACTTCAGAAAGTTTAATAATATGTTATAAAATCAATCAATATCTATAGTTGTGTATGCAGCAATGCAGACTGCTTTTCCAGTCGCGGTGGACATTCGCTCAGGTCCGTATTACCTAAATTACCAAGCGTGATCTATACTTAAGTATTGATTGTCTCTTTCTTTCACTATCAAAATGACAAAGACGACTGTTACTTAAGTATAGATCAGTCTGAGTCGCGTTCTATAATACGGACCTTAGCTGAGCAGGATGAGCGGCGACCACGAAACTTTTTTCTAATACTTACATTTTTAAACTCGTGATATCTTTTGAATGGAATGTCCGAATTGCATAATTCAAAAAGTTGTATAAAGATATTGAAGCAGTCTTGAATATGAAGTAATTTATTTTGATAAGGATTAATACTAAGATACAAATAAAGAGCATTTTATAGCGGGCGGCATTTCAATTAAATTTTTAAAATAAAAGAACACATATTGTGGCATAACTACAATAGTTAGACATATGCTGTCGCGACACTTTTTGTAAATATTTATGTGTTCTGCAAAGTCGTAGTACATTATTTTATTCTATCATCAATAGTTTACGCAGCGCACGCAATGCAAAGAATATTTTAGGTAATTTTTTTACACCTTGGGTTACATTATTTGAGTTTCAGTAAGGATCCCTAATAAAAAAAAAATATAATATAGCCTATGTCCGTCGGGGATAATGTAGCTTTCTAATGGTGAAAGAATTTTTCAAATCGGTCCAGTAGTTTCAGAGCCCATTCAATGCAAACAAACAAACAAACAAACAATCAAATCTTTCCTCTTTATAATATTAGTATAGATATGGTGTACCTAAGGAGATTGCAACTGATCGGGGGACAGAATTTGTTTCTAGTACAATGGCAAAACTTTGTAAAGTTTTGAATATTAACCAAATTACGTCAACAGCCTACCATCATGAAAGCATTGGTTCGTTAGAAAATTCTCATAAGGTATTAGGAGCATTCTTACGTATTCAAACTGAAAATCATCCATCGACTTGGAGCTCATGGGTGCAGTATTGGTGTTTCTCATACAACACTACTGTACACACGAGTTCTAAATATACGCCTTTTGAATTAGTGTTTGGATATTTATGTCGTTTACCTAATAACCTTTATATAAATGTAGATCCTTTGTATAACCACGATAATTATCCATTAGAATTTAAATTTAGGTTACAACGAGCTCAGAATGATGCTCAGAAAAATTTAATAAAATCAAAAACCGAAAGAAAACTTAACTATGATATGTCAATAAAACCTACACTGTATAAGCCAGGTGACTCATTGTTATTAAAAAATGAAACAGGTAGTGAACTCGATCAACTATACAGAAATGTATAGTTGATCGAAATGACAGAAATGTATATGGTCCTATACGATGTAATTAGAGACGAATCACCTAATGTTTTTATCAGTGTTAATGGAAAACATGTAACAGTTCATAAAAACAGAACTAAACCTTATTATAAGTAAAGTAAAAATTTATTTTTGTGTAAAAAAAAAATTACATTTTTTTTATAAATTTTAAGGGCGGGTGATGTAGTGTGTAAGTAAATCGATGTAAATGACGTAAATTAGCGTCAGCATTTCATGTAACATACATACGTTTGAGCCATGTGCTCGGGGCTTCTTTTGTACAGTCGTTACACAATAAACCAACGTATCATAATGTGAGTGTTTAATTCATACAAGCATCCCTCCGGAGCTACCCCTATTCCTGTTACCTGCTGCCAACTATCTACGCGCCCTGGCGACCTCATTGGAGTCATTTTCGTAATTAACACCCCCAAAAACCTATAACGGCACATGAAATGTCAATATGTTACAGCTTGGCTTTCGACCTCGCCTCACTTTTAGCGTGGAACCTTGTATGGCAGTTATTTTGAAGAGTTTGTAGTTTCAGAAATAAATTTAGTTTTGGGCTAAATACAACAGAACGGAAGTATTTAATGCGCGAGCGAAGCGATCGCGATTTTTATTTTCAATTTTTTTTAGCAAGAAAATTATTTGTTAAGAATAATATGGAGCTGCTGCTAAAGAGCAGGTCGCGTGGCGATTGTGTATAATTTTGATGTCATTTTCGTAATTAAAACCCCCAAAAACCTATAACGACACATGAAATGTCAATATGTTACAGCTTGGCTTTCGACCTCGCCTCACTTTTAGCGTGGAACCTTGTATGGCAGTTATTTTGGATTAAGCTGATTTTCGTCGTAAATGCTAATTGCTCGAATAATTTTTCGCAAACGGACTGCTGAATCGAAAAACGTACGTAGTAAACCCATTCTATCTTTTAAAAAGCTATCCTATGTCATCCCACTCGATAATATCGGCGAGAAAAATAAAACCATCACCCTTTCATGTGTATGGGAAACACCCGAAAAATATTTTTTTTACAAAATTTTATTTTTAAGATCTGTCGGCGCAATTAATTTGTATGACCATGCCAAATTTCAGCTCTGTAGTACCAAGGATCTAATATAAGTAAATATAATTCTTACCAACCCCGACAATGTTTGGCACTTGGTCTACTATTACTCACAAACTTGAAAGGCCAACTTATGTTTTATAGTTTTCCTTTTAAATTTGGTGTATATTCTACCACTGTGAATTTTTCCACATTTTTAGAAATAACCGTTTAGCTGGTAGAGGGGGGGGGGACACTTGTGTTTGACAAAAATTTTTACTTTATAAATTTATTATTCGCAAACGGAGTGCTAAATCGAAAAACGTTCTTTGTAAACCCCTTTTATATTTTAAAAAGCTTTTTTATGACACCCCACTCGATGATATTGGCCAGAAAAAAAAATCATAGCCCTTTCACGTCTATGTGAGACACCCGAAAAAAAATTTTTTTCTAAGGTTTTACTCTACAGTTCTGTCGGCGTGATTAATATGTATAACCATGCCAAATTTCAGCCCTGTAGTACCAAGGGTTTCTTAGAAAACCCGCGGACAGACGGACAGACGGACAGACGGACAGACGGACATGGCGAAACTATAAGGGTTCGTAGATTACTATGGAACCCTAAAATTATGTAGCCTATGTGTTAATTCAGGGTTTAAGCTACCTTTACACCAAGTTTTATTTAAATCGGTCTAGCCGTGTTCGAACAAACCCGACTTTATTTCACGTATTAAGATTATGACAGAGAGTGTAGAACAAATTTTTGGAAATTGAAAATTTTTCGAAGCTCATAGCTAGGCAAAGATTGAAGATAGATAAAAAATGGTTAAGTCAAAGTAGTAGAAAATTTTATCTGCTTTCATTATGTAGTGCATAAAAATTTCGTACGAACCGTTTTCGAGATATAAGCAAAAAACCAGAAAACAGGACCTTCTTTGTGCCCTCCCCCCTCGGGCTCACCTCATAGGGATAAGGACTTTTAGTATTCTTATCTCCTAACTAGTCCAAACAAACTTCCTAAGTCAAACTTTCTGCTTTTGGCTTTTCCATCCACATGCCTCTTGTGAGCACTCGTTGACCACAGTATAGGTTATTTTATTTCCTACTAACAAAATCACATTTTTTTTTTCGAATTCGTTTTCGTAAATAATAATAAATAAATAAATAATAAGTTTATTTGACACTACACAGATAGCCAGTACATGAACATATTTCACAAGGTTTGTCCACTGAGCTATATTATAAGGGACAACAGCCACTTAAAATAGGTTTAATAAAAACCTGTGCTATAAGTGTCTGCTTTACAAAGTGGACGGAGTAGGTTTTCCGTTTCCATGTAGGAGCATGTCAACAGGTACTGTTTAAGTACCTGCTTGTAAGAGTACCTACGCATTTAGGTGGTAAGTGTTTATACTCCTGTTAAATTGTGTTTTTGCTAGGAAAGTTATGGGTAGTTCTGATTTCTTTCATTCTATACGTATTTTGGGGTATTGAATCCGAATCTGAGGTTTGCGGAAAACATTTCATGGCGGAACATTGAAAAAAATCGCAAAAACATAGAAAAATTTCTGCTTTTTTCCGGTTTCTTGCTTAAAACTCGAAAACTATTAAATTTAATTAAATGGTCTGTTTACACAAATTAAAGTACTTAAAATTTTCCACAAAAATCACTTTTTAGTTTTTTTTTCAGATGAACCGTTCGCTCTCAAGTGCGGGTTAAAAATTGGAAATTTTCAGCAGTCTTCTAAACCTACTTTTTACATTCCAAAACTTTATTTTTTATTAGAATGCTGTTATTTGATAAATTTCTTCTAGTTTAAAAAGGGAATAAAAAAGGTCGAAATTAATAAATTCAGTATCAAAAAAGATAGGATTCCAACAAAATAAAACTTAAAATATCGTAACTTATGATCATATATTATTAATACTATAAATTATAATTTACAAAAATTATACCAGTCGTCGTCTTCTACAAGGTCCTGGCTGAGAGTTTTCGGTGGCGATAAGCCCCGGTAAATATTGTGCTTGTTCTGGAAAATAAAAAAAGCGGTGTAATTTCTCAAGGAGAGATGAAGATTGCAAAATAGATTGTGAGATTCAACACACCTTCCGCATCGTGCTGAGATTCTTCGATGGCATCGAGTCCTAGCCCAGGGTCTGATTGATCCGTCGTCAGCGTCGGTTGTCGTTCTCCTGGAAAATAATAGAAGTGGTGAGATACTTACTTGTGATCATAATATATCAAGGAGAGATGAATGACTACAAAATAAATTGAGAGATTCGCCATACCTCTGTCTCTTTCTTCAGTCTCTTCTACGTAAATATCATAGCAGTCTTCCGGGGGCTCAACGTTTTCACACAGTCCCTCGTATGATGTGCAGATTGGGGAACAATGAAGGCCCACTTTCCTGCATCCACAATTGCGTTGGCAGCCCTTTTTACATTTAAATGAAATGTAACGGAGTATTGAATGGTTTGATTACGCCGACGATGGAGTACTCAGACCCTGCACCAGGATCCCCTGCATCAAAGAACCTCAGCACGAGGCGGAAGGTATGTTTAATCTCACAATCTATTTTGCAATCCTCATCTTTCCTTGAGAAATGACAACACCTCTTTTATTTTTCAGAAAATGAAGAATATGTACCAGGACCCATTGCCACTGAAGAACCTTAGTCAGGACCTTTTAAAAAACAACAGCTCATATAATTTTTGCATATTATAATTTGTAATATTAATAATATACGATCAAAACGTAAGTGTTATTTTAAGTTCTATTTTGTTAGGGTCCTAACATGTTTGATACCGAATTTGTATAATTTCGAACTTTTTTTTTCATTTTTATCACTTGTGAGGAAAACTATGAGAAATTTATCAAATGAAAGCATTCTAATAAAAAATAATATTTTGGAATGTTAAACGTAGGTTTTGCAGAGACAGCTGAAAATTGACAATTTGAAACTCGCATTTGAGACGGAACAGTTCATCTGAAAAAAAAAACTTAAAAGTGATATTTGTAGAGAATTTTAACGACTTTTTAGAGAATTTTAACAGACTATTTACCAAAAGTTAATAGTTTTCGAGTTTTAAGCAAAAAATTGGAAAAAAGCAGAAAATTTTCTCTTTTTTTGCGATTTTTTCAATGTTCCGCCATGAAATTTTTTCCGCAAACCTCAAATTCGGATTCAGTACCCAAAAATACATATAGAATGAAAAAAAAACAGAACTACCCCATAACTTTCTCACCAGAGGCCGTTCAGATTACAATTTGACTGGATCATTAAGCTTTCATGGAGGCGACGGTAGAGAAGGGAGCCATGGAAACAAAAAAAGCGATGACTGAATGTCGTCCGTAGATAAGGCACATGGACAATTGCTCGGTTTCACTTAGCGTGAGATGCAACAGGATCATATGAAGTTAAGGAGTGCTGTCTAAGAACACATGCGAGTACAAATAGTTGGCGAACAGTAAGCACCTCGCAAAACTGATACAGGTCGAAAATTGGAAATAGTCGGGGCTTGAAAGTGCAAACTTTAAAGAGGGCTCGTTGAGCTCTTTCCAGTTTGATAAGATGGGACGAAGAGGTACCTCCCCAGAAGGTTATACATTACGACAGCAGGGACTGGCATAGAGCATAATAAACGGTTTAAAGCATCCCAGGCTCAGCTACTTGTCGAAGGCTCTTAAAAACATAAATCAATTTTCTAATTCTTCCTGCCGTGAGTTCTATGTGCGGGCGAAAGGTAAGTTTTGAATCAATGATAGTGCCAAGGTATTTAAATCTGTCAGTTCTCTCTAACTTTGGACAAGAGCATGGAAAGAGTAGTGAGTTGTGAGGAATGTGAGCAGTGACGCTAAGGGAATTTATGTCGTTGGGGTTCAGGGAGCGTACGGAATATGTAACGTATTTTGTTTTTTTCGAGTTTAGGGTAAGTACGAGTTTAGGGTAAGTGGGGTAAGTACGTACGTTCGGTAAGTACGTAAATAAAAGAGTATTGAAGCAACATCAGTAGATTTAATTAAACTTTTTAAGACTTAGAATCGATAAACTCTGTACGAGCACTTGTCAGCTCAGTACATCAGATGATATATGGACAGGAAAACTCTTGATAAACTTGCGTAAATTATTTTATTTGTCTTGATACAAATATAAATTGACAGGGTGTGCGCGCACAATTAAAGGCGAACGTGAATTGTGTCTAATTAAACGCTAATTATGAACTAAGGCTTAAATGCTACGTAATCAAATGTGCGATGTACTCGTACAAACTCCATTTATCTTTCGCATGAATCCATTATCTTCATACATTTGCATTATATGCTGCGATTCATTGATAAGTCGTGAGCATCCGTTGCGCGGCCGAGATTACACGTTATTCTCATTCCGTAACAATTCACTCATCCTCCACTAAAACCAAAATAACAAGATTAATAAGGAACAAAAACTATGCACCACTAATAAAAAGCATTATAATAGTTAAGCTAACCATTTACTCGTAGATGACATGTTTACGTTCTCAAAATAAATTATAAATTTAAAAACAGTGTTTATATTAATTAAACATTATGATACTCACAGTAAGACAAGTCTCATTAGCAATTTGGGATATATTATATCCTATATTGTGCAGCGCAACAATACGCTGTCTCCCCTGCAAACTTATATGTATTTGTATGCATGTCGAAAACAGAAATCACAGTAAACTGACGATACGGTAAGAACACACGAGCACGAGCACCTTCACTAATGATCTAGCAATGACAAACAGGTTGCTCATGAACACCGAACCAAACGAATCTAAACTAACTTCATTGCATTAAATTTTTGTATGGTATGGTCTATGACTATAAAAATGTTTGAAAACCAAAACATATCTAACAAAACGTCGTAACTATTGGGCGACAGTTGGGCTCGAACCCGCGCCTCGCTACAGCAGACAGACGGTGTTACCGCTGTGCCACCAAGGCTTATGGTTTGGATCGTCAAATTATACTTGTTATCAGAGCAACAAGAGTAGTGGGGTATGCGGTATACGTAATTTGTGTCCATGTGTGAGTATACGAGCAGCCGCAAGCGACTTGTTTTTTGCGTTTTGTATTGACTATGCTTCCATATATGAACGTGATAGTACATTCGTCAGTACTGTAAGACAAATTGTGCTAGAAGGTCAAAGAAAAGAATTGGACAATTTTAATTTGTGTTCGATTTGACAATAAAAATTGGTAGTGATAGGCACAATGTACATACTAGGACCAAGCATAAACTGGATGCACTAAACAGTCGCATCCACGTATCTACGTATCTAAATTTCAGATTTAGTTAAAATTAGTAATTGAGAAAATTTGTAATGCGATTTAAAAGAGCAACCTCAGAGTTTCTTGCCTGTTCTTCTTGCACCTTTACGAATAGGCGTAGAGTCCGTAGGATCAAAAGAACGAATGCGTATGTATGTATTTAAATCATTTAATGTATGTTTGTATGTATTTCATTGTAATCTTGACTTGTTTTTAAGTGACATCCTGAATGTCCTATAAAATAAATATTTTTTCTATTCTATTCTATTCTATTCTACAACGTCACGAATTCTTTTATTTATTATTTTACTTATCCTTCATAACGTGAAACTATTGGCAGAGCAATCTAGAGATATGAAATTGAAAGACTTAGAAAATGTACGTTTTTAGGGTTCCGTAGTAATCTACGAACCCTTATAGTTTCGCCATGTCCGTCTGTCCGTCTGTCTGCGGGTTTTCTAAGAAACCCTTGGTACTATAGAGCTGATATTTGGCATGGTTATACATATTAATCAGGCCGACAGAATTGTAGAGTGAAACCTTAAAAAACATTTTTTTTCGGGTGTCTCCCATAGACGTGAAAGGGCGATGATTTTTTTTTTCTCGCGAATATCATCGAATGGGAAGTCATAGAATAGCTTTTTGAAAGATAGGAGGGGTTTACTAAGAACGTTTTTCGATTTCGCACTCCGTTTGCGAATCATAAATTTTTAAAGTGAAAATTTTTGTCAAACACAAGTGTGTCCCCCCCCTCTCTGCCAGCTAAACGGTTGTTTCTAAAAATGTTGAAAAATTCATAGTAGTAGAATATATACCAAATTTAAAAGAAAAACTACAAAACATAAGTTGGCACTTCAAGTACGAGTAATGGTAGACCTTAGTGCTAAACATTATTGGGATTAATAAGAATATATTTACTAATATTAGATCCTTGCTACTACAGAGCTGAAATTTGGTATGGTCATACTTATTAATTGCGTCGACAGATCGAAAAAATAGAATTTTGTAAATACACCTGAAAGGGCGATGTTTTTTTTTTCTCGCCGATATCATAGAGTGGGATGTTATAGGATAGTTTTTTAAAAGATAGAAGGGGTTTACTACGAACGTTTTTCGATTCAGCAGTCCGTTTGCAAAAAAATAATTTTTATAATGAAAAAAATGTGGAATGATTCACGAGCATTTAGAATTTACGACGAAGTTTACCTTAATCCAAATTGGCTGTCATACAAGTTTCCACGATAAAAGTGAGGCGAAGCCGAAAGCCAAGCTGTAACATATTGACATTTCATGTGTTGTTTTATAGTTTTTTGGGGGATTTAATTACGAAAACGACATCAAAACTATCCACAATCGCCACGCGACCTGCTTTTTTGCAGCAGCTCAATATTATTCCTAACAAAAATTTTGTTGCTAAAAAAATAAAAAAAAATAAAAAATTCGCGCTCGCTTCGCTCGCGCACTAAATAAATAATAAATTGTTTATTCATTTACAAAAAGGCATACATGATTAGCATTAGAGACCACAAAAATATTAAAAAATAAAATAAAATCAAACTTAACTAATTAATTAGGTATACGCCTGAACTAGGTGAAACCTGTGTTTCAGGCAATATACGATGGGCAGGTACATAAGCTAAATCCAATTTATTTCTGAGAACAAATACCTATTATATGACTAATGCATATAGGATGTGTGCATTTGTGTCTATATTCTAAAAAAAATAGTAATAAAACATTATAGCTAATTAATTAATGACAATATTTAAGTACTTACTATCTATTTTACAATTGACATACAATTTTCGGTTTCGTCATAGGAAAACTGCTGTAAATAATCATAGACTAGCTTCTTACATTCGAATAAATTCTTATCGTAGATAGGTACCGATTTGTTTAGTTTGTTATACAAAAATGGACCGAGGAAGGTGAAAAACTTATTGCTATAAAGGAATTTTGAAGACGAGCTTACTTTGCAAACGATGTCCTTTCGTCTTTTATTAGTAGTGTTAGGGAGGTATGCAAGTGCCTTGTGTTGTTTTAGGATAGTGTTAAATATGAATAGCTGTCGTACAGTTAGAACTTCGCAGGATGCGTACAGCATCTTAGTAGGAAAAAGATATGGTCGGAAGGTGGCTACTTTGAGTATCGCTCTTTGAGCACGTTCAAGCGGTAGTAACACGGTCTTTGGTGCTCCTCCCCAGGACGTAATGCAGTACGATATAATGGATTGGCATAAGGAAAGGTACACTAGTTTTATTAGGTTAGCACCAGCAAAGGTTCGCAAAGTCTTAAAGATGAAAATTAATTTACGTACTCTATTAGCTAGTTTTTCAATATGTTGATGAAAGGATAACGTGTTATCAATAGTTATTCCCAAATATTTGATCTCTCTTTTACTCTATATTGAAGGACAACTACACATGTTATCCGTCTGATTAATGCAACAGTGAGCATAAATGTTTGAAGTGGAGTGATGAATGTTCTTAGTTCTCATAGAGAAGTTAATAAACTTGGTTTTATCTGCGTTTAAGGTGAGCAAATTGTATCGGAGCCAGCTATTAACTGTATTAAAACCTTACTGAGCTAAGCTATGTACCTCAAAAATCGTGTCAGCGGAGAACAATAATGCAGTATCTTCGGCGTAGGAAATATTTTTTACCTGATTCAGTTTTAAATCGCATAGATCGTTTATGTAGATTAAAAAAAGAGTTAAGCCAATTATACTACCTTGTGGAACCCCAAAGGGAAAATTTTTGTGGTCTTCACTGATTATATTATCTACTTTCACACACTGGCAACGATCGCTCAGGTAGCTTTCGAATAATTTGAGCTGTGTTCCCCTTATTCCTAGTGCATACAATTTGTTTAATAGGATGGGTACAGATACCGTATCAAAAGCCTTCGCAAGATCAATAAATATTCCCAAAACTTGTTTCCCCTTTCCCAATTCTTCCGAGTTAAAGATATATGTTACGGGTGGAACTAAAATATGTTTAAATTTCTTTAATATCGTATTGGAAATATTATCCCAACCCACTGCACAATCGTCCTTTAAACCTGTAATGATGCTCTCTACTTCATTTTCATCCGTGTCTAGCAGAGCAAAAGAATTTACACTAGTTTTCAAGGGAAAGTTTGTTAACCCGAATCTTTTTAAAGTTCGAGTGACTAAGCATCTTCTGGGTGAGCTTGCTACATTTTCGACCACATCTCCATCTCCGCCTCTGGGCTAGATTGTGGTCAAGAGCAAACCCATTATCTATAAAAAATATTTAAAAAAGTTATTTTGTTTACAGTTGAACGTCGAAGGCACCGCGGGTCAAGATTTATGTAAGGAATAAAATAACGGATGGCAAAAGTATTATAGCCTCTCAAATTATAACATTTTTTTTAACATTTATTTGCTTTGGCTTACCACAATATTAAATCACACTAATACTATAAAGAAGAAAGTAGGTGTATTTGTTTGTTACTTCTTCACGCTCAAACGGCAAGACCAACTTTGGTAAAAATTGTATAAGAAAGTAGCTGGCATCCTGAAGTAACACATAGGCTATTTAATTTTTTCGAATTCCGAAGGGAATGAAGGCCCGGGAGAAACACTAATCTTTTATAATATGCACTGTTAATGATTAGAACTTTTTATCTGCTGCGTCATTATATTTCCTAGTTCATACAACCCGAATAACCTTAGAGAACGGGTGATGAATAGATCACTTCTGGAACCCAGGCTGCGTGGAAGATAATGAGGTTGCCGCTTAATGTTGCTAGTAGAAATATCCTTATTGCTTCAGATGAGGCTAATATTATTATTATTATTATTATTATTTAACAGTTTATTGTACACAGGAAAAATCACAAATGTTACAGACAAATAGGAAAACGAACACAATATGCTTACTTATTCTCTTTAAAAATGAGGATTTTACTAACCGAATATTTTTTTGTCAGCTGCCATAAACAGCTGCGAACCTGGAAGTAAATGGCTTATATCAAAGCTGATTAACGGAAAGCATGGTTGTCGCCGATGCGTCTGTGACCCGAAATTGGGCTGGTTGTGCTATCAAACCCAAAACGGTTGTAATGCTGGTAAGACATTTTAGTGTTTGCCTTAGTGTTATTTTGATAGTCTGTTAATAATAATCGTGCATTTCGATGTTAACAACCTTTAGGGTTCTGTAGTAATCTACGAAACCTTATAGTTTCGCCATGTCCGTCTGTCCGTCTGTTCGCGGATTTCATAAGAAACTTGTTGATCACGCCGACAGAACTGTAGAGTAAATACTTTAAAAAAGTTTTTCGGATGTCTCTCATAGACGTGGATGGGCGATGGATTTTTTTCTCGCCAATATATTTTTTTTTTGCGCTAGGCCCAAAAAACCACACACCTACTTGAATTTTGGATTTTTATTTTAAATATAAATATGTATATGTCGGGGTGTCTTCAGGCATCATTAAAACGATGACGTACTTTACAATTATTAATTTAAGTTTAAATGCAGTAGTTATTATAGCTACGACAAAATTACTAAATTGCGTTTCACTAAAAAATAACTATAGGAAAACTGCGATCCGTACACCAAGCGCGCTCACAAAGAACTGAATCCGCTGCACTGATTGCGATCACTTTTATAGTACGGAGTGGGGTGACTCGCCTCGATCACGCCACCCGTCCCCACCACGCGCTCGGTGCACGTTCCGCAAACGCAAATAAAACGTGGTTTTCCTATGTCTACGGCTAGGCACGACGATGCCGCCGACACGGCCATGCTGACGGGCGCACGTCCTCGTGCGTAACCACAAACGCCATCAGTTATCTAAAAACAATAACGTCAAGTATAAACAAAACATTACAAACAATATTTTTAATAGCTCGGCTATTCTGACAGATTTAGGTCAATCCCTTCAGTAATGTCATTGGACCGGTGACCCCTTCAACGACACTATAGGTCCGGACTGAGTAGATCCATTCAGCAATGCAAATGGACCGGTTATCCCTTCAATGACACTACAGGACCGGACCAAGTAGATCCCTTCAGCAGTACCATTGGACCAGATAATCCCTTCAATTACACTGCTGGACCAGATCACACATTTTTCAGATAATTTTCAGATAAATAATTACTATCACACAAACAATAATCACTGGACCAGCGACCCTTCAGTGAATCGACTCGAAACACTGGACTGGAAGCTCTACAGTCACATACTTACAATCTACACCTAGGTACTTAATTACAACTTGAGACTCCGATACTATCAGCAGTCATGGTTTCAGATCCAGCAGAAAGAGTCTCGTCAGATTCTATGCTTACTGTGTCTGAATCTGGCAAATTATGCACGATAGCCGTAGTTTCAAATCTAATATTATTTGAAGAACTATCAGTTTCGTCCGCCGACACGGAATCATCACTGTCTGTATAATTTTCAACAATATCAGAGAACCCCTTTTGACCTGTTGGTACCTTCCTCAAGTTTTCATGCGCGTATTTGAAGACTCTGTTAGACCCATTGATGTGTTTCAATTCGTATCGGTCATTATCGAGGACTGATACAATTTTAAAGGGACCTTTGAACTTTTTATCCAATTTAGTTTGGTGACGTTCTTCGCACTTTACAAAAACAAAGTCTCCGACAGAGAAGGGTTTGATAGCTGCTTTACCTCTATTGAATCTAGTCACATCCTTTTCTGCTAATGCTCTAATGTTGTCAGACGCATTAGACCGAGCTTCTTCAAGATCTATTCGGTTGGGAGCAAGATTTGGAGAAATTTTTGATAGTCCTAAAGAATTGCCTTGTACACCGAACATTAATTCTAAGGGAGAATATCCTGTAACCCGACAGCGACTACTGTTAAGTGCCAACTGAATTTCGCCTAACTGATCTCGTCAAATACTGTCAGAGTTACATTCAATTATAGTGAGCATACTTTTTAAGGTACGCATGACACGTTCAACCTGGCCGTTAGCCCTACTAGAGCCTGTTGCAGTCAAGTGCAATTCAATGTTGTGGTCTTTACAGAAGTTTTTAAACTCAGCGCAGTCGAAGCAACGACCCCTATCAGCAATTATACGCTTAGGAGCACCAAATAAGTTAACTGATTTTCGAATAGCATCAACAGCATTTGAAGAATTCAAAGAAGGTGTGTATTGTAACAAGACGAATTTCGTGAAGGCGTCGATGAGAACCGAGCAATATTCACGTTTTTCACTCTTTCCACTTAATTTACCCGAAATGTCAACATGCACCGTATGCCACGGAACAGCGATCTTTGGAATGGAATGCAGCTGCACCTGTTGTGCGCCTGATGGCCCTTTCGATGTTTTACAGATAAGGCAGGAGTCTGTGAATTTTTTGACGTATTTATGCATATTCGGAAACCAATAAAGTTCGTATAATTTATCAAGGGTTTTTTCGAATCCTAAATGTTTCAGTTCACAATGAACATGATTAATTAGGCTCTAAACTAAAGACCTAGGGATTATAGGCAACCAGGAAGTAGCCTTTCTGCGCTCAATTTTCCTAAATAATACCCCCCCTCTAATATCGTAGGTATGAGCTAAACTGTCGGGAAGTAAATTAGATTGCAATTTAGAAATAATGTTCAAAATCTCGGCGTCTCTCTGTTGTTCAACGTGGATCCAGTTTTTTTCTAATTCAACGAAATTCACGACTCTTGGTTGGGCTTTAGATTTTATTTCTTCAGAGACAAGGTTACGAGAAAGAAAATCTGCGTGGGCCATTCGTTTTCCTTCTTTATAGACGATTTCGAAATCAAACGCTTGGAGCATTGCCCACCAGCGATGTACTCTCGGTGTGAGGTCTTTCTTTGAATGTGAAGCTCTTAAGGAATTACAATCTGTAAAAACAGTAAATTTACGACCATAAATAAAGTGGCGAAAATGCTCTATGGCTCGCACTACGGCGAGGGTCTCTAGCTCGTAGGAATGATAGCGGCTTTCGGGATCTGAAGTTTTCCGACTATAGTAGGCTACTACATGAGGTTTGCTATCTTCCCGTTGAATCAGTACTGCGCCATAACCCTCTGAGCTAGCGTCAGCATGAATTTCAATTGGTAAAGATGGGTTGAAAATTTTAAGTACAGGTTCTTTAGTCAAAATCGAAACAATTTGTTTGTGAATTTCATTGTGTTGCTCGTCCATTTGATTTTACCGTGACCTTGCTTTGCTTGCAAGCAAGCAACATGCAAGCAAAGCAAGCAAGCAGCATGCAATCAAGCAAAGAGCAGTATGCAAGCATGCAATATGCAAGCAAGTATGCAGCATGCAAACAAGCAGGGATGCAAACAGGCAAACCTATAGCATGCAAGCAAGCAGGCATGCAGAATCATAACCTAACCTAACCTAACCTAGACCGTCGGTTTGAGTGATGTTTCTTTTATTTTTCTTGCGGGGGGCTTAGCCCCCCCCCTCGGGGGCTCCGCCGCCGCACCCCCCTGCAAGCAAGCAAGCAACAAACAAGCAAACATGCAAGCATACAGCGTGCAAGGAAGCAGGAATACAAAAACATGTTCTAACCTGTCCCATTTATTGTTTCGATGAAGCTAAAGAGAGGCAAATGAAAAAAGTTAAAAAGATTTCGGCCGAAAGTAAAAAGTTAAAAAAAAACTTCGGCCAACAGTAAAAAGTTCAAAAGAGAATTCGGTCAATAGTTTATTGCTAAAAAGAAACTTCGACCAACAGTAAAAGTTATTTTGAAAATTGATAAACATAATTCGGTAAAATGATACTTTTGTCTAATGGCATTTCGATGATCTGAAAATATGGTATATGAAGCATATAGCAAAAAAGACGCAGGTTAACCGTTTTCGGTCAAATAAAATTCGGACATAAATTCTTCAAAAAGGTGATCGGTTCCCAAGTGTAAATACATTCGTAGGCGTGCAATAGCACTTAATAAGCGGTGTCTAGTTTACAGCTGTGGTTTTTTTTTTCTTTTATTAATGAAGGGTTCGCTCTTGACCACAATCTAGCCCAAGGGCAAAGATGCGGTCGAGGATGTAGCAAACTCACCCAGAAGGAGCCTATTCACTCGAACTTTAAAGAGATTCGGGTTATATGAACTCGGAAATACAGACGCAGGCAGGGAATTCCATTCCCTAGCAGTGCGCAATATGAAAGATGATGAAAAGCGCTCAGTGCGAATCCGTGGGATATCAACAAGATAGGGATGGTACCCCGCGGTGCGTCTGGACGTCCGATAGAAGAATGGGGCAGGCGGAATGAGCTCATGCAGCTCCTGAGCACACTCCCCGAAGTACATCTTATAAAAAATACATAGGCAAGCCACTTTGCGTCTATGAGCTAGGGTTTGGAGCTTATCTTTTACTAGCTTCCTGTCACCGATGAGTCTCCTGGCTCTGCGGTCCACCGAGTCCAGTGTGGCTAGTTGGTACTTGGCCGAACCATCCCAGAGGTGGCTGCAATACTCCATGCACGATCGGACCTGTGCCTTATAAAGGAAAAGGAGTTGATCGGGCGTAAAGTAGCGCTTAACTCTGTTGAGGATGCCCAGCTTTTTAGCCGCTGTTTGTGCTTTGGACTCGATAGAGATGCCGAAGTTAAGGTTGGCAGATAACTTCATGCCAAGGAGCTCAAGCTCATTGGTGATAGGTACAAATGCACCCCGGAAAGTAGGAGTCAGATTAAAGGGACTCCGTTTCGCGGAAAACAGACACGCTTGAGTTTTGGTGGCGTTGAAACTAACTAGATTTTTGTCACCCCAATGGGAGACAAGACTTAAGGTCGAGTTCACCCGCTCAACCAAAGCTCTCCTCTCAGATAGAATATCATCCCCCCCGGCTCCCGATCTGGACAGGTATCTCTGCATGACTGTACTGTCATCTGCATACGCAACAACTCCAGGCAAAAGCATGTCGTTGATGTGCAGCAGGAAAAGAGTCGCAGAGAGAACGGACCCCTGAGGAACTCCGGCGTCGATCGCCTTAAGATCAGAGGAGCAGCCATCGATGACTACCCGGATCGATCGTTCACTCAGAAAGTCAGCTATCCAGGTACAGAAGTCGGCAGGGATGCCGTACGCAGGAAGCTTGCTTAACAGACTTGCATGCCAAACCCTGTCAAATGCCTTCGAGATATCCAGTGACACGGTAAGAGCTTCGCCCCAGCAGTGCGTGACATACACTAGAAGATCCCCAGTTGACCGTCCCCGGCGAAACCCATATTGACGGTCACTGAGCAAGTCGTTGTCTTCCAGGTATGTCAGCAGCTTGCTGTTTAGTACCCTTTCCATAACTTTGCAAAGTATGGAGGTGATGGCGATAGGTCGATAGTTACAGGGGTCGGCACGGCTACCCTTTTTGGGTACTGGTTGCACGTTAGCAAGCTTCCAGGACTTAGGTACGGTTTTAGTCTTAAGGGAGAGACGGTACAGGCGTGTCAGTACAGGAGACAACTCAGGACCACAATACCTCAGGACTTTAGCAGGTATCCCATCAGGACCGCTCGCTTTATTCACGTCCAGACTCTGAAGAGCTCTGCGAACCTCTTTGTTGTGTATGGTGACTTCCGGCATTGAGAAGTCAGAGTGAGGTATTGATGGTGGTTGATGAGAGCCAGTGTCCAGACGAGAATTGTTTGCAAAAAGAGATGCAAAGAGATCTGCTTTCTCTTTCGCAGAGTGAGCTAGCGATCCATCAGGTTTCTGCATAGGAGGCAGCATTGGACGGCAGAAATTGGTTTCGACAGACTTTGACAGGGACCAGAACTGCTTACTACCAGGCGGGTAAGATGCTAATCTGGTCCCTATTCTGCTAATGTGTTCGAAAAGAGCCTTGCGGATTACCCGTTTGCAAGACTTGGCTGCAGAGTTGAATGCCCTCTTCTTCGAACGAACCCTCCTAGCCCGGATTCGGCGATCGCGGGCTTGGACCCATGCCTGGTATGCTGCTTCTTTACGAGTGCGCATTCTACATTAAACCAAGGCTGGGCTTTGTGACCGAGCGGAATGTCGGAGAATGGAATAAAGTATTCCATTCCCTGTCGTATCACATCCGCAATTGCATCAGTCGAAATAGAGGGGTCATCCGAAGAGAAACACATTTGCCGCCAAGGATAAGATGCAAAAAAGTGCCTCATCTCATCCCAATCTGCTGACTCGTATCGCCAAACTCTCCTAGTGCCTTTCAGACTCATGTCTGGAGGAGAGCAGATCGATACGGATTTCACCAGACAGTGGTCAGATGTTCCCAGTGGGGCTGAAACCGCCACTGAGTGTCTGTCTGGATCAGTTGTCAGCAGAAGGTCGAGGCAATTGGGCGTATGACCATCAACGTCCTGTGATATGATACAATAGTATTTTCTTCGTTACAAAATCATTTACTTCTGTATCACATCCACAGCTGTAAACTAGACACCGCTTATTAAGTGCTATTGCACTTAATACGAATGTATTAACACTTATTCCGCGAGCTTGCTACAATAAATGCACCGTAATCAAACAATCAATTCACAATGATCAAACACTGAAATGGCGCAAGGCCAGATCTTCAATCATTTCGAATCATGAAATACCAGATCTTCAATCATTTGAAATACCATTTCAAACCTTTAAAATTGATATTCGAATTATCTCCTTCGAAATGACCGAATGAGAAAGAAGTTGCGTTATGCCCGATCCTCCGTGAAGGTCTGCATACCACAACTGCCTCCCCCCCATTGAAAAATTTTCGATCGGTCGAAAATTTTTTTCAACAGGCCTACCTAACTTCCTATACGATAGCCCTAAGTTTTTAATCCATCGAGGTGGCCTTGAAGTAGCATCTCTCTGGGCTGCATTGGATCAGGTGGTCGGGCCGGTCTTCTTTCTTCCATCAGGATAAAGATCTTCTTTGTTCGGATGATGGGGAAATATGACCGAATATTATAGCTCCTATCAAACCCGCACCTGTCACTAACTAAAAATTAAAAGGAGTAAACAAGTGTTAGCTCGACGCTGCACACCCGGGTACTGCCTTTATGAACATGAAGCCAAAGGTCACCAGGTGCTGGTGGACCCTGACCCCAAGTCAAAGACGCGGACTTAAAAAATTTCAAAACCGCACTTTAACACACGCGCCTATCATCGAAGCTACGGGTGTCTTCAGCGTCGTTGCTCGAAGTCCATATGACATGAAAAAAAGTAAAACAGATCAGAACACAATAACAAAAATCTGAAAACAGAGCATTAGTGAAACATGTATAACATTTATACGCATTGCATTTCCTTACATTGCACCTATACTTGCATTCCCATAATGCCCTATATTACCATAATGTCCCTATATTACCATAACGTCCCTATATTACCAAAATGTCCTAATACCATAATGCCCTTATCACTGTATGCCCAAATGATATAACATGTGAGTGCACAAAATTGAATAGACCTCTCCCTCACATGTATATTTTGTCGGAGTGCCCAAGTTATGGCCTCAGAGGCGGAGGACCACTGAGTATGAGGGCCAACATAAACCCTCCTCCCCTCCTTAATTGGAAAAAGGGAGTTAGAAGGGGTTTACTAAGAACGTATTTCGATTCAGCACTCCGTTTGCGTAAATTAATTTTTAAAGGGAAATTTTTGTTAAAAACAAGTATCTACCCCTCTACCAGCTAAACGGTTGTTTCTAAAAATGTTAAAAAATTCACCGTGGTAGAATATACAACTAAATTAAAAGGGAAACTATTTGTCATGGTTATACATATATTGATTGCGCTGACAGATCTAAAAAATAAAATTGTGGAAAAAAAAACTATTCGGGTGTTTCCCACATACGTGAAAGGGCGATGGATTTTTTTTTCTCGCCGTTATCATCGAGTGGGATAGTTTTTTTAAAAGATAGAACATTTTACGATTCAGCAATCCGTTTGCGGAACATTAATTTTAATAATGAAAAAAATGTGGAATAATTCACGAGGGTAACATTTACGATGAAGTTTACCCTAATCCAAAATGGATGCCAAAAAAAAATTTAGCGCTCTCTTCGCTCGCGCATTAAATCCTTCTATTCTTTTGTATTTAGGTCAAAACTAAAGTTATTTCTGAGGTTATCATCGGAAAACTTTTCGCATTAGTATAATCAAGGTGTAGCTAGATAGTAGTTGTGCTTTTCATACTATCCAAAATGCAAAATATCTTATGTAAGTATTCAATATTTACTGTAGTTATGTGACTCCTGACAGAGTGTGCAACGGTTTTTTTATTTGTGTATAGTCATTATGGGGTTAAAACAATTTAATATGAATTGTTATACTAGTAGTAACTTTGATTTGTTTTTGTATTTGCAATTGTAAATTGTATTAAAACAGAAGCCTGGTTTTGAGAATTCAGGAATATATTGACTTAAATAACAATCCAAACCCATATTTGGTATTGACACGTATAAAACATGATTATTTCAATCAAATATACATAATCAAGAAAGTAACGAATAACTAAATCCTGTAAATTCACATCAATTTTCCACTCACCTGTACAGAAATCACAACATAGTGTAAAACAAAGAGTATATGGTATAAAACAAAGTCGCTTCCTGCTGTCTGCCTGTCTGTCCCTGTGTATGCTTAGATCTTTATTTTTTTTTAATTTATCCCTTTCGGGAAAGGCAAAGGAAACTATGTAAATGCAGCCATGTCTTCAGTAAAAAATCTTCTTTCACTATGACTAAACCCTAAATGTTCTGCGTAAAATCGGATAGCGTCTATTTTATGAAAAATGGCGGCGAAAAGTACAACCGCGGGGATCTTTATCAATACCAAACGGAGCAGAAACACTGTTATCACTTGAATTTTTATCACTACACGATTTTTTGTCAATTAACTGCATAGTATATTTCATTCATAATTCAAATTCAATTGACAAAGCAACTGCCCATGCCGAGTTCCCGCCAAAGATCATCAGATCTTTAAAACTACACAACGGATTTTGATGTGTTTTTTTTTAAGATAGAGTGATTCAAACGGAACGTTTAAATACATGCATAGTACAGTAGAGAAACACTGATAATTTAAGAAGTTTCTAATTTGACATTTTTTTGCGCTTACATTGCAAACGCTGGCTGATCCCTACGAGATTGATCATACAGTATTGTGCACTTTAAAAAGGTCTACAAAAAAGTCTCTATAGAATAGAATAGAAAAATCTTTATTTTATAGGACATTCAGAATGTCACTCAAAACAAGTCAAGATTATAATGAAATACATACAAACATACATTAAACGATTTAAATACATACATACACATTCGTTCTTTTGACCCTACTGACTCTACGCCTATTCGCAAAGGTGCAGTCTTCCTCAGAGAAGAACAGGCAAGAAACTCTGAGTTTGCTCTTTTAAATCGTATTACAAATTTTCTTATTTACAAATTTTAACTAAATCTGAAATAACTCTAGCGCTGAGCAATTCATTCCCATGGCTGCCTGTCTGATAGATGATCATAAATTTTGTAATAGCCCTTTTTGAAAAGTTTTTGTTTAATTACTGTCTTAAATTTTAAATGTTATTGTGGTTTTTGTGGGTTAATATCCCTAAGAGATAGACATACAATGGTATATGTCTATCTCTTAAGGATATTAACCCACAATAACCATTTTTTATCCTTTACTTTTTACGAGAAATAATGGCTTATTTACGAAGCGAATTCAAGCAATACAGAATTTACACAACGAATTTAAGCAATACATTTAAGAACCTTAAATACATTGTGCATATATCAATATGGCACGTAACGGCATTTCATTAAAATGAATATTTTGCCTATAAATAACGCTTTTTATGTTACGCTTTCACGCCTAAACTACTGAACCGGTTTTGATGAAATTTGGTACAGAGATAGATTAGACCTTGGAAAAGGACAGGTTATATTTTATCTCACAACTGGGCACGATATAACCGTAGTCCACTCAGGCGAAGCCGCGGGCGGAAAGCTAGTCACGTATAAATATTTAAACTTCATTTTTTTTTTCTTTTAATTTTCTTTTCGAAAATAAAATAGAACCTGCAAGTATATTTCAAGCCCTGAAAGCTTCCGCTAGTGTATTGAAAAACGTTATTTATAATAGTTTTTAAATAATTATCACAAACCTCTGATTTTACAGGTTCAAAGTAAGTATCTTATATAAGTACGTGTTTCTTTTTCTCAGTGAATGACTTTTTTCCGAATTCGAGCAAAGCTTGTCTTCTGGCTATGATCATTAGTTAGTTAGGAATTTCCACGCTTAAATCACGGCAGGAGTGCAATATTTGTCCTTACGGTATTCACCTCTATATTCGTTGATTTTGGATTAAAATCCTAAATTACTAATTCCAATCAAAAACATTTATTACACTAGATAGCAGCAGCCTTATGTATTTTTTTCGTATTTTTTACCTGACTGCGCGACGCAAAGGAGGGTTATATGTTTATCAGCTTTTATACCTATATTTATATATGTTTGTATGTATGTGGGTTTGTACCTTTGTGGGGTTTGTACCCGGTTAATCTCCGGTCGCAGTGAAGTGTTTAAAAAAGGAATATGTATAAGATAAAATAGTTGGCAAATTTTATCCAAAACCAAACAATTAAATTTACAAAGGCTCGTGTCAAGACAACGTTAAAATATAAAAACCATAAACAACCAGCCAGCCAGCACTAACACTCTCCACCCCAGTGCCGGTACAGCACTCAACTCTCAGTGACCGAAAGCAAGCGATTGTCTCCAACGTCCTCCCTAAGGAGGGGAGGATAAGGATCCTTCCAAAGAAATGGGAGCGACCCGTGCTGCCGAACGCTTCCACGTTCCGGTCTTAGTCTTAACCTCGACAACCCTCACGCGACCATCTTTGCCCGGAAACACCTGTGTGATTAGTCTTTTCGGCCATACGTTGCGAGGCAGATGAGGATCTAGTACTAATTCAAGATGTCCGACTTGCAGCGGCTTCTGCTCTTCACCCCATTTTCTCCTTGGAAGAAGATCAGGTAAAATATCTTTGACCCACCTTTGCCAATACATATCGGCCAGTCTCTGCGCCTTTCGGCAGTGCTTGCGGAAGTTCAGATCTGAGTTATTGAAGTCACCAATTCTGGGCAGGTTCGAAGATGTTCCAAGAAGGAAATGATTTGGGGCTAGAGTTTCGACACTATTTGGCTCAACGGATACGTGCATCAAAGGACGGCTATTCACAATGTTTTCAACCTCCATCAGTAACGTATTCAAAACCTCTTACCGTGGTGCACGCTCCTTGACAATAACCTTGAGTGAAGTTTTGACACTCCGGATTAATCGTTCCCACGCTCCACCCCAATGGGGACTAGCGTGAGGGATAAAAGTTGTTCAACCCTTCTTTTTTGAGAGCTTCGGTATCCAGCTCCTGTATAGAATTTTTTAGCTCCTTATCAGCGCCCCTCATGTTAGTCCCGTTTTCAGAGTTTAGGTAGGCCAGCCATTCTCGCCTGGACGCCATCCTACGCAACGCCATGATCAACGAGTCAGAGGTAAGTGAAGAAGCAAGTTCTATGTGAATAGCACGAACTATTAGACACGTAAACAATACACCGTACCTCTTCTCCCTGCGTCTACCAACCACAACTTCCATAGGGCCAAACAAGTCTAGGCCACAGTAGGTGAAGGGACGCTGATGATGAGCTACGTGCGCTTTGGGTAAATCTCCCATCCTAGGTACTGTGGCGTAGCTCTGAGGGAGCTGGTGACCGGGTCGAGGTAGAAAATAACAGGAGAATACAATTATATGGTTGACTTCATTTATTAGAAGGAAACCTGACCTTCACGGCCAAAGCCGCGGAAGGGACTACGTCAGTTATTTATAAAAGGCGCGAAATGACCCCAATCATTTAAAGTAGGAACCATCGGCTAAAGGCCTTACAAGGAGATGGTAAACGTAGAGGTAATAGAACCTCTACATCCCCCCCGGTGAGGATAAATTTTGTCGCAGGCGAGAAAATTTCAATATCCTTCCGTTGCTCTGGCCTCCTAGCCTACCTGTGGCGGACGACATACAATCTGAGGAACCGAGCAGGTCATTACTAAGAACTAGTTAGAAGGAAACATCATCTAAATTCCGAAAAGCAAAGGACATATTCCTTCTAACTTCCGCATACAAAAACCGCAACAAAAAACTATGCGACAGCTCGCCTAAACTTTAACCAAGAAGCACATTTATATAAAATTTTGAAAAAGCTTTGTAAATCTGGACCTATAACGGGATAAAGATATTTACGCGAAAGCTAATGAGTATGAGCGCGAACGGAAGTCCTCCCTCCTCATCCTTTATGTCTTATGCAGATACCCCAAGGTCCTACGGACTTATATGAGTTTGCAGATTACGGATGGAACAATCCCATGTCGCGTTCACTCCCTACGCTGCTAATTCACAATATTTTTATAATTCACGACACTTCAAAGTTCATATTTGTTTCATTATATTGACGTTATCTTCATTGTATACTTATTTTGAAAGTATTTTTTCTCTCCAACATACATGAAAATCATAGAAAAGTATTAGTTATTAACTAAACAATCATGATTGTAAACATTGTAAGACAACAATGTCAACAAAAGTCATTATGAAAACTTTAGCTTTTGGCAACTGTCATATTGAATTATAGAAAACATCAAATTCAAATTCAAAATAAAATTGTCATAGTAACCAAATAATAGAAAAAAATGAATTGAAAATTTATAAAAATTGAAAATGAATTTTCTGATAACTTTTAAATGACTGAAAAGAAAAACACAAATTAACACATCCTACCGCTAAAAAAAAGTATGCTACTAGGTAATATCATAGAAACTTCCATAAAATAACAACATTCTTTCACCATTTATAACAATCACTAAGGGGATAACTCAGATAATATCACTATTTGATCACTATCTACAGCACTATCTACGAAACCCTATTACTGCACTAACTACAAGATAATCGTCTTTTATAAACTCTTATTTTCATCACACATATATTCTATTCTATTCTTCTCTTCCTCTTTGCTTCGTTCTTCTACAAACTCTTCATTAGAAAACAGGAATATATTTCCATCATTTTCTGAAGAAAAGTATCACTGTCACAACGGCGCATATTCATTATTCGCATTATTCACTCGAAATTATAATTATTTAAATCGATCACGTTAGTATTATTATTCCTCTTCATCGCATCCAATAACAAAATCTTCTTTATAATATCGCTTCCTTCTCACTTCGTCCTTCAAATTGCATCGAAATCGCATCGGTTTAGTATAAAATAATTCGGTCAGAGGCTGCAACTACACTGCAACACAAAAATGACCATTAATTTGTTCTTAAAACTCGCGACTCCACCATGTGGCGTAGCTCTGAGGGAGCTGGTGACCGGGTCGAGGTAGAAAATAACAGGAGAATACAGTTATATGGTTGACTTCATTTATTAGAAGGAAACCTGACCTTCACGGCCAAAGCCGCGGAAGGGACTACGTCAGTTATTTATAAAAGGCGCGAAATGACCCCAATCATTTAAAGTAGGAACCATCGGCTAAAGGCCTTACAAGGAGATGGTAAACGTAGAGGTAATAGAACCTCTACAGTACCAATGGCTTACACTTGCGTATGCAACACAGCATGCATCTCGATACCACAATCTTCATGGTAGGTCGTAAGCGTATCAACCAATATCTTTGTTTCAGTTCTTTCACTACAGTCTCCTGGTTTCCGTGAGCTGCTTTTACGTGGTAGTGTTGGACGATGAGTCTCGCAACAGGGTGTCGGCCATCTAATATAATTGGTCTCTTCATACCTAGGTCCACATCTGCAGCAGCATCAATGCGGCCCCCGACGCGGAGTAAGCCGTCCTCATCCAAAAATGGAGATAAGGTATGTAACTTACTGCTTCTTTGTAGACTTTTGCCATTTTGTATTGCAGCTATGTCATCTGCAAATGTATCTGCTTGCGCGTGTTGTAATAAAAGACGTTCAGCGTTTTCCAGCAACAAAGTATCTATTTCACAGGGTCATAGTCTACATTTGTCAATAAACGCCAGAACAACCGCGGTTGCCCTAAGCAAACGAAGCCATGACGAGAACCTTCGAGCGTCAGGAACAGGTAAATTGGTCCCGTCCTCGGTTTCGCGCGTAACCGTAAGAGCTACATACCCTTCTTGCTCTTTGTTTTCTATATCAGTCGGCCAAGAAGTCTCCTCTCTATAGAGGAAATCGGGCCCTGAAAACCACTCCCTTGAAAACAAAGAAAGGTCAAAGGCTTCACGCGTTCCTAAATCAGCAATGTTTTGCTTAGAAGGTATGTACCTCCATTCTGAAATACGGGTTAAATCATCAATCTCTCCCAATCGGTTAGCCTCGAAAGTTTTGTAGGAGCGTGTGTTGTTCCTTATCCACGAAAGAACAGTTGTATAGTCACACCAGAAGTACCATTGTACCGGCGTCATTTTGCTCTCCTTCATAATATTATCAGCAAGCCTTGCGGCAAGGAGAGCTGCTTGCAGTTCTGACCGCAGTACGGTCAGGGGTATCACGGGTACTACACGGCATTTACTTGTAGGCAACAGCGCACATTGCTTTAGCAAATACTTCAGAAAAAATATGCATTTGCAAGTTGCCATAAATGTGTACTCCCGTAATTGGACTTCCGCTTGTGAGAAGTAACGAACCTTCAACTTGTGAAGCACCTTGTTTTCGCTGATACCATCGAGGTATACGCAATTCACTGACATGCTGAAGCAAATAGAGCCAAGCGCACCATTTCTCATAAATTTCTTCAGGGATAGCGTCATCCCAGCCGATGTTCAGACGCCAGGTGCCCTGCAGCATGATCCTACCCTATATAATAAAGGGTGTAAGAAAGCCTAAAACGTCAAACACCGACATCACCACTTTAAGCATATGTCGCTTAGATGGCTTCTCTTTTCCCTTTATTAAACATTCGGGAATACGTTTGAGTGACACGTCGAACCCAAGTTCATCGGTGGCAGGGAACCAGATCAGGCCGAGAACCCGTTCTCCTTCGTATTGCTGTCCTACCTTAAACTGCACAGCGGCTGGACCCAATACCTCGCTCGGCACACTGTCTAGGACTGTAACACTGTTGCTGGTCCAATTGCGGATTTCAAAACCACCCCTTTTGTGCAGGTCAGTAACCTGGTGGACCAACTGAATAGCCATCTCCTCGTCTGGTAAGCTGTCAATATAATTGTCCATGTAATGGGAATGACATATGGCATCGACAGCGGCCGGGTGAGACGATTCAAAGCGTAGCGCATTTTTGTTTTTAATAAACTGCGCAACGAAAGCCAAACAATTTGCGCCAAAAATAAGTGACGTCATCACGTAAGTTTTGACGGGCTCAAATGGATCTCTCCACAGGAACCTAAAGGCTTGCTGATCTTCAGCATGTACCTTAACCCTTAAAAACATGTCTTTAATGTCACCTACAATTGCGATTTTATTTTCCCTAAAGCGCTACATTATACCCAATAGTGGCAACAACAAGTCCGGTCCTGTGAGTAAACATCGTTAAGACTCGAACGGTCTACTTTATCGGTTGTGTCAAAAACTAATCGCAGCTTTTTTTTATTTGGGTTATCTAACCCGAAATTAGGCATATACCACGTCTTACAAGTCGGAGACGTGTCAGTCAATTCTTCTGCGAAGCTATTTTCGAATAAATGGAAGACACGCTCCTTGTACCTATTAGCTAACCCTGAATCTTTACTCATTTTTATTTCAATTCCTCTAAGCCTTTTCAAGGCGTAAGGGTAGCTGTCAGGCATCACACTCGTATCACTCCGCCACGGCAGACTTACAAACCAGTGACCTTGAATACACTGCGCAGATCATTCCAGGAGCTCCACAGCACGAACGTCGTCAGCGTTTTGACGCAGTTTCCCTGATATTCCTAGGGCGTCCACCGAGAAAACTCGCCTCACCTCATCGTGTAGCTGCTGATGCAGCCGGTCCTGGCAGTCGTGTCGCTCCATCACCAGCAACGCGGAGTAGGCGGCCCGTACCGCACAGTGCGGCACGCGCACGCACCCGTGTACACACCAACCTAGGGGAGTGAGTGTAGCGCTGGCTCATTGACTTTACCTGACACTGTTTCTATTAGTAATATTAAATGATAATTATCTTGCCCTATTTAAATCTCAGGTTTTAAATCCTGACTGCAAAGTTTATTTTTTAAGTTATACAGGTTTGCTTATCTAGTACAATTGACAACAGATAACGTTTGAGTGGGTAAGTTTAAGTTTTTTACTCTTCGAACCTTAATATTAAAAAGTTTACTGTCGATACTCGATAAACTTAAATTAGTAACCATAGTGTCACAAAAAAGTTCGTTTCCTGACCAGGCTCCGTTGACGCGTAATGTCTCCGAGCAACCGCGCAGCCCCGCGCGCTCAACGAGCTCGCTGCTTATTAACGAAACCGTAGAGCCATCGTCCAAAAGTGCACTCGCGTCAATAATACCGTTAGGTCGGTGCACACGCACTGGTACTACTTTTAGCAAAACCGTACGAAAAGTACTGCTACACAACACTTTGTTATCACTAGCCGTGGCGATATGCAATACCTTATCTGCGCGATCGGCGTCGGAACGGTCGGCGGAAGAGGCGGACGAGAGCCGCTCCGACGGCTGCGACCGCGGCTGGCGTCGGTCGCTCTCAACTGCGGCGGTGACGACACGGTCTCGCGTTGAAGTAACGCTGCTGACAGGATAATGAAGCAGGCGATAGTGCGCTCTGCCACAGTTGTCCTTGTCGCAGGCGGGCGCTGTGCATGTCTCTCGTTCGTGTCTTGATGTTAAACATTGAAAACTTATACCAAATTTCTTGACATGCTGCCATCGGACTTTGCGCAGCGCTTTCTTGAACAGCTTGCATTCATGTTGCATTCATGTTTGGCATTTGTCATCGCTACACTAGTACCTTGATCTTGGTTTAACAAAACTGTCTGCGACTTAGTAGGATTATTTTGCGAATTATTGGGTTTACTATCGTTTTGTGAATCCGTGAAGTATATATTTGATGTCATTGCGGCTTTCTTGGCTTGTATATTAAGATAGGCAGGCGGCATTTTCTATCTCGGCTTATCATTTCGTAACTATAGTCTGACCACTTAGAAAGTAGAATAGTTGACACGAAATGCCTACCTTGCAGATATTCTTCACAGCCAACCGCTTTGACAGCTTCTATAGCATTTTGAATTTTCACGGAAAACGGTATTATTTCCTTTTGGTAGTCTTGAGATATTGGATGTAATTTTTTAATATCTCCTAGAATCTTCGAAACAACGGTCTCTGGGTTCCCAAATCTTAGCTCTAAAGTCGCCAAAACCTTCTCAGGAGATGAGTCGCCAATAAGTAGAGCCCCTACAGCTTCCTTAGCCGGCCCTGTAGTGTATGCATCTAATGTATTCATGTATAACCTATGTATAGCGCATTATTCAATATACAAACAGTCTCAAACCCTCATCTGGTGTTTTCACTCGTCTTTCCAAGTCCCCACCGTACATGGCGACCCATGCCATATTTGGTTCGGGGTGTCGTTTTCGGAGCGTAGTCGTTAGCACGAGCCGACTTTATTAGTGCGAAGTGATTAATGGAAGTTTTAATTCAAAATAGTAACAAAACATTTTAAACATGGGGAACCAAAGTACCATACCGGCACCGGCACCGCGTCCCCGTGATCAAAATATAATCACGCAAATTGGGTACATCAATCAAATCGAGGAACATAACGCGTTAATTGTACAGAACATTTACAGCATTTATTGGGTGCTATATCTGCTGCTGGTTATCGTCGTTGGGATGCTGGTATTCTTTGCGTTGCGATACATGAACGCAAGTTGCAATAAGAGGATCGACAGGAGAAGCCATGCTGTCGTATTCAAGGGAACACAGGCAGTTTAAACGGTAAAAGTGGCATCAGTGTTGTGAAATGTGAAAAGTGCTAATAGTGCGATATTTTTTATGTTCATCAAAAAAAAAATCGCGAGTGCCACGTATTATAATAAAGAAGCTATAAACTGAACATTTCTTAGGACCTATGTTAGTGCAAATTTAATCACTAAGTTTTAAGTTTTATATAAATCAATTTAAGATAAATAAGTCTGTTATATTATTTTAAAAAAAAAAGTCAATGTGGAATCGAAAAAAAAAGCTTAGTAAGTAATAAGTAGTGCGATTTTTATGGCAAAATTTAAAAGAAAACTTATAGAAAATTTATTGGTTATTAGGCAGTATTTAATTAAAACTGAACCAAAGCGGTGACGTACAAGTAGTAAAGTAGCGACTTAATTAGTAGAAGCAGAAGAATTAGCTAAGGAATATAATACATATATAGAAAAAATTTGTAAGGTGTTGGAATTCAAAAATAAGTCAGAAAATGAACTAATAAAAAAGTACTGTGCGGAAGTAAGTGACAGTAGTGATAGCAAATATTCTACAATCATGGCAAAGTTTGATTTGAAAGTAGCGCTTAATCTTTTACCGGTAATGACAGATAAGGAGGACAATGCAAAAGAATTGATTGATATGATAGAATATTACGGATCAATAAAAGAAAGTACGGAAATAGTTAAATTAATATATTTTGTATTGAAAACCCGTCTATCACAATCAGCAAAATTGAAAATTACAGGAAAATATGACACTGTATCTGGACTTTTTATGGACATGCGTAAGCATTTACTGCCTCAAAAAGCAGCTACAGCACTGCAAACTAAATTACAAACAATTAGACAAAATAAAAAATCCATAACGGACTTTGGCCAAGAAATTTCGGAATTGTTTCGAGATTTGACCATTTCCCAGGCGGCCGGAAATACGGACCATTATAATATTTTGTATCCACTTAATGAAAAGTTTGCGATAAAAAGGTTCGCCGAAGGCCTGAGAAATCGTCGAATCGCAACTATCATTTCAGCCCGCGATTATAAGACACTGAAGGACGCTATCCAAGCAGCTCAAGAAGAGGAAGCAACCTCAACATTTTCGGGATCAGCAGAAGTAATGGGAGCCCACAGGCAATCGCGCGGCAAGTTTAATAATCGCAAAATTTACAGGGGACAGCGAGGTTCCTATAGGGGACAATATCATTCACGAGGTGGGCCAAACAACAATAATCATCCCCACAGATACCCACCACAACCCCATTTTCAGCAGAACAATTCGAGACGAGGATCACGTGGTAACCAAAGAGGTAGGTACAAAGGTTATCGTTACCCTAATACGCAAAGGAATGTGAATGCTATGTCACAGCAGCGCGTGCCCCGAGATGGCCCCGAGCAACAGAACGAGCTACCAAATACGGAAACATTGAATCACTTTTTTCGAGCCTCAATATGTACATGCATGCTACTGTTTAAACAAAGTTTCAATTCAATTAGCTGGACTAATGCTTAGTTGACACTGGAGCATCAATTTCTGTCATCAAGCATAGCTTAGTCGATAGTTTACGAATTCCAATCCATAACGAGAGACTGCGTAACGGTATTGGTGGAACTGTGTACTCTGAGGGATATGTTTATTTAAAATTACATGTCAACCAGACATTTTGGAAAATAAATTTTATGTTTTTCAGAATTTACCCTGCAAGATGGAATTTAAGGACAAGATTTTCTAAAACGACATAGAGCGATATTAGATTTTGAATTAAATAAAGTAAATTTACACCCAGAAAATGGTGAACCAGTGGCACTAAAGTTAACAAGTATAAATAAAAACAAAGTATATTTGACTATTCCCACTCGCAGCCAGAGTACTCACTATTTTGATACAAACTTAATTGGGGACTGCGTCATCAGTTCTCAAGAACTATGCGACGGAGTGTACATAGCTAATATGATATCTTGCCCAAAAAATTGAAAGATACCTTTTAGAGTAATGAATACTAGGGATGAATACGTAATGTGCAATCTCCCGGGAGCCGAGAGGCTGTATGTGGGGTGTTTGAACGAAACGATCGAAACTACGAGAAATCAGCGAATGTACAAATATAGCAATGTAAAGCCACTCACCACGAGATTCAGCGTGTTCAGCCTGATGATCTTCTGTCGGCGCCGACAATCCAGCGAATTACTAGCTTCTTTTGGATGAAATACACAGGCACACATTCAATGGAGACAATCAAGTGTTCATAAGGCGAAATAGTCCAGATTTAAATAAAATATGCCCACTTCGAACGGAGGCACCATTGTCGGGTGCGGGTGACGTTGCGACTGAAAGCCCAACGAGCAAAATGGCGGCATCAATATAATCTACGCTCGCTGATATATGTAAAAAAATAAAAATAAACTACCTACAAACTAAAATTGTCGCTAATTCTAAAACTAAATCTAACTGCGGCTGCAACATTCCGCCCACCAAAATACAAGGTATTTTTTACTAATCTAATGGCAATGGACAAAGCTTAATGAGTGGCCGTTTCAATTGACCTGCTTTTGTCCTAACAGTGGCTAAACAAGCTATCCTATCGTGGCCAGGATGCAGTTGGATGATGCGTCCAAGGAACCAATTTGGAGAATTCAATTGTTCATCTTTAATTAAAACCAAGGATCCGATTTTGGGCAAGCTAGTCAAAATGTGCCACTTATCGTGTGTATGTACGTATTCCGGTGACCAACGCTTCCAGAGATCATTGTGCAAACTTTGCAATAACTGCCATCGATTCGAACAACTCATGTTTATTTGAGGTTCTGGAAGCGATGTCAAGGGTTCAAGAGCGAGGAGACGTCTAATGTATTCCGACGGTCTATTATAAATAGCGCGGGGTGACGGTAATATGCAAAAATTCTGAGCCAATAGACAACAAAAAGTACGAGAATCAGGATGATGATTGTAATTGAGGACTTGATCTATTATCAGAGATGTGAGATAATGCTGACGAGGAAACTGAGGATAATTGCAATCATAGTCCAGATCAAAGTGAACCAAACGACCGCCCACCCTGACAAAACCATTTGCATCAATAAAAGGAGTGAACTTACGAAGTGTTTAGGCAGAGGCGATCCCTGCTTCAAACAAACAATCTCTGTCGCTAAGTCTTGAGCTTGTGCAAGCCTTACGAGAGTCTGCGTCGCCTCGTACAATTCTGAAGGGATGAGATGTCCATTTTGACGATCAACAGGATGACAACAATTGCGAGCAAAACGACGAATGTATGCCACGATGCGTTGGACCTTTTTAAACCTCGAGAATCGGTTTAAAGAGTCATCAAAGCGAGAGATTTCTACAAAAAGAGAGGTAATAGGTTTTCGCTGCTCAAGTGCGGCAGCTGTTGTATTTTCAACTAATGGGTGGAGATGTGGATCTTGGGATGAAGAGGGAGATGACCGAGTGTCGCTCACCCTACCCATCACGATCCAACCCAATTTGGTCTTGAAGGCGACAGGGCTATTATCACCACAATCAAGACGTTCACCAGTGAGGATCTGAGAGAACGTACCCACACCAATCAAGGCGTATATTGGACCAGGCAAATTGAATCCAGGATCTGCGAGACGAATTGTTTTTAGACATGACCAAGGGGTTATATCAAGTTTGTTGGCAGGCAAATCACCACAAATTTGGGGTATGGTGAAAGCCTCGACGTTGATACTGATGTCAGAGTCAGTATCACGAATACGAAGAATTGTGGAGTTTGTAACTAACGACGATGACTGACCAATGCCTTTGGCAGACATGGTAGTGTTTTGTAGTGGTAGTCCGAGACGACGAACACACTTAAGTGTGATGAAATTGGATTGACTACCACTATCGACAACAACGATACGAATTTTTTGAGGTTTGCCAGAGTTGTCCAAAACTTCAACTAAGGTAGTAGCAAGAAGCGACGAATGCGATTTGGAGATTTTAACATCCACTATGACTAGTGATGGAAGATACTCAGTCTTTTAAGGCTTAAAAGCCTGGCGACTCATTATCTGGGAAGTCGACAGTCGTAAGGTATGTGTTGATAGAATGTAAATATCTAATTTTATCTCCTTGTCAAATGATATCAAAATGTATTTAGTTGTTTAGGCGTGAATTATTCCTTTTGGTTCATAGGTTACAAAAGAAATATTGAATATCACACACAAACTGCGGTGCGATACCTTTTACATAAAAAAACTTGAGTCGTTTAAGTCTTTTAAAATAAGCTGGAGTTGGTTAAATGTTTCAGTCTTTAAAAAAAAACTCGAGTCGTTTCAGTTTTTAAAATTTTAGTAAAACTTCTTTTTATCGTGTAGGTATAGTCAAGTATGTGGCAAACTTGGCTAACCCTGGTGTCAGAGTTTTCAAACCGCACAATGGTCTCTGACTTGGTTTTAACGACTGTAGTCAATCGACAACAGCCGGGACCGACAGCTTAACTTGCCCTCCGAAGCACGGAAACGCTCGTGATAAATTACCACTTTGGACCTCATCAGGTTCCCTGCCCCTGTGTACGTTGATTAACCTCACTGATCGGTTGAGATCAGCGAGAGCCACTAGGCTAAGTCTTATTAATAAAAAATCGAACTAACAGTCTTAATTTTAGAGTCAAGACCTGTAAGATGGAGGCGAGTCTTTTTAATAAGCCTTAAAAGACAGTCTCTTTCATCTCTCACTATGACCATAACGATAGTACACCAGTTTTAAATGAATACGTAATGTAAACAATTTTTATACAACCATTTGCATTCACGCGAGGTGGTTCTTAAACAGATGATTTTTTTTTAATTTTCCTTGTGGCGCTGGAATCTATATATGTCTCCTTAAGTTACCGTCTTTCTTTCTGACCTCGTTTTTATTAGGGTTCCGTAGTAATCTACGAACCCTTATAGTTTCGCCATGTCCGTCTGTCCGTCTGTCCGTCTGTCCGCGGGTGTTCTAAGAAACCCTTGGTACTACAGAGCTGAAATTTGGCATGGTTATACATATTAATTACGCCGACAGAACTGTAGAGTAAAACCTTAGAAAAAAAAAATTTTTCGGGTGTCTCCCATAGACGTGAAAGGGCGATAATTTTTTTTTTCTCGCCAATATCATCGAGTGGGGTGTCATAGAATAGCTTTTTAAAAGATAGAAGGGGTTTACTAAGAACGTTTTTCGATTTAGCACTCTGTTTGCGAATCATAAATTTTTAAAGTGAAAATTTTTGTCAAACACAAGTGTCCCCCCCCTCTACCAGCTAAACGGTTGTTTCTAAAAATGTGGGAAAATTCACAGAGGTAGAATATGCATCAAATTTAAAAGGAAAACTATAACATAAGTTGGCCCTTCAAGTTTGCGAGTAAGGGTAGACCAAGTGCCAAACATTGTTGGGATTAATAAGAATATATTTACTAATATTAGATCCTTGGTACTACAGAGCTGCAATTTGGCATGTTCATACATATTAATTGCGCCAACAAATAGAAAAAATAAAAATTTTGTAAAAAAAAAAATTTCGGGTGTTTCCCATACATGTGAAAGGGCGATGGTTTTTTTTTTCTCGCCGATATCATCGAGTGGGATGTCATAGGATAGTTTTTTAAAAGATAGAAGGGGTTTACTACGAACGTTTTTCGATTCAGCAGTCGATTTGCGAAAAATTAATTTTTAAAATGAAAAAAAAAAATGTTAAATATTTCACGATCATTTAGCATTTAAGTACGACGAAGTTCAGCCTAATCCAAAACAACTGCCATACAAAGTTCCACGCTAAAAGTGAGGCAAGGTCGAAAGCCAAGCTGTAACATATTGACATTTCATGTGTCGTTATAGGTTTTTGGAGGTGTTAATTACGAAAATGACATCAAAATTATACACAATCACCACGCGACCTGCTCTTTAGCACCAGCTCGAAATTATTCCTAACAATACTTTTGTTGCTAAAAAAATTTTTTTTTTTTTTAAAGTCATAAAAAATTCCATTCTGTTGTATTTAGCCCAAAACCAAAGTTAGTGTCCCCCCCCCCTCTACCAGTTAAACGGTTGTGTCTAAAAATGAGAAAAAATTATCGTTGGTATAATATACAACGAAATTAAAAGAAAAACTATCACACATAAGTTGGCCATTCAAGTTTGCGAGTGATAGTTGACCAAGTGCCAAACGTTTTTGGAATTAATAAGAATATATTTACAAGGTTCAATACTAAAAGTGAGGCGAGGTCGAAAGCTAAGCTGTAACATATTGACATTTTAGGAGTCGTTAAATAGGTTTTTGGTGGTGTTAATTACGAAAATGACATCAAAATTATTTTATCAGCAGGTCTATATTATTTCTAATAATATTGCCGCAAAAAAAAAAATTTTCGCTCGCTTCGCTCGCGAATGTTATAATTTCATTATGTTGTGTTTAGACCAAAACTAAAGTTATTTCTGAAACTACAAACTCTTTAATACATTTGTTTTTTAAAATATAGTATTTGGAGATTTTAACATCGACTATGACTAGTGATGGAAGATACTCAGTCTTTTAAGGCTTTTAATAAAGACTCACCTTATTTTTGACGCCTCACGACTGATTTTAGTTCCCAACCTTTAGTCATAAGATTAGCTTTTGTAGTTGAAGTCTTTTAACGTAAAAAACTGAGCTGTTACTTAAACAGCTTAAAGGACTTAAAAGACTGGCGACTCATTATCTGGTAAGTCGACAGTCGTAAGGTATGTGTTGATAGAATGTAAATATCTCATTTTGTCTCCTTGTCAAATGTTATCAAAATGTATTTAGTGGTTTAGGCGTGAATTATTCCTTTTGGTTGATAGGTTACAAAAGAAATATTTAATATCACACACAAACTGCGGTGCGATCCCTTTTACATAAAAGAACTTGAGTCCTTTAAGTCTTTTAGTATTTTGAAAACAACTCGAGTCGTTTCAGTTTTTAATCTTTTAATAAACTACTAAGTCTTATTAATAAAATCTAGAACTTTCCGTCTTAATTTTAGAGTCAAGTCCTGTAAGATGGAGGCGAGTCTTTTTAATAAGCCTTAAAAGACAGTCTCTTTCATCTCTAACTATGAGTAACGATAGTACACCCGTTTTAAATGAATACGTAATGTACCTAAACAATTTTTATACAACCATTTGCATCCACGCGAGGTGGTTATTAAACAGATGATTTTTTTTTCCTTGTGGCGCAGGAATCTTTATTTCTCCTTTAGTTACCTTCTTTCTTTGTGACCTCGTTTTTATTAGACACTAGCTTTCCGCCCGGGACTTCGTTCCCGTGGCACTTTTTTAGTTTTTTCTTTCATAAGAACCTTCTCCTGACAATAAGGAACACAACAAAAAAAGAATCATCCAAATCGGTCCAGCCGTTCTCGAGTTTTGCGCTTACCAACAGATTTAGTTATTCATTTTTATATATAAGATTATTAGCAATTCAACCGTCCATATGCTCGTAGAATTAAGAAGCCAGCTGCAAATTTGAACCATGCTGCTACGGAACCCTACAATGCGCGTGTCCCGACACGCTCTTGGCCGGTTTTTAGACATTATTAGCGATTTAACCGTCCATATGCGTGTAGAATTATGAAGCCAGTTGCATTTTGAACCATGCTGCTACGGAACCCTACAATGAGCGTGTCCCGATACGCTCTTGACCGGTTTTTCCTGAAGTGAAACTGCAACCCTCGGGTTTTTCTAACAAATATGTTCCTTGTATAGAGTCGTGACTTTTTCTCTTGCAATCTAATCTAAACTTAGTGTTTTTAGGATAGTTTAAAATGAAGTGTTTGTTGTCCAATTCTTCCCAAATTTATTTTCGATGTATAAGTAAAGGCGAACGATGTATAAGTAAAGGCTGTAGATATATCTTGAGTAAGAATAAGGCGGTACATGCAGTCGTCGTGATCGATAGCCAAAAGTAATGTTGTCTCCTTGCAGCGGTAGATATACTTCAACTTCTTACAGCCATCTTCCATGTATTTGTAGAGATCCTTGTTCATGGCCAGATAAGGTTTAGGAGGGATAATAAGAGTATTGTTACTTGTAGGAGTAGGGTAAAGGTGGTAATATGTATATATATTTTTATGCATGATTGGGAACCTCAAGATAAATATTACTGTATTGTCAAGGTAGTAAGATCCAGTCTCTATTAAGACATATTATTCTCTAAAGTCTGCGTGGGTGTTGATAAGCAATTCATCAGACTCGTATAGAGTAGTGAGTGTTTCAGAGATGTACCTAATATTTTCGGGGTTAATTACACTGTATTCAGTCAAGCTTAATTTTGAAAATAGTATGGAGTTTTCCAAGGAAGTCAGGGATTCTAGTATTTGAAGTAGATTAAACAAGGTGCTTATCTTAATAAAGTCCAAGAGTCTGTAGTTGGTCATATTAATGTCTCTGATTATTCATCATGCATCTGTACATGGATTTGATACTGATTTTTTGCAATTCGTGAGATAGTTGAGTTATAAGCGAACATAAGTTGCTTATTTAATGAAATACCTTCGTTTACATAGGTTTGGAATTTTTCCTGATTTTTCTTTAAAACCGAAATAGCCTCTGTTGTTGTCTAGGTTTCCTGTTATTCCTTTTATGATGGAGCCCAAGCCATCAATTAGTCATCTCTTATATCTAGAGCTAGAAAAACTTAAAGACCTATATTTAGTTTTTATAAAATCTAACCTAACTAAAAGTATTTCGTTAGAAATATGGAAACTAGCGAAATATTCAGCGTGCGCTGATTAAGTATAATCTATAAAGGTTAATATTTGATTTTCCAAACTACTTATAATATCTCTTATCTTAATCGAAATAATGAACGAAGACGTGGTCCGTCCTTTGTATTTTGGCGGAACCAAGAAAGAAGGGTAATACCCCAGGGTTATTGGTGAGAGGGGTGAGGGTCACCTGTTGACTCAGAGCTTGGCTGTCCGTCGTCAGAATCGTCCTGTAACAAATTATGTTGGTTGTGTAGTGGGCATCTCAGGTTACGTTTATGATTAGCTTTCTCATTACTGTCCGTTATTTTTATGCCTAGATCTTTTTTTACTTTGCGAACTACGTATCGCGGCTGTGTTTTGTGACGAGAAGCGAGTGGGTTTTTAGAGTAACATTGTTTCCCGCTTTCATATGTTATAGGGCTGTCTCTATGTATACTGTGTCTATGCATAAAGGTGTCGTGTCTCTTCTCCAGAGCCTCGTGTAGTTTGGCATATAGGTTTTCGGTTATATCTTTGTGCCTGTCGACGTAATTTTGTAAGCACGTTGCCTCAAGATCTATATCGAATGGGTCTCTATTATCTGAATGACCATTAATAACTTCGGAGGGTTTTTTGTTTGTACCTGAATGGATAGAGTTATTATAGCCCAGTGCAGCGTAAAGCATTAGCTCCCCAGTAGTCAGCTCAGGCCGAATTTGTTTAATAATTCAGATGTGTTCTAGGACTGTGAAATGAAAACGCTCTATGGAGCCGTTCGACTGTGGGTTATTTACGCTGATAAAATGAAAGTCAATTTTATAAAGTTGGGCAAATTCCTTAATTGGTAGATTTTTAAATTCTGTACCTTGGTCTGCAGTCAGGCACAATGGTAATCCGTGGTGAGTCATAAACGTTGTAAAAGCGTTAAGAACGCTGACGCCAGTTAGGCTATCTAGGGGATAGGTCTGTGCGTACTTAGAGAATGTGTCAATAATTGTTAGGAATTTTTTACCTTGAACAGCTAAGGTATCGATGTGTAGTACCTCAAACGGTTTTTTTGGAATTGGAATAATTTGGAATTCTTGTTTGTTCGGATTTCTTTCGTATTTACCGGTCTGACATATTTCACAGTTATTGATGAGTTCGGTGACTGTTTTAATAAAATTCGGCCAATAATAAGTCCCTCTAATACGTTGCACCACTTTTTGAATACCGCGGTGGTTGGTCTTACCCTCGTGATAATTTTTGGCGAGAAGCATTTGTTGGTCGCGGTCCGAGACATCATTTACTTTTTCTTTGCAAAATATTAGATTAAATGCAGAGTTATTAAATGTGGATTGCAGAATTGACGTAATTTACGGTATATATTCTTGGTTTGACAGGTAAATGCCATATTTTATTTTAGGTCTTACAAATTCCTTGAACAAACAGATAATGTCTTTTTTAAGATCATTTTCACTAATTCGTGCAACGATTCTGCGTTTTCCAGGGAATATTTCTTGAACTTTAGTTTTTAAGGGCGAGTTTAGAACAAAGTTTATAAAAATCTGGTTATCCATAGTATTGAACTGTTTGTCGGAAATAGGGATTTCTAATACGGGATTTTCTAATTCTGAATGGACGGTGTCATTTACAACAGCTTGGTAGAGATATTCAAAATTATCTATATTTGGTAGTTGTGACTGGTTGACTATTAAAGAAAGGTTCTGTTCTCCGATTTCTTTGTCGGCGGAATTAATAGAAATCGTATTAGATACATTAGAAAGAGTTCTGGAGCCTATAGATAATGTTGCGGAGTCATTGTCATGGTTGTGGATCTGTACTCTAGACAAGGCGTCAGCATTTGAATTCAATTTGCCTTTCTGGTAAACGATTTCGTAGTCGAATGCGTTTAATTTGAATTTCCAGTTAACAAGTCTAAGGTTGGGTTCCTTAAGATTCATTAAATATTGCAGGGTTTGTGGTCGGTTACAATTTTAAACCTTCTGCCAAACAGATACGGTCTGAAATACTTAAGGGCCCAAACTATGGCTTAAACCTCCCCCTCCATTACGGAATATCGAGTTTCACTGTCGTTGAGTGTGCGGGATGCGTAGGCGACTGGCTTATCGGACCCGAGAATGCCTTGCGATAATACGGCGCCTATGGCCACGTTTGACGCATCCGTTCTAACTATTAATTCTCTATTGAAGTCTGGGTATTGAAGTATTGGGTCATTTGTTAGAATGTTTTGACAAAGTTTGAAACAGTTTGTATTTTCCGATGTTAGCTTAATTTTTGCGTTTTTCTTTAGGCATTTAGTGAGAGGTCTTGTTAGATCCGCGAAATTAGGGATAAACTTCCGGTAATACCCTAATAGGCCCAAAAAGGAGACACCATTTAAGCTTATCGCCTGTGTTTTGAGGCACCGCTCCACCGACCTCTTCCTTGTTATATACATAGTTGCACAACTTTGACCTCACATATAATAAACCTAGGTAAATATTAAGAATATACTTTTATGGTTGGTGTGTAGTTAAAAATCTAAAGATATATAATTATTTTTTAAATAAAAGAAACAAAAAAAGTGGGGGGCCTTGGACTATATATGTACTAATATAAAATGGATAGGTATGTGTGTGTGTGTGTGTGTGTGTGATTGTGTGGTGTGTGAGTGATGTAAGTGGGTGTATGTAGTGTGTGTGTGTGTAAATTATGAAAGCTTAAAAATCAAATCAAATCATTGGCATCATTTGGATATCATATAGTCTGAAGTAGGAGCACTGAACGGCTGACCCTACGACAATGTCTTGGGATCAGATCAACAATAAATGTAAATTTCCATTAGCCACTCAGCAGATCCTCTATTTCACCATAAGATATTTCGTAAGCCAATTGTATATATGTTTCTTACAGTCGTATATAGGTTTAGTGTAGATACTAAGATCCCTATTTATGTAATTATATAATTTAGCAGAGTTACTACAGTACTGTCTACCAGCAAATACAGTTTTTATAATTGGTACGTCAGCTACAAGATCTTTTTTTCTCCTATTTAGCTTATCAGGATCATATTTTAGCGATTTATGTAGTCTAATGACAGTGTTTTGTAAATAAAGCTTTCTTATTGACAACAGATTTGTTAATTGTACAAAAAACTTGTGGGGAAAGTCAATTTTTTAAACAACATTACTTTTAAAAGTCTACGTTGGGCGCGCTCAACTTCAATAAACTTAGTTTTTGTTGCTCCACCCCAAGCTGATATGCAGTAAGTTATAATAGATTGAACAAGTGTTAAATATATACGAGTAAGAAGATCATTCTTTGTGTTTTTATCATGTAGGTAAGAGGCATGATCATTTTTAGGCATAACATATCTTAACGTCTTGAAGATCCAAATTAGTTTACGAATTATTTGTGTAACATACTCAAGGTGGCAATGCCAAGATAGACGTTGATCCAGGTACACACCAAGATACTTAGTATTTGTAACTTTTTGTATAAAGGGGCAATTACATGAAGTATGATTTAAGTAGTTATCGCAGCCATGTATCTGGATTTTGTACTCATTTGAAGGTTGGGAGCTATTATAAATACTGTAACAAATAAAGTTTGTTTTTTCCGTGTTCAAGGTTAATAAATTATTTTTTAACCATTTAGCAATCTGAACTAGTCTATTCTCTGCTACTAGCTTAGCTTACTCCCAAGTATCACCCTTAAACACGATGGCGGTGTCATCGGCATACGAGAGTATTTGCGCGTCTTTGATCCTCATATCACACAATTCATTTATATAGATTAAAAATAATGTAGGACCAAGAATACTACCCTGTGGTACTACACCGTATGACACCTCCCCGTATTCACTGGTACCGTTTGCAAGTTTGACCTTTTGTTTCCTACTTGATAGATAGTCAGTAAAAAGAAGAAGCGAGGTTCCTCTTACTCCAAGAGCTTCTAATTTGTGAATGAGGATAGGGATGGACACAGTATCAAATGCCTTTTTTAGGTCTTAAAATACTAATAGACAACATTTGCGCTTATCAAGTTGTTCCACAACCAAAAACGTATGTGTAATAACAGCATCCTCCGTTGACAGGCCCTGACGAAAACCAAATTGGTTCTGAGAAATAAGGTTAAATTTGTTTAAATATTTAAGTAGTCTGATGTTTAAGAGTTTCTCCAGAATTTTGGAAAACACTGTTAGCACAGAAATAGGCCTGTAGTTGTTAACTGCACCCTTATCCCCACCTTTATATACAGGAGTAACAATAGATTGCTTTAGTGGTTTAGGGAAAACTCCTTGGTCAAAACAAAGGTTGACAGCATGTGTTATTACAGGTACCAAGACATTTTTAGCCAATTTTACAAAAGAAGAAGGAATATTGTCCCAACCAGGTGCTGAGACAGATCTTAGATTACTTATTACATTAGCAACCTCGAAGGGGTCAGTTTGGAATAATACAAAAGAGCAAGTTCTGAATCGTAGATTTTTAAAATATGTATTTAAGTCTTTTCGGTTTGGATTAATGCTCTGAGCTAGTTCTTTACCTATATTTATGAAGTATTTGTTTACAGCTTCTGCAGATTCAGTTGGAGTTGGAGTAATGTTTGATAATTCTATGTTTGTACTAGTAGGTTTATTTGTGTAGGTAATGTTTTTAATATTTTTCCATAAAAGTTTATTGTTTTTAACAGTTTTAGAAAAAAGATCTCTATTTAGCTGATTTTACCATCTTATTACAATAATTTCTGTATCTATAAAAGGTAATTTTGTTAATAACATTATACGGATCCTTTTTATATTTTTCTTGAAGGGATTTTCTATTTCGAATGCATCTCAGAATACTAGGTGTAATCCAAGGTTTTATTATGCGCAGTTTTGAAGGTATGTTTGTTATTTTTTTGTTTTACGTTAATATGGAGCTCACTATATAAGCTAGGCGATCAAAAACAGCAGTAGGATCAGTACAAAATAAGAGCTCTTCTAGGTTGGATGTCATTAGTTGACTAAGTGCAGTTTCATAATCAATAGTAGTTTTAGTTTTAGGTATGTGAGACACTTTTGGTTGCTTGGAGATAACTAAAAGTATGGTAAAATGGTCAGTCGTTGAAGTATGTAGTATTGCTCTATATTAGCTGAGTGCTTTTTCGTGTTTAATTTAAGCATGACATGGTCTAGGCAGTTAGGTCCTCTAGAAGGAACAGTGTGGCCCGGAAGAATCCCGTAGAAAGAAAGCATGTTCAAATACTTGTTTCTATTGTTATGTTCATAGTTTGTCGCATCTTCCTTACATATAATAGGTATTTATTTTATGTCACCCATTATAGTTATGTTTTTATTAGTGGATTTAATAAGATCAAGATGATGACCAAGTGATTTAATAAAGCTGTCTGCATTGCAGTTGGAGGGTGACCGGTAAATACATAGTACGGTATGATTGAAAATATCCAATTGAAGGCATGATGCGTGGACTAAGTTTATCTCAGTTACTAAGTGCTTTAGATTATTTTTAACATAAATGACCACACCATCATTTTTATTGATGTGGCGAGACGTACAATATGACACGTAATTTGTAAGTACAAGGACCGGTTTATTCACATCCAAGCAACATTCTGTAAATATAATTACATCACTATTAAATTTAAATTCACTAGTAGATACGATAAAATCATCAAAATTTCGGTAAATACTGCGAATGTTTTGTGAAAGTATGGTGAAATCATTTTTATTTATTGTAATATAGTCTTTTAAATTCTGGGTATCACATTCAAAGGAGTGCGCCAGTTCAAGCTTGTCTATGTCATTAAGCACATTAATTGTATCACCCATATTTGTTTCGGTAGCAGAAGCAAGTCAGTTTGGTGAAGGGCAAAAAATCTTTTTGGTAAATTATTTGTGCATGCGATGAAATTGTGGTATATGTGTATTTATGAAAAAGAGTAAATCTGTAGTAAATTATGACAGTATGAAGTAAGTATGTGTGTGTGTAGAATTGTGTGACATGTGCGAGTGTGGTTGATGAAGGCGCTTGGTCCAAGGTTTTAGTATAACTAATTTTAACTATAATAATAAGCAAAAAATAATAACTATAACTAAGGCTAGTCAGTCCTGTAGCATAAGGTGTTGGACTTGCTGCTCATTTTTTATTTGAATGATGGGAGCTTTGTCATCTTTCCGGATGTAAACTCGCCCATAGCTCGTCCAGCAATATCGAAAACCTTTAGATTTCTGAAGATCCCGCGCCAAGAAATGCAGCCGTGCAGCAGTGGGAGTTAGATGTTCAGAGATAAACACAGGGGTGTCCTCATTCGTAGTAAATCCAAGGTGTTTAGCGGCCAGTTTGGTTTTGTTCCTACTATTAAACAACTTAGCACTGCGTAGGAATTCAGCTTTCTTGAGAGCAGAGTTTGTCTCTACTATGATAGGAGTGTTTGAAAACTAGGTTTTTTACCACGGACTCTGTACCCAAAGGTTACCTGGAAGAAATCGCTTGAAGCGATAAGGTCGCCTATATTGTACCTTTTGTAAAGTTACTTGTAATTGTCTCATCATTGTATTTCTTTTCAAATTGTGCAATAAAGTATATTGTATTGTATTGTAAATGTCAAGGATGTTGTTCAACTGTAAATCACAGCTTATAGTTTTAGAGAGTGATGCAGCCATTGCAATCAGAGCCTCTTTACTCTCATTTTGGCTTTTTGGAACGTTTTTTAACTCAAAACTTGCTTTACGGCTGTTAAGTTCAAGCGTTTTTATCTTGTTTTCTAAGAATAAGATGTATTGGTTATCTTCCTTTGTGTGACCTTCAAGATTAATCAACCACTTTTTAATTTCAACATTTTTCTCAGTTAAAAACATGATGGAGCTCTCAATTTTAGAATTTGTCTCTTGTAAGTTCTTAAGACTGACATTTATATACTGCAACTCTGTTTTCTGAACAGAACATAACTTTTGTATATCGTCTCTAGTAGTTGCCGCGATATATGCCACCATTTTTCTCATCTCCTCCTTAAAATCGTCCCACTCATTACGTGAGTGGCCTTCTGGAGAGGCTACTCGTCGGTTTCGCACATTTACATAATCCCCATGCGCAGTTGTTGAGTTTAATTCATCATTCGGGGAACCAATCGACATCTCAGGTTCGGCTCTAATTGTATTGTCTAAATCACGAGCCATGATGTAATAAGAGCGCAAGATAATCGAGCGTAAAATTGCAGCGCCTCTCGGAGACAAAAAGTATGAGCGCCGATAGTGTGACGATTCTGTGCCGCTTAATCTCAGGAAAGGAATGCAGCTTGTTGCACTGTCGCGCCGCTGCACGCCGTAATGACCTGTCCGCACTGTACGCAGGAGCGAGAATCCCGCGCGCTCGTGTAAAATGGCGGTACGAAGCGCAAACCGGTAGCTTGTTGTTAGGCTTTATTTTTTCTCAAAATACTTGCAATTTGACACTTTTGAGCACTGGATTAAGTTTAATTTTGATGCTTTATGTCTCTTAATATAGGTTTACTATTTTTTAAGACTCGGACTTTAGATTTTGCACAAAAAACTTAATATTCTTCACAGGAGTAAGAACGTCACAGAGTATTCGTTCCGGTCAAAGTGGATACGGGGTATTTTAGGATGGCTTCATTTTTTTTTGGATCGGGTTTCACGCCGTCTGGTGTTACTATGTGGCCCAAGAACCCGGTCTCTCTTGTTAGAAAGTCACACTTATCAAGTTTAATTTTCATATTTGCTTCCCGTAATCTTTGGAATAGCGAGTCTAGATTTTCCACATGTTCTTGTAAAGATGTACTATATAGTATTATATCGTCCATGTATACTAATGTGTTACTTAAGCCGCGGAGAATAAAGTCCATAACCCTCTGAAATGTTGATGGAGCGTTTTTGAGACGGAACGGCATGCGAAGGTACTCATAATGGCCTCGGCCTTGATAACCGCAGTCCACACTAAAGGCTGTTTTAGGTATATCCTGGGTGTTCATTTCGATTTGGTGGAAACCGGAAGCCATGTCCATTACGCTGAAATACTGACTTCGACTCAGTTTGTCCAAAACATCATCAATATTTGGGATCGGATATCTGTCGCTAACGGTTTTTTCATTCAATTTTCTATAGTATACGACGAGACGCCATTTGACTTTACCGGATGAGTCTAATTTTTTTTGGCACTATCCAAATAGGGGATAACCAAGGGCTGTTCGAATGTCGGATTATGTTTTGTTCGAGCATTTTCTTTATTTGAGCGGCAACTTCCTCTTTATGAATTTCAGGAAAGCGGTAATTTTGGGAAAATATTGATTCTTCATATGTTGTTTTTATACTGTGTTTTATTTTATTAGTAAAGGTAAGTGGGGATCCCTCGAAATGGCAAAAAATTTGTACATAGGCGTATCAAGTTAGCTTTTTCTTCGGGATTAAGATGATCGGTTCTAATTTTGTGTTCAATATTATCAACTGCGGGCGGTCCACATTCATAGGTATGTACTTCAAAATTGGGAAGGTCATGGTTCTGTAACGGGCCGGTTACGAACACTATGACGTCATTTTTTGTAGGGTTAATTACGTGTACATACATAAGCGAACCCTACTTTTGCATAGGTTACACAATCTTGTATATAGCATTGGTCTATTTTTGTTTCAGGAATATATATTTCGCCGTTTTTAGTCGAGACAGGTACTTTAACCTGTTTCGTCGAGTGGGCGCAAACTAACGCCTCAAAGAGATTACAGGCGCCTGGCCTCAGCATATGAATGGTGTTGGTCGCATTCGTGGTGGTCAGTTGTTTTTTATGGAGATCAACTTTCGCTTGCATGCGCTCGAGTAAGTTGAAACCTATCAGATCGTCGAATACGTTATGGAATTTATAAATATAGAACTTGAATGTAGACTGCTCGTTAAATTCTTGGAATGTAGGTATGTGTATTGAGTACTTATTGTGGGTGGTACAATGTACGTCCTTTACCGTGAATGGGTCAAGATTGACATTAAAGTTTGGGTTATATTTTTGGATTACTTCTGGAGATAAAAACGATTGGTTTGCCCCGGTATCAATTAGAAGTTTTAAAGGTGGTTTTTTATTTGGATATAGGGCAATTGACATTAATATTTATTCTGTACATTAATATCTGTTACGGTGGGTTGTCGGTTTTGGGACCTTCCTGAAAATCCTGTTCTAATATTGAATCCTGAGAACATGCTGCCCCGGATGCGGATGACGTATTAGCAGGGATTTCCAGCATTTGTGAATCAATAGGGCGAGAATCTTGCTCTACGTTCTGTTCGAACTGTTGCATATAAAGCTCGCTAGCAAATTCCAAAAAATCGGTAGGTATTTCAGTCTCATCGGTGAAGTTAGTATTAACTTGCATGTTTGTGTTAGGATATCTCTGGTCAGTATGAAGTAAGTTCGGTATAAAAGGTCTTAGGGGTATGTTTGCAGATCTATATGAAAAACCGCTCATTGGTTGTGGGTAAGTAATTGGTTTTGGGCTGGCGGCGGCGGGGTTATTTTGCTTAGTTTGTGGCCACTGGGGTTGATACGGTCGAGTTTGGGCACGGAACGGATAGTTCACATTTGGAGTATTCTATGCTCTTGGAGAAGAGGCACAATATGGATTATTGAACATAAATCGGTTTTGGTTATTTGGATAAAGTCGCGGAGGCTGTGTTGGCTTATTAAAATTTTGGTAAGATTTTGTGTTAGGCTCACTTTGGGGTTTCTTTTGCAAATATTGTACATTTTTCTTTTCTTTAATAAATTGCAAAGCTTTTGGGGCGCATTGCTCTAATCGTAGAGCCAAGGGGTTCTTTTAAACCTACTAAAAAGGTTTTGAGGCCTTGGGAAGTGAAAAAGGCTCTCTTGCATTCCTTGATGTTGTCGTCATTTTCGTGCACATTAATAAAATTAATTATCGTGTTTGAGATGTGCATAATTTTGTCATAAAAACCTTGTGGAGTGTCATTATCATCTAAGGTCTCTGTTTAGATCTCTTTGATCAGAAAAGATTAGTAATAAAACGTTTTTCACTTCCTCCCAAGTTTCACACCCATTAATATTAACAATTTCCTCAGCTTTTCCTCTGAGTTTACCGAAAATACCATGTAGAGCCAATTAATTTTGGAAATTGCCAGGACGATTGTGATCAAAATACTGTTCTAAAAAGGTCTCGGCTGTAAGTATGAACCTGGATAATTGATTTGGATTACCGTCATATGTAGGAATAATTTCAATTGCAACTTTGAACAGAGTGATAGCTGAAAATCAGGTAATTTTCGTCGTAATTCTATGTTATTTACACTTATAACTCTCACAGACCCTTAAGGGAAAGAAGTACTTACTATAAAATTTAAAAAATTCTCAAAAATAGCAATTATGTCAGTCAAAGGTCTATAAATTCATATAAATAAAATAAAATAAAAAGGTTTGAGGATATGAAAGGATCTGGCACTTACAGAATGATTTTCAGCATTTTCCTGGACGACTTGCCTTGTGAATCCGGGAGCTTTCAAGTACACTTGATTTTCGAAATGCACTTTTAAGTTATCCTACCGACTGCGCCACTTACTAATAAGGTTTATTTAGACATAGTCGGTCCACTACCAAAGGATGATATAGGTTACTGCTACGTTCTCACGTTACAGTGTGAGCTCACTAAGTTCGTCGAAGCTTATCCATTACGCAGCAAGGACGCGACATCAGTAGCGAAGGTATTAGTAAACAACTTTATCCTACGATACGTCGTCCCACGAATTACAACTCTGAATTCGAGAGTTGTGTTTTTAAAAACGTTATTTTAATTAACACACAAAGTTCAGAGTAGATAAAACTTAATTTAAACTTAATTAGGTCGCGAAATCGCGTAATTCCGGAGGTTGAGGAACCAACCTGCTAGCTAGAAGTATTGGCTGGAACTGGTGAAGCTCGGCGTCCCGCAGCGATGCTTGGGCTGCAGCATTAGCATCTTCTTATCGGTGCAGTAAGGGTTAAACATATAACACGCGCGAAATCGCAATTGATCGCGGCACGGAATTCATTTCAAACACAATGAAACAGGTATGTGAACTTTTAAAAATAAAACAACTAACATCTACAGCTTACCACCACGAGTCTATCGGAGCTCTTGAAAACACTCACAAAACTTTAGGAGCCTATTTAAGAATTTTTTGTGAAAATCGTTCGAATTTGTGGAGTGAATGGATTCCCTACTGGTGTTTTGCACATAACAACACAGTGCACACGGAAACTCAATATACCCCGCACGAGTTAGTATTCGGTAAGTATTGTAAATTACCTAATAATTTTGATTCTGGTATTGATCCCTTGTATAACTTTGAAGACTACTCTTTAGAAATGAAATACAGACTACAGGTAGCCCAGAATGACGCTAAGAAGAACTTAGAAATTAGTAAAGCAAAAAGGAAAAAAAGCTATGACAAAAATATAAATCCAGTGACCTACCAAAAAGGTAGTAACATACTTATAAAAAATGAAGTAGGAAATAAAATAAATAACGTATGCTTAGGTCCATACTTAATTTTAGAAGATTTAGGATGTAATGTTAAGATACTAAGAAACGGTAAGGAAGATATCGTTCATAAAAATCGCACAAAACTAAATATATAAGGTATAAAAATTATAATATAACTTTACCTTAATAAGCTTTATTAATATTATACACTATATATAAAAATGTATACTTTAGCAATAAGAAATATAATCTACTATTGTATGTCACTATTATAGACAAGCCTAAAACTTAGATGTAAGTAACAGTTTAACATTTTTTTTTTGTTTATTGTTATAGGTATAAAATAAAAATTTGTCAATTTTATTTTATTTTCCCTGAAGGGAAGGTGTAGTGTTTAGATCTATTGTACCCATGTATAACCTATGTATAGCGCATTATTCAATATACAACCAGTCTCAAACCATCATCTGGTGTTTTCACTCGTCTCTACAAGTCCCCACCGTACAGGCCTTTCAAACATTTTCTCAGCCGCCATATATTTCCTTCGGTGTAAAAGCGCACAACTCAGTCAATTCGTCGAACGCGTGCTTAAAATGCAGCCAATCCAACGGTTCTCCAGAAAACTCAGGTAAATCCTTAGAAGTAGAGATGGGTCTGAGTAACTTCGCGTTCTGAACATGCAATGCTGAGCTGGAGGCCAAGTCCTTAAGAGCTGAAGCTAATGTGTGAACTCATCCATCAGTGCCTGAGGCGGGCGGAGTGTGTGCCGGCTCGTGTGCGGCCTGCCCCGGCAGGCGGGCGGGCGGCGCGGCGGCGCTCGCTTCTGGCGGCGGGTACAGCTGGCCCAATGTATTTCCATAGTCAGGGGCTGACTGACCTTTTATTACTTCGGACTTCTCCAACCAGTTTTCGACCTGCTCTTTACTAGCGTTCATGCATTCGTCTAGTGAACTGTATCCATTTTCGTTTTCCTCTATTGCAGCCGTCTTCATAACGTCGAGCTCTTGGTCTATAAGTGCTAATTGTATGGCAGCTTTCTTTACGTTTAGCAGCTTCCAGCTCCAATCGTTTAATCTTACTTGCAGATCGATGAGTTCTTACTACTACATGGCAAGGTGGTGGTGCGGTCCATAGGTGCAAGCAATGTATCCTCTGGCGCCTGCTGGTCACTGTGTTCACATTTCATTACCTCAGTCGGTTCTTGTGTTTTGATTTCGTCACGGCGACGGGCTCTTTCGTCTCGCGCACTCACAGTGGGTGGTGTGTGGAACATTCTCTGATCCGGCTCGAAGACCAAAATGTTAATCTCCGGTCACGGTGATGTGTTTAAAAGAGAAATATGTAATAAGATAAAATAGTTGGCAAATTTAATCCAGAACCAAACAATTAAATTTACAAAGGCTCTTGACAAGACAACGTCAAAATATAAAAACCATAAACAACCAACCAGCCAGCGCTAACAGGCCCTACTTAAACCAAACGCATGGGCCAATTTTGATAAATGATATGTCATTGGATACGTCATGGCGGCGCAAATGTCATAGAAAGTATAAATATTTGGAAAAATCTAAATGGCTGATTTTGGACGCCATAATGTGAAAAATACAAAAATGAAAATCAGTGAACTATGTCAAGTGGGGAATCGTTGAATAGATATTTAAAATTAATTTTTAGGTTTCTCATATTGTTTTTAATCAGAATTACCATTTAGGATCTTAACGATTTAAAGTTGGTTAGGAACGATTTTCACTTATAAATAGTCTTTTAATTCGGAAATTATTTGATTTTAATGCAAGTGAGAAAAAATATCTTACAGCTAATGAAAAAAATCAATAATCGAATATAAATATCTGACCGTAACTAAAAGGTAAAATAAAATATTAATAATGTCTTACAATATTACAGCTTACAGCGATTGTGAGTATACCTGTACTATTGAAGAATTTTGGTAGAGTTAGAGCTCTACCAAAATATCAAAAAATAAACAATGCGAAAGTTTGTATGTATGGATGCATGTATGCATGGATGTTTTTTTCTCTTTCAAGCTCAAACAGCTGGACCACTTTTGATAAATTTTGTCTTTTGTAAACTGATAAGATAATGAATTAATTAATGAATCGTTTCTTTCTGTATACAGAAAGCTTACATTATTATATTAGATCAATCAATTTCAGAATTAAAAATTATAAATAATAATAAGAAAATTGTAGATAAATAATCAGGCTTACAAAATACAGAAAACATGGAGAAATGTGCTGCAGAAACAGGCCGTAGCTCAGTGTCAATTTTGCCGCTGGACGCGACAAAGCACAGATTATTCAGCTACCGCCTGCAAGGTGTGCCAAGTGCGAGTGTTTTCGGTGTTGTGTATTGTGTTGTGAAAGTGATAATGTATTGCATAAATATTGTTAAATTAATACAATTATAATGTCAGTAATAATAATAAATAATGGATAATGCAAATCAATGTTCTACGTTTGATCTTTTTAAGACTTTCAAAGGGATGACATGGTAAAATTCATTCCTTTCAAAGTCTTTTAACGAAATCTGGCTACGGATCTGCTGAAAAACTCGTAATCCACACAAAATCTTACCATCCAATACTATAAATGCGAAAGATTGTGAGAATGTATGGATGTTTGTTACTCTTTCACGCTCATATGGGCATTTTGATAAAATTTGGTGTGAAGGTAGCTGACACCCTGGATTAATACATGGGTTAAATAATTTTCCCAAATTCCCACGGTAAAAAAGTCCCGGGCGAAAAATTAGGATAAAATAATTTGATTGGTATTTGTATAACTTTACTTATCGGGTTCGATTTTTTTCTACTTTTCGATAAATTTTGTTTGGTGGGTCTAGGACAGGGTCTATTACGGATACTTTTTATTTTGTATAACAACCTAGATGTAAAACTATTAAGTTTATACATGCCACGGTAGATCATCTGAATGGAAATTTAATATTGTTTTTTAATTTACAGAGACACTAATATTTATCAGTAAGTTTAATATCACAAGTTAATTTTTTTTTTATAGGTGTACTGACAGCAAGACATATTGATGTTTAACAATTAAAACACACACACAACATTTTCTTTACAAGCAAGGCAATAACGTATTTTAGTTTAAAAAAAAGAAACAAAATAGTATCTATATTCTAATCCATGTATATCTATAAAAACGAATCTCAAAATCTATTGCTAATCGCAAAACTCGAGAACGGCTGGACCGAATTGGATGATTGTTTTTTTGTTGTGTTCCTTATTGTCACGACCAGGTTTATATTTCAAAAAAAATTAAATCCACCAGGAGAATTCCCACGGGAACAAAGTCGCGGGCGGACAGCTAGTTACTTATACAAATGAGATCTGAAATGAAATCAAAAATTCACAATTTTAAATTAAGAAGGTACAGCGGACCGCGCTTCAGGCTACCATAAGTGAGCACTCTGCGCTGTTGGGATAAGAATGGTTTTGTAATAAAAATAGGGCAACCTGATGTACTGGCCTCTAGAGCCTTTTAATATTACATCATAAAATTATTTAAATAGTACCTAATAATACAATGCAATACAATATACTTTATTGCACTCTAACATAAATAAGGTACAGTAACATTTTAATACAAAACAGTTATGCCAGGGTTGGGACCTTTTTTATTTTATAAGTTTTTTAAGTTTATGGTTTGTCTGCCTTTGAAGTTTCAGATAAAAATGTGAATATCGTTTTGTAATTTTGTAAAAATATTAAAGAATAAATATAAGAACACCACATATGGGCTCGTGAATTATTTTGTGTAATTGTTTATAGTCAGGAGTACCGCAGAGTGTTTTTATAAACTGGCGACCGTAATGGAGCGCCCAAAGGCGGAACGTAGTATTGCCAGACGGCTATTTACCCTTTGCGCTAACGAACTAGAAAAAGCCTTAAGCGAAAAAGATCTAGTTATAATTGCCGCGCTCTCCGAGAAGCTGTCTCGGCATCAAGACCATCTCAGTAGTGTTCAAAATAAATTGATAAATATATGGCTTGATGACGAAGAGCGAGACGATGCTGCCTTAGAGGCCGATATTGTAGCGGCGGATGTTTATGAGAAGCGGTGGTACGTATTGCGGCAAAGATCCAAAGACGCCTTAAAAGATGTTGACTCGTCAGATAATGTTAACACCGTGAAGAGTGCCAATGAGTCAGAGAGCACTAAATCATGTCGCCGTATGATGAAGCTTCCTAAATTCGAGTTGCCTATTTTTGACGGCGAAGTTAAGAACTGGATCAGTTTTTGGTCACAATTTAAAAAAATTAATGAAGACCAGAGTGACCTTACTAACGATGAAAAAATCCACTATCTACGCCAGTCAATGGAAAAAGGATCAGTAGCGAGAGAATTTATTGATAGTTTTCCTCCGTGTGGTGAGTATTATGAGAAAGCCGTAAGTCAATTAAAGCAGAGATTCGGCCAAGAAGAGTTTATCATAGAACATTATGTACGAGAACTTTTAAAGTTGGTAGTTGCCAAAAGTAGCAGTAAGTTTAGTACGCGGGAGCTGTATGATAAACTCATGACCCAAATTTTGGCTCTAGAATCACTTGGCTTTACGCAAGATAAATACGCAGCATTTCTTTATCCGATGGTTGAATCATCTTTACCCGACGAAATACTGAAAGTATGGAATCGATCGAATTTTCATTTGGAGAGCAAAGGAAAGTCACTTTCTAAGCTATTGGAATTTGTTAGATTCGAAGTGGAATCGGAAGAGAAAATCAGAATGGCTCATTTCCATGAAAATCATTCTACTAATTCTCCATCAACGTCATCGGCAGCGTGTCTGACAACGTCAATCAGAAAAAGTCAGAAATCAGAAAATGAGTGCGATGTCAGCAAACAGAAAGAGATTGGATGTGTTTTGTGTGCAAAGAGTTCACACGCAAGTTCAGAGTGCGCAATCGCTATTAAAATGACTATGGAAGAGCGCAAAGAGTTTTTGAAACAAAAAAGAGCGTGCTTTGTTTGCCTAAGAAAAGGCCATACTGCCAAACATTGTCGTAGACACCCGAAATGTGTTGTTTGTGGAAAACGTCTCTACGCTCTCACGTGTAATGATCTTCCGAAAACTTTTCATGCCGAAAAGCAGGAGTCTTCACCTCGTCAAGCTGTTTTAAGTCAGTCAGAACCGAGTAAGACGGTATTACTTCAAACCCTGAAGGTAAATATCTTGGTTGATAATAAGATACTTCCTGTTCGAGCGCTGTTGGATTCAGGTGCGCAAAGATCTTTTATTAGAAGCTCTGCAGCTGAGAAAATGAGTTTGAAGCCTGTTGGTGAGCAAAGCTTGGTACATAACTTGTTCGGCGGTCAAGTTACAAAGAAACAGACTTACAAAGTATATGATATTAACATTATGTCACTTGATGGAGCCTATATTAACAAGCTTACCGTACTTAGTCAACCTGTATTATGCGGTTATTTACCAAAGTTAAGAGACAACCGTATTTTGACTGGCCTGCGTTCTAAAGGAATTTCCCTATCTGATTGTTTTGACGACGAAACAGATATTAGTTTGTTAATCGGTTCCGATGTTCTAGGTTTATTCCTGACTGGTCGAGTGGAGCGTGTTGATGAGAATTTGTTGGCGATGGAGACGAAACTTGGCTGGACGCTTCAAGGTCCTGTTATTGGTGCATACTGCGCCTTAGACGAGGTAAACACACTTCATGCTTCCTGTTCTTGTGATGCATCGGATTTCTGGCGCTTGGAGACTTTAGGTATAAGAGACGAGGCCGAAGTCAAGTCTCAAAAAGTCGCTGAGTCCGAGGTAGAGAGTTTCTTCAGAAGCACGATACGCGTAGATGATGACGGTCGATACGAAGTTAGGCTTCCTTGGTCAGAGAACTCTAAAATTCTTGAGCCTAATTATAATTTAGCTCTGAAACGTCTTAACTCAACGACATCTAGATTATCTCGCTTAGGTATAGCAGAAGAGTACGACGCTTCTTTTAGGGACTGGTTAGACAGTGGCATTATAGAAAAGGTAGAGCAAGACGATTCGCAAGTCGGTCACTACTTACCGCACCATGCCGTAATTCGAGAATCAAGTGCTACAACGAAAATTAGACCGGTATTCGACGCGTCGGCATTAGATCAAAATGGTTTCTCATTAAATTCATGTTTAGAGAAGGGGGTTAATTTGATTGAGATGATTCCACGGTTATTAACGCAATTTAGGAAAAATGAGATTGGGGTCACGGCGGATATTAAGAAAGCCTTTCTACAAATTTCGTTACACCCACAGGATAGAGAATATCTTAAGTTTTTGTGGTGGAGAGATATTAACGAGTCACCCAGAGTTTTACAAACTTTTAGGCATCGTCATGTAGTTTTTGGTGTGACCACAAGCCCTTATCTCTTATCCGCTACTATTTTGTATCATTTAGAAAAGTACAATAGTGACACAGCTGATTTATTAAAGAAAAGTTTTTATGTAGACAATTGTGTCGTAAGCGTTCGTAATATTTCCGAGATGAATCGTTTTGTTGAAGAGGCGAAAGGAATAATGTCAGAAGGAAAGTTTGAGCTCAGATGTTGGGTTACCGGGCCGGAGATCATAGATGAGGATGTAGTTAGTACTTCGGTTCTGGGTCTTATTTGGAACCCACGTCTTGACAATTTTATATGTAAGATACCATCACCTAAGGGAGAGAAGTTGAAAGAGATATCTTCTTTCTATTGCTCAGAGTATTTTCGATCCTTTGGGATTTCTTTGCCCGGCTACTATTATTCCAAAGATTATCATACAAAGGTGTTGGATAAATAATGTAGATTGGGACCAAACGTTACCAGAGGAGTTAGCAAAGCCTGTACAGGTGTGGTTAAGTCAGGTTAACGCACTAAGTGAATGTGTTATTCCTAGAAGGTTAAGTATGTTTGATTTAAGTCTTAGTGAAAATAGTCTTCATATATTCTGTGACGCTAGTCAGTCTGCTTACGCGTGTTGTATTTTTCTGCGTTCAGAATACAATAGTCAGGTGTATGTCCAGCTTGTTACAGCTAAATCTCGTGTCGCGCCAACGAAAGCTATTACGATACCTAGGATAGAGTTGCTTGCCGCGTTATTAGCGTCTCGATTTGCGAATAAAGTAAGAGACTCGCTTGAGTTATCGTGTAGAGAATATTTCTGGACTGATTCTAGCATTGTATTAGCGTGGTTAAAAAGAAAATCAGGATTTAACGTCTTTGTACATAACAGAGTGAAAGAGATACTACAAAACACCAACGTCAAAGACTGGCATCACGTGCCAGGAGATATAAATCCGTCAGATTTTCCATCACGTGGTTGTGATCCTCAGCATTTGTTGAAGAGTGAGTGGTGGAATGGACCGCTTTGGTTGAAAGGTTCTTCCTCAGAGTGGCCACAATCTATCGAGTGTCCGGATGAACTTAGTGTTATTAAAGAGTTAATTAGTTCACCTGTTTTAGCCGTTCAAGCAAATGAGACGTTTAGTAACCGATTGTTGTATTTTAGCAACTACAATAAGATAGTTAGGACAGTAGGTTGGTGTTTAAGATTTGCCTGTAATGCGCGTCGTTCAGTTAGACTGCATGGAGATTTGAAGTGCGAAGAGATTCAGAAAGCTGAAATTTGTTTATTTTCTTGCCTTCAAAAGGAGAGTTTCAATGGAAACACATCACAGAATTTAAAGTTAGAAGTTTTTAGAGACAGCAACGATCTTCTACGCGTCAAAACTCGTTTGACACTTAGTGGCGATTCTAGTGATTTTATTGCACCGATTTTGCTCCCTGGAGTTGAAATAGTAGAACGATTAGTAGCTTAAAAACATAAAGAATACTGTCATGCAGGTTCTCAAACTCTACAAGCAAAACTTAGGGAACTTTACTGGATAATAGGTTGTAGAAGGATTGCTAAGCATATTGTCGATAAATGCGTAATCTGTAAACGTTATAGTGCTAAAGCCTGTACTGTTCCGATACCTCAATTGCCAGCTGATCGTATTCACTGTGGAGCGCCTTTTGAGGTGACTGGCATCGACTTTGCTAGGCCGTTGTTGTTGCGGACGGGTGACAAGTGTTGGATAGTTTTGTTTACTTGCGCGACTTACCGAGCAATTCATTTAGAACTTTGTGTTTCATTATCGACAGAGGAATTTCTTTTGGCTCTAAGACGTTTTTTAGCAAGAAGAGGTAATGTTAGAATTATTTTTACAGATAATGGCACTAATTTTAAGGGTGCTAGTAACATCATCAATAATATTGATTGGGGTGAGACAGAGAAACGAGCGAATAAAATAATATGGCGCTTTATCCCTCCTGCTGCGCCATGGTGGGGAGGGTTTTGGGAACGGATGGTGCGCACATTAAAATATATATTAAAAAGAATATTAGGTAAAGCTTCACTCCGGTTTAATGAACTCGTTACGGTCCTCTGTGAAGCAGAGTCTTTAATAAACTCGCGCCCTCTGACTTACATGCCAGACTCCACACCAGCTCTTACACCAGCCAATTTCTTAAATTTTTGTAAGCCTAGTCTGTACAACATAGAAATTAATTTGTTAGATGGTAAAATTTTATCTTCTCGTTGGCGGTACATACAAAAATTAGGTAGTGACCTGAAGCAAAGGTTTCGAAGTGAGTATTTGAGTATTCTGGTCTCTAGGAATGTTAAAAATGTAGCCAAACCTTTAGTTAAACCGGGCGATATCGTACTTCTGGAGGTTAAGAACAGGAAGCGTGTAAAGTGGCCTCTTGCCATGATTTTGGATATCCGCGAGGGCAGAGATGGTCATAGCAGGGTGGCTTTGATTAAGACAGCTTCGGGTGAGCGACTTCGAGCTGTACAGTCTCTTTACCCTCTTGAGATATCTGTTGCTGATTCCATGGTCACCGAAGGTACTGCGCGCCACCCACAGTTGGGCCTTCAGCCAAACGTCACAACACGCTCCGGGCGATCAGTAAGGGTACCCGATAAATTCATGGCGTGATAGTTATGGGTTTTCTACCTTCCACCGCCATGGTGGGGAGGATGTTGGGACCTTTTTTATTTTATAAGTTTTTTAAGTTTATGGTTTGTCTGCCTTTGAAGTTTGAGATAAAAATGTGAATATCGTTTTGTAATTTTGTAAAAATATTAAAGAATAAATGTAAGAACACCACATATGGGCTCGTGAATTATTTTGTGTAATTGTTAATAGTCAGGAGTACCGCAGAGTGTTTTTATACCATTGCTAAGAAGCAATATCTAGAAGCAATATGAAAAAAATTCGCAAATATTTCAAGTCCAAGTGTTTTAGAAGTTTAATTTTAAAACTAGGTTTTTCGTGCTTTAGCAGGCCGCGTCGTGGTCGTGCCCTCATTGCAATTTAAAAGAGAATTGCTTTTTTTTAATTACGGCCGCCATCTTGGATTTTAAAAATCAGCACTTAAATGTGAATGTCCGCTATCTTGGATTTCAGGGCTTCGCCCTTCGCGTCACGATTTCCCCAATCAAAATCCAATATGGCGGATATTAAATTCTCAGAAGGCAGTCGGCAGGTAAGACGCTTGGTGACGCTTCGAGTTTTATCCTACGCGGCACTCGGCCTTCGGCCTTGAGGATGTCGAGGTCTTTCCATACTCAACGAAAAATATTGACTATAAATCATTTAAAACTCCCGGAACTCCTTCTGGGAGAACAATTATGTCAATCAGTGAGTCAGTCTTTTTTTTTTTTCTTTTTTTTATGAAGGGTTCGCTCTTGACCACAATCTAGCCCAAGGGCAAAGATGCGGTCGAGGATGTAGCAAGCTCACCCAGAAGGAGCCTATTCACTCGAACTTTAAAGAGATTCGGGTTATATGAACTCGGAAATACAGACGCAGGCAGGGAATTCCATTCCCTAGCAGTGCGCAATACGAAAGATGATGAAAAGCGCTCAGTGCGAATCCGTGGGATATCAACAAGATAGGGATGGTACCCCGCGGTGCGTCTGGACGTCCGATAGAAGAATGGGGCAGGCGGAATGAGCTCATGCAGCTCCTGAGCACACTCCCTGAAGTACATCTTATAAAAAATACATAGGCAAGCTACTTTGCGTCTATGAGCTAGGGTTTGGAGCTTATCTTTTACTAGCTTCCTGTCACCGATGAGTCTCCTGGCTCTGCAGTCCACCGAGTCCAGTGTGGCTAGTTGGTACTTGGCCGAACCATCCCAGAGGTGGCTGCAATACTCCATGCACGATCGGACCTGTGCCTTATAAAGGGAAAGGAGTTGATCGGGCGTAAAGTAGCACTTAACTCTGTTGAGGATGCCCAGCTTTTTAGCCGCTGTTTGTGCTTTGGACTAGATAGAGATGCCGAAGTTAAGGTTGGTAGATAACTTCATGCCAAGGAGCTCAAGCTCATTGGTGATAGGTACAGATGCACCCCGGAAAGTAGGATTCAGATTAAAGGGACTCCGATTCGCGGAAAACAGACACGCTTGAGTTTTGGTGGCGTTGAAACTAACCAGATTTTTGTCACCCCAATGGGAGACAAGACTTAAGATCGAATTCACCCGCTCAACCAAAGCTCTCCTCTCAGATAGAATATCATCCCCCCCGGCTCCCGATCTGGACAGGTATCTCTGCATGACTGTACTGTCATCTGCATACGCAACAACTCCAGGCAAAAGCATGTCGTTGATGTGCAGCAGGAAAAGAGTCGCAGAGAGAACGGACCCCTGAGGAACTCCGGCGTCGATCGCCTTAAGATCAGAGGAGCAGCCATCGATGACTACCCGGATCGATCGTTCACTCAGAAAGTCAGCTATCCAGGTACAGAAGTCGGCAGGGATGCCGTACGCAGGAAGCTTGCTTAACAGACTTGCATGCCAAACCCTGTCAAATGCCTTCGAGATATCCAGTGACACGGCAAGAGCTTCGCCGTGTTTCTCGATGGCTTCGCCCCAGCAGTGCGTGACATACACTAGAAGATCCCCAGTTGACAAACCCATATTGACGGTCACTGAGCAAGTCGTTGTCTTCCAGGTATGTCAGCAGCTTGCTGTTTAGTACCCTTTCCATAACTTTGCAAAGTATGGAGGTGATGGCGATAGGTCGATAGTTACAGGGGTCGGCACGGCTACCCTTTTTGGGTACTGGTTGCACGTTAGCAAGCTTCCAGGACTTAGGTACGGTTTTAGTTTTAAGGGAGAGACGGTACAGGCGTGTCAGTACAGGAGACAACTCAGGACCACAGTACCTCAGGACTTTAGCAGGTATCCCATCAGGACCGCTCGCTTTATTCACGTCCAGACTCTGAAGAGTTCTGCGAACCTCTTTGTTATGTATGGTGACTTCCGACATTGAGAAGTCAGAGTGAGGTATTGCTGGTGGTTGATGAGAGCCAGTGTCCAGACGAGAATTGTTTGCAAAAAGAGATGCAAAGAGATCTGCTTTCTCTTTCGCAGAGTGAGCTAGCGATCCATCAGGTTTCTGCATAGGAGGCAGCATTGGACGGCAGAAATTGGTTTTGACAGACTTTGATAGGGACCAGAACTGCTAACTACCAGGAGGGTAAGATACTAATCTGGTCCCTATTCTGCTAATGTGTTCGAAACGAGCCTTGCGGATTACCCAAGACTTGCAAGACTTGGCTGCAGAGTTGAATGCTCTCTTCTTCGAACGAACCCTCCTAACCCTGATTCCGCGATCCCGGGCTTGGACCCATGCCTAGTATGCTGCTTCTTTACGAGCCTCAGCTCGTGCGCATTCTACATTAAACCAAGGCTGGGCTTTGTGACCGAGCGGAATGTCGGAGAATGGAATAAAGTATTCCATTCCCTGCCGTATCACATCCGCAATCGCATCAGCCGAAATAGAGGGGTCATCCGAAGAGAAACACATTTGCCGCCAAGGATAAGATGCAAAAAAGTGCCTCATCTCATCCCAATCTGCTGATTCGTATCGCCAAACTCTCCTAGTGCCTTTCAGACTCATGTCTGGAGGAGAACAGATCGATACGGATTTCACCAGACAGTGGTCAGATGTTCCCAGTGGGGCTGAAACCGCCACCGAGTTTCTGTCTGGATCAGTTGTCAGCAGAAGGTCGAGGCAATTGGGCGTATGACCATCAACGTCCGGTACCCGCATTTGTTATCTAGCTTTATATAGAATAACAAGGTTTCGCGTGTTTCAAGGCGGTTTCAAGGCGGTGGGTCAAAAAGGCGTTCAAACTTTATTTGTTTTACATGGCCGCCATCTTGGTTTTCAAAATAGATGCCATTTTTGAAAAAAAGCACCCTTTAAAACCTATTAAACGACACATATGACGGTTTTTAAAAAAACTGCTTGTGCGCCGTCTTGGATTTTAAAATGGATGTCATTTTCGAAATCAGAATTCCCGAAAACCTATTAAACGACACCCATGTCGGTATGCCCAAAAATTTCATATCCGCCATCTTGGATTTTTGGTGGGGAGAATCGAAAAGCTCCGGGCTTTGCCCTTCGCGTCACGATTACTGCAACTATTTCATTTCATTTCATTTCATTTATTTATTTCAATAGCGTATATTTATTTTTACAGTATTCCCAAGTCAATAAATACACTTGTCAATTATACATAAGATCTCCCAAAAAAAAATTAAAACATTCACCCTAAAAACAGCACACTTCTATAAATTGAATCGGAAATCCAATATTAAACTAAACATTACAAATATAAACCAGTGCCATCAAAATAATAAATACAATGTCAACTACAGATTCAAATGTCCAAATAACAACTAACAAAGATTCAATAATAATAATTAATAATAAAATCTATAATTAAAATAATAATAAATCCATAATAAAATTAATAAACAGCCTCTCAAGAACTCTTACTTTCTACTTATACTACACAATACTTGATCTTACAGCCTCCAACAACTCTGCCATCGAGCAACTAAACACATCTACCTTCTTTGCGACTTCATTCATAGTTCTGAGAGCAGTTGTAAGAGGTGCGTATTTAAGTAGGTTGGTCCTAAAGATTGGCACCGCAAACACCTTATCATGGGGACCTTGCCTCAGTCTATTATTTGGCACCGCAAGTTGGATCTCATTTAGTATTTGTGGATTATCAACTTTCCCACGATAGACTTTCACTAAATATGTTACCAGAGCGACTTTCCTTCTCACCTCTAACGAATAGTACCCAACCATACCCCTCACAAACTTCGTAGGATACATTAGTGGGTAAAAAGGGTATACTCCGTACTGCCTGTGATAGAGGTGTCTTAAAAATTTTTTTTGGATTTTTTCCAACATTAGCACGTACTTTGCCTCGTGTGGGTTCCACACAAACGAACAACTTTCCAGCCGGCTCCTAACCAAAGCATTATAAAATGTTTTCAGTACAGCTACATTTTGAAATTCTTTTGTTTGCCTTATTACAAAGCCTAGATTTTATCACATCAACACTGTCTAGGGATATTGCATGATTTTTCATACAAAAGAGGTCTGTTTGAGAAGCTATAATACCATACTCAAGATACACGGAGTGATATAATTTTCAGATGAGCAAGTGCTAAACATGAATTTTCAATTTTTATCAATGAATTTATTTTTTCTTGAAATTTGTGAAAACGTGACTAAAATGAAAAAAAAAATTGCGCTAATTCCACCATTTTCATACAAAAAGCAGAAAAAATTTTTGTTTTCGTTTACGTCACGTTTAAAAAAAACAATTTAAACAAAATTCATTGACGAGAATTGAAAATTCAGGTTTAACACTTGCTCATCTTAAAATTATATCCCTCCATGTGTCTCGAGTATGCTTTTATAGCTTCTCAAACACACCTTTTTGTATGAAAAATTAAGCAATATCCCTAGACAGTGTTGATATTTAACTTATTTTTTCTATGTCTATGAGTACGTAGCATTTGATAAAAGGACCGGATTGAGATTTATGAGATATTTTGTATAAAAGATCCTTTCTTAATTTTTTGTCGGAAGTTTGGTTGAGTAGTAGAGTTACACAGCCTGTGAATCGACGGTTTCTGGGTTCGATTTCCGGTTTGGGCAAACAAACCATACGAGGTAAAACTTTAGTGCAGAAAGTTACAGTGTTAAGTGCTAATTAATTGATTTTATGATAGATAGATAGATAGATTGACACTATATTCAACTGACATAAAACAGCACAACACAGTAATAGACAAATAACAAACATACAAGTAAACATGAATCAGCAAGCAAACAATGAAGTAAACAGAGTAAGAGTAAGAAAGAGTATTTTACACCGTGTTATCTGTATCATGCCAATCAAATTGGCGCTGACTCAGCATATTGTTGCAGTACCAGACTACAGCGCTGGTATTTTGCGATGATGCTACTTATTGAGTTTTCTTTGTAGGTAATGATAACCTTTTTCTAACTTTATAAATTCACCTTTAAAAAAGTACTTTATAAAGAAAATCTGAGGGTGCTGCTCTATAATTAGATAGATGTTATTTTTAAGAGCTATCGTCGAATATATGTGTGTCGGAAGAAATTAAAATTATTGTAACTGACCCACAAATATCCAAAAAAAAAAAAAAAACTTCTGTGCTGAACTGGCACTGAACAAAAAATTTGGAATGTGCCAGCTGCCAACCAAATACATTGCATTGTTGGTACAGAGGCCAGCGCATCAGGTTACTCCATTTTCATTGCAAAACCGCTCTTATCACAACAGCACAGAGTGCACGCGTGTGGTAACCTGAGTTGGGGCCGTCCGTGCATTGCAAAATTTAGACAACGTATTATATACTCATATACAATATGCCATTTTTGAAATTTTCATGACATGTAAAGTTATGTGACTTATGTTACCCCAACGAGGATTATAGGCGTATAATATCTAAAATATCGAAACTTTTGTCAGCTTCCCCATTAATAGTTCGTCTATTCTGCACTTTTTTAACGAACCAAAACTAAATACTTAATACAGTGTTAATAAGAACGAAGTTGATTAAGTATTTAGTTTTCAAATCTTAATTCGGCCCTAACTAAATGACATTATTCAATCTTCAGGATATCACTTTTTGAAAACAATAAAACGGCTTATTTTTATTTTTAAGCAAAGGAATCTATGGCCGTACAGCCGGTGTTTTCAATGCATTTCTTATTTTTAAAGGCGGGAAACTTAATAGAAACTGACAATTGACATTTGTTTTATTAAAACCACTATGAATATGGTCTATATAGGTTTGATCTATGGCTTTGATGTTCTGACATGAAATAAGGGCTATTTATTGATTTTATTTTTATTTTAGTTTACATCAAGCGTAGCATTGCGTATATAATATAAGCCATGGATAAATATTATAATATTACTATTCTAATAAGTTTCTTAGTTTGGATCAAGCACTGACACCTTTGCTTATTTTTACAAATGTCCATTGAATGGAAACGCTTTGTCATTTCTATCTTAAATTTAATTTTTTATTGAATCATTTTTACACAATTATCGCAAAGCACAATAAAAGCAGCGTGCTAGCTGAAATCTCAAATGCACGGGGGTTGTCTTAGATACTGACATAGGTGACCTGTTTCAGAAACTTCTATTCCACTGAAAATCAAAAATAAGTCCGTAATTAGTACTAAGGAATTCGTGTGCCATTTATTGTACTTACCTAAGTAATAGGTCTTTCAACATACAATTTTCGTAAATTTTTTACTCCACATATTTTTATTTTATCAAAATTGATTTTTTATAAGTACAAAATCCTTACGTTTTTCACAGAAACGCGAAATACAATATTAATTACCCCTTTTTGTGGGATTGTTAAGACAACAAGATGTTTTAGAGGCACCACTGACTCATGTTAAGTGTTGATTGTCTATCTCTCTCAGTACCAAAAAATCAAAAACGACTGCTACTTAAGTATAGATCAGAGTCTGAGTCGCGTTCTATAATACGGACCTTAATCTATCAAAAGCAGTAACAATGGTATAGAAAATATAAGCGATAGAGGAAACAACTATGTTTGACCTTTGTTTTCAGATCCAAAGTAATGTATTAAGTATCAACCTTATATGACATAGTTAGCCAAGTTTTCAAATAAAAAATATTTTTAGAAATTGCTTTTCCTTAAATGAACGAAATAGTTGCTATTCGCTCATATAACGAAAATATGAACGAAATAGTTGCTTCAATAAAAAACGGCAATTCATGTATCTGTAGTTGTGTCAAAGTACAAACTCGGTCTATAAAAATACATACAACACGCATACGAAGTTGCGGGCATCAGCTAGTTTTAAAATATAAATATGCCCATCTCTTGGACTCAAACAAAAATTTAAATTACTCTTACGATATGTTCAAAAAGATGACAGGCCATGTAAGTGGCGCTGGTTTGACTATTATTTCTACAATGTATTTGGTTGGCAGCTGGCACATTCCAAATTTTTTGTTCAGTGCCAGTTCAGCACAGAAGTTTTTTTTTTTTTTTGGATATTTGTGGGTCAGTTACAATAATTTTAATTTCTTCCGACACACATATATTCGACGATAGCTCTTAAAAATAACATCTATCTAATTATAGAGCAGCACCCTCAGATTTTCTTTATAAAGTACTTTTTTAAAGGTGAATTTATAAAGTTAGAAAAATGTTATCATTACCTACAAAGAAAACTCAATAAGTAGCATCATCGCAAAATACCAGCGCTGTAGTCTGGTACTGCAACAATATGCTGAGTCAGCGCCAATTTGATTGGCATGATACAGATAACACGGTGTAAAATAGTTTTATAAAATTATTTGTTTCTTACTCTGTTTACTTCATTGTTTGCTTGCTGATTCATGTTTACTTGTATGTTTGTTATTTGTCTATTACTGTGTTGTGCTGTTTTATGTCAGTTGAATATAGTGTCAATCTATCTATCTATCTATCATAAAATCAATTAATTAGCACTTAACACTGTAACTTTCTGCACTAAAGTTTTACCTCGTATGGTTTGTTTGCCCAAACCGGAAATCGAACCCAGAAACCGTCGATTCACAGGCTGTGTAACTCTACTACTCAACCAAACTTCCGACAAAAAATTAAGAAAGGATCTTTTATACAAAATATCTCATAAATCTCAATCCGGTCCTTTTATCAAATGCTACGTACTCATAGACATAGAAAAAATAAGTTAAATATCAACACTGTCTAGGGATATTGCTTAATTTTTCATACAAAAAGGTGTGTTTGAGAAGCTATAAAAGCATACTCGAGACACATGGAGGGATATAATTTTAAGATGAGCAAGTGTTAAACCTGAATTTTCAATTCTCGTCAATGAATTTTGTTTAAATTGTTTTTTTTAAACGTGACGTAAACGAAAACAAAAATTTTTTCTGCTTTTTGTAATGTAAGCCCTTGTCCGTTACTTTCGTTTAATTTTGTTTCCAGGTCTTCTCTATCACTATTTTCAAAATTTAGTTTTTTCTTAGTACAGTTCCGTTTCTTCTTCTTAGCTGTTAATGTTTGCCGCGTCGTTGTACATACTGTCGTCAATATTTCTGTTTTTTGGTCATTCTTTGCTAGTTTCTTTTTCAAATGAATATTTTCAGAGTTCAGTTCTTCATATAGCTCTTCCATCATTTTCAACTCTAAATTTAGTTCTTTGATTTTCTTGAGAAGCTCTTCCACATAAAGCGAGTTATTTTCGCTTTACGGACGCCTAAGTTTGGACAGCTTCTGTTATTTGCACTTCTTAACGTCGGACTTGAAAATTCTAAATCGCTGTTGCTTCCACTCAATACTTCAAATGAGTTATTGGTCGGTATATTCACTATTACCTTATTTCTAGGTAGATTATTAACAAAATCTGGAGACTCATATGTTTCTTGGGCAGTAGTTTTAATAGCTTTAGCTTGTGCTAGCGGCGTGCTTTCACAATCAGACCTTGACAAGTGGAACGTCAAAGATTTATCGTTAATTCAATTCAATTTCTTGTCTATGGCTCTCCTTTGTTGATTAGGCCAATGTCAGGTTCCAAAAAAGGTTGCAGTTTTCTTGGGAGAGTCCAATTTACTCGAGACTATTACAGGCGCTATGAGCGTGCAAGACTTTAATAAAAAAAATATTAAAAAACTGTTTTTCGAAGCTAAGCTGTTGATTAACTAACTTATTTTTTTTTTTAAAAAAAACGAACACAACAATTATCAGAGCTACACTGGGCGTCAAAAATAAGTAGTACACTTTTCAAATTGCAATTACTCCTAAACTATAGTAGTTACACTTATGAAATAAAAAGCAGTTTATAGTAAACTTAACGAAGTTTATTAAAGTTATATTTTATTTGGCATGAATAAAGTTTCAAACTTAAAATTAAGATAAATACTAAAAAGTATCAATTTTTAACGATATGTCAACCACTTAATTTTCACGTTTTGGAACTTTTTCACAATTTAATAACTTGTGTTGCCGCCTCGGGCTCTAATTACAGCTTGGATCCGGTTTGGCATGCTGAACACTAAGTTTCGGAGGCGGTGTTGGGGAATATTTTCCCATTCTTCTATCAGCGCATGTTTTAGAGCCCTGAGTGTAGCAGGAGGTGGACTGCGCCTTCTGACTAGCCTCCCAAGCTCATCCCAGGCGTGTTCAATCGGGTTGAGATCTGGGCTTCTCGATGGCCAAGCCATCAAGTTGATGCCAACCTCCTGAATGTACTCTTGTACGTGGTGAGCAGTGTGTGGCCGGGCGTTATCATGCATTAGGATGGCTCCATCACCCATATTTATTAAATATGGCCCTGCATACTCGTTGAGGATCTCCGAGGCATATCTTTCACCAGTCAAAGTCCCATTTTCTATTACCACAAGCTCTGTGCGACTCTCTGAAGAGATACCAGCCCATACGTGTACAGAGCCCCCGCCATATTGGACTCTTTCCGAGATACAAGCTTGAATGTATCGCTCACCGGGTCGTCTGTAGACTCTCCGCCGTCCATCTGAAGTGTATAAAGAGAATCGAGACTCATCTGTGAATAAAACTCTAGCCCATTCTTCTTCGCCCCATTGTACGTGTTGACGGGCGTAGCGTAGTCTTGCTACGCGATGCTCTGTCTCAAGTTTGGGGCCATTTGCTGGTCTTAGAGGCTTCAGGTTAGCTTCAGCAAGTCTTCTTCTCACTGTACTCTCACTGATGTAGTCTGTTCGGGTCCGAAGAAGCTGTTGCTGAACCTCAACTGCATTAAGGTGTCGATTTCTTAACACAGTGGAAACAATAAAGCGATCTTCTCGGGTACTTGTGCACCTGGGTCTGCCATTACCTCGTCTCCTTAGATGGTTTCCAGTCTCTTCGTACCTTTGCTTTACTCGCTGAACCGTTCTTAAAGTTACACCCACCCTCCTTGCAGTACGACGCATACTGATGCCCACTTCGAGAAAAGCTAAGATTCTTGCACATTCTTCTGGTGAAAGAGGCATGATTAGTCAAATTTACTCTCTGAAGATACCTATGCTTTTCAATTACAATTGCTTTATCAGCAGCGAATGTGTCAAACACAAAAATCCTAAGTAAGACAACACCTTTCAACAGTTTAAAAAAAGTGTTTTTATTTATTCGTTTTTTTTAAAGTCAAGCATTATAAGTTCTTATAATGCATGAAGTTTTTATTGAATAAGATTAAATTTTCTTTTTAACCTTTTTTGTTTCAAAGGTCTAAGTTTTATAGTTTGGGAGAAATCGCAATTTTAAAACTGTACTACTTATTTTTGACGCCCAGTGTAGTATGGTACAAGTAGGATAGGTCAAATAACAATAGGTAACCTATAACTTAATTTTATTAGAGTTAATATACTCACATAGGGTCTCAACTAAAGAAGTAAACACTAAAGATAAAATATATTTTAAATGAGTTGGTCTAGGGATATTAGAAGGGAGAATATCTAATAAAGATATGCTTCTTTGGGGGCAACTAAATAAAAGATGCTCAGCGGAACCTTCGTCTAAACCACATTCACATAGTGAGCTGTCCCTCACCCGTATTTTCGCAAGATGGACCGGGGTGCATGCGTGTCCTAACCGCAAACGACATAATGTTGACGTAGTCCGTTTGCTCGCTTTCTGATATTTAAAAAACCAGGGTTTTATTGGAATAGAGTCCTGAATATCAGCGTAATATTTGCCTTTTCGAGTTTTAGAGTCTTCCCAAAATGTATTCCAGCCGGATTCTAGTCCTTCCTTAGCTAGTGGAATTAAATCATGAGTGTAGAGCTTAAATTGATTCAGAGACCCACTAACAGTAGCCTCTTTAGCGAAGTTGTCAACAGACTCGTTTCCTGCTATTCCCGAGTGGCCTGGAATCCACGCTAAGGAAATGAGAAACTCCAATAAATGACACCTGTAGAGAATGTCCTTAATTTTTAACACAAATGGAAATTTTGATTTACTCCGAAATTGGTTAGAAATAATTGCTTCTAAACAACTTTTTTAGTCCGATAATATCACAGCTTTTCTAATTTTATGTGATTCTATGTACATCAACGATTCAAGAATGGCTATGGCTTCCCCAGTGAAAACTGAAGAGAGAGAAGGGCATCTAAAATTAAGCACTACCTTATGTTTAGGGATCCACACAACAGCGCCCACGCAACCCTGCTGAGAGAGCTTGGAAGCATCCGTATAAATCACTAGCCAATCATGCCAATGTTCCTCGATAATAGATAGAAGTTTGGAATTTGCAGACGGAGAGTTTTTCTCAATCCCCAGGTCTGTTATGATGTTGGGAATATAAGTGATAGCCCGGAAAGGAGTTTCAAAAAGGGGATATAGTTTTGTCTGGAAAACGGGGCAGGGTAGATCAATTAACTTTCTAAAACTTTTAACAAGACAGGGAGAATCTTTATGAGCCCAATATCCACCTGCAGATACAAGACGGGACAATTCATTTAATTTAGGGAAGAGAGGATGAGAAGAAGATTGAAAAGTTTTGAAAAGAAAGCGGTCACAAAGATATTGTCGTCGAAGAGATAGTGGGGGATCCACGGATTCTACTTGAAGTGCATTAGTAGGGGATGACTTCATGGCTCCCAGAACTATTCTCAGACATTTGAACTGAATCTTATCAAGGGTGGCAAAAGGCAGTTTGTTGCAGGGTTCCATCAAATATATGCCATAATCGAGATGGCTCCTGACTATGGCATTGTATAGGAGTTTTTTAGAGAAAGGGTGAGAGCCCCACCAAACACCCGATAAAGACCTTAAAACGTTAATATTCTTTTCACATTTTTGAGTTACATAAGAAGCATGATGGATTCCAGTCAACTTTGAGTCAAGCACCAACCCCAAGAATTTAACTTGATTTTTAACGGGAAATATTTCATCACCGCAGCGAATGGTAACCTCTGGGATGTTCCGGCATCTAGAGAATACCACTACAGAACTCTTGGGGATGGAGAGAGACAATCCGTGGTTGAAGAGCCAGTCATTTAAATAATTAATAGCGGAGTTGAGTCGAGAAGCAGCTTCGAGGACATTGTCAGAGGAGACGTATAAAGTCAGGTCATCAGCGTATTGCAAGACATTACAAAAGGAGTTGACAGAAAGTTCCAAGTCATGTGTGTAGATACTATACAGAAGGGGACTTAAGACAGATCCTTGTGGCAGGCCTTTCCACACTAGCCTTGGAGGAAGAAGAGAGTTTCTAGAGCAGATCAGGATGGATCTAGAAGAAAGGTAATTAGAAATGAAGTTGACTATCTTCATCGGAATGTTCAGATGGAGCATTTTACTCCTGAGCACCGGAAGAAGTACATTATCATACGCTGATGAGATGTCAAGAAATACGCCAACCACTGTTTCTTGTTTCGAAAGAGCAATCCGAATATCAGTAATGAACGTACTGAGACTACCCATAGTACCTGAGCCTTTGCGAAAGCCAAATTGACTTTTCGCTATGATACCTCAACTTTCCACAATCCATTCTAAACGATTTTTGATTAAGTGTTCCAGAATTTTACCTAGGGTGGATGAAAGTGCAATGGGTCTATACCCAGATGGATCGTTGCTCAGTTTTCCTGGTTTCAGAATAGGAAGAATAATTTGTTATTTCCACTCCTCGGGAGGGACTCCTGTTAAAAAGATTACATTTAATATATTTAAGAAAAGACGTTTCGATGCAGGGCCACAATTAGTGATAAAAGAATAAGGGATCCTGTCAATTCCCGGGGAAGAATCCCTGAGTCCAATGATGGCGCACAAGAACTCATCCCAAGAAAATGGGGCCTCAAAGTCGTCAGTGGATGAACAAGGGGACTGGTATATCATAGTTTCCTCCAGAGTGGGAGCCATTGGGGGAGCAAGCTTACAGGCAAATGCGTTTATCCAAATTGAGTGGTCATTGGAAGTGGCATCGTTAGTAATCAAAGACCCACGAAATCTTCTAATATTTTTCCATACTAAGGAAGGAGGAGATCTAGGGGAAAGGGACTCACAAAACTTGCGCCAACCAGAGCGCTTTTTTTCGGATAACATCCTTGTAGCCTGTGCATCTCCTTTGACTTGAGCCCATACGAGTTCTATGGGGTTCAGCTCGCAGTGGTACGGCGGCGGGAGTCTTATAACAGAGATGCCTTTCTGTTTCGCTTTTTCATCCACAACATATGCTTCATATTTATGCTTTTCTTCTTTTACCTTTTTAAGAAGCTTAGCTTTCAGGTCGCTGTTTTCATAAGCTATTCCCTTTCTTTGCAGCCAGTTTTGAATATCACCTTTTCGTGTAGCGGTGGTTGGTGTTTTTTCTAATTTCCTAGAATGGTAAGATGCATTGTCGATTACAAGCACTGCATTTGGATCTACCTTTGGGTCTTTTGTTGGTAATCCCTGCACAAACAGGTGTTTTTTAATACACTTATTACGTGTTATTTTCAATTTCTTTTAAAAAAAATATTTATTCTACTGAATTTATTTTATTTCCTTGCTTTTGATCGTAATATTTGTATTAAACAACTGCGATTTCTGTTTTGTTGATTAAAAATTAGTCTGTTTCGTTGAAATTAAATAAAACTCGACAGTGCGCAGAAACTTGAACAATTAAACACCTGATTCCGGTTTGTTTACAAAAAGATAACTACCTAAACTTACAAACAATAATATTAAGAGGAAAGATTTGTATTTTTGTATTTAACGAATAAACTTAAAAACTACTGGACCAATTTCAAAAATTATTTCAGGATGCTACATTATCCCTGACTATCATAGGCTACATAATTTTCCCGAATTACCACGGGAACGGAGTCCCGAGCGGGACGCTAGTTATTAATAAATTATTTGATTTATTATTTGATTATTTGAATTTGATTGACTATCAAATGGTGGACAGCTCAAAAATAAATTTTCTTGGATGGGTGGATTAAATCAAGATGTTTTCCTTCACCGTTGAGCAAGTGATAATTAGAAATCCGTTCATAAATCCAAAAATACAAATATAGTGGTACAGGCCCGCACCAGGATTTGAACCCGCAACCTTCCAATTACAAGCCTGGCTCATTACCAACTGAGCTATCGCCGCGTTCAAAAATAACTTGAGTACAGCTTGAATGGTTTTGCGCTTCAAGAAGTTAATGAGATACGAGACTTGGGTGTTCTACTAGACTCCCAACTAAATTTTAGAATGCACATTGATAAAACTGTTCTTAAGTCATCAAAAATGCTTGGCTTCTTGAAGCGAAACACTAAAGACTTCCGCTCAATAAAAACTAAAATCACCCTTTTCAACTCTCTAATCCGTAGCATCTTAGAATACGCGAGCGTTATTTGGAATCCGTGGTACGCCATTCACTCCCAACGTTTAGAGTCGTTGCAGCGCGCATTTACTCGCCACCTTGCATTTGTAACTAACGGGATAAGCTACAGGTCACCATATGAACAACGTCTAAACTTTGTCAAAATTGAAAGCTTAAAAGCTAGACGGAATAAACTAGATATGGTCTTTCTTTACAAAATAGTTAATGACATTTTTGATTCTATTGACATCCACAACAATATTACACTTTCAATTCCCTTTAAGTACCCGAGAAAACCAATAGCTAAACTGTTTAATATACCATATTGCCGAACTAATACTGGCTTAAATTCCCCAATGATAAGAATCTGCAGAAACTACAATGAACTCAATTCTAAATTAAATGACTTGGATATTTACAATGACACCCTTCACAGATTTAAGCGCAAAGTATCAAATCATTCGTCTCCGTCTCCTTCTTCTTCCTCTTCTTCCTGACTCGAAATGTTCTTTTGCTGAGTTATTTTGTCTTTTTATGTCGTTTTATTCTTTGATTTTAAGTTTGTATAAGAAAGTTTTAATTTTTGTTTTTGTTAAAGTTAATATTAATATCTTCCAAGAGATCTCAGTAGAGTAATTACATTTAAGTAATGATAAATATAGGTAATGTAATATTAATAGGAAAAAAAGATTTATAATTTTTATTTTATTTAATCCCACATTCGTGGAAGTTATGTTTTGTTACAAATTGATTTATGTTTTATAATTAAAGAGTGATGTGTTCATCTGTAACAGTCATATGTGTCAGAAAATTATAAGCTTAAGAAAGATTCTACAAAATTGTAAAATGCATGTGATGTAGATGATCCTTAAGAAATAAATAAATAAATAAATAAATAACTTCTAAACTACAAAAAATCACGGAACACACATGGAGTATTTTCAGATTCACCCAGGGGTGAGAAATCTAAAAAATAATATTTGACGTCACCTTGTGGACCACCTTGTATATTTAAAAATTTGCTCGATATTGACGTGAGGCATATACTGGTGGGATTCTCTCAACTATCGCTATCATATACTTATTAAGTAGTAACAGCTTTTTTAAGTGTAAAACCTACCAAACAAACACATAATAATCGTCCGTATGGCGAAATTGTTCCTATGTCCCGTGGCTGTTAACTGTAACTAAGTCCCAAATTTGACGTGATTACTTTCGATTAGACCTTACACTAATTACAATTACTTCTATTACAGCCTCCAGTAAGTATTTCCGAAGGAATTAAATAAATGTTACATATTCAAAGGCACACAATAAAGGTTTGACGGTATTAGTAGAGTCAGTCAGCGAGCGAAAATATGTTGGGTTTCAAAATTTGGATTAAGGAATTCATTTCTTGTATTTATTTTTTAGATCTAAGCATTGCATTGGTTTTTAAAATATTTGAAATAATATAAAATAGTGATTACAAAAAAAAAACCTATCGCAGCCTATAATTTTTTATTTAAGAGACATTTAAGTGTTAAAAAATACCCAAACATTGCCTATTTAACGTATATTTGTGGAAATATAACTTTAGTAAGTTTGATTTTTTATATAGAATTATAACACAGAAAAATGTAAAATCTGACGCGACAGATGGATTATTTGAGATAATTAACCTTTTTTATATTTGAATCAGAGAATAATTGTATAAATCTGATCCTTTCTATGATACCAAAGCTTTTGCTTGCTTTCTAATCTTTTTTTTAAAAATGTTTTTCAATGTCAAAGACAAATAGGTGCCGTAAGACCAATACACATCAAAACACCGGAACCCGTTTCCACTGAATGGATTTTCGTGAAACGTTTTTTATTACATTGTTGAAGGTATGAATAAAAAAGTGTACTCCTCAAATGTTGCCGATCTAATTTACGTTTGGTATTAAGAAATGCTCATTCAAAAGAAGATTTTTTCAGTGGGAAAATAAAACCGATTTTCATAGATTTCCACGCAAAATCAAAACTATTAAAGCTTTAAGTTTGAAATTATGCATAAAAATTTGTTATATTATTCCTAACAATAATATTGTCGCTAAAAAAAAACGCTTCGCTCGCGCATTATATACTTTGATTCTATTGTATTTAGGCCAAACCACACATATTTCTGAAACTACAAACTCTTTAATACATTTCCTTTTGATACTAACATACATTTCCTTTTGGTATTTGGGGATTTTAACATCGACTATGACAATATTCCCGTAGAATTAAGAAGTCAGGTGCATATTTCAACCATGTTGCTACGGAACCCTACAATGCGCGTGGCCCGACACGCTCTTGGCCGGTTTTTTTTGAGTTGTTGTGAGCAAAATTGAGTTGCTTGAAACTTCCGGATTTAGTACTTCTGTATTTTCGAGGACACTATATTGTTTACCAGTACTTGGACTAATGAACAATTTGTTGTTTTGTTCAGTCTGGTGACAGATTTTCCTTTTTTTTGACTGGGGGTAAAAATATCGTATTCTGATTCACTGTCGAACTCATGTGCGGGGGGACAATTTTTTTTTTTAAATGTTTACCTTTTTTGAAGGCTAACTTCTCGGAGCAATGCTTCGTAAGATTTTTCTATAGTTTAATTGTTTCTCTTCATCCGCTCTACTAGAAGAATCGGAATCAAAATATTTAAGCTTCTTTCTGGAACGCTTGCGACTAGATCGATCCTTATCCATAATAAACAAACTATTTTTAGGTACTCCTCAATCGCAAAAAAAAAACGCCAGGGGCTGGCTACTTGCTTGCGTGTCAAAATGTGTCACAACACTAAGCCAGGACGCGCGGCGCCCACGCCGCCCGCGCTTCACTCCGTGCGGCTATGAGGCCTTCAATTCATGAGACAGATTAGGCCTCACTCCGCACTAGAAAGAAATAATTTCAATTCAGTGCGTCTGAGACCTATTCAACCTCATAACGTATTTATTGTGCCGTTAGGCTAAGCTTCATAAAAGAATCAATTATACATATTTGTCTCTGTTCTACTCATAGAAATGTTGAAATTGACACCTCCCGCACAGAGTGAAAGAGCGCGATTTTGACTGCCGCACCAGCGAGAAGTCACGCTTGCGGCCTTTTCGATCTCATAACGCAGCGAACGTGTTAATTCCCTGCACGAGTCTGATTGATGGTTTCAAACCATAAGATAAAACTATGGGTATGATACCTACTCGTATGTCACACCCTTATGCAACACTGGCAACGGATCAAAATAATAGAATCTAAATCCGGTCAGTATATGATAAAAGGTCCATAGTTCATTTCCTGCACGAGTTTCATTGTTACTGTCATATATCAAAATGGCATTATAGTTATGAGCTTGTAGGTGACATTTATATTGATATAAGCCTATTATAACCGTTAAAATGACATGTCACTACTTATACACCACCGACTGATATCGGTTCAAAGGTCAGTTTACTTTAAAATGGTTCATAATTCAGTTATAAACCGGGTCACACGCGAATTCTGACTTGGTTTATAATTGAATTATGTGTTCAAATCGCGAAAGTTGAAAGTGTTAAAATGATTCATACTTCATTTCCTGTACGATACTCGTTTTAAGTGTCATTTAATGAAATAAAGTCATTGTTATGACCTTCCAAAAGGAAATATATTACAACCATACACGCCACTGGCAATGGATCAAAATAATGGAATCAAAATGCGGTCAGTTACGATGTAGGGTCTTCCCTACCTGACCTGCTAGGAAAACACTAATTAATACATAAATATAAATACTTAAACACACACACACACATAAAACACTCATACACAATCATACATCACACACACACAACATGGAAATAATAAAACAACAAAAACTTACCGTATTACTTACCTTACTTAACTTACCTGTGTCGTGCCGGTCGATCGCATAAACTCGGTGCAATGGAAGCGCTCCCGCTGACGTCACCTATTGTGTGCGAACCAGTCTTGCGTAAGCGCAGGCCGGCCGCGGCTGGTACGGCCCGGCACGGCACCGAAACCGGTCCGCAGTCAAGTCGCTACCTTTACACTAGACGCACGTCGCTTTGCGCTCTGCCGCTAATACTATAAATCACGCTTTTGTTAACTTTCTAACCTTATATATTCTGCTTTCCTGTGTTCTTCTTCGCTTCGCGGTGATCCGTGCCTGTGTACTTTATTGCTACTACTATATATGGTGAGCTTGTTATGGTGAGCGTTGCGCTTCCTTATTAAGTCGCACGAGGAGCAGCAACAACAGCATCCTGACGGCGTTATCTGACCGGTGGGACTCCCCCCTCTTTAAGAGGTGGATGGAGGTCCACACGGTTAGAAATACTATTATTAAATGTAATTATGTACCCTACTAACATTAGTTTTGTAAGAAAAATTGTATACTAACACTTTTATGGGCTCTGCCCGAAATAAACGATTTATTATTATTATTATTATATAATTACTGTGACTGTTCCTTCTGTGCTGTTTCTCCGCTTCGCCTTCTTGGATTAAATGTAGGATTGCTAATTGAAGTAAGTGGTTGTCATTTATTTGATTCAAGCCCTAACAACCCTAGAACCAAGCAACCTACAACGATAAAATGGTATATAGTTACTTCCCTGCACGAGTCTGGTAGTTGGTGTCATATTATGAAATTAAGCTATTGGTATGGCCTTTAGAATGACATATAGCACAACCTTTACAACACTGGAGACGCACCCGCCCAGTCTCCTTAATATACAAAATGAAATAAACTAATATTTTAAGGAAGAACGTTTTTTATACTGATTAAAAAGCTTTTAGTGTATGTGATTTGATTAAAAAGTTTAGGTATTTCGTTAACATACTCGAAAGTACTAAATAACAAAGAATATCAACAATTTTCATAGTAATCTGACTAGTTTCTCATTCACCTGTCTAGTTTCTCTTTCACCTGTCATAACAAGGCAGGTTAAATAGGTACAGAGTAATGAGAATCAGCCGAAAAATAATTATTATTACTAATCGCTTTGTTGTACGGAGCTGGAGAAACCGTTACCTGAAAATAGGCTAATTGAAGAAGGAATACAACTTATTCACATTAAATACACGACTCAATTTGAAAAAAAATATCGTGCACAGGATAAATATAACATACCTGTTACAAAACCTAGATCCAGACAGATCGTTGCTGATAGCTTGAAAATTTGGCAACAATGGACGTGTTTCACCTTTGATGCGTAGCCAGTGACTATTAGTGCGTTGTCACACGGGAGGAAAGTGGTTCAAATTGCAATAGTGGGAGTGGTACGCGTGTGTGTTCACAGCGACAGGTTGATGACAAAATAACGCCGGACAAAGTTTAACTTAAGTTAATTTAGTACTTACTTATAAATATGAGCAATAATTTACAAAACAATAATGTTTAGCTCACTATCTTTCAATTAAAGTGGACAAAACAAAAGAAATCACTTTATTAATTCAGTCAAATTGATTTTAAATCGATGTAAGTCGCTTTAGGACACGGCAGGTTGATGGGAAACTGGTATTACAAACTTTTACTGCTCAAGAAATATTAATTTTATTGCCGTTAAAGTAGCTGGCCTCTATGTAATAAGACTCGATACAATAATTTAATATAACAGTTAGTTTACAAAACTCAAAATTCATACTTTTCTAATCAAAAACTGGACGGCAGGTTACGGTGCCACTTTTTTGAGAGGGACCCAACTATGACCGTAATGATAGTACACCAGTTTTAAATGAATACGTAATGAAAACATTTTTTATACAACCATTTGCATCCACGCGAGGTTGTTCTTAAACAGATGATTTTTTTTCATTTTCCTTGTGGCGCTAGAATTTATAATACTGCTTTAGTTACCTTCTTTCTTTGTGACCTTGTTTTTATTAGACATTATTAGCGATTTAACCATCCATATGCTCATAGAATTAAGAAGCCAGCTGCATATTTGAACCATGCTGCTACGGAACCCTACAATACGCGTGTCCCGACACGCTCTTGGCCGTTTTTTATAGATAAGTCTGTGTGTGTGTCATGAATCGCTATAGTTAAACAGTAGACATTTTCACAGATGCTGTATTTTGGTTGCTGCTTTAACAACAAATACTAAAAAGTAGTATTAATAAAATATTTAAGGGGGCTCCCATACAACAAACTTGATTTTTTTGCCGTTTTAATACGGTTTGGTTATTAATGGATTTTATAGAGTCCGACTCGCACTTGGCCGGTTTTATAGGTAAAAAATGATACGGAACCGTTCGTGCGCGAGTCCGACTCGCACTTGCCGTTTTTAATTTTCCATTTTTCGACAAGTTTCATTCGGTGGTCTATAACAGGATCCATTATGGATTCTATTATTTTGTATTAGCACCTAATTACATGTCATAGTAGATCTTCTAAATCAGTAATTTAATCATTTGTATTTTACAGAGGGAATTATTATGCTGGTAATGGTGGTTATGGTGGTTATCCTGGTTATCCTGGTTATCCTGGTTATCCTGGTTATCCTGGTTATCCTGGTTATCCTGGTTATGGTGATCCGTGGTGGTGGGGGTAAATGTAAGTTTAAAAAAACCTTTAAATTAAGCCGCGGAAAAAACGGAAAAGCAAAAAATAATAAACCTTTTTTCTTTATACCCAATGACTAAGTTCTAAAACTAATTCCTAGCTATCCCTAAAATCAAGGGGATTTTACTAGGTAATGTTCAGAGGACCTCCCCCTACACAATCCTGAAACTTTTTCAACTACACGAATTAACCAATTCTGATACTAGTTGATAATTTTTTGCGGACTATAACAAAACAATGGGAAAGGGAATTAATAAGTTAAAGGTTAAGTGTGTTTGTGTTATGTAATTTTTTAACCCCCGACGAAAAGGAGGGATGTAATACCTTTGACGCGTGGATCTGTATGTCTGTATATGTGTCTATCTGTTTGTAGCATTGTGGCTCCTAAACAAACTTGCTAAAAGGGGTTCCGACACCGAAGCTATGGTCCAGCTTCGGTGTCGGAACCGCTTTTAGCAAGTTCATTAGCTGCGTCGTTACCTTACATGCAGATATCCATTGTCAGAATTGACATTGACCCTTAAACATCAAAATTGAACACAGTTTTCGTTTCGTTTCACGCCATTTATGAGATAACTTCATGATTCTTCAAATAAAAAATTGTTTGTTCGAGTAAGAAAAAGACATTAGAAGTCCCAAATTCTAGGATCACATCGACAGAAAACCATCTCATCCCAATCCACTGAATCATATCGCTAAACTCTCCTAGTGCCTTTGAAAATAACGTCTGGAGGAGAGCAGATCGATACGAATTTCACCAGACAGTGGTCGTACGTTCCCAGTGGGGCCGAGGCCGCTATCAAGTGTCGGTCTGGATCAGTTGTCAGCAGAAGGTCAAGGCAATTGGGAGTATGTCCATTAACATCCGGTACCCGCGTCGCCTCGTTCACCAGCTGAGTGAGGTCTAGCGTCAGTGCAAATTTGCGTGCCTTTCTTCCAGCATGATCTGTTTTAGGAACGGGAGCACCCACTCGCTATTGAGAGCATTAAACTCTCCCTGAAAAACAAATTCGGAAGTTGAGTACTGTTGCTGGACTTAATCTGCCATCTCTATTAACCTGTAGTCTGCATAAGCACAGATTTGCGTTGCATTATTCTAATATTTGCCTCTTTTCTTGCTAACCGCCGTAGACGAGGGGTAAGTCGTTTAAAGTTTGGCCGTCTCCGTTGCTATGGTCACTGGTCTGTGGAGGATCCTGCCGCCCAACTTACCCTACAAGGACAGCCCGTTCCTTGGGCTGAGCATGTAAAGTATCTGGGGGTCACTATTGACCGCCGACTCCGGACAGAGCTCTCCCACGAGAGCTTATCCCACCGGACGATGACCCCACCGACCGAGACGCCGCGCTGCCTCGCTCGACCTCCCCTAGGGTGCGATGAAGCCCCCACCGGACATGACACCACTCCAACCTCGCTACGCCACCCTACTCAACCTTCGCTAAGGTTGAGGTCGCAGGGCCGCACCTCTACTACTTGCCCAATGTCTATCAGGTGCCTCCACACAAGATCAATGTGGGCGAGCAGCTGGGCAACTAGTCTCTTAGCCCTGCATGGCTCCTCCTTGCCTTCACTGTCCCGTATTGCTTCCCATGGCAGCGACCTAACCGCGAATGTGAGGGTAAGCCATGACCCATGAAAAGCAGAATAGGTTGTCTCTGCTTGCGTCCCTTGACTTAACAGCGGGCAGAGAACTCTTTGCCCACACCCTCATTTGTTACCCTTTCCCTATCTTTTTCACTACCTGCTGGACTAGCACAGTCTACGGAAAAAAAGAGAAGTTGCATCTCCTCTAAAGCCAAGTCGGTCACGTAACCGTAGCGGTTCGATGGCTGCTAAAGGTTGCGTGATTAATTAATAGGTCATTCTTATACGTTACGCTTTGTGTTTTTACTTTTTGTTGCGTTGCGGACTTTCCAAAGCAACGGAGACGCCTACAGCAAACGTCATCGCGAACATACACACAGACTCCAGCGCTCCTCCTGAAGTTATGTTCGAGAGAGTACCCTGGATAGTTGAGGTACACCACGTCCGACGGTGTTGCTATCTGCGTCTCCATAAGAAAGAATAGGTGCGGCTTATTATTCTCAAGGTAATAGTGGACCTGTTCGAGATTAGAGTGCAACCCTCGGATGTTAGTGAGGTGCACTTTTCATGGGAGGAAGCGCAGCCATTTTTCTACTATTCTTGTTTTTTTTGCTTTGCATTTGAATTTGGATTAGGAGTGTTTGTGGGCAGAAGTAATTGAAAGTCGAGGCACTGCTTATGAAACAGCATAAAACAAGATTGATGAAAACAACTGGCGTGTAGAAAACTTATTTGGAGCGAGCGAAAACCCCCGATATTGCAACTGGTTCCTCCATTCCAGTCGCCAACTGGCACGGTAGAGCATAGCGGGATTTTTTCGCTAGGTGTGCGGGGTAGCCTTTTGCACGTGGCTTGCACACTACCTGGGCCCCCTATTACCTGCAGTCGACCTACAGCGATAAACCGTACTTAGGATCCCGCTACCCTCCAATGTGTGCTGTCCAGGACAATGTTTTTCATTAGTCAAGACCGGCTTTAAGCATTGCAACTGACTTCTTCATTACTTCCCTAATGGCACTGGCACTTCCGCGCACCAGTGAAACACAGACGAGACAGGCTAGACTACTAGGCGCTGGACTCCGGCGGGAGGATGGTCGCAAGCAAGGCAGTCCGTTACAACTGCGTTGGGCCTACCACACCGCTTTGGGGATCTTCAGCCGGGAACCTTGAATAAAATTTAAAGCGATGTTGTCAAGATTGGACCACTAGGAGGTAGATCCCACCAACCCAAAGTTGAGTTTTTTTTTATTTTAAGATGGGTTAACTCTTGACCTCAATCTTGACCATAAAAGTCAAAGATGAGGTCGACGATGGAGCGAGTTGACCCAGAAAATGCCTATAAAGGCACTGGTACTCCCACGCACCGACGGAACACAGCAAGCTGTTTGGCGTCGGACTTTGGTTGGAGGGTGGTCGCGGAACAGACGGCCCTTTACAGAGCCTACCACACCGCATGAGACCATAGGACGACGCCTCAGATTCAAAAAAACTGAAGTGTCGTTGCCTGGGATGGATCACAGGAAGCAGGTCTCATTTTTGTTTCCTTAGTCGCCTCTTACGACACCCACGGAAAGAGATGGGGTGGTGTTATTCTCAACCGATCACCACACGGGATAGACACTATTGAGAGGTTGTTATTTCCTAGCATGCGTTTCTTAGTGAATATTTATACCTCAGTTTTGGTTGAGTTTACCGATAACTCTAATTCTCTGCACCATTGTTCCACAATCTTGAGAGCTAATCTGGTTACTTCACAAACCGTACTTGCTTGCTTGCCTGAGATCAAAATGGTGAGATCATCTGTATAGACTATAGTGTGGTGGATAACTTTTTAACTGCCAGATGAGTCTGTTGATGACAATGTTCCATAGGAGGAGCGATAGTAGCCCCCCTTGTGGGCAGCCTTTTACAACCGTCGACATGCGGGAGCACGGTGGAGGAATTATTTTTTCCCGGAAATTCCATGTTAAGGATTTTTCATTATTTACCTACTTTGGCGCTACGCAACGTATCGTGAAAACGCGCCCCGCGCGCGATCCCCCTGTGCCGCGCTGCTATCTGTGTGCAATGTACATTGCTGATTTTCGTATTTTACGTTGTTATGATTGGTTTTTGTTGCAAAATGAAGTGTATTCGATTAAATAATACAAATTTAAGCAGAAAATATTAAAAAACAAATATTGAAAATTTTCCAGAAAAAAATTCCACTGGAAAATCATTCGGAATGATTGTCTGAGTCCAGGGTTTCAGTAATTGCTAAGCTGACTTTTACACCCTGTATAGACACAAAGTTTTACCTCACTTTATGATTTTCATTTACTCAGTCCCGGTAGTGTGTAACCTGTGTAACCTGTGTAACCTGGAGTCAGAACTAGAGATATCAAATTGCCGTTAGTTTAAGAGACATATACTTAACCACTCATAGCCCATCATACGGCAAACCGTTAATTAGAACATTACTCACTCCAAGTTTGGAAAGCGCTGTCTTGATACTGGTGTAGTTTGTTTTATTAAAAGTACGTTCGATATCGATAAAAGTCCCTAGACAAATGCCTTTATCATGAATGGCTTCTTCTATCCTCGTGACTACCGAGTGTAGAGCTGATTCTGTAGATTTAGCTGCACTGTACGCGTGTTGGTTGGGGTGCAGTTGGTGCATATTTTTCAATGCTTGGTCCTTCAGTTCTATGTCATATAGCTTTTCGAGTGTGTTCAGCAGGAAGGATGTAAGACTGATCGGCCTGAGGGGCTTTGCATTGGTGTAGTCATATTTACCTGATTTAGGTATAAATAGTATGTCTACTTCCCTCCATTTTTTTTAGTATGTATTAGAAGGCCAAACATGACGTTTTTTTGGTATGTATTCGAAGGCCCCCCCTGACGATCTGCATGAAAATTCCTATTTCTACTCTACCTGCCCACTGGAGGAGAGCCGGGAAGATTATATCAGGTCCAGGTGTCTTGTAAGGTACGAAGCTGTCAATTTCATAGTTGACTTTGTCAGTCTTACCAATTTATGGGTGTAATTCCAGTTGTCCTCTGTCGGACTACCTGTCACCTCATCCAGTTTACACTCTCAGTGAGATTTCAATCTGGGAACTGAGTTTGTAGCAGACGGTCTTGGACCTCTACCGGGGAGCTGGTGTATGTGTTGTCATCTTTGCATTATGAACCTATACTGCAGTTGTTAGTATTAGCAAGAATCTTATGTTCTAAGTTGGCATGTTCGTTTGATTCAATATTGTCGCAGAATCTACGCCAGAACGCTGAGCTTTTGTTTTTGATGCGTTTTTCGGGCTTAGCCTCCTTTAGTTGTCCCAGTCTAGCTCATGGCTCGTGTTCATTGTCCTGTTAAAGAGTTTCCTGACCTTGTGTCTTAACCTCTCCATTTCACGATTGGCCGCTTTGCGTACCTTGTGGCGGCTTCTTGAGCTGGCATGCTTCTTCGTAACTATCTGTCAAGTATTTGGTGAAAGTAGTTACCAGTATTTCTCCCGTGTCTGGTCTGGGTAGTTGTGGCTTTATTTAACCCTGAATATCATACCTTATCCACCACTGTGGTCAGAGCAGGATGACTCCTTAGATATGTGCCATCCCTCGACTAAGTTGGATGCTTGTTAAGTGGCGAGGGTGAGGTCTAAGATTGTTTTGCTACTTTTGATGACAAAAATTGGTTCTAAACCTATATTAAGAATATTTAGGTATGTAGAAAAAAAGGTATTCAACAAGTTTGTGACCTCTGTCATTGCTCTTCTTCATACCTCAGAAAAGATAGTGTGCATTGCTATCTGGGGCCATCAGGAGTTCCAGGCCTTTTCTCTCGCAGTGCTCTACCAACCGGTTGAGGTTGTAGGGAGAGGATCGTCGTCCGCGTCCATGTAGGAAGAGGCTGGCACCACTTCTTAAACGACGTCGCTCTTTATTTCCTGTAGTTGTATGGCACAGAGGTCCCTAGAATAGAATTGTGATAAAGTTTGCGCTGCAATGTTTTATAAGTGAACATACAGGTCCTGGAAGTGTCTGGACCCTCACAACAATGTAACTTACCACCCAGGTTGTAAAGCCTTTAATTTTGATATGCTTGACATATTGCTCCTACATCAGGGCTATGGCAGTAGAATATACCCCCAGCCATCTTTTCAGTTGAGCTGAAGTACGCCGGAGGATGTTAATGGCTGAGAAAATTTGGAGGATGTTAATGGCTGAAGAATGTTAATACCTCTTCTTCCTCATCTTCTATTGCTGAAGGCTGACCTAGTTCCCATGTATTCAGATAGTGCGGCGTGCTTTATTTACTAGAACACCTCAATCTATCTATTACTTACATGTGGAAGTTCATTGGCACTCTAAGTCTTGGCGTGACGTGGCTTAGGCCTTATTTTTAATTTTAAAGTGGAAAAACATTACGGCTGTATTTTTTTATTTTTTGTTTAATTGTTAATTGCAAACTATACAGCGAACAATATTCCACCTATGGACTATTCCTTTCTCAAATTATCCGTTTAATTTTAATATCACTTTTGTATTTGCAGAAATTCAAATCCACCATACAAATCATCAATTTTAAGTGATCAAACACCTATCGAAATACTTTTCCAACAGATTTTTTTGAAAACTATCTCTTATACCCTAAATAAATACCGAAATATCTTTTGTTTCAGGTACTTTCACCGTTTTCATGTTGTTTAATCTTTACCACATGAAAAATTTGAATTCCAATAAACAAAATAAATTTACGTTTAAAAAATTTTTGTATCAGGTACCTACCATTAGTTTCATAGATTTCTTATAAAAACTTTGGCAAATCCGCTCATGCAAAGTTGTTTTATTTTTATTGCCATTTTTTTTATCCTTAATATAAGAAGCACATTAGTGAAATTTCCCGCTTGTTTTATAGCCTTAAGTACCACACGACTGGTGTAACAGTGTTCAATAAAATTTTAAGCTTCGAACAATACTTAAATCGGTATAAAGACATTTTTATTACTCGTAGTTGCTTAAGTTTCGTTTCTTCTTTATTCCTTACGGTGGCATGAAGTCCAGTGGCATACAAGTTAAGATAATAATTATCTTTCATTTAGAAGCAAAAGTGGTATATCAGGTCTTAAAACCACTTAAAAGAACTCTTACCTATAACAGTTAATATGCAGTCATTTGGCACTTCTGGTTTCGAATGAGTGGGATAACAGAGTAGAATACGATCTGAAGTGGGTATAAGGATCATCTCATAACCCTTTTGAAACTTAACGCAATTCCAGCTTTACAAGCACTGGGAGATCTACAAAAGAGAAAATACTATTAGAAATTACTTTTACTATAATTACTATTAGATTTGAGGTCCCCTGTGTTTTGCCAATACAGCACACAAATATTAGTGATTTTTAGACATCATTTTTCCAAATAGAGGGCAAAGAAGTGAAAATATGAACTATGAAATTTTTTGAACATCGCCATGTTTACAAAATAGAATCCTTGAAAATGGTTTGTTTTGAATATGAATGTATCACAGTGATACGTAATTACACAATAAAAATTGTTATTGTGAGATATAATTAATAAAATAAGTATAAGTTGTAATGGCAACACTGTTAATCAAGATGTCTCCCTTCTTCCACCTAAAATTGTGTTAGGCTTTTATGAGCGAATAAAACCAATTTTCAAGTTATATACTCGTTTATTTATACCAGCTGGTCGTGCTCTGCATCGGGCGCCCTCCAAGTCCTCTGCTCACAAGTTATGGGCCCAGACCCAAACCTTTGTTCGCAGAAATATGGAGTCAACTAACGTGATTGTTGGAACCAACAACGTGCTTCGTTTGGAGGGGCAAAAGAACTGGAATGTATGGAAGTTCCAGGTAAAGATTATTCTAAACAGCTTGGGTCTGCTAGAGGTAGCGTGTGGCAATTCAAGAAAACCGGATGAAGGCGGTGAAAAACTCACAAAATGGTCGGAAAAAGACGCCAAAGCTCAGTCGGTTTTAGTGACAAGATTGACTGAAAATGTGATGGTGCATGTCATAAATTGTACCTCAGCATGCGACATTTGGGAAAAACTGCATAGTGTTTATGAGTTGAAGTCGTCGGCTAGCTTACACATGCTTCAGCAGAAGTTTTTTGGTTATGAGTTTGTGAAAGGAAGCAGCATTAGCGAACACATCTCTCAGTTACAAGATTTATCTGGCAAAATGCTGGAGTTTGGACAGAAACTTGATGAAAGGATGCTGATAACAAAAATACTTATGTCGCTGCCAGAGGAGTATAAACATTTTGTGAGTGCGTGGAAATCTGTCGAAGAAAGCAAACAAAACTTAAACGATTTGACAGCAAGACTCCTAATGGAGGAACAGAGACTAAATATCAGGAAAGAATCTACTGAAGAAAAATCAGACTCAGCCGCATTTGCAGCTCATTCAAAGAATAAAAAGAAACCATACAAGAAAGAAAACCAATGTTTTTTTTGTAAAAAACCGGGACATTTTATTAAAGATTGCCGGTTCAGGATAAGCAAGGAACAATCAAAACAGAACAATGCTTTTTTGGCAAGTGCTATGATAGGTCTAAGTGATACAAGTTTTATTATCGACAGTGGTGCAACCGAACATTTATCGAATAATAAAGACTTGTTTTCAAATTATGTTGAGCTGAAGGAACCTAGAGACATTATATTAGGTGATGGTAAAAATATTTCAGCACAAGGGTGCGGTACTGTTGTTTGTGAGGCTTATAATGGCAATGAATGGGTTAAAACTACGTTAAATAATGTTTTGTATGTGCCAAACCTTAAATTTAATTTGTTTTCAGTTTCATGTGCATTAGATAATAATTATATGTGACTGTGTCTAGTAAAAGGGACCACTTTGAGGGTAGTCAATAAAGGCGATTAACATAGCCTATTACAATACATTTTTACCATTTTTACCCTCAAAGTGGTCCCTTTTACCAGACACAGTCACATATGCTGATTTCCAACAACAACAAGTGCTACTTCCTAAATCAGGATGGATCACCTGCAGCTTGCGCAGCCAGAGATGGTAAAATATTTAAAATGAGGTTCAGGTTTGTAAATAAAACTACTGCTTTAGTAGGTTCGAAGGTTAGAACATTGCAAGAGTGGCATGAAATGCTAGCTCATCAGAATTATGAACATGTTTGTAAAGTACTGTACTCAAATAATATTAAATTTACTGATGAAGCCAATAATATTTGTGAAAGTTGTATTTTGGGCAAGCAGCATAAATTACCATTTACAAGAAGCTCGACACGGACAAGTAGACCGTTAAAATTGATACACGCAGATGTCTGCGGTCCTATGGAGGAAAAATCTATAGGAGGAGCTCGTTATTACTTATTGATTAAGGACGATTATACTCATTACAGAGCTGTTTATTTCTTGAGTGAAAAATCACAAGTTTGTGAGAAGATGAAGCATTTTATACAGTTTTCTGAAAAAGATACTGAACAGGCTGTATGTAAGCTGCGCACAGATGGTGGAACGGAGTTTCTGAAGCTGAAGAAATACCTGGAAGAAAAAGGCATCAAACATGAGGTAACTGTTAGTTATACACCAGAACATAATGGTAAAATTGAGAGGGAGATGCGTACTGTCACCGAGGCCGCTAGAACCATGCTACAAGCAGCATCATTGAAAAAAGCTTTTTGGGCTGAAGCAGTTGCCAATGCTGTATTCGTGCTTAACCGTACGGGTACAAGTTCTGTCGAAGGAAAATCTCCATACTGTCTGTGGATAGGTAAAGTATATGATATCTCTCAGTTGAAAGCATTTGGAAGTAAATGTTATGTACATATACCAGATCAGTTACGATGCAAGTGGGATGTCAAAGGAGAGCCTGGATTGTTCATGAGATACGGAGATGAAACTAAAGGATACAGGATCTTTCTGGAAAAGAATAGAACTTTAAGTATTAAAAAAGATGTTGTATTTATAGATAAGAAGCAAGAAATACCTACAGAAACAATAGGGAAAGATAGAAACATGATAGAAGAAAATATAAATGCAACAGTTGAACAAGAAACAGGTATACTACAGGAAAGACAAGAAGAAACTCAAATAACACCAGAAGAAGTAGTAGAACAAGAAGAAAGAATAGAAAACTTAACAGAAACAGGTAACGATTCAAGGACATATGAGGAAGAAAATCAGTCAGAAAATTTTGAAAGCGCAACTACCTCAGAAACTGAACCTGAAGAACAGGAAGAATTAGGAAGAGGAAAGAGAATGCTGAGATTTCCTGAAAAATATAATGATTATGTATTACTCACCTTTGAAGAAGCTATAAAGACACCTGAAAGAGAAAAATGGAAAGAAGCTGTGGATAAAAAACTAAAATCACTAAAAGAAAACCAAGTTTGGGAATTAGTAGAAAAGAATGAAGCTAAAGATCAAAAAGTACTTACTAATAGATGGGTATTCCGTGTGAAAGAAGACGGTACTTACAAAGCTCGTCTTGTCGTGAGAGGTAATGAACAGCAAAATATTGATTATGACGAAATATTTAGTCCAGTGGCTAGTATGTCTGCCATAAGATCTCTCTTTGCGATAACAGCAGCAAAACAGTACACAGTCATGACTTTCGACGTCAAAACTGCTTTTCTCAATGGGGAGTTAAGAGAAGATGAAAATATATATATGAAAGTACCTTTAGGCATAGAAAGGGAAGGGGTAAAAATATGTAAGTTGAAAAGATCACTTTATGGTTTAAGACAGTCGCCGAGAAGATGGAACGAGAAATTTATAAAAATTATGAAAGAACTAGATTTTGTACAAACTAAGAATGAACCCTGTATTTTTAAAAATAAAACTTCTTCAATCATCATTGCTATGCATGTAGATGATGGACTTGTAATAGGACAGAGTGGGGAAGGTATAGAGAAAATTTTGAAAAAGTTGAATGATAAGTTTGAAATTAAAGTCTATAGAAAACCAAACATGTTTTTGGGTATAGAAATAACTCAAAATTCAAAAGGAATATTTCTGAGTCAGAATGCTTATGCAAAATCAATATTTCATAAGTATAATATGCAAAACTGCAAGACAGTGGAAATACCTTGTACTGGAGAAGATAAAGAAGAAGCCTTAATAGATAAAAAGGAGATAAAATTCCCCTATAGAGAAGCTGTAGGAAGTTTGTTGTACCTATCAACAAAAACCAGACCAGATTTAGCTTATGCAGTTAGTATAGCGTCAAGAAATATTGAGAATCCAGAGCAGAAGCATGTCACAGCTTAGAAGAGGATTTTCAAGTACCTCGCAGGAACCTTAGGAGAGGGACTGTTCTATAAGTATAAAGACAAGATTGAACTCAAATTTTATTGTGACGCTGACTATGCAGGTGATGTGAGAACAAGAAGAAGCACATCTGGTTTTATCATTATGCTAGGGGATGGACCTGTATCATGGGCGTCTAGAAGACAGCCAATAGTGGCACTTTCATCCACAGAAGCGGAATTCATTGCAGCTGCGGAGTGTTGTAAGGAATCAGTGTTCCTTAAATCGTTGTTGTTAGACCTAGGTATAGGATTAGTGTTTACTCTTCATGTTGACAACCAGAGTGCCATTCAGTTAATTAAGAATGGAATATTTAACCGTAGATCGAAACACATTGATGTTCGTTTCCATTATATACATGAGTTGTTCTGTAATAATAATTTTGAAATACAGTATTGTCCTACAGCGCTACAAGTCGCAGATGTATTTACTTAAGCACTTAATAAACAAAAGTTTGTATTCCACAAGAACAATTTAGTTAAGATTGTAGTGTAGCAGATAAAATGTAGTAGATTAGTTTATTAGAGATAGCATTCAGTTTAATATTGTTTAAGAAGGTTTATTCATGATTGTGAAGACAAGGTAGTAGAGTGTAATTTGTTAAATTAGGAGAGGGTGTAAGATATAATTAGTAAAATAAGTAAAAGTTGTAATGGCAACACTGTTGATCAAGATGTCACCCTTCTTCCGCCTAAAATTGTGTTAGGCTTTTATTGATTAATAAAAGAAAGGCACAAATATGACGAGGATATTTATTTAATACGTAAAAAACACAATTACAATATGCCTTGACCGGCTTCCATATTGCAAGAGAGAAAAGAAACAAAACAGGCAGAGACAATATAAAATTACTACCATAGATTATTTGTTTACAAAAATTAAGTGTTGCTATTAATGAATTTCAATACACCCCCCTCAACACTTATATTTTTTTATAAATTTTACTTTCAACTTTTACATTATATAAAATCAACTTAAACTTGTTTCTTATAAACTTCTTTTAAACAGACCAAACTTCTTATATATAACTTCTTTTCTATATCTTATGCATGCAACACCCCCTTTCGACAACATTTTAAATTTTCCTTAAACTAAAATTAAATCCCTTAATTTCACAAACTGAATTTATCCTAGTGGTTTAGTAAATATGTCTGCAATATTATTCTTTGATTCTATGTACTATCACGTTCATATATGGAGGCATAGTCAATACAAAACGCAGAAAACAAGTCGCTTGCGACCGCTCGTGTACTCACACATGGACACAAATGACGTATACCGCATACCCCACTACGCTTGTGCTCTGATAACAAGCATAATTTCACGAGCTAAATGATAAGCCTTGGTGGCGCAGCGGAAACACTGTCTGCCTGCTGTAGCAAGGCGCGGGTTCGAGCCCAACTGTCGCCTAAAAGCAGCTACGAAGTTTTGTTAGATATGTTTTAGTTTTCAAACATTTTTATAGTCATAGACCATACCATACAAAAATTGAATGCAATGAAGTTAGTTTAGATTCATTCGGTTCGGTGTTCATGAGCAACCTGTTTGTCATTGCTAGATCATAAGCGAAGGTGCTCGTGTGTTCTTACCGTATCGGCAGTTTACTGTGATTTCTTTTTTCGACATGCATACAAATACATAATGAGTTTGCAGGAGAGGCAGTGTATTGTTGCGCTGCACAATATAGGATATAATATATCCCAAATTGCTAATTAGACAGGTCTTACAGTGAGTATTCTAATGTTTACTTAATATTAACACTGTTTTTAAATTTATAATTTATTTTGAGAACGTAAACTTATCATCTAAATGATAAGCTTAACTATTGTAATGCATTTTATTAGTGGTGCATAGTTTTTGTTCCTTATTATATTAATCTTGTTATTTTGGTTTTAGTGAAGGATGGGTGAATCATTACGGAATGAGGGTAACGTGTAATCTCGGCCGCGCAGTGGATGATCGCGAGTTATCAATGAATCAACGTGTGGTGCAAATGTATGAAAAAAATGGATTCATACGGAAGATAAATGGAGTTCATCGATTCTAAGGCTTAACAAGTTTAATTAAATATTGTTATGTGTAAAATTGTGATATTTATCTATAACTTATTCTTTTGTTATTATAAACTTTATATCTACTGCCTTGTAGTGCAAGTTGAATATTATTTTTTGTTGAGGTTTAGCTTCAATACTCTTTTCTTCACGAAAACGAATTCTTAAGCTATAACCTTAATAAAACTGTAAGTGATCAAGTTGCAGAAAAAAAATGTGATTTTGTTAGTAGGAAATAAAATTACCTAGTCGAATTTCATATTTGTTTTATTCAAATACTTTATCTTATCACTGATACAATAATGTTACATTATTATTATTAATGTAATATTATGTGTGAAAATATTTGTTAATGCTTTAATAAACAAAAATAAATTACAAAAAGAAATTACTCGGCTGGGATTAGAACCCGTGAACCTTTCTCCCTGCTAGGACAGTGCTTATCCACTGGACCATACATAACGCTAGTAAGATCGACAAAATAAAGATACACTACGTCATGTTTACATTACTGATTGTTTGATATGACTCAACAGCAGCGGTGAGTGGAGGACAGTGCAATGTCGGGTGAATGCGTCCTACAAAAACTTCACCGAGGAGCCAAGAGATGTCGCTTAGCAAAATTATGTTCTTAGAGGAGGCTACAAGCTTGTGTGCGTGAGAAATCGTTTGAACTATGTTCATAGGAACATAGTCCCTATTGCAACGCGCTAAGTAGTTTAACTATGACTCCATTAAAGAACGCTACTGTACTTTAAATTCACATGACCTTTAGATACTTTATCAATAATGTACTGGTATTTTATATCAACATGTTTTAATCTCTTATTATTGTCACTATTGTTTCCAATACTTATAACACTTTGGTTGTCTTCCATTACAATAAATTTAACATTGTTATATCCAAAATCCTGTATCAATTTATTTAACCAACATCCTTCTACAATAGTGCTAGCTAAACTAATATACTCTGCCTCACATGAAGACAATGACACACATGACTGTTTTTTTGTATTCCATGAAATAGGACAATTCAAAAAATAAAATATCTGACCTGAGGTTGATTTTCTATCATTTAAATCCCCAGCCCAATCCGCATCACTATATCCCAACAATAGTACATCACTAACATTGCTATGTTTAAACATAAGAGATTTATTAATTGTCCCTCTTATATACCTGAGAACTCTTTTTAAACATTTATATAATGCATTACTTGCACATTTTAAGTATCGGCTAAGGAAATTTACTGCCACAATTATATCTGGCCTGGTATTACAAGCATACAATAGACTGCCTATAAGACTTCTACATTTATTTTCAATATCATCATTTTCTGGTTTTTCACGCTTTAACAATTCAAAATTTTGTTCCATAGGGGTGTCTACTGAGTGACATTCAGACATTTGATACTTATCTAATAACCTTTCAAGATAATTTCTTTGATTTATTAATGTATAACCTTTTTCAAAATTTTGATCTATATTTATACCCAAATAATTTTTGGCTAACCCTAAGTCTTTCATTTTGAACGTATGACACAATGCATTCTTAAAACTTTGTAATTCCGTACTGTTGTTACCAAAATATAACAAGTCATCCACGAATAATAAAACATAGATAAAACTACTATCATTTCTTTTAAAGTACAGACAACAGTCATTCATAGATTTTTCAAAACCTTGGTTTTCCATAAAATCGTTAAACTTAGAATTCCAATAACGTGGTGATTTCTTTAAACCATACAGTGACTTATTCAACTTACATACCTTATTATCTGGCAATTTCATGTAAACAGTCTCTTCCATGTCACCATATAGAAAAGCCCCTGTTACATCCATTTGATACACACCGAGCTTCTTCTGTGCTGCAACCGCCATCAATGTTCTAAAAGTAGTCAGCTTAGCAACTGGTGCATATGTTTCATTGTCACAATTTTTCTGTTGAAAACCACGGGCTACAAGCCTCGCTTTATATGTAGGAATTCTGTCAGAGTTTTTTATCTTAAAAACCCATTTACTACTCACTATGTTTTCATCTTCAGGAACGCAGCTAACTTCTTCCCATGTATTATTTTCTTTTAGTGTTTCCAACTCCTTCTTTATAGCAGCTTCCCATTTGATCCTGTCAGGTCTCTTCATGGCTTCTTGGTAAGTCACCGGTTCATCACATGAGAAACTTAGGTAGTTGTTTTCTTCAGGGTCATCATCAGTGATATAGTCTTTCATCCATACAGGTACTTTTCTTGTTCTTATATGCCTCGACTCCTGTTCTTCATCTATGTTTTCTTCGCTAAAATTTTCTTCATTAAAGTTTTCTTCATAAGAGTTTTCTTCATAAAGGTATTCTTCATTTATGCTTTCTTCTTCTACTGGATTTTCTTCAGTAAATGAATTTATATCTTCTTTATTTGTACTTTGAAATGATTTATTAAACCAGTTTTCTTCTTCATTGTTCTGTTCATCTTCTAATTTTTTCTCTCTTATTTCAGGAAACATATTATTTTCTATATTTATTTCTGTCCCTTTCTTCGAGTCTTCCATATTTTCTTTTATGAATATTATATCTCTTTTAATTTCTATGTCTCTTTTTTCAGGTATGTAAATTCTGAATCCTTTTATGTTTTCCTCATAACCAACAAAATAACCAATATCAGACTTACTGTCGAACTTCACCCTTCTCTGATCAGGAACATGAACTGAAACCTTTGAACCAAACATTCTTAAATCTTTTATATCATATGGTTCTTTATTCCACCAAAGTTCGTATGGTGTCTTGTCTGAAATTCGACTTGGTCCGGTCCGGTTTAATACATACACAGCAGTGTTCAGGGCTTCAGCCCACAACATTTTTCCTAGACCGCTTTCTATTAAAATACTCCTTGCACACTCTGTCACGGTGCGCATCTCTCTCTCTATGCAACCATTTTGTTGTGGTGCATAGGCCACACTTCTTTGGTGTTGAATACCTTTTTCTTGTAATAATTCATTCATTTTTTGACAGCAAAATTCTTTTGCATTATCTGATCTAATGAATTTAATTTTATGTCCCGGGTTCCTTTCTGTTTCATTTATAAACTGCTTCAAGCATTCTGAACTTTGAGATTTATTTTTTAAAAAGTAAACTTTTCTGTATTTTGTACAATCATCTTTTAATAATAAAAAGAACTTTGATCCACCCAAGGACTCCTCCACCGGGCCTCCGATATCCATATGAATTATTTCTCCCGGTGTGTTTGATCTGTGGGAACTCGTTGGGAATGGAAGCCTATGTTGTTTACCTTTCAGGCAGGGCACACAAGTCTCTTCATCTCCTTCTTCATATTCTATTTTATTTAAATTGAGAATATTTTTCACATGTTCAATATTTTGGTGTCCTAACCTTGCATGCCACTCCTTTAACAAACTTGTGCATTTTCCAACCAGCGCCTCATTCCTTGTTTTGCGGAACTGCATAATATACATTTTATTTTGTCTCAGTGCTATGGCGCTAACACTGCCATCTTTTATAAACTCACACTTTGAAGATGAGGACCGCAGCATATACCCTTTGTCCAGGGCCGCACTCAGGGAAAACAAGTTCACTTTCATTTCTGGTACAAACAATACATTATTTATAACAGTGGGCACCCATACTTCACCGTCAAATGCCTCAACTGTAACAGTACCAATTCCAGTCCCTTTAATCACCGAGCCGTCTCCTATGATAATGTCCCTTGGCACTAGTAAATTTTTGAACTCTGTGTAAATGTCTTTTGTCGAACACATATGTTTCGATGCACCACTGTCCATATACCACTCATTGCTCGCACTGTTTATTGCACTCATTGAAAGTGAGGTTATAAACGCATTTTGTCTTTGTTCACTTTTATTTTCACTTTTATTGTCATTTTTATCACTGTTTTGATTTTTATTTTTGAACCAACACTGTTCCGATTTATGTCCTCATTTTTTACAATGTACACACGCCGACAGATCATTTTTATTTTGTCTACAGTCTTTTTTATAATGTCCCATTTTACCACATACGAAACACTTTCTTGATTTTTTAACTTCTGATTTTAATGCGACCGAATCCTTTTATTGTTGTGAGTTACCTTGTCTTTGTTCTTCAATTAATAATCTTGCTGTCAGCTCAGCTAAAGTTTGTTTTTCTTGTGGTACCGAGTCCCACGCCGGTACGAAATACCGATATTTTTCGCCTAATGAGCTGATTATTTTCGTTATTATCATATTTTCCGGTATTTGTCCTTTTGCTTGTTTTATGCGACTAATAAGATCTTCTGTCTTCGAAATGAACGAAATAATCTCTTCACCTTCGCTCAGCTTTAGTTCGAAGAATCGTTGTTGTAATATATGCAACGATATTTCTGATTGTTGTTCGTATATGGTACACAATCTTGTCCAAATTTCATGCGCTGTATTACAATTTTGTACTTGTAGTATTACATTATTTGATAATCTTGTGACTATCACTCCCTGCGCTTTGGCATCTAGTCTTTGCCATTCCGCCATCTTTTTTAGATCTTCGGTGGGACATGGCATGCTTCCATCGACGACTTCAAACGCGTTGACGGCCTTCAATATCACCTTAAGTTGAAATTTCCAGGTGTTCCAATTCTTTGCACCCTCCAATTTGCAACCTTGTTGAGTGCTGCTTGCCGAGGCCATAAATTCCATCGTCACCCATCTTGACCGATGTATGTACTTTTTCGTTTCGCTTTACCGCGAACGCCACTGCTTTACCGCAGATCACTTTTTTTACGTGCCAACTTTATCTCTAGGTACGGGCTGGGCCCATAACCTATTGATTAATAAAAGAAAGGCACAAATATGACGAGGATATTTATTTAATACGTAAAAAATACAATTACAATATGCCTTGACCGGCTTCCATATTGCAAGAGAGAAAAGAAACAAAACAGGCAGAGACAATATAAAATTACTACCATAGATTATTGGTTTACAAAAATTAAGTGTTGCTATTAATGAATTTCAATAGCTTTTATGAGCGAATAAAACCACTTTTCAAGTTATATACTCGTTTATTTATACCAGCTGGTCGTGCTCTGCATCGGGCGCCCTCCAAGTCCTCTGCTCACAGTTATGAAAAATGTACTTTAACATTGCGCCTTACCTAAAACCATTACCTGGGATGTTTAACACTTTTAATTTGTAATATTATTATTTCATCTATTGATTTTGCAAACTATTTTTAATTAATACTGATCAAATCGAAGGCGCATCGAAGTTTACAAAGAAATCAAATTGAAGTTTCACAATAACTTCCTTATGACATTCGAGCGAGTCGTTCATTGGATGCGTTCAAGAGAGAGCTGAAAGAGCATTATTTATCTTTCTAAGTATTATCCATATATTATATGTATTTATATATCATATTTTGTATATATTATATATGTAGCTATTTATTATCTATGTAGCAAATTGCTTGTGTTTATAAATATATATACATTTTTTTTTATAACACACTCTAATGAATTTAATTTTTCACATTTCTCTTGGTACACCCTTGCCCACTTCAACTGCCTCTCCCTCTCACATAGGTTAGCTGGAAGAAAACTCATTTCTTGAGTTAAGCTCGCCGTTGTATATGTCCTTTCTCTTCTGTAATCTGTATGTATATGTGTGTACAATAAAGAATAAAGATAGAATAACAAAACATTTGCAAGGGTTTTGTGCTATTTCATGCCTGCATAATACTTATTAATTTTTTTAAAAATTACCAATTAAATGGCGGATAATCCACAAAATGAAAATGGCTGTACGCAGAGAGAATCGCCTCGCTATTCTGTTATTTGGAGTTATAAAAACAGGTAAGCCAAAATACCTTTTTGAGAAACTGCAATGGCGGGGCGACGTCCCTGTGTCATGTCGTGTGTTGAGCTGGCCTCTGCGTATGCCCATCGTACTGCTGCATTTTGTGGGAGCTTTAAATATACCGCCACCAAGTGTTGGAACAACCCCCCACCCCTCCGGGAAATAAAATCAAAACATACGTTTAAAACTAAACATAAAAAGTATTTATTAACTTTTCAAACCGATTTACTGATTGGTGGCCGGGTTGTTATAACTCTCAGATACCTTATTGCACAACACATATTTATTAAATTTTGAAAACACAATTTACATTATCACTTATTTAAATATCCATTTATCATTAAATACGTATGTCCAAAACATAACACATATATATATACTTTCTTTATTCCGTAAGTACTACGTAAGTTCACATACACTCATTTAGGGGCTCAACTGAAAACCAGCGTTGCAGCTTCTGCTGCAACACATACTGAGGTGAGTCCTGTTTGTCATCGCACCACATCACAACTTCATTAATTTTAATTTATATTTTAATTTCTATTAATTTGTTGTAATTATTTTTATTTTGTGTTGTTTATTCATTTGTTTCATTGTTGTTGTTGTGTTGTAGCGTTTATGTCAAATAAACGTTTTGAATCTTGAATCTTGAAAATAATTCAGTGCACCGTTACCACTTCCCTTCTTGCCACTCAAACACTCACAAGAACATCAGCGTCTAATTTATCACTAAGTGACTGAACTGAAATGTGATATCGTTCAATATATCGTTAACTTCGCGCAGTTTACACCCATAGTTCTAATTGTCACTCGAAGTAATCGTGATAACTCACTCCTATGGGTTCCATTTGAACCAAAATAGGCTTTTATTTAAAACTAGCTTTCCGCCCGCGTAGACTACAGGTTATATCGTGCCCAACTGTGGGATAAAATGTAGCCTATGTCCTTTCCTAGGCTCTAATCTATCTCTGTACCAAATTTCATCAAAATCGGTTCAGTAGTTTAAGCGTGAAAGACGGACAGACAGACAAACAGATAGATGGACAGACAGACAGAGTTACTTTCGCAGTTATAATATTAGTAAGGAAGTAAGGATTTAGTTCGATATAGGTATTGTAAGGGTTCTCTCCACTCCAATAGAACCTGGTGGTGGCTATATTTTTCACCTAAGGTAACAAATAGTTATGATAACTGAGCTATTGGCCACCTAGTTGTGCTACTTGGGGAACGATTTAAAAAAACGCTTCACACTCAAAGGCCCCTAATATGGTGATGCTTATGTCGTGGGTATCTTGGAACACACACAAGGTTTAAACACGAGCACTTATGACCCAAGATCCAATATTTTCTTTTTACAAAAATATTTGTCCCGGCTAGAAATAGACCACAGGACCCGGCGATCAAAAAGCAGCGCTACTACCACTTGACTTAACATGAAAATGTTGTTCTGCCCTATGAAACTTAAAACCTACCACAAAAGTTACTTTATCTGGACTAAAACCGGCCACGAGCGTGTCGGGCCACGCGCATTGTAGGGTTCCGCAGCAGCATGGTTCAATATAAGGAAAAAAAAATCATCTGTTAAGAACCACCTCGCGTGGACACAAACGGTTTCTATAAAAATCGTTAACAATACGTATTTATTTAAAACTGGTATAGTATCGATCGTTACGTATGTTTTTTATATTATAAGATGGGTTTACTCTTGATCTCAATCTTGACCAAGGTCATAGATGAGGTCGACGATAGAGCGAGTTAACCTAGAAAATGCCTATAAGGCACTGGTACTCCTATGCGCCGACGGTTTACAGCAAGCTGTTTTGCGTCGGATTTCGTTAGGAGGGTGGGCGCGAACCAGACGGCCCTTCACAGAGCCTAAGGATGTTCTATCAGTGAACGATAAAAATTGTATTCTCAACTTGGTACATCAAAATTTGCAAGGAATGGAGAACAAAGAATTATTGGTAGAACTATTCATTAACTGTAATAAGATTGACATTTTATGCATTACAGAGCATTGGCTACGTAGTCATCAGTTAATGTTTGGTTTCAATAATCACCAAGTTGCTAGTGCATTCAGCAGAAAAATATCCATACGCGGAGGTTCAGCTATATTTGCTCGTAATAATTTAAAGTTTAAAGAACGTAATGACATAGTAAGCTTGTCTGTTGAGCGCATTACTGAAATAGCCTGTATAGAGCTTGAGCAGCTTATTGTATTATGCGTATACAGACCGCCCAAGTCCTCATATGAATCTTTTGAAAAAATCATGGAGGAAGCATTATTCAAAATCAGTAATAATAATAAAAACATTGCTGTTTGTGGAGACTTTAATGTTGACTTATTAGTAGAGACTTCTCTGGGTAGTAGAATCAAATCTTTGTTTAAGTGCTATAATTTGGTTAATCTTTTTCTGGAGCCTACACGAATTACCGCAACTTCCAAAACGTGTCTGGATAACATATATACTAATTTTAATCCTCTCGAAAAATCGGTTTTCCACAAGCTACCCTCAGATCACTCTGGACAATTAGTTTCTTTTAGTGCGCTTCGTGGAAAGGCTGTAGAGAGAGGTATCAAATATGTGCCGATTAGCGACACAAGGCTTGAGAACTTCAGAAATAATATGATCATCAAACTACCAGGTCTAAGATTTGATAATAGTGATCCTAATGTACTTTTCAACTCTGTACTTAGATTGTCTAAACTAGAATTTGACACTGTGTTTAAGGCCAAGACGCTAAAGGTTAATGACTCCTTGAAGTTTAGTGATTGGGTAACAGTGGGAATTCACAAAAGCAGAGAAAGGCTGTATGATCTTTATGGTGAGAAAGCATATAACAATTCTGAAACTTTTGTTAATTATGTTAGAGCTTATTCTAAAACTTTTAAGCGTGTATGTAAAGCGGCGAAAGCTATGTTTGTTAGAAATAAAATTAAAAAGAGTAATAATATCATTAAGACTTCCTGGAAAATAATTAATTGTGAGACAGGAAGGGTTAAGTCTCGCAACTTCGACTTTAAACTCATTATAAATGACAAAATTTTAACTTCAGATGTTGCTGTTGCTTCAGAATTTGAAAGATTTTTTACTGACATTCCCATCTCTACTACTCAGTCACTAGACTCATCTCCCGCTCTCGCTGAATCATTGCTCAAACAGAATGTAGACGAAAGTAAGGTTCCTTTCAGTTTTTCACATGTTAGAATTGTCGACATTCTTAAAACTTTTAAGATGTTAAATATAAAAAAGGCTGCGGACCTTGATGGTCTTTCAGTAAAGGTGATAAACTCCATAATAGATTGTATTGCTCCACACCTAGCGTTTATTTTTAATAAATGTGTTGATGATGGTGTGTTTCCTGATTTGATGAAACATAGTAAAGTAATTCCTCTATTTAAAGCTGGTAGTACATCAGACCCCTCCAACTTTAGACCAATTTCAATACTACCAGCCCTTAGCAAGATATGAGAAAAAATTATCCTTAATCAAATAACCACTCATTTCTACGCTAACAACCTTATGAATATAAATCAATTTGGATTCACACGGGGTCGCTCTACAACCGATGCTGGTGTTGAGCTCATTCGTCATATTTTTGCGGCCTGGGAGGACTCGCAGGATGCTCTTGGAGTCTTCTGTGATTTGTCCAAGGTTTTCAATTGTGTTCATTATGAAACTCTGATCAGAAAATTACATCATTATGGCATAACAGGAGACGCACTTAAGCTTCTGGAATCTTACCTGAGTAATAGGATCCAGAAGGTTGAGGTTAACGGCACTAGGTCACCTGGGTCCGCAGTCTGTATGGGCGTCCCACAGGGTTCAATCCTAGGACCATTCCTGTTTCTCGTTTACATTAATGACTTACCATCTCTTGTTAAAGATGCCCATGAGATCGTACTATTTGCAGATGACACATCACTCATATTTAAAGTGAAGAGGTACGACTCTGATTATGACGATGTGAATACTGCGATCTCAAAGGTAGTTGAATGGTTTACTCTAAATAACCTTCTTTTGAACGAGAAAAAAAACCAAACGTGTTAAATTTACCTTGCCCAATGTTAAACAGGTTAATACCAATGTACAGGTTAGGAATGAAAAACTGGGCATTGTGGAATCTACTCTATTCTTAGGAATAACTCTTGATGCAAAGCTTCAATGGGGTCCTCATATTCATGGGTTAGCGAGCAGACTCAGTTCAGCAGCCCACGCAGTCAAAAAAATCCGTCAATTATCGGACGTTGAAACCGCGAGAACCGTATATTTCAGTTACTTCCACAGCCTAATGTCATATGGCATTTTACTGTGGGGTAATGCTGCGGATATCAATAAGATCTTTGTTCTGCAGAAAAGGGCTGTTCGCGCGATTTATCAAATGAGACCTAGAATGTCTCTTAGACAAATGTTCAAAGAAATAGATATTTTGACTTCTGCATCCCAATATATATGTGACAATCTTTTATATGTAAAGAAAAATGAACATTTGTTTAAGAAAAATTGCGATAGGCACAATGTAAATACTAGGACCAAGCATAAACTGGATGTACTAGACAGTCGTCTCCACAAGGTCACGAACTCTTTTATGGGTCAATGTATACGTTTCTATAATAAGATTCCCATGTGTATTCAAAATTTACCTTTGGATAAATTTAAGACAGCGATTAAACAAAAACTTTGCAAAAAGGGCTATTACAAAATTTCTGATTATCTATCAGACAGGCAGCCATGGGAATGAACTGCTCAGCTCTAGATTTATTTCAGATTTAGTTAAAATAAGAATAAATAAGAAAATTTGTAATGCGATTTAAAAGAGCAACCTCAGAGTTTCTTGCCTGTTCTTCTCTGAGGAAGACTGCACCTTTGCGAATAGGCGTAGAGTCAGTAGGATCAGAGGTACGAATGCGTATGTATGTATTTAAATCGTTTAATGTAAGTTTGTATGTATTTCATTGTAATCTTGACTTGTTTTAAGTGACATCCTGAATGTCCTATAAAATAAAGATTTTTCTATTCTATTCTATTCTAGACGACACCTCAGACTCAGAACAAATTGAGGTGTCGTTGTCTGGGGTAGGTTAATGGGAGGCAGGTCTCATTTGTGTTTCCTTAGTCGCCTTTTACGACACCCACGGAAAGAAATAGGGTGGTTTTATTCTCAACCGATCACCGAATGGCGATGTTAAAATCTCCAAATACTTACTAAAGTATCAAAAACAATTGCACTAAAGAGTTTGTAGTTTCAGAAATAACTTCAGTTTCGGGCTAAACACAACAGAACGGAAATATTGCGAAGTTTTTTTAGCAACAAAATTATTGTTAGGAATAATATCGAGTCACGAAGAGTCTTGTTTGGCAAGCGGTCGAGGGCGGACGTCCCTGCACGTGCTCTCCTGTTATCCCAAACGTTGACGAAGTTTACGACACCCGCGCCCGCGCCTTTGTTCCCAAGTTCGGTCGGCTATTGTTATACTGCGTGCCTACCGTTTGCATTTTAATACTGTGACTTAAGCGATAGATCATATTGAAAAGTTCTTAGTTTTATCTAGCCTCTATAGAATAACTCGTGACTCACTAAACTATATCGCGACTAGTGCCTTTTGTACCCCATATAATAATATCAGTGCATTCCGGTTCCACTCGGTAATACCTACGTCGCGCATCGCGTGCGTCATCCACACATCCAGTGTAGTTGACAGTGGAACTTATTAACGACGACCAAGACACAGAAACTTGAGCTAAGAACAGTGCGTTACACGCGCAACATCTTGAGGAAGGCGGAGAACCTGGTGAGCTCGTTCCATTGTAAAACATTTCTAGCCAAAAGGTATAATTTTTTTTCAGCATCAACTCACAAGGCGATCCGTTCCAGCAGCCTTTTGGATATAATATTTTTTTCAGCATCAACTCACAAGGCGCCGATCTAACCGACATAATTACTATTGCAACTTTTAGGACCCGCAGCATACCGTTTAGTGTTCCTGACCGGCGCTCCATATTCTTAAACCCAGCTTAACAATCCGGATAGGTGGTTACCTCTTAACTTACCCTATCTACACCTTACTCCAGCTTGAAAATCTAGGGTACTAGGGAAATACGTAGAACGGCAGCTAGTGATTCACTCAATTAACGCCTAAATAAAGGAGCTCGCCATAGAGAACTTAAGAATAAAATTTGAATACACTTTCATTTGCAATTTCACGCGCGTTGGACAGCACGGCACCTAAATTAATTGAATATACACAGTAACACAAAATGACCCGTTGCGTCTCGCGATACAAGTTTAGGTCTCTTACGAAACGCTAAAACTAGGAATCCATTAGCAGTATTGTGTGCTTCAAAGACATTACTACAATAAGCCACCTCACACACTTATAACATAATATATTATTCGCATAATAAATTTATAATATCTTACTGATATACCATACGAATCACTAATCACTTAGCCAATCGTAAAACACATCGCATAGGAATCGCTCAACTTGGGAACAATACCAACCTTATTTTACTAAGTGCGTTTTTTTAATTTAAAATAATACCGACTAAAAGCAAGCAAACGACCGAAGAACCATTAGTTTGCCTAAGTTTTACAATAGGGTATAGAGAAAAGGATAATAAAACAATAATACTATATCGGAGCCTGGGAAACGAAAGCTCATAAAGTTATATCCTGCTGTCTTTCAACTTGATGCGCCCGACAACTTTATAATTTTTAAAACTACTAAACAAAAGACTCCACAGTCATTCGGTCAACATCTGGCTGACAGCAACCACCCGAAAACTATGGAAAGCCAGAACAATACAACCTTTTTTTTTAAATGCATCGAAAAAGACGGCAACTGCTTATACAGATCCATATGTAACCAAATAAATATTACGTTTTACCTAACGTTTGACCACGCAATGATTAGGAAGGATCTAGCAACCTACGTGTCTGAAAACCGGCACGACCCACAAATAGAACTAGCACTACTTAATAACCTCACGGACACAACGCTTAGCATGGAACAATATATAAACCAACAATTCCAGGATGGATTCTGGGGAGGGGAAGCAGCTTCGGAATATTATAGGGCTAACGTCCATGTTTAAAACGAAAATCTATTTTAGCCACTCATTTATAAGCCCCGTGATGCACCAGTACCCGGAAACATCTATTTACACTTCGGAAACAACCATTACAGAAGCTTGATACCCACCGATCAAGAAGCTTTATCCAACTACGAAGATGAGAATGTTTATGATAAATGTAGTCCTGCAACAAACTTACACTTCCAAAAAGAAAACGATGGAAAACTCTTTTTGCAATCCAATGAAATAATACCCGCCACGTTTGATAATCAATGTCACATTTCTACAGATTGCACCGGCCAGCGTCTAATTAGGTTATTACGGCAAACACAACACGATGTACCTACCCCCATTACAAACTTAAGAACCGGTACATGGAATGTAAGAGGCTGTTCTAAGCTAAAAGATAGACACCATATCGATCAAGAACTGTCTAATCGATAGATAATAATAGCGGGACTTCAAGAGACACACATGGCATCAGGAACTTTTGAATCAAATAACTACCACTGGATACTTGGGGGCGGTAAACGCCCAAGGGAAAAAATAGGAATTGCCATTCTTATATCAAAAACGACTCAATATAAAATAATTTCAACCCATCGTAAAGGATGTAACACTCTAGCAGTGCACTTAAAGATCAAAATCGCTACAACCGACAGTCCAGTAGAACTTTCCATTAGTACCACCTGCGTCCCTTCATCATCAAGCTCGTGTTTGTCTCAAATTGGAATTTTGATTCACCAAAAAACTAAAAAAGCATATCCGGTTATAATGAGTGACTTCAACGCACATAAAGGCAAAAACGACTCTAAACAATGCACCTCTAAAAGAACCGGAGAAAACTTATACCACAAGCATAGCAACTTTAACGGCAACTTACTTTTAAGTTTTGTTGAACAACATGAGTTAAAACTTAGCAAGTTTGGATGTAACACCTTTAGCAGTTCACCTAAAAATACAAAATGCTATAATTAACAATCCAATAAAACTTTTATCGTCACTTCTCACGTCCCAACATCATCAAGCACATGTCTATCCCAGATTGCTACTTTACTACGCCGGAGACCTAAAAAAGCCTATCCAATTATAATAGGAGACTTTTACGCGCACATAGGCTTTAACTTTACAAAATAATGTAAAAGGACCGGGAACCGGGACCGGGAACCTCTATCACAAAACAGCAATTTAAACGGTTCTTTGCTTCTAAGCTTCTTACAACAGCACGATCAAAAACTAAGTAATACTTGGAGAAGGCCCTCGTGCTGGACTACTTGGTTTCGTGGAAACCAACATTCGCAAATTGATCATATTCTGACAAGTATTAAGAAACCCGTATTTTTCAACTACGTTGTAGGAGAAAAAGGAAAACTAATAAACACAGATCACAAATTACTTTGGGGATCGATAGAAACCCCAGCTTTCTTACTTCAAACACCAAGATACTGCAATTAATATGGCATTTAACTATAAGAAAAGCTACTAGGTATATGAACATTTACAAAGGGAATTCGTTCAACACAAATTCCAAGGACTGATAGCCAATAAGATGAAAGTCTTACAAGAATCAAATACTTTCGCTCACACCCATTCAGACAAATTAAAAGTTTCCAATTGGAATGCTAGCTGGACTGATATCTACAACATACTCAAAGAAGCAGCTCAAGAACTACTGATGAAACCAACTCCGAGATCCCGCGAAAATTGCAGTCTTATTTATAAGAGGCCTACAATGACTTATGGGCTCAATGTGGCAACATTAACCAAGTGTAACCGATCGAGATTAAGAAAATACGAAAGACAAATTTTTAAGGAAATGCTCAATGTATCAAAAGATTTCCACGAAATACAACAAAGCAAAACAATAACGAAAATCATAAAAGTACGTATAATTTCATACTACGGTCACATAAGCAGACGCCGGAAACCACATCTTCTACGCTTATAATTATAAGGAATATAGGAGAAAAGTTGGACGTCCGATCTTCACTTGTAGGGACCCCCTAAACCGAAATCGTATTGGAAAACGATTGCTGCAGATCGACAAAAAATAAAATAAGAAGCCGAGAATATATACAATGTTACAGATACTGACATTGAAACGAAACCCGAAGACTTAGGTATTCTACTTCCAACCACATAATCAAGAATAAAAACAGTAAAATAGAAGATAAAACGAAGACACGTCGGTCGAAAGAAGAAACAATCCAGGATCATCGGTTACAGCAGCTCTATTCCCGCCCATTTATATATCACACACCAAGTATAGAATCTATCCTCCTTACGTTGGCTCGATGCTGGTATTCTTGTTGACTCACCTTTCCTATCCACTCCACATCCTGCTGCAACAGCCCCATACAGTCACAGTCTCTATCTTATGGTGCCCCGTCGACCATTGACCGCGGCGATAGACAGATCGACTGTACTAGTTGGTACGAATGTCGGATCACTCAATCCATTACATTTTTGAAATGTAGCATGAATAGTGGGATTTGTGCATTCGTGCCACAGTGGCCAGACCGAGGTGATTATCATCGTTGAGTCTTTGTGGCAGAACTGCTGGGCGGGGTGGCCATTGTAACGGTAACGGTAACGGTAACGGAATAATATCGAGTCACGAACAATAACAACCGCGTTAGACAGCAATATCGTTACGGGCTGCATACATTGCGGAGTGCGCGTGCGCGAGAATGAATTTTGAGTGCCGCTAGCGCCAGTGGATGTGTTACACAGCGGTACGTTATCGTCGTCATGGCTGTCGCTTGGCACATCGGTGTTATCGGGTTGTGCGGGCGAGGCGGGCGGCAGCAGTTTAGTGGTTAACGCAGGATTGGCGATTGACGGACGTCCGTTTGATTCTCGTTGATCGAAATGTAATAACGTATGATGTCTATTAAAACATATTTTGCATTTCATATTAGATTGACATAAACTAGTTTTATGTTTTATGCTTAGGCAATTCACGCATGCTCCGATTTCCTTTACAAATTTAAAACGATCGTTAGATGTCATATTAGAAAATGTGTGGCACTTATATAAATTATCATGCACTATATCCTTACACATACACTTGTACTTATGAGCATCCGCCGCCGTTGAGATATGCGAGTGTAGTTGCGGCAACTTATTCGGTTTATCCTTAAGAGGGGCACGGGGAGTGGACTTCTTAGTGTTAGAACTATTCATCGCAGTCGTATTCTACAAAATTCGGTATTGACCCTTAACGAACTTTGCGAGACTTTCGAATTTAGGGATTTTAGTGTCTTGACAACTCATCTCGAATAAACGGACGGTTTCGGAGTCGATCTTTTTTAATGCTATATGTGACATAATAAAATCATCTAGATTATCAATTTTTAAGTGTTTCAGACCGTTCACTGCCAAGACAAGTTATTTATTTATTTTATTTATTAAGAAGAACACAAACAGTATTACACAAGACAAATCACAGATTTTTTTATAACATCAATAAGTTAAGTGTGTTACGTGTATACCAACAATATGTTCCACAACAATTTAACAAGATTCAGCCGTCACAGAGTGCTGAGAAAAAAAAGTAGATAATTAAGAAGAAAAAAAAATTGAAAATATATAAATATAGTATACACTGGGCGTCAAAAATAAGTAGTACAGTTTTAAAATTGCGATTTCTCCCAAACTATAAAACTTAGACCTTTGAAACAAAAAAGGTTAAAAAGAAAATTTAATCTTATTCAATAAAAACTTCATGCATTATAAGAACTTATAATGCTTGACTTTAAAAAAAACGAATAAATAAAAACACTTTTTTTAAACTGTTGAAAGGTGTTGTCTTACTTAGGATTTTTGTGTTTGACACATTCGCTGCTGATAAAGCAATTGTAATTGAAAAGCATAGGTATCTTCAGAGAGTAAATTTGACTAATCATGCCTCTTTCACCAGAAGAATGTGCAAGAATCTTAGCTTTTCTCGAAGTGGGCATCAGTATGCGTCGTACTGCAAGGAGGGTGGGTGTAACTTTAAGAACGGTTCAGCGAGTAAAGCAAAGGTACGAAGAGACTGGAAACCATCTAAGGAGACGAGGTAATGGCAGACCCAGGTGCACAAGTACCCGAGAAGATCGCTTTATTGTTTCCACTGTGTTAAGAAATCGACACCTTAATGCAGTTGAGGTTCAGCAACAGCTTCTTCGGACCCGAACAGACTACATCAGTGAGAGTACAGTGAGAAGAAGACTTGCTGAAGCTAACCTGAAGCCTCTAAGACCAGCAAATGGCCCCAAACTTGAGACAGAGCATCGCGTAGCAAGACTACGCTACGCCCGTCAACACGTACAATGGGGCGAAGAAGAATGGGCTAGAGTTTTATTCACAGATGAGTCTCGATTCTCTTTATACACTTCAGATGGACGGCGGAGAGTCTACAGACGACCCGGTGAGCGATACATTCAAGCTTGTATCTCGGAAAGAGTCCAATATGGCGGGGGCTCTGTACACGTATGGGCTGGTATCTCTTCAGAGAGTCGCACAGAGCTTGTGGTAATAGAAAATGGGACTTTGACTGGTGAAAGATATGCCTCGGAGATCCTCAACGAGTATGCAGGGCCATATTTAATAAATATGGGTGATGGAGCCATCCTAATGCATGATAACGCCCGGCCACACACTGCTCACCACGTACAAGAGTACATTCAGGAGGTTGGCATCAACTTGATGGCTTGGCCATCGAGAAGCCCAGATCTCAACCCGATTGAACACGCCTGGGATGAGCTTGGGAGGCTAGTCAGAAGGCGCAGTCCACCTCCTGCCACACTCAGGGCTCTAAAACATGCGCTGATAGAAGAATGGGAAAATATTCCCCAACACCGCCTCCGAAACTTAGTGTTCAGCATGCCAAACCGGATCCAAGCTGTAATTAGAGCCCGAGGCGGCAACACAAGTTATTAAATTGTGAAAAAGTTCCAAAACGTGAAAATTAAGTGGTTGACATATCGTTAAAAATTGATACTTTTTAGTATTTATCTTAATTTTAAGTTTGAAACTTTATTCATGCCAAATAAAATATAACTTTAATAAACTTCGTTAAGTTTACTATAAACTGCTTTTTATTTCATAAGTGTAACTACTATAGTTTAGGAGTAATTGCAATTTGAAAAGTGTACTACTTATTTTTGACGCCCAGTGTAGTATGTAATAAAATGTATATTTTAATAAATGTATATTGTATATTTATATTAATTATAATAACAATTACCTAATTAACGTTTTTTAGTGCAAGCTCGCGTTTGTATTTATATAGAGTAGATCCAAATATGTCAATGTCCAAAAATTGGTCATTGTACATTTTACACATTCGATATAGCGGAGAACGCATTCCAGCGTTGGTCCGACAGAGAGGAATATAGAAGAGGCCTTTATTTCTACCGGTGCCACGATAAGGTACTTTATAATTGATTTTACCCACCAGTTCAGGACAATTTATGCAACCATTGATAATCTCACTACATAGTATAAAATAAAGTCGCTTCCCGCTGTCTGTCTGTCTGTCTGTCTGTCCCTATGTATGCTTAGATCTTTAAAACTACGCAACGGATTTTGATGCGGTTTTCTTTAATAGATAGATTGATTCAAGAGAAAGGTTTATATGTATAATACATGCATAATATAGAAGAGAAACACTGATAATTTTAGAAGTTTCTAATGTGATGTCATAAAACACACTTTTTTGATGTCGTATAAAACACTTTTTTTTGCGCTCACGAAAAAAAAATTGAACTAATGACCAAATAACCCATTTATCAAATACCAAAATTCTACTTTGGTGGCTATTCTGTGATCCAGTGAAGTTATTTTTTTTTTATCAAATGATGCATAAAAAGTATGTAAAAAGTGAATAAAATACTGACAAAAATGTATGACGCAATAAAGAGTAGCTGATTTGATAATCAGTGACACTTTTGACAAGTGAGAGTATTACGTATTACCTTTTTCACAAAGCTTCATACTGGCAGTATAGAATGACAGCAAAGAGTTTTTTTGTCTAACAAAATAATTATTTCTGACGTAATCTTGATTTTCAGTGAAATAAAATATAAAAGCAAATTAATTATTTTACTTTTTTCATAAAACAAATCTTATTTTTAGCGAATTTGAACTATTTAATAATTTCTGTTATGTAGGCGTAACTGGCATTTTAATTGCTTAGCCTTTGCCTCATAATTGTGGAAAAAGATTTTACTCGCCATTTTATTTTGGCGGACATTTGAAATTATTTGTTTAATAGGTAAAATATTCTTTTTGTTATTAAATGTATTAATATGAATACACAAAAATGGATTAAGGAATTATTCTTAATGTTTGTGTAATATCGTAAAGTTTTAGTGCACATTGTTAAATCGTATTCAGTTTGAGAACTTTTGATGTGAGTAAGTATGTACTTATAACGATGTAATAACGATGTATGTTTTTGACAACATTTCTTTTAGTTTCATATCCTCGGCCACTGCATTGTAAAACGTTGAACAATATACGTGCCTTATGTAAATCGTTAATAACTAACTATAAATACATTGTGCATTTAATATAGATCAATGTGCACATTGTTCAATCGTAAACACGTTTTCAGTTAATTTTGATTGAAAATACTATATTTTAAGAACTTTGGATACTGTACAGACAGCAGCACGTCAGGTTACCCATTTGCACTACGAAAGCCGGCGCTATTACGAGCGAGTTAATGGCGACGTCAAGGTTAACATGTATAGCCTGATGTGCTGCCGTGTGTACCTGTAAGATGTAAGTTTTTGACAACATTTTTTTAGTTTCATTTCCTCTGCAACTGCATTGTAAAACGTTGAACAATATACGTGCCTTAAGTATATCATTAATAATTAACTATAAATACATTGCATTTAATATAGGTCAATATGGCTCTTAACAGCATTTAATTTAGGTAAATGAATGTTAACAGGTTGGTAATGGAGAGTTAACACAAAGTGGTGGAAGGATTAACTTAGAAAACCTTTGTGTTTTGATAGACAACATCCAAGAGTTGGTCAACCATGTCTATCCTGACATTGATAACATAAGTTGTAAGACTATATCTTAGTTTAAAGAAAGAGCGATTCTGTCACCAACTAACGAACAAGTAGATAAGGTAAACAACTTGATTCTTTCAAGGATTGACCCGCCGTCGCAAATATAGAACTCGGTCGATACTGTTCTCGATTTGGAAGAAGCAGTTCATTTTCCTACAGATTTGATATTGAAAGTAGGTTGACCTGTTATTTTATTAAGAAACCTGAATCTACCTACACTTTACAATGGCACGCATTTGCTGGTAAAATCTCTAAAAACTTTTATAATACAGTGCACAATACTCACTGGATGTGGTACAGGAGAAGATGTATTGATTCCCCGAATTCCTCTGATACCATCGGATTTACCGTTCTAATTTAAACGCCTACAATTTCAGATAAAGATATCTTTTGTAATGACCATTAATAAATCGCAGGGTCAAACTTTCAACGTTGCAGGCTTAGATTTGAGCGTTGATTGTTTTTCACATGACCAATTATATGTCGCTCTTTCAAGAGTCTAAGGAAAAATTGTTTGTTTTGTCTAATGACAAAAAAGCGGTGAACGTAGTATATACAGACATTTTGTAGTATATTTATAAGTTAAACCAGTTCTGCTTACTATTTTCTTATAAACCTGTAACAATGAAGCATTTCTTTTTTATTCATCGCTTCCTACTTTCTGTCTGTCTGTGCCTATGTATGCTTAGATTTTTAAAACTACACAACGGATTTTGATGTCGTTATTTTTATAGATAGAGTGATTCAAGAGGAAGGTTTATATGTATAATATATTCCGGCGGCGCATGACAAAAGTGAACGTTGTATAAAAGACATTCTTTAGTATATTCAGTAAGTATCAATAATTGCACCCGTGCGAAGCCGGGCGGGTCGCTAGTTTTATATAAAATTATGGACCCTAAATTGGTTCGTCGTTGCTGTAGACTATCACAGTTCATGAGATACAGCCTCGGACAGATTTATCTATAAAAACCAGCCAATAGTGTGTCGGGCCACGCGCATTGTAGGGTTCCGTAGCAGCATGGTGCAATATCCGGGATATTTAGGGAAACTTTAAGGAAACGACCGTATGTCGACTGTGCTATTTTATTGACTGCCAAAATAGGGTAGGAACAAATAACTTGACGTTAATACCCACATATATTACATCCCTCCACAATAAGATAAACAAAACCCCTTTTTTAACTCTAGCTTAATTCTAATTACAATAAAAACAATGTGCAGAGGGGGAAACTCGGCAGGTTAACTATTTTAAAACAGTTACAAATTTTAACAATTATACTTATCTTTTTATTTTATTATTTTATTATACCACTCTTTCCTTCCCCCTTTTCATTTACTTACTTGTTTATCAAAAGCTTTAATTATGTTGATTTTACTAAATACCTTCTTTTATTTTCTACTGAACTTAATGATAACTCTGTCATACACGGATGAAAAGATAAATAAGAGAACCTAACTACAAATTTAATCTATGGGGTGGAATCACAAGTCGACCTGACTGAGTGCGATAACCAATATTGTTCGGTGGTGTTGGTGATGTGGGCTGGTCTTCTTGTAGTGGCCTGTTAAATGAATTATCAACATTTGTAGTGGAGTTCGTGCTCGAGGTGGGCGAGCGCGCGAGTGGGGTGCGGGCGGGCGAGCGCGCCGCGGGTGCGGGCCTGGGGGTGGCCGGCGACGCTGACGCTTGAGATGTCACTTCGAACTCATCATCCGACCATGCAGTTGTCCCGCTCATTGTTCCGTTGTATGCTCTCGCATCCATCAATTGGTTAGCGTGTCGCCTCCAAACGATATCTGTGCCTACCACTTTGACGTCATGACGTCACTTTGACGTCACAGCACCAACACGTTTTCTCACGCAGCCCAATACCCACGTTGGTTTGGATGGGTTATCTCTATAATTTTTTACCCAAACATGTGCTTCGACATCGTAATTCCTATTTTGTCCCCTATAGTACTGCTTCTGTCTTTCTTGGTTACGTCGCACTCGATCGGTGACTTCCGACAACGGTGGTGGTACTTGTTAATTTGTTTCTTTAATTAAATCCAATTTACATCTCAAATTTCGTCCAAACATCAAACTAGCCGGTGAAACTCCAGTCGTGCAGTGTGGCGTATTACGATAGGCAAATAAATACTCTTCGAGTCGTTCTATCAGGCATTGTTTATTGCCATCTTTTATGGCATGAGTTAGGTATGAACTTTTTACAGGTTTTGACGGCGTTCTCGGCGAGTCCGTTACACTGTGGTGAGTATACCGGTGATAGTAAATGTGTGATACCGCGATCTTGACAGAATTTAACAAATTCATTCGAGATAAAAGTTTTCGCATTATCCGTTACAATAATTTTTGGCAATCCAAACTGTGAAAATATACTCTTTAAATTGATGATTAATTGTTGAGTTGTTAAATTAGGCATTGGCAAACAATCCAACCACTTACTGTAAGCGTCTATGAAGACTAAATACATTTTGCCATTGAAGGGTCCTAGATAATCTAAGTGTATCCTTTCAAAAACAGAGTTTGGCCACTTCCAACCTTCTAACGATACCTTAGGTGGTGACTCACGTGACATCACGCACCGAATACAGTTTGCAGTCACTCTTTCAATATCGCTGTCTATTCCAGGATGCCAACACCGCTCTCTTGCCATAAGTTACATTTTAATAATGCCTAAATGCGCCGCGTGTAGTTCCTGCAGTACTCCGTCTCTATATTTATTCGGTACTACGATGCGATGCCCACGCATTAAGCAACCCTCATCAACATGCAATTCATGTTGACAGCGCTGGTATGGTATTAAATCTGCTCTTACCTTTCGTGGCCACCCCTTAGCGACATACTGTAGCACGACCGACAAGGTATCATCCGCGGCCGTGGCGGCGCGTAGCTCAGCCGGCGTCGCGGGCAGCGGCGCGCCCGCCGCCGCCAATGCGTTCACATAGCTCGCTACTTCCACCTCAGGCGGAGACGAATGCGGGTCACTTACAGGGCACCGACTTAAATAGTCAGCGACGTTGTTCTCGCTATTCACAAATTCAATCTTATAGTTATAAGCTGCTAAAAATAACGCGTAGCGCTGTAACCTGGCCTCTGTCATTTGCGGCACGCCCCTTTCAGGTGCAAAAATAGAAAGCAAGGGCTTGTGGTCGGTCCTCAGGATAAAAGGCTGCTCCCGACCGTTACAAGTATTGATGATACTTTTTTATGCCATATATGATCGCAGTCGCCTCCTTCTGGATCTGGCTGTAACCCCGCTCACTTTTAGTCAATGAGCGTGACGCATAACAGAGGGGTCGCTCAGCTCCGTTCGTATAACGGACAGCGAGCACGGCGCCCAGCCCGGCCGGCGCCGCGTCCACCGTGAGCACGAGCTGCTGCCGCGGGTCGAAGTGCGCCAGCATGCGGTCGCTGCACAATTCTTCCTTCACAGCATCAAACGATTTTTGATGTTCCTCACTCCACGTCCACTTGACGTCTTTTTTTAAAAGATTGTGCAGCGGGTCTAGTATAGACGAAGCGTTAGGTATAAAATTCGATAAAAATTTATGAGTCCTAAGAACGATTTTAACTGTTTAGCATTTTCTGGCGCTTTACTTTAGCAATGGCGTCTACCTTCTCTGGGGACTTGTGAATCCCTCGTGATCTATTACGTACCCCAAATATTCAATTTTGTTCTGGTAGAAGAAGCATTTTGTCCGTTGCAACATTAACCTGACTCCTTCAGCCGGTGTAGAACCTTATCTACCCTACGCCAATGCTCTTGTGGGGTGGGGGCTGCTATAAGAACATCATCTAAAAAGCACTGCACCCCGTCGATGCCGCGGAGCAGCTCCACCATCGCGCGTTGGAAGAGGGTAGGCGCGTTCGCTAATCCGAAAACGAGGCGAGTGTAAACAAAAAGACCTTCGTGTGTGTTAACACAAGTATACTGCTGGGACTCTTCATCTAATAAAAATTGATTATAGCTGTTTGACAGATCTAGTTTGCTAAAATACCGGCAGTCGTGTAACGACGCGCATACTCGTTAATTTTTGGTAAGGGATAAGAGTCAATTTTAAGATCCTTATTTATAGTCCCAGAGTAATCGCCACAAATTCTAACGTCGTTATTTTTCTTCAAAACGGCAACTATCGGCGATGCACATTTC